>CM029367.1:26820685-27420685 GCA_017165825.1 Hepsetus odoe
CAATATGGCTCTTGTCAAACTTGGATCCTTATGCTTGCCTGTTTTCTGTGTTCAGCACATCCTCTACTATTAACTTAAAACATATGACAAGCACCATGGTATCAAAATAATCAATGTCATTCAATATTATGGCTAATTTATGTTTTTTTCCCCTCCATAATCTCTTTACTGTCTCCTATTCTACTGTTGCATCTCTTCAACTCATAGTGTCTCTTCCACTATCTCAGTGTCTCCTCTTCTATCTCAGAATTGTCTCTTTCTTTGTATCAGGTCTACCCCTCATATTCCAGTGTCTCTTCCTTTATCACAGAAGCTCCAATGGTTATATTACAGTGTCTCCCCTACTATCTCAATGTGACTTCTGTCTCAGAATCTCATCCATCCCTGTGTCTCTGGCTCAATTTTGTTGCCATAGCTGCTTTCCTCCAGCTCAATGTTGAACTGCCTCAGGTCGCATTTAAATCAGCTACTAAATTTACAACCTTGGAGGAGACAGCAGTGCTATTGGAATGCTTAAACACAATCATTTCTAAACAATATTCCGACTGCAGTATCCTGAAACACTGGAAAACAGTCATCTTCATAATCATTTATCATCTCCAGGAAGCCCAGGAAGATGCTGCGAGACTTCCAGATCCATTTTTCAAAAGCACACAAGTGTAGCTTACTCGCTTTTTATACTAAATTACAAGTGTAGCGAGATCATGTAAAGTGTTTGGGAGGTTTGAATTAATTTACAGTATAGTTTTTTTTTTTATATATATCTGATTTAATTTCCTTTGCTCTGTGAGTTTAATAAAACAGGTCATTTTTCATGTTAGAGCATAATTTTAACAACTACAAATTGCTTTATATTTTAGGGCTTCAATTTGCCTTCTAAATGCATATTTGAAAGGTGCTTTATAAAGTAAGAGTAACTTGCAATTACTGTCATTCATTTGAGTGCTTTTCACATTTATTTCTTAATATCAGTACCCTAAAAAAAACCTGCACCTTTATTGTAGGTGTGTGTGTAGAGCAGTAAGGTTTTGGCAATGATATGAAACATATTTGTAATTTAAAAAGGAATAATGTACTCATGAAATGTATTCATGCATTCATGAAATGAATATAATGTCAACTTATCCGAAATTGAAGACACTCATTTGAATCATCTTAAAAACGCCTGCTGTGTTTACACTGGATGGACATTTCAAGACAAATGTTTAATTTGATATTTTGTAAAGGCATCTTAAGTTGGACCTTTAAGCTTAGGTTTTTAAGTTACAGTAACATAAAAATGGTGTTTCTCCATAAAATAACTCAAATAAAAGCTGCTCTTTTCCACTGGCAGCCTCGCTTGTGCTGCAGTCAGTCTGACCTCATATGTATTTCAGTGCGCAAAGTGTCCGCATTGAGTACAGCACATTCAGTTCCGAGTCTGCAGCACTTTGGTGACATCACAGATTGCCTTGTGTGCCACAGGGGGAGAGGGTTAGTCTTAACTCTCCACTCTGAACAGAACCATTTAACGGGCCACTTCTCCTCACACCTCATCAATATTTCAGCCCCTCAATCTATATTCATTATGGAACATGCTCTGTCCAGACCGGCTACGCACTTGTGCTTTTATTTATTCATCTTATATATTTATTTCTCCCCCTACGGCAAGCCGACGAGCTGCAATTATTCCCCGCCATTAGAGGAGCCTTAGAGCCTGGGCCGCTGCGGATCGGGCCGCACTGAATGAAAGATTGCCTTTGGGCTGGAATGGGCTGCTTTTGATACGAAGTGACAGGCAGAAGTGGAGAGGCCGACGAAGTGAAGTGGGATGCTCCGAATCTGTCACCATGCTTACCTGACACAGTCATTTAAAAAAGGCTTCTGTGAGGTTGTCCAGGGATATGGGCTTGGATTAGAGGATTTGCCTTTTTGTGGTGGGTGCCTGCTCCACTGAGATGAGAGCAGAATGTTGAGGAAAACAGTCTCCACTCAGTATTGTGACTGATGCAGGCAAAAATAGACAGACAAAAAGAAATAGACAGAAACGTGCTGGTTGATAGGTTGCCTATACCAGCAGGCTACACTGGCATTGGTGCAGCTGAACAAATTAGATTTTAACTTTTAAGCACGTCTCATTTAACAGCAGTGTGTATCATTCAGTGAATATCACCCTCTTTTCTGTAAGACCTGATCGATTTTTGTAAAACTATGTAATGAATGTAAAAAAAAAAAGGGGCCGTGGTGGCCTAGAGGCTAAGGAGTTGGCCCCAGGATCGGAAGGTCATGGGTTCCCTGACCAAGAGATTGCCCAGAGGTACCCTTGAGTAAGGTACAGTCCCCATCACTGCTCCCCGGGTGCTTTAAATAGCTGACCCTGCTGCACGTTGTGTATGGGTGAAAAGCAGAAGTTGAATTTCATTGTGTTTCACAATGACAAAATAGTCACTTTCACATCACTATCTCACTAACTTTATCCATGCATACTTAAATATTGTTTGATGCTTTGGTGTATTATAAAAACAGACAATACAAGCAGACAAAGGCATAGAAAGAAACTTAGATGGACAGATGGCTGAATAATTGCGCATAATTGGTTTCCACTTTTTGCACATGCTGAAATGTTACTGTTGCAAAGAGATGGACATCGGAAAATAGCAGACGAAGCATTTTTGCGAAAGATTGCACGCCAGTGAACTAGTACACACCTAAACTAGTAGACCAGAGAAACACTGGGTCTTTCATGTCAGCTCTGGAGCAAACATATAGCCACAGAATGGTTCAGTTCTGAGATGGTGCAGCGTGGACAAGTAATTGTTGAGTTGAGCCAAAATGGTCAATCTAATCTGGATGTTTGGTCAAATGTAAATGCATTGGTATTTGTGACATCACAAAAACAGACTGTTTTGGGTGAATTGTACATTGTGAAACATTACTACATCAAAATGAGCAAAATATACGTTTTAGGCAGATGTGAAAAAATGCTGTAAACAAAGAATACTTTCTGAAATATAAATAATGATTGTTTATTTTTATCAAAATGCAAAGTGAGCGAACAAAAGAAAAATCTAAATCAAATCAATATTTGATGTTACTACCAAACAATATTTTTATGTTACCAGCATCAGTTCTTCTGGCCCCACAGAGCTCTGATCTCAACATCATCCAGTGTGTCTGGATTACATGAAGAGACAGAAGGATGTGAGGAAGCCTACATCCACAGAAGATCTGTGCTTAGTTCTCCAAGATGTTTGGAACAACCTACCAGCCGAGTTCATTCAAAAACTGTGTGCAAGTGTACCTAGAAGAACTGATGCGGTTTTGACGGCAAAGGGTGGTCACACCAAATATTGATTTGATTTAGATTTCTCTTTTGTTCATTCACTGCATTTTGTTGATTGTTGAAAATAAATGATTAACACTTCCATTTCTGAAAGCATTGTTTGTTTACAGCATTTTTTCACACCTGCCTAAAACTTTTGCACAGTACTGTATATATATATTTTTTGTGTGATATAGGCCCTATGTGATATAGGGGGCAGCGGTGGCCTAGTGGTTAGGGAGTTGCACCTGCATCAGAAGATTGTGGGTTTGATTCCCTCACAAGTAGGTTGCCCTGAGGTACCCTTGAGCAAGGTACTGTCCCCATCACTGCTCCCCGGGCGCTTTCAATAGCTGCCCACTGCTGCACGGTGTTTGTGTGCAAGGGTTAAATGCAGAGCTCCAATTTCGTTGTGTGCTGTGCTGTGACCTCGCAATGACAAGGGTTGTCACTTTCACTTAATTATGGGACAAATACCATCAGAGAGTAGTCGACGTAATGAGGACATAATAAACACAATAAATGAAATAACACACAGTAAAGAACAGTTAGATGTAACCTCTATAGATAGCACTCAAAGTAAATAAATTCCAATATAAATGCAGATTGAAACGAAAATGTATTGAAATTCTGTGACAGCAGAAATGAAGGACTTTCTGCACCTCAATGGTGGCCTGAACCAGTGAAGCGATTTGAAATGAGTTTCACCATGCAGAAAATGGCAAGTTGACTAGTAGCTGTTCTTTATATCAGATTGGCTATATAGTAACTGTGCTCTGGGTTGTGTGCTTTGACTGATTGTAGGTCAGTGTGCTTCTTTAGCAGATGGTGAAAATGTGTTCCGCTCTCAAGGGCAACTGTGTTTGAGCTGATTCTAGTTCAGCCTGTGTGTGTGTGTGTGTGTGTGTGTGTATGTGTGTGTGTGTATGTGTGTGTGCGCATGTGTGCGTGTGTGTGTGTGTGGTGTGTGTGTTGAGTGTGTTCAGAGCGAAGGTGTCTCTAGGGCCTCTTTCTGCTGCCTGTCGCTGCTCCGGCATTTAGGTCACCTTTGCTACACGTACATTGGCTTTGGCCATCGTTTCTGCATCAGCGCCCACTGGAGTACAAGCTGCGGCAAGCTGACATACAGATCCCACAGGTTTTCTGCTCTGTCTGAGCTTGTCTGTTTGTCAATGTTTCTTAAGTAATTTCTATTGTCGTTCAACTTTGAAAGTTAATGATATATCGAGAAATAATTTTTTTCTATTTTCAATTTTTTTCTTGAAGCAGTCATATGTACCGGGGTGCTTTTCAGCAAGACTTTAGCAGCAGATCCATTCAGTCCTATAAGTTGTGAGGTGAGTCCTCCATGGACTGGACTATTTTTTCCAGCACTTTCTAATGATGTTCGATGCCTTTTCTTTTTCTTATCAATCTATCTGTCCACGCCAGTCCACGATTAGCAAAACGGGCAATAATCTATTAATACAACTACACTACTTATGGCATTTAGATCCAACTGACAGGATGATTCTATTAAATAAAGGTGGACAAAAAATTCCAGAAATATTTTTCAATTCCCAGAAATCCTTCCTAGAAGGCCCTGAGGGTTCCCTGCTGTCAGTATTAGATAGGTATTCTTCCTACTACTGTTGAATCCTTAAATACTTGCCACAGATTTCAGTGATACTATATTTAGTGCAAATGGGAAAGTGTTGGTATAAAATGGACCCATCCCTTATTTTAGTAGAGATCAATATGGCTCTGACTGTAATGTGAGTTGTCTAGAACTGAAATGTGAGTATGGTTTGGTTTACTGTTTACTGTGTGGTTTAATGTCCATGTGTGATTGTAACAGAAGCTTTTTATGTGGCTATGTGAGGTGCTTTTAAATGGCTTTTTATTATAAGAGCTAATAAAAATGTGTACAATGGCTGATTGTGTATGCTGCTGTACATAAACTAGTTTATGGTCTTGCTCATCGTTTATCAATTAAGGAGCTTCGGTTAGATCCCTCCACACACACTCACATTCCCCCTATCTCTCTCTCTCTCTCTCTCTCTCTCTCTCTCTCTCTCTCTCTCTCTCTCTATCTCTTCAACACACACACTCACGCACACAAACACACACTCAAATACACACAGCAGTGTTAATGTAAGTGATAATTAGCTACTAAAAGCAGGCTATTGATCAATTAGCAGGGCCAGGAGGGAAGGAGATGGTGGAAGTAGTTGAGGGGTGAGAGGACATGGATTGAAAGGTCAGAGAAGAGAAAGTATGAAAGTGGGAATAATGAGAGAGAGAGAGAGAGAGAGCGAGAGAGAGAGACAGAGAGAGGAGCAGAGCGAGAGAGACAGTCTGATGGACAAACACCAACACAAAATCTCTTGCTTAGAGCCAGACTAGGCTCACAAATCGCTCACCAGAGACTTTGCTCTGTTACCTGTGGTGGTGTAATATTCTGAAATACTCACTTAGTGATTGGACTTCATCAATAGACTCCCATTAAAAATGGACATGTGGAGTTTCTTTTCTCGCCCCACCCCCTAGTAGTGGGGCTTCTTTCTGTCTACACCCAGATATGTTTCATCCCTCTCTGTCCTGCACGCGCACACACACATACACACACACACTCTGGTCACTCTAATTCATTCCCCCATTAGTCTCAGGTTTCAGCACCCCCGTGTTTGGAACATTGATTTGGTCTTTTCTGTCACTCTCCTTTAAATGGCCAGCGGACAGCAGTAGAATGATGGCTCAGAATGCAGTCTTCGGTGTTTGTTTGTACATGTGTATGTGTGTGTGTGTGGAAGAGAATGAGAGAGAGAATCCACTGAAGCCTCTAGGTTTCGAGTTGGCAGCATGTATTAAAGTATGGCGAGCCTGTCACGTTCTGCTGCTGAGTTTTGCATCAGGCCAGTGTGTGAAAGCTGATGTTCTGGCTGATGGCACGGTTCTGTTGGCACATTGCACTCATCAATTGTTCATATCCGTCAACTACTTCTATGTCAGTAGGTGTGTTGTCTTCTGTGAGCGTGTGTCTTTCATAAACACACTTACTGTGTCTCTCCCAGGATCTCAGGCTCTCTCCATCCTTGACTCAAGCACACCCTCACACACTCATCCATGTCCCATTTCTAAAGATTCCTTGTTGTCCCTTAACCCCCATTCAATTTCCTTAAGCACCATGCACTGCCCCGACCACAGAAGTCTACTAAATTAGTGGATCAATAAGCTATCTGAAACTCTTTAGGGGGTATTGAAAAGCCCTGTTCACTTCTCCAGTTGCTAGTCCTAACGAATAGGATGTTGTTTACATTGTAATGTGCTGTGTCATGGAGTTCTTATTACAAATGTCCCCCCAGACCACTGGGCACTTCTGGGACGTGTGAGAGGTCGCACGCACACAGTCATCTGGTGACATGGCCCCATTTCATTATGGCTTTCATTCATTTTATTACCATCATCATACACTGAACAAAGCTGTTCTTTGCCTTGTAACTGGAACGTTTTCTTGACAACTCCACCTTGATATGTAAATCTTTTTTTTCCCAGTTTTTCTAATGCTTTATTGTTAATGATATATCAGTCTGTAGACACTGAAAGATATGGGAATAGGTGTGTCTTTAGTGTACGAATTGAATGCCATTGCTATGGTGGAAACATTTCAGCTCATGTTTGCGTGATGTATTTTCTCATACGTGGTACATGTAAATGATGTCTCTTTGTTTTCCTATAACGCACATCCCCTCACTTCCCACCAAAACACTGACATCTGGGACTCACTGCTACTCTCATTAATGATCTTGCCCTGAGGCTAAAGTCTCATCGTCCCCACCTTAGACCTCAAAAGCCCTCCATTTACACACACACACACACACACACACACACACACACACACACATTTAGTACTCTTATATTTTTGAAGACATTTCATAGTCTATCACAGTAATACTAAACCTGAAAATCAGAAAAGTTACATTTGTTTCCTTGAAAAGACCAACAAAATGTCCTCAGCTACACAGAATTTCTTGTCTTGTCCAATCCTTAAGGACATCTGGTCTGCTGTCCACCCCCCCAAAACACACACACACACACACACTCTTTCTAAGTCTTAATTTGTTTCAGAAGCTAGTGACCTATTTTTGTTGGTAAACAAAGCATCTCCGCTGACCAATTGCTCCATACACTTTGAAACACTAATAAATTCATTCAAATGCTTTAATTTCATCAGTCCTTACACTTAAATAGTTACATTTATTTGATCTTGTATTAGAAATGTGAGGACATTTAACCTTCATTTGGGACATATGTTATTGTTTTGTTGTTAAAGGCTACAGAGCGTGCCGCTTTAACACGATTGCCGCAGTTTACAGGTATCTCAGTTTATTTGAGTTAATTGAATATAAACCCTGGCTCTGTGGCTAATATGGGGTTAACTGGTTCAGTGTGAGGTTAACTGCTGTTTTATAGGCAGATTGAGTTTACAGGTGCGTGCAAGAAAAATATACCGCTATAACCACAATGCCATTTTGGTTGTGAATGTTATATTCCCAGTAAGAATGACCAGTATTTTTTTTCAATATGTTGCCTTCATCAAATTTGTTTTGAGTAGTAAGAAACATTTTATTGACGTTAGAGATAATCAGTCAATAATGGCCTTGCGCTTCCATGTCAGATTTAATGGTAGTTTACTTCTGAGTCTCTGAGCTCCCCTAAGCTTGTGGCCTGTCTCTGTCTGGTTGCCAATAACAACAACCTCTGTCGGAGGACCGAGAAGGGTTAAAAGGTCAACCTAATGGGTGGACCCCCAGCTAAAGAGGCCTCATTTTAATCATGCAACACACACACACACACACACACACACACACACACACACACACACAATAGGCCCACATTTATACAGATAGATGTATAAACACATTTCCAAGCGACTCAAACAGAAACTTTGCTTATCTATAACAAAGGAGAATCTCTGTCCAAGCCTCTACTGACGTACACACACAGAGACACAAGTCTGAGGGTGTGTGTGGGTTTGTGGTATGCAGAATTGGGGCTCAGTGAGCAGGAGCCAGTGATGAGCTCTGACAAGGTGTGGGGTGGAGAACAGGTTGTTCAGCCTGACACACATACATAACAGAGTCATTGAAACTTTTCATTTCAAAAACAACTTTCAGTTAGAAAATACTAAAGCACGCATGTGTGTATATTTACAAATATAATACATAGACCTATCTGTATGTGCGCACGCATGCACGCACACACACACACACACACACACACACACACACACACACACACACACACACACACACACACTCATGTTTTCTCATGTTCCTCAAACTGTTCCTGAACAGTTTTTATAACATGGTAGGGTGTTTCCTCCTGCTGAATATCCTACTACCCTTAGGGATTGTCATACTGCTGCCGAGGAGAGATGTTCTGCAACAGAGCTTGGGTAGGTTGTACATGTAAAAAAAAGTCTATGTGAATTCCAGGACTCAAAGTTTACAGCAGAACATTGGCCACAGCTTAACATCGCCTCGCTGGGTTGCACTTCTCTCACTGTACATCCTGGTACCATCCTCTTGTCCAGGTAAGCCCACACACCGGGTCATGCACATGTTGTTAGACAAAGCATAAATCATGACCAGGCCATCATCTTCCAGTGCTGTGTGGTCCACTTCTTATTCCCATGGACCCATTGTAGGCACTTTTGGCGGCTGTCCAGTTCTGATGCTCACATGACCATTGCAGGCACTTTTGGCGGTGGACAGAGGTCAGCATGGTCACACTGACTGGTCTATGGCTATGCAAACAAGCTGCAATGCTCTGTGTCCTCAGAAACCTTTATATTATAGCCAGCAATAACATTTTCAGCAATTTGTGTGACAGCGGTTGGACTGTGGGATCAGACCAGACTGTCAGACTGGCTTGCCTTCCCTTTCCACATGCACTTTGGGCTGCCATGATCAACTGTTCTTCCTTGGACTGCTTTTGGTAGATATTTACCACCTCAGACCAGAAACATCCCTCAATACTTGCTGATATACTCAATACTTGGTGTGTGTGTGTGTGTGTGTGTGTGTGTGTGCGTGTGTAACATGCATATTTATGAATCTATATTTTTAATGCAGATATTCAGATATACTGTGATACACATGCCTTAAATCAAGCCAGGTTTTAAAGTATATAATGCACTGAATGTACTGTATACGAAACCTGGCTTGATTTAATGTATGACTGGATAATTGACAGTAACTGGTCAGACACACCCTTTCCTGGATCAGCTGTCAATCATGCAGACAGCATGTCTGCTCCTGAGGCTTGGGGGTATTATGGGCTGCCGTCGCCAGGGCGTTTGCAAGCAGGAAACTTGAGAGTCTCTTGTGGCTGACGGGAGACCACTTTAGGAGATGCTATCTCCAGCATCCAAACACCCTGACACACTTGCGAAAGCACACACACCCACCCTCATGCACACATGTATGCACAGGCAGTTTATACTGATGTTAAATTTACATTCAGAGTTAGGCTGAGCTTTCTTTCCCACTTTTATTGGAGAAATATTTTCCCAAGCTCTCTCTCTCCTCTCATATATATATATATATATATATATATATATATACCAGGCCACACACAGATACAAATATATATATATATATATATTTGTATCTGTGTGTGTGTGTGTGTGTGTGTGTGTGTATCCCTGGCTGTATTTTCAAAACCCATAATGAAAAGCAAACTGCTAATAATGTGCATCAATTTATCAGTGTTGGAGAGCGCTGAATGAGCCTGAGATTAGTAAGGTTGGGGGTCATAGCAAAGCATGACTTATGAAATCTGAAACTGTCATTTATTCTATGGCTAACAGTGCCATCAATCAGTAGAGCCGTATAGAGACATGCATAACGCGCCTTCGGTCATTGATACTCAGACAGCTGTACATATGGCATGTTTGTGTTGTGGCCTCTTTGATGTCTCCTGGTCTAATGGATTTTTCTCCACTTTTCTGTCGGCCGACCCAGAGAGACTGTGCCGGCGTGGAGTGCAGGGCTGGAACAGGGTGGAGGGTCATTTGAACCTTGTGGTTTTGGAGCAAAGTGCAGAACGACAGAAGGTGTTCTCTCTGTTTTCAAACGTGGCTCTCTCACAGAGACAGGAAGTCTGGTGTCCCCCGGACACACACCCAGACACACACACACCGCACCACACCATTAGCAGATCGCATGCATTAATGGGATGTAGTGTAGAGATAGATGGGAGTCTGCAGGAAATCCAATATGGAGTCACAGTGACAAAGTCCACCACCTCAGCACCAATCAGAACCTCTGTCTCACACTGTCCAAACTGGCTGAAACCCAATCCGGGACGTGTGCGGACATCACAACTCAGCTTCAGCTCTTTAAGGACTAGAACGGTCAGGTTACTCTGGATCCCCATGAAAGTATGCTTGATTGAAGATGTGCATGTAGCCACGATCACACAGTCTGGGTTTGGGCAATTTGATAAAACCTGAAATCTAGGTAAACAATTTGACTTTTTTTGGTTGCTTCCTTTATTAAATTAATTTTTCTTGCGTTACTATATTACTTGCAAGGCCACAGTTAAAAAAATAACTATTTATATCTATATAAGTAATTATTATCATATTATTGTTTTTTAATTATTATCACAAAGTACAATTTTTTCTTACTGCTTAAACATCTTTGAATTAATTTTTTCACTTTATCATCTATTTATGTTTAAAAAATGACAGCAACCCAACTGTATTATATCAGATTATTTTTACTGGGGCTACTTCTTTTTTACAAACCATACCTTACAATTCTTTAAACCCGGCTGTCGTGATGTACAGATAGCCATGGGCTATTTTTTAAACTGATTGTGGGTTGCCAAATTCTTGTTGTAATGAACTGAAGTTTTAAAAAGCTTTATTATTTTGGTAGCAGGATAAAGCAGACAATTCTCCTCATTTCATTTACAACTTTCCAAACATGACTTGCTTGGTGTGTGTTAGCTCAGAGAGATTTAAAGATAACCAGTTTAACGAATAATAATAAGTGTTTCGGAGAAGTTACTAAGGCCTCAAAAACATCACTTAATAGCAGCCTGAGTCTAAATGATCCTCAGAAAGGGTCACTTGGAATAAACAGCTCATCACTGCAATCTTGATTTTATATACGAGGTTCACAACAGGTCACAGAACAGTAATAGCACCGCAAACAAGCCTGGATTATCTTCCTGTTGTGTCGTTATTTTACACTGGCTCTGTTTTCCTTGATCATATTTGTGGTACTTCCAGTACTACTTTAAATCCTCTGTGAGAAATAAGATGATTAAATCTGTAAAATAGTGCTGGGACACTGAACCAACTTTTTTGAGATCTATAGATTGAAGCCTCTGGGAGTTGATTTTGAGGGGAAAGTCTTACATCAGGGTGGAACTGTCAGGCTTAAGTAAAGCAAAGACAGGTCAGGCAAAACTTTGACACTGATATCTGCCGTACAGTAGGTGCGTTGCTCGTGAAACTGAAGGGATTCACGGTCAGTGGGGGTGGTGTAGCATGCTGTCAGCTGAAAGAGCACATTTTGGTTGGCTTGTGTTGACATCCCTGCTGTGATTAATACATGCAACTGTAAGAATTCATTTAGGGCACAGGACAGTGGATGGCAACACTGAGCAAATGGGTCGAAGCGCCTGGATATCCCTACTTGGGACAGCGTTTTGATTCGGTCTACTTATTTTTTGTTGATATAAGAATATTAAATAATATACGAGAATATGTTCTCAGTTTAAACACACACACGTTTAAACAAAAGATCCATTCATCACGGATAAATTATGTGTTTGGAAGGTAATTGTGTACACTACATAATAATGTGGTTATAATTTAACGTAAAGTGCTTTCTTCCTGTGATGGCAGTTAAGGGATGGAACATATTTCAACATGTTGACACCCCTCACAAGCCCTGACACACACATGACTTTCTTTGCACATTTTCCTAATGTTTAGAAACCTCTGGAGTATATTTTTAATTTATTAGTGTTGTTATTGTCTGTTAGTTGGTCTCCTACAATGGGTCCATGAGCGCATGGAATTCTTCACACTGCAGTTTGACATGAAAAGCAAAACTCATTTTTAACATGAAATACCACCTAAACTTCGGTGTGTGTGTATCAGAGGAGTTTTTCCTAATGCAACCACATAATAATAATTAATAATAATAATAATGATAACAATAATATACATTTGGTAATGCATTGCATGTCTGAGTCACTTCACTACATTTTTCTAGTGTGCTTCACCAGAGTGAAGAAATTAAGAAATGATTCTAGTGGTTTAAAATAGCTAAAGCACCACTTTTCTTATTTCTTAGCTGTGTTAGTATCCTATAATGACAATAATCAATATGTTTCACCCCATAAAGCCACTGGTGGCCTTACACTCACTGATTCACTACTGTTGAATTTGCAGCTATGGGTCAAAGTGAATCGACTCTGATTTTGAACTACTTCATTTAGCACGGATGTGGAATCAGCCTCGGGTGAGACCTGTAGCCTGATTTTCTCTGTTTATATGGATGGAGATTGTTTTCTGGTGATTTTTAGAGTGGGTTAGGATTAAGCAGCCCCCCCCCCCTCCAAAAAAAACAAAACAAAAAAAAACCCCATCAGCTAAAACACAAACAACACTCACAAATACAGTCCCAGAAACACAGGAGACAAAAGCAGGACTTTGGAGTCGTGTAAAATATGACATTTTAATATGTGTGAAGAGGCCTAACGGGAAGCTACTGGTTTGGTAAGAAACGTCGGTGATAATCATAAAAAACATGCGCTAAACAAACGAAAACAAATAAAAACAACAGAGAAAGTGTTACATTCGTTTCAACAGAGTTTAATCGCGCTCGGAGGCTGTAGAAAAGCATGCAACGATCAGTCTTTGGCCAAAGTGTGGGATGGACTCAGGTCGTGTGGGACAGCAGAGTGTTGGCCTTTGTGGGACACTCGCAGGGGCTGAGAGGAAAGTAAGGCTCGTATGATAATCTAATAATAATGATCTTTAACCATTTTCCAATGCGTTTAATAGAATAAATACATGTACAGTATTTATTTTTGCAGCCGAAGTGAGGGGTTGATTTAAAGTGCCAGTACCTGGTGGCCCAGCATGCCTGAATCCATCCTAATAATAATAATAATAATAATAATAATAATAATGTAAACGTCTGTGTTGTGGTTTTGTCCCGTGTGCTGCTCAGTCTGACGCACACAGAGGAGTATAAAACAGGATAGGTCGGTTATATCAAAATAGTTACAGTTTATAATAAATAACATCAACATTGCATAGAAATTGAAGCGCGTTCCTCGCCGCGGATGTGTCCTGATCTCCCCGCTTCCATTGCACAAAAAGCAGAAATTATCAGTAAAGAAAAAGAGGAAGAAGAAGAACCGAGCCGGGAAGTGGGTCCGTTTTTTTGTGGTCCCGGGTGCGGAAAGCGGTGATTTTATTACTGATATTTTGTTATGGTGTAAAGTCACACGTCCCCTTCGAAAAACCCGAAGTATTTGGCGCCGTTTGAGAGGCATAAATAAGGAGCGCTGCCTCCAGGATAAACCACCGGCAGCGGCATCGGTACCAAGCACCGTCCCAGCAGGCTGTTCTCCTTGTACACGCCGGGGAAGGGCAGCGGCTTGGCGCCGTCGCCGAAATCCCCGTTGGGTCCGTCCAGCTCGGTGGAGAGCTGCCGTTTCAACTTATTCCGCCGGTTCTGGAACCAGATCTTCACCTGCGTCTCGGTGAGCTGCAGAGAGCTGGCGAGGCAGGCTCTCTCCGCGCTGCTCAGGTAGCGCTTCATGTCGAAAGTGGACTCCAGCTGGAAGATCTGCCGTTTGGAGAAGATGGTGCGGGTTTTCTTTTTCGCCGCAGGCTTGCTCTTCTTTGCGCCGCCGTCGTGAGGGGAGTCCGGCTCGGCGCTCTTGGGAGACGCCTCCTCGTCGGCGAGGACCCGGTCTGGAGAGTCGGGAACAGTGTTAAGAGGGGTAAAGGAGGGCGTAACGGTTCGCTTTCACTTGGAGTGAAGGAAACAGAAACTTACCGTCGCGCAGCCGCTCCTCGGGCTCCGGTTTCGGGAGCTCGCGAGGGGTCTCCTCGCGACAAACCGACGGGCAACCGTCAACCGTCCTGCTCGACTTCAGGTTCAGGATGTTATCGATGGTGAACTTCAGCGACGCGGGTCGACATTGCGGGTCCTCTTTGCTCATATTCTCCGATAACGACGTCAATATGGTGTTGCTTTCTCCGAGTTTTTGAGCTCCGTTTGTGTTTTTTTTTCTCCGAGCTGCCGTTAGCGCCTCCAGCCTGCTCCGAGCACCATCGCTCCGCCGCCAGCACTGCAGCCGAGGCCACAGCGACCGTTACCACGCCGACGCGCTTTCCCGGCGCGCTATTGGTTAGCGGGGTTCCACGGTGAGGTTCGGCATCCAATCGCGAAAGAGGGCGGGGCCATTCTCCACACTCAATGAATGGTTCGGCTTTGATTCAGTGTTCTCGAACCGATTCCTTCCTATTGTTCGCGTTCGTTTGTTCGCAGGAAACGGAATGTTTGATCTCATCCAGGATTAGATTTATAGAGAAATAGGAAATCAGATGATTTACGCTTTATCAAAAACACCGCCAAAAAAAGGGCCAAACTTTTGACCGATTTGTTTAAAATGAACCGACTGATAAGAACGAATCGTTCAACACGGGCTGACACATCTGGAGCGCTGCGTGCGTCAAATGAGCCGCTGATGTTTTCAATAAACAAACTTAAAACGCATCGAGTGACTGAAATGGATGAGATTTTCCTGCCAGTTCTATCTTGGCCTTTTCTATCCAGAAAGTGAACAGCCTGCTCGTGTTTATCTGCTTTTTTTATTCTAAATGCGCCACATTTGAACATGATGTTGCTTCAGAATCGCCTTTATGGATCAAAAAACAGCAGATTTCTGGAGAGTTTCCACTTTAAACAAAATGAACTTGCTGATCTCAGTGATGCCGGACGGCGATCTAACAGTTGGATGCAGTTTATCAGCACGTGGCTTTGATTTAATTAAAGGCTGATTTGTTTGCCTTTGATGTTTTATGAATTATGTCTGAATTGTAAAGCTGAATTAAGCGGAATGCCAAAACTTTATTATATATATATATATANCTAGCGGGCATGATTACAGCTCTGCGTGTGTGTGTGTGTGTGTGTGTGTGTGTGTGTGTGTGTGTGTGGACTGATCTCAGATGAGAGATAAGGCTATCACAGATCACATAGACACTCTACAACACATGATGTTGTATGGGGGCATAAATCATGGGGCAAGATGTTGTCATGACAATGGAGAGTCAAGACAGGGCTTATTTTTGACCAGTGTATAGCAACTGCATTGGGGCACAACCACAACCACAAAGGTCTTTCTGTACTAGCCTTAGGCATTAGTGTTACGATTTGCTAGCTATTGATCAAATGAAATGACGTTGGTTTGGCCTGAAACTGCCCCAGTGTTTCCCTTGTTGGTCTGCTCGAATCAAGTAAAAATATCATATATATATATATATATATATATATATATATATATATTGGGCTGTTGGGCCTGCAGACCTGATATCTCTCTTTTATTTATTTATTTATTCATTTATTTATTTATGCATTAGTTTGCTTTTCTGTAGGTTTTCGTTCAAAGCTGTTGGTAATTCTTAAAGCCTGTTAATATATATATATTTTTTTTTTTTTGATAAACCGGTGTATTAAACTGCAAAAGTAGTACATGTATAATATTTCAGAAAAAAAGTACAATTTTTTTAACCCGCACTGAACTCCTTTATTTAATTTCTTTTAAAATTCTTCAAAAAGTTCAAATGGAATACATTTAAAATACTCCTTGATTTGCAGCATAAAACACTCAGTGTACGTGTGTATGCATGTATTTAATAATTGATTTATTAAAAAAAAAGTAATGTATTGATATGCATCAGTTTAGATGGTGTTTATGTACTACTATAACTATTTAAAAATATATATTTAATAATTACGTTATGTTTATTTATTTGTTTATTTTTGTCTACCTGGTTTATATATTTATATATTTGTTTCTAGCATGGTATATGTCATATCGGGATCATTTTTATATTTTCTTCATGAATTATGAGCAGTTCAGTGCAGTGGGGATACATGTATATAGATTATGGTGTGAAAATGCTACACGCCTCTGAAATGAGGAGAAACAGATTTGTATGTACAGCCAGATTTACATTCAGAGTCATTTCAGTAAAGGGATAATCAGCAATCTGACACCACCTGGAGTTTCGTGATTAATTTATTAACTATTTATATCCATTGTGTGAAAAAAGTGTCAAAAAGGTTAAATCAGTGAATCTGAATAAAAAATATACACACAACAAGTGTTGCCCCCAAAATATACATTTAGGCTTGGCCTCAATCCCCATGCATAGAAGACTAGCTACTGGAAAATAACACTGGTAATAAAACACAAACGGAGATATACACCAACCAGCCACAACATTAAAACCACTGAGAAGTAAAGAGACTAACACTGAGTGTCTCTTTACACTGGCACCTGAGGGATGGGATATATGAGGCAGCAATTAGTAGTTCTTAATGTGCTGGGAGCAGGAAAGGGAACTGAGTGACTGTGATAAGAGCCAAATTGTGATGACTAGATTACTGGGACAGAGCCTCAACAAAACAGCAGGCCTTATGGGGTGTATGCAATGCTCAAGAGCTCCCAAAAGTCATCCAAGGAAAGACAGGGTCATGGGCGCCAAAGATTTATTGATGTGCTTGTCTAGCCCATCTGGCCCATCTCACGAAAAACTTTCTGCATCACAAATTGCTGAAAAAGCTAAAGCAGGCCATGACAGAGAGATGTCAGGACGCATAGTGCACCACAGCTTGTTGAAGGCGCCTACAAGGGCGCCTACAAATGTAGTAAAGGAAGAAGGTGGTCTGGTCTGATGGATATCGTTTTCTTTTATATCATGTGGATAGCCAGGAGTGTAGGCCTGGCTTATCATATGAAGAGGTGACACCAGGAAACACTTTGAGAAGAAGCTGGCAGAGGCGGTGTGATGTTCTAAGCAATGTTCTGCCGGGAAACCTTGGTTCCTGGCATTCATTTGGATGCTGTTTTGACACCTACCTAAATGCTGTTTCAAGCCGATTAACCCCTTCTTGTCGGCTGGATAATATATGTTATCCTGCCACAATTCAAACAAATATATATTTGTCATATATTTCATGTCACACTGCAAGAAATGTTCAGGAATGGATTGGAGATCATGACAAAAAGTGTTTTTTTTTTTTTTTTTAAATCCCCAGATCTCAATCTGATCAAGTATCTTTGGGATCTGCTGGAACTATTTTTGTCCATGGAAGCACCGCTTCACAATTTCACACCTTCAGGGGTCTTGTGGGTGATCAAGGGGGACCAACACAAAATCGACAAATGGTTTTAATGATATGGCTGATCAGTGCATTTTTTTCTGATGTAAAATCATCATGATGAGTGGCTTCTTTGGATGCAGCAAAACATGACTGTCATTTTTCCTGCGACCATTTGATTATTGCACATGTCAGAATCAATAATGATATTTCACAAGCAAGAATCAGCTATTCTGGGCCACCAGGTAGTAACTAATTTTTCTTGTTTCAGCTGCAGCTTCCTAGTGAATTCTTTTAAGATGATACAGTAAATACACTCCATTAATTACAAAATATTGTTTTATTCAGAAGGTAGTTTTGTCCTTCAGGACCTATGACATCCTTGTCTTCATGTCATACTCCACTGTAACTGTCCAGTGTGTGGGATAATGTGTTTGGCAATATGGGACAGTGAGTTCTGTGTGGGAACATGAGACAGACATGTCAGATTTGGAGTGGTAAAATTATTAATTTCAATTTACATTACACACTAAAACAGCTTTTCACTATTTTACTCTATATTACTCAACACACACCCATATAACTCATACTTGCACACTGTCCCATCGCACAAGACACATTTCTACAAAAGATAAAAAGTGTCTCCTATAACATTAAACACACTGTCCCAGGACCCACCACACATTCTTATATTACCAAACACACTGAAGCTACCCAACACACTATCCCATATTTTTGGCCTTTGACATCCTGAGTCTGCTTCTTCTGTATAATATGAATGTTTTGAGATTTGGGACAAAACTGTCCAGCACATTGTCTAATATTACCAGTGGCACAGAATCCTCTCCTCCTGTATAATACTTATAGTTTTGAGTGTGTCTGGAACAAAAAACTCCAAATTGTCCAGCACACTGTTCCATATCTCTGGTCTATGTCCATCTGAGTCCACTGATCCAGTATAATATATAGTGTCTGAGGTTGTTTAGGACATTAAAACATATATGGTCTGAGATGGTGTGTTTGGGGCTTACACCCCCCATTTTGTCCAGAACGCTGTCTCATATTTCTGACCTATGATCTCGGGTATCCACTCCTCCTATATGGTTTGAGACAGTGTGTTTGGGACAAACACCCCCATATTGTCCAGCACACTGTCCCATGTTACTGATGGCCCATAATACCTGAACTCTGTACAGTACAGTGAATCCCCTCGCCCCCCTCCAGTCCTCCTCAGACCAGTCCGGTCATCTGCGCGCGCAGCACGTTCATCGAGTGCGCGAGGGACGTGAGCGGAAAGCTCACCGCATCCGCGAGCCCAGCCACGGGCGCCGGGAAACTGTCGCGATACAACACAGGCACGCGCACAACGCGCTGATGCGCGTGCGAGGCGGCGGCGGCGGCGGCCTCGAGGTCCGCGTGCAGCTGCCGCTTCCACTTGTTCCTGCGATTCTGGAACCAGATCTTCACCTGCGTCTCGGTCAGGCGCAGCGACGCGGCCAGGCCCGCGCGCTCCGAGCTGCTCAGGTAGCGCTTGGCGTCAAAGGTGGACTCCAGCTGGAAGACCTGGCTGCGCGAGAACACCGTGCGCGTCTTCTTCCTGCGCGCAGAGCCCGGTTCCGCCTCGCGCTCCGGGGCCGCGCCGCTCCTGCCGGGCTCCGGGGCCGCCGGGGAGTCACTGTCACTGCACACCGAGTCCGAGTGCTCGTCCGAGCTCCGCGTAGCCTCCCTCGGACCTGAAGGAGAACAGGAAGGAGAGTTGAGGGTGGGAGTAAGCGCTGCCTTAAAACATGTAGGCCTGATATTAATTAGAGACAAGATAAAAGATTTATGATAAAAGATCAAAAGTGTACACACACACACACACACACACACACACACACAGTGTGTATACTATAGAACACTTTAAGATTATACAAATTTGCAATCTGATATAATTTATTAATTATAATTAGATATAAAACCCCAAATATACACGTGGGTTCGGGGGTGATGGCGTTTATAGTACTAAATAGATAAGTAATAGTGAATATATAAACAGCAGAGAGTATTTTCAGAGCATATAGGCCCTTTTCTGTTTACACATTCACTGTTTATCTACTACTTGTAATCCATTTGAACTTAGCACTGGTATCTTGCCCCCCACAGGGCAGTGGGTTTGAATAAAGGACAGTGTGTCCTGCTTTTACATCACAGGAGGTCAAATTAGAGAGTGTGTAGCTTCAAGTTCACTTGTCGAGCACATGACAGTTAATCCGAGTCTTCGTGTATGGGACAGTGTGTAATGTGTAAGGCCTGTAATAAAGTGTTCAATCCCATAATTGGGTATTATGGTGGTCATATGGGACGGTCATGTCATGTTGGAGGGTGTAGATGGTATGGTGCTAGACTGGACACTTATCAAGACACAGATATAAAAACAGACAATAAATGAGCCAGCTAGTCAGCATGGTGTATGTGTTAAACATTGAATGACAACACCACTTCTGTAATACATCTCCCAGTGTTACTTTTTAAGGGTCTGATTGTTTCTGTTTGCAATTCATTAATGCTAAGCTGAAATAAGAAAAAAAAAATCATTAAAAAAGGCCATATTACTTTAACTGATTAACACAATTATTGATCGCTACCTATAAAAGTAGTTAACTTCACTTAGTTTACTCTCATTTCTCATTCTCATACACTCCTCCGTGGCTGTTAGACCTTTAAAAGGCCCTGAGGACTCTGGTCTGGGACACACACAGAGTTTATATTCCTTTTTTCTTGGAATTTCTTGGAGTGCATTCCAGGAACTGTACTGTAGCAATACACCAGACTCTAACTTTGAGCCCAGGAACCAGAGATGAGCTGTTTTTTATTTAAATGTTTTTGGAAATATGTCCTCACAACATGTTTTCCATCATCCCATCATCCTTGGCACATTCTACACCTAAAAGTTAAATGCACGGAAACTTAACCACACTGTTTGCACACACACGCACACCCAGACCGGCACACACACTTGAACAAGTTGTGGGTTTTACCCAGTGGAGCCTAAAGCTAATGTGTACGTGCCAGGAGCAAGAAGCATGTCTAATAGAGAAAATATTCTAATACCACACACCATTATCACTCTATTAACAATAACACCCCACGACTTCCTAAAACAGATCACTGCCCACAAGGGCAGAGGGAGAGAGAGTGATAATGGCAAACACTTCATCACACCACACCAGGCTTTTCCAAACCCCATGGAGCCCTCCTACAGGTTTAACTTCACATCTGTACATACACATCTGTTTCTGAGTTGAAGTTTTCAGTTTTTTAAACCCCTTGGATTCTGGACACTATTCTATTCGGCACCTAATCAAACCCAGACTCATTTTTCACACTTTAACAGTGGCTCCCACCATCCTGGTTGGGATAAGTGGCTCAGATAATGGATGGCGGGATGGATAAGCAGTGATTAACTTGTTTGTGTTCTCAAACTTTAAGATTACTTGCTGTGAGCTAATCCTGTTTTTTTTCAGCTCCCTGACCCATCAACTCCTTTTCCTAGAGGTGAAACTGCAGGGAGACTCTGCATTTTAATCATAAAGTGAAATTCATGATAAGGTTTATTAACATGCATTTTCAGCAGGGCTCCTCACGGTCTTATACTCATTTAAATATTTATATTTTATAATGGGACAGGGTGTTTTGGTGATCCGGGACATGAAACGCATGGCCATTGAATGATGAATAAAATATATAAAGATATAAAGATAAACAGACTGAAATTAATACGAGTTTCTCGAAGTGGCCCGTGAGAATGAAAAGCCCTGAATCTACAAAATTACATTTTAAGAAAATGAAGAGAACCTGACACTGACCCTGGTGGTCAGATCCGAGACTCCTGGTCTGGAAAACACGGCAGAAAAGAAAGGCAGGATGTTTTGGGCAGGTTTGATGTTACTCACTCTCAGAGCGCTGGAGGTCGGACTGCCCGGCCGTGCTGGAGCCCGTCGGCGAGTCTCCGCGCTGACGGAGCGGCGCACAGAGCACGGACTCCCGCTGCCCCCGCCTGCTGTCCCGGACAGGCGGCCCGTCCCGACTGGAGCCCAGGAGGTTCTCGATAAAAAACGAAGAGCCTCTCTGTGGCCTCTGAGGACTTTTCTCACTCATTTCTGTCTCCGGTCCAGCTCCCGCTACAGCGCCGCGCCGCTCCGCCGCGCACGCATGTCTCTCCGCGCGCCGGGAATCACGGACCCGGAGCCGTCCTGCACGGAGCCCAAAATGGCGATATTATCTTAGATCTTAGTCAGCGGGGGTGTCGCTGGCCGGGATCGCCCCCCTCTCCCAGTGTGTACGTGTGTGTGTGTGTGTTTGACAGCCTGAGGCTCGGTGGGAACCCCGCTCTGAGCGGGTTATTTGGGTCAATCAGCAGCACAGCAGCGGCGGAGTGGACCGTTGGTTCAAGCCACGCCCCCAGCGCGCTGGGATTCGACAGACCGCAGCCGCCAGCCAATGGCAGAAGGAAAGGAGCACAGGGGGCGTGGTATTACGTTGTTTGGGAGAGGATGGAAAATAAAGCGTAGCCTGTCCGGACCGTTTTATTGGCGACTCGCCGGCGACTATTCGTGCTCGGAACAGGATCTTCGCTCGCCTATTGGTTGGTGGAGATGTCACGTGACCACCGTATGGGCCTTGGGTGAAGAACATATTATTATTATAATAATAATTATTATTATTATAAATTAAGATTCAAATACGTCATTATTTTTACAGTTTTCTTAGCAGGCACTGACCCGTGAGATAGATTTTAAGTGTTACTGAGGTTTAACACCGTACACACACACACACACACACACACACACACACACACACAACGGTAATATAATGTAAATGTAAAACTGCATTCTTCGTGCTTCAGTAATTTTTTACATTACACATACACATGTTTTGTGAGGTTTTCTCTCTGGGTTTACTTTTCTCTCATCACTAAAGCCGGACTTTGCTCCGGTTCATCTAATTTGGGCTAAATCTAAGATCCGAAAGCTCGTTAGAAGGTCACGGTGAATTTAATTGATAATATACTCCCCCTGTTTTCTATGCTGGAAGAAAAAGGCTTGTAGAAGCAGGGTTTTAGGACTGAGCGCTCCTCATCAGTGCGCCTGCTGGTTTAATCTAACGAGCTGATTCTGCTGATCCGGCGAGATAAAGGCGGTTCGGTTTTCGGTTATTTTCTTCCACTCTGCCTCAGTGCTTCTCATCTTTATGAGGGTTTGTTGTGGTGCAATTGCCTTTGGATTCACGGAGCAACTGTTAAAAATGTATGGCCTAAAAATGCAGTAAATAAACCAATAAATAAATAACAGCAGTAAGCCGCGAGTTGATAGTGTACGATGTTAAGCTTGTTGTTCATCACAGAGAGAAACATATATATATATATATATAAACCTTAAGTCTTTTTCACAATTAATTTTTAGTATATAATAATTGTAATGATAGTTTATAATTAGATAATGAAACAATTGTAATCCTCTGTTATGGTTATTTATTAAATACTTTCACTGAACTTAAAAGTTTTTTCTCTAAAATGCATCGAGGATAAAAAAATCTGATCCTCTCCCATCTGCGCTGCTTAACCTAAGCAGGGCAAAAGTTTTATTTATTTATTTGTTTATTTGTTTGTTTATTTATTTAGTATTTATTTATTCGTTTATTTATTTTTAAGGTGTTGTTTAAAAAAATCTATTTTTCTTTTTTTTGTCTTTAATGGTCGTTTTGAGGGATTATATGAGCCTTCGTGTTGCTCCATCTCTCCTCACTGTGACTCTAAACACAGTAAATGTTGGTCTCTGGATTCAGCGCAGTGTCTGCGCTTTAAATGCGCAGCTTTATTTAAAGTTATATTCTGCGTTAGGAGAGGCACAAATGTAGAAATGGTAAAAACTCGTATCTGTCAGATATGTAGAGTTGATTGCATGTGGATACATGTTGCAGAATGAAATGTTAAAACTGCTAAAAGTAATAGTTTACAGTAATAGTCTATGTGCTACAGTTAAATAAAAGCCATTATCCTAATAGCCAATTATCCTCCAAACCTAATAGACTAACTAAAAATGACAAAAATGTATTTAATATTTAAATGTGGAATCAAGTCACACTTTGAAATTTTTTTTAACATAGACCCGTTCGTTAGCAGCAGATTATCAGATCTAAAAGAGCAGGACAGGGTTACTCTTAATACTGCTTTATTATTTTTTTTTGGATTCTGTATCTGGGTGTAATGTTCAGACACAGAGTGGAAGCTCCTCACTGGACAACTTGTTAAGGCTGGTCTCATTAATTTAACTCAGAGTCTAAATCCCACCCTGCAGAGGCAGCTAAAGCACAACTATAATCTCACCATATCCTAATCCCAGAATGATGATTTCAAGGCTATTGACACTCAGCGCAACCTCAGCACAGTAGAAGGTTAGGCAGGGACTATGTCTTTGAAAACATGACTGGCTTTGTCAGCAGTATGTATTGAAATGGTTGTGGTTATGATTTCATCAATAAATGTTAGTTCACTCAGGATATGGTCTTTACCTAACTTTATTCTCATGTAAGTGCCTCCCTCCATATACTGGGTTACTTTGAACACTGGAGCCATCACATGCTTTTCCTTGGTTGACTGTTAATCCAACTTGCAGGCCTAAATATCACTCACAGCTGTACTGAGATCTGTGTGCTGTAGCTGTAAAAGGCATTATATGGCCCTTGGTTGCTGAACCGAGCTGCATGTGTCCAGAGTTTGGCCTTTTGGATCATTTGTTCAGCAGTAGATCATCGATTGGAGCATCTCTGTCTGTTTTCTCTCACTTTTCCTTCTCCCAGTGGCTGGTATCTGTGTGTGTGTGTTTGTGTGATTGAGAGATTACTTAGCTCATATTTCTGTGTGTACAGCAGTGCTTTTTGGGTATGGCACCTACTCCGACCCCTGGATGAGAGGGCACACTGCCCCTGGCCTTGTGGGCATGTAGCCCCGCTGATCTTTATCCGGACTGGCATGGCCTTTTCACACTGCAGACTAGAATACAGACCTTTTCAGACTTAGAACACTCTCACTCTCTCTCTCCCTCTCTGACCCATTTCACCCCTTCTTCCTCTGTCTGCTTTTTTTCTTTTCATGATTGCTGAACTCTGGTCCTCACTCTTATCCTACATTTGCCCCCTCTTACTTCAAGTAGTTTACCTAGAGATAGACAGCTGAGCCCAAAGAAAGCTTTTCCTACTGTAAAATCTACTACTTACTACTCGACATACTGGGAATCTTTATTTCTTTCTTCTTCTTCTTTTTATTTATTTATTTATTTTTACATTTTGCTTTATGTACATCCTTTCCAAATTAATAAAATGTAGCACCATCACAATTCTTCCTAACAGGTTGCTTGCTTTGGGCAACTGTGTAGGTGTGTATTAATGTAGACATGATGTACAACTGAATCAAGTAAATTCAGGGTGCAATGTTACAGCATAATCATCTCCTTCTCTTTTCCCTTTCCCTTTCCCTTTTCTTTCTTCTTCTCTTCTCTTCTCTTCTCTTCTCTTCTCTTCTCTTCTCTTCTCTTCTCTTCTCACAGTAAATGTTCTTTCTAGGAACACACAGTATTAAAGGCAGAACGCATGAAAGTGCTGCAGGATTGTTAGACAGTGCAGCATATGACCCAGTTCATCATCATCCCCAACCCCCCTGCCACACTCCGAGTGACATCTGAGGACACACACGCGCACACACACACACACACACACACACACGTGCACACACACACACAGAGAGAGAGAGAGAGAGAGAGAGAGAGAGAGAGACAGAGAGAGAGAGAGAGAGAGAGATAGAGATGGTGTAACACTATAATCATCAGTGCTGGTGCACTGGATATGCCTGTAGTATTTCATCCTGTCTGACTGTCTCTGTGTTTGTGCTAGACGTTGCAAATACTTTTACAAATTGCAACACAATGTTAATACCATATTCATAAACAGCAGGCTCTACCATATTTCATGTTGGCATCATTTTGATGCAGGGACTTCAGCTGATGTTGGAAACACTGCTCCATCTGTTGGTCAAGTTTTTGTATTGCAGGTAGACCAACAGAAAGACAGGCACTTGAATTGAATGCTTGAGAGATTTTTTGAACGTTTGTTGATCATTTTAACTGAAGGTATTAGGCTTACATCTTCAGAGGATCCTCAGAGGACTCATACAGACATTCATTGAGCACAGTGGATAGGGAATAAAATGACAATATTTACACAGTAGACACTGTGACCCCTAGATTCTATCACCCCATAGTCACAGCCGTAGACATCAGAGTTGTCAGATCTTTCTTTTCAGTGAGCCATTTAACATCAAAACACTTCGAATAAGTTTCTGTACATCCCAATAACCCGGCTGTAAGAAACGCATTGGAAAGCGCTCCCAGTTCACTGCTGATAAGCAAATGTGTGCTAAAACATTAAACCCATGTGTGGCTTGATTTCACAGCACTGTGGTCTCAGTAAGGAAGTTCGCTCATATCTGGTCCACTTACTCATATGATTTCATTCAAAGGCTAAGAGAGTACTTCAATACACAATGTAGTCTTTCTCAGTTTACAGCACATGCAGTGTAGTAGACCGCACCCTGGTCATTCCTTGAAAAGCACAAGATTATTCATAGAGAAAGGCGGTTAAAAGAATGCAGCTCCATCCAGACATTGATGTTACTCTGCTTACTAGTGCGTAACACACCCTAGGCTGTAGGGAGGCCGCCAGAGCATCTTAGCTTAGCCGTGCGGAGTGAAGTGTGTGCGCCAGCCTTGAATAATAAGACCTCTGTGATGAAGTGAGGGTCGGCTCCCATTGATTGCATTAGATTCCTTTAGCATCCATGTGAGACTTTACGACGCCAGTATATGGGAGTTAAACAAGCCTTTAACTGAATGTAAGCTCCCGTCTTGACCTTGTACGGATATGCTGTAACCTTTTACATGGGTTGCTGTGTGTCAGGTATTGACTGTCCAAAACAGCTGACTAACTGACCTGTTATAATGGACCTCAAAGCTTTTAAATACTCCTTAAGGTTTATCTCCATATGGAGTTTGCTCACTATGTAACTCAGTGAGTTAAATGATTGTAGGCAGCAATCATCTTTTCTTCCCCCAAAGAAAAGCTGTCAAGTGATGGTACATGATGGTGCAGTGTTTTACTCTTAAAAGTAAAAGTGAATGAATTCCATTAAAGACTTTTTCTGTGGTTTTGTCTAATATTTTTTATGAGATTTTTAAAGTTTTAAAATGTATTTAATCCTCAAACGTATTTAATCAGATGACTTTTTAAGAATCACGGTGATGAAAACCAAGGCTGAGATTGCTGCAATGCCAGGAAAAATCTATATTATCTATAAAATTAAAGAAATGTATAATGAGTACAAAATGGGCAATGTTTCATCATACGTTCCTTGCAAATACCTATCTGCCATAAATAGATTCAAAAATTACATTTAAGGCCCATTTTTTCCTTTTTTAGGGCCAGTTTGAGGCCCTTTCAACACATGCATTATTGAACATAGCATTTGTACAGTTAAATGTACAGTTAAATGCCTCACGTGAACATTAAAACTTATTTACGAATGACTTTTTCCTTTACGCAGTCTCTGAAACATTCAAAACTGCTGTAAAACAGTGTCACAGGCATCAAGCAGCACATATGTAAACAATTCATCTAATCATTTTCTGTGATGTAGTTTTAAGAAAGCCTTCAGACTCTGATTCCTGTCACCTCAACAATGAAAACTACTCTGAATTACTTTGTATGTTTCCAATTTACCTCTTTGAAAATGAGAAATATTCGCTCCCCCCTTTTTTAAAAGCTTTTCCGTAACCAAATATACAAGTCAATAACTGTTTAAAAGCCTTTTTTACTCTTTATAAACTGCAACAGCATTTATCAGAACCATAGGTTGTTTTCTGTTTATTGCCATGAAGAATGACAGGCTCAACATGATTTTTTTTCTCTTTTTAAAGAGAAGTTATTATCAAAGAAAGACTGATCTTTACGTGTGCATGGCTGCATGGCCATATCTAGCGTTCATCATTATTAACACAGGCCGATTACAGGCTGACCCCCATGTATCTGCCTTACCGTGGCCTGGATGCCTGGCTGCACTTTGTTGGAGATATGGTATGTACAATGTTTGTGTGCAGACAGAAGTTCAGTCAGATGTGACTCCTCTAGGATCATTAAGGGCTTAGTCCGGTTACGCATCCGAGTCTGCAGCAAGGGTCAGGGTCACACCGCTACACTGTAACTGTGTTTTGGGGACCCTTGCCTATAGTGATCCATTCAGAGCTGCACTGACCCGAGATACGTTAAGATCCAGACATCTGCTCTCACTGAACTGCAGTCAGGCTGAGCGACCTCACGGTCATTTCAGTCACTAGAAGGGCTGGAAAGCCTTCATGTAATTGGACTGGATCAGAGCGAAAAGTGTCAGAGGTTCTGCTGTCAAAACTCCACTGTCGACATTTCTGTCATTGTTTTTGCTTTTTGTAACTTTAGAATAACAAACCCTGTCCCAATTCATCAGTTATAACATCAGTACAATAAAGCCTGAGTGTGTTAAAGAGAAGCTTCTGCGAAAAGCACTTATCAGACTGGCTGCAGCAAGCTATGAGGACAAAGAGGTCCAGGCCTCTGTAGTTACTTTGTAAGCACATGCAAGTTTTACATTTCAACAACAACTGTGATATTCAGAGAGGAGAAAGAGGCATCCTGATCATTTAATGGGAGTGTTTGATCTGCAGAGAATTATGCTAAAACTACAAAAATCAGCTCAATCAGCAAAAACACAATTTGTTCACAACAAACCTCAGAGAGGCTGTGGTTTGGCCATAGTCTCGCCATGTTTAACTCTGTGTGAGACTGCATTCGCTAAACTATATGTTCTTTTTACGATCTGCATATACTTTAAGGTAGTTTAGTGACTAGCAGTATTATTTGCACCACTTTTTTTTTTTTTTTTTTTTTACAAATCTTTACAAATATATTTTTGTAAAAATATTTTTTTTTTACTAATTAATGAAAAAAATCTGCTGTTTATCCTCAATGATCAGTTTCTTTGGGTAAAAGCATGATGAGTAAAATGTAATGAGTAGCTTCATCTCACACTGATAAAATGAGAAATAAACAAAATTTTTATTTTAATACATTTATTCAGAGAAAAATATCTAATGATCTATCATCACAAATAACTGACCAAACTGAAAATTATTGGCACACCTGGAAATTATTGTGCACAATTTGTGACTGAAGCATGACTCCATTTAAACTGAGTCGATCGCAGTGTGGAACTATCAAGCTGTAATTCAAAACTTCCTGATTAATCGGGCTATAAATATGTGATGATACAGAGGCCAAGTTTCAACAATGAAGAGATAAAAAAAGGCACAGACCAAATAAGTATATCTACCTTCATAGGTTAGGAAATGGTTCTATAGAAATAGCTGCTCACCAACAAAATTCCAGTACGTCAGTTGTAACTGTTACAAACTAGCCTGGGAGAAGACTATTCATGATAAATTACAAAAAAGGGTACATTATTGGGACTACCAAGTCTCTGAAACCCCCAACAGACTCCGTCTCCAAACATAATTATGTAATAATAATAAAATATAAAAAAAGAATAATAATTATATATATATATATATATACATACAATACTGTGCAAAGGTTTTTGGCAGGTGTGTAAAAAATGCTGTAAACAAAGAATGCTTTCAGAAATGGAAGTGTTCATCATTTATTTTCATCAATCAACAAAATGCAGTGAATGAACAAAAGAGAAATCTAAATCAAATCAATATTTGGTGTGACCACCCTTTGCCTTTAAAACAGCATCAGTTCTTCTAGGTACACTTGCACACAGTCTTTGAAGGAACTCAACTGGTAGGTTGTTCCAAACATCTTGGAGAACTAACCACAGATCTTCTGTGGATGTAGGCTTCCTCAGATCCTTCTGTCTCTTCATGTGATCCAGACACACTGGATGATGTTGAGATCAGGGCTCTGTGGGGGCCAGAAGAACTGATACTGGTTTGAAGGCAAAAGGTAGTGATACCAAATATTGATTTGATTTAGATTTTTCTTTTGTTCGCTCACTTTGCATTTTGTAAATTGATAAAAATAAACAATCATTATTTATATTTCTGAAAGCGTTCTTTGTTTACAGCATTTTCTCCACACCATTTTTTCCACAACTGTATATATATATATATATATATATATATATATATATATATATATATATATATATATATAGTAAAAATAAGAAACTTGTCTCTGAACCTTATATGTAAAATATATTAAAGCTTTTGTTATTTTATGAGGCTGTATTTCCAGGCCCATAGGGTACAGGGCATCATGAAATCTAAAGATAAAAATAATAAAAAAGATGATTTTTAATTTATGTAGCACCTTACTCACATCTAAGGTCCCTTAACAAAGTTAATATACAACAACAAAACAAACAAAACAAGAACAAACTACAAAACACAGAATCAAGCTCAACAGTTAAGTAAGACTCCAAGTAGAAAGTTTACCAGGGTAACACAGTGAGTAAAGATACGTTTTTAGATTTAAATTGTGGAAAAGCGACATTTTATATCTAAATCTGGTGCCTTTGTCAGGAAACTCAAACTCTCTCATTCTCATCGGGTTCTCCTTGGATCTTCAGGACAGTGATCCGAGGCATATGTCTGAATATAAAAATGCTTAACTGCCCACAGAATCAAGATTCTGCCATGTCCAACTGGGCCTCCTGACCTTGACTCCACTGAGAACCTGTGGAGTGCGCTGAAGAGAGAGTATGCAAGAGAGGGTTTATTCCCTAAAGAGGATTGGCGCCATATCTTCTTAATGTATCATTTTAATCTAAATGTTATACCGGACAGTATTCTTTAATTGGCAAAGTGAGGTTGTGCAAAAAATGTAAAGCAGAAATGCCCAAAATTGAGGCACATGTGCTTTTGCGGAAAATAATGATTTATATTTTGTATAGAAATAAAATATTTCACTTAAATCTTGGACATTTCTCATTTTCCTGGTGTAGGATGAACGATGCCAATCACTTCAGAGGCCACTGCATTTTGCAGTGTAGTTTATTCATTATGTGAAGTAGGTCACTGACCTGAGCAAAACTGTGATCCTGCTTGTCAGTTATCAAACAGATATTAATTATACTTGATAAGAGCTGGAATGCAGTTTCTGTCCAGCCTTGCAGCTCAGTTGCATTTAATTATTTAATTATTAGAACAGCAGAGTGGACTACGCAAAGTGCTGATACTCAACGGTATGAAATGAATTAAATAATCAATAAATACATAACAGTAAAGCAATATATGAGTGCGAACCATGGTATTAATTTATGGATATTTCTATATTACTGTATGGATATTTGAATTACCAGTCTAAACCGGTGAAGCAATATGGTAAAAAATAAAAATAAAAGCAGTATGCAGAAACAATTCATTAGTTTATGGAGTTATTAGTGAAATGTGCTATGGATTAAAAACACAGTTTTATCAAAAACGAATGCGGTGGAAAATATACTTCTTGTCTTTATGAAGCAATCATTGATTGGTTATTACATCACTGCCAGTAGATTCTTTAGGGCACTTGGCCAAACACGTGTCAGGCCTCACTTGTGTAACAGCATGTGCACCTAAAAGACCAATAATCTCCTTATTTGGGGAAAAAAGTCTTAAACCATTGTTTGTTAAACCTAATGCTCAGTTTTCTACGAAGATTTTCCCAATAAAAACACACGATTGTGGACCAGGGTACCTTAATGGTTCCTGATTTTATTAAAAGCACAAATGCACATTGAATAAAGTCATTTCTTGATCTAAAAAGGTTTTTTTTTTTAAATTTTAGCATATATTCACCTGCCAACACAGGATACTGCCAGTCAGTCTCTGTGATGATGACTGTGATGTGAATGTAAGACTGTTTTATGGGAGCTTGGACAGGCATTGCTCATGTCCCTATTTATTCTCAGTGACATATTCTTTTTTTCTCTCCTGTGAGTAAGAAGGTACAATATGTGCAGGGTGTAATGTGCTCAAGGTGTTTTGCTTGCGGGTGTAGTCATTGTGACACTTTATGAAATGCTTTCAGAGCCAATAACTCCACTGAAATCGCTGCTTGTGCAGATTTCAGAAAACATAAGTTCATGCACTTTTTACATAACATTTCTGGAATACTAATGCTGGGTCTTTTGCTTCTGTGTCTTAGTTTAGGCACCTTTTTCTGACACTGTCAAATTGGGCAAATCATTAAAGCCTGTTGTATTGATTGATCCCCAAAGAGTTTACGAAATAATCTCAGGTTTTAAAAAAATCATCATTTAAAATGTTTTTCTTCTAAATAATAATTCAATAAGAATTGAAACAGTCTATGAAAAGATGAACACTTCAAGCCCCAGCTCTATAAGACCCAGTTTTATGCTGGTCTAAAAATTTTTTTTTTATTGTCTATTAAAAATAATCTAATTATTGTATTATTTTATTTGGTACAGAACAAAAACCTTATACTATGTGCTTTTGTGCAAATTCTTCTACCCTAATCACCAGAATTGATGTTTTAACCAGAGTAAATCTGGTTCCCACACAAGTTTTCTCTCTGAATGACTCTTCATAGCGTCAAGATTATCGCTCAGATGAGGGAAATGCTTTGCTAAGATTTTAGTCCTTAATCTGGGCTTTACACCTAAGTTTATCTTTTTATCAGCTGGAGCTTGTTTGGCAAGAATGGCGGTTTGTTTAACCTCTTCACGCTACGTTAACCCCTGTCGACCCCAGCTCGTTACCGCACCTCAAAGATGTGAACATTTGGAGCTTTTAAACAGGACTCCAAGCAAACTCCAAACTTCAGAGCCCAAACTCACGACCCTGACACGGTGAGTACAAGAATCTGATATGTGTAGGTCACTAAAGTACTGGAATTATAGCAGAATTGAACTGCGTCTGTTGGTTAGTCTGGGGTGTCATTTCAGTTGTAAGGATCTCTGGGAGAGTTTCATTACATTAGATGTTCATCCAGGGTGCACTTTTAACTTTTTAAAGCTGTGTACAGTATTTAAGAATAAAATCACTGGCTGGTTAGGGGCAATGCATTATTTTTTGGGGAGGAGGTTTTTGAAATTCTCAGTGATGACAGAGAAACGTGTGCTTTTCAGTGATTTTTAGAGATTCAGGGCTGAACATGTACCAACTTTGCAGACTAAGTTACTTTCAGCTTAAAGTAATAGGTTTACTCAAAATGAGATCTCTCGATACAATTTGTTTAGGAATGTTCTTCCTAAGTGCCGTTTGAAATCACACGTTAATTACTTGGAATTTAGGTCAAGCAGAGTATTAGTGTTCAGAGAGTTAATTAATGGAAGAAACTTCTTATTGTTGTTTTATTACAGAAAGCAGTTTTCCCATGAAAATGTGAAATGGCACAAACCAGTTATTTGATCTAAGCTGTGTGTGTGTGTGTGCACGTAAGATAACTCAATTTATATAGCACATTAAAAAGACAAGTGTCAGTCAACATGCTGCCCAGTAAAATCAATTAAAATTAAAAACATATAAAGAGGTTAAAAGTTAACAATACATTCAACAATTAAATATAATACAGACCAACATATCAGATATAAAAGCAATAAAAGGCAAAGGACACATACCTATACTAGATCCACAACAGAGAACAGAGGACTAAATAGATTGTGATGTCTTTAAAAGGAATTAATCACATGATAATAAATAACTTTAAAATCTCACTTAGAAATGGCTTTGACTTTATGAAAGAAGATACTATTCCAGAGTCTTAGGGCAAAAAGAGAAAAAGACAGTCATCTTAAAGTGTGAAAGGGATAAAAGAAAAATATAGAAAAAAAGGTTGGAAGAACATTGAGCTCTTGAATAGAGGCTTATAGCTCGGAGCCATGCCACACAGAGCTTTAAAAGCCGCTAAATTCAACTCTAAATCTAACTGGTAACCAGTGCAGGGCGGCAAGTACAGGAGCAGGCAGCATTCCTTCCCGGCTCTTGCAATCATATCCATAGAATGTTCCCACTAATACCCAAGCCTCTTAATCAAACACAGGCAATGTGCTTATGCGCTTACAGCTTTTCCTCTGTAATCGCATCTACAGTCAGTGGTCTAATTGGTATTAAGAGTTTGGAGCCTTTAGCTGGCTAGCTCAGACAACTTAGCTGTAATTGCCCACATTTTATGAAGTGGATTCAAGAGAAGTCATGTATCTCAGAGAGCATGTGGAGTGTCCGTTTTTTTCCAAATTCATGTTTTCAAAGTTTGTCTCTGATTTAAGTGTGTCTCCTCTGACCGAGTTCATTTATTGTGACATGTAACTGGTTGCTGCATGGGGAGATGTTGTGCACGCTTTGCTGAGTTGCTGTCGGATGAAGGGATTGCGTGAGAAAGAGGGTGAGGAAGAGAGAGAGAGAGAGAGAGAGAGAGAGAGAGAGAGAGAGAGAGAGAGAGAGAGAGAAGGAAGACACTGCGAGTGTGTATAGTCTTTAAAGCAAGGTGCCCTCGAGGTTCAAGCTATAGTGCTCATGGTTAATTAACCTCTGCCAGTTTGCTTAGTGAATGTGCCACGCCGTCTGCTATCGGTTCCTCACAGTGTTAAAGTCTTATACCAGAATCCTGGAGGCCTGCTCAAGATGGCCTGACAACTAGTGCTGGAGGAACGGACTGACTGTTTGATTGAAAGTTTATTTTTTTATTGGAAATTTTCACCAGATTAAGAGTCGAACACCAATGTTAAAGCATTCCTGATCTGTTCAGATATTTTGTAGATTTTCTCAGTGCAAACAAGTACATTTCTTCTTTAGAGAACACATTTAATGGCACAATTACTAATTAATGTTTATTTGCTGAATTTTACAAATTGGGGTTAAACATAAAAGATGTCCCCGCACATTTACATTTTTCATCATATTCAACACAAGCGTTGACATTTATGAATGTATAGTTATTGTGCACTAAAACCAATGGAAGTTTTTTCCATGTAAATGATTTGAACTTACTTTCACATGGATCATTAATAAAACATTTAGTGTGACCAGGTCTCGGCTGTCCCTCAATACATCTAACACACTAAAGACTCTTGACTCTTGTGTAGCTCCAGTATCGGCACTCTGCTGCACTAGCAAAGACTCGGCCATAAATATTTACAAGGCTGCCTATAACAATTGAATTGACTGCCTGAGTCATTGACTTTGAGATTTGGAAGATTCTATCCAGACCAGCCAAAGACACATATTGACCAATTCCAAACATCATCTGGGAGAGAAAAAGGAGGGGAAGTGCTTGAATGTCGAGGGGTGGATCCTCTTTCAGCCACAGAGGCCAAAACTAATGAGCAATTTTATTTAAGGAGACGTTGAAAAAAACTACGTTACCTCACTATGTCAGAGATTCTGATAGTGAGTCAGTTATGCTTATGGGCTGATCTATTCATGCCTTGGTTCCAGCATCTCAGGGATGGATTGCTCTGGCCTGGTTGGCCTGGTTGGGGTAATTGGTGGGGCTTTTTGGGGGAGTGCTGATTAAAGATGGATGTAGGGAGTGGAGGCAATGCTGGGTTAACCAAAAGCGACATGAAAGATGAAAGGCGGTGGTATTAATGCACTGCCCAGAGGAGAGCGGCCTGGCCTGGAGACTCTTGTTTTTCACCCTGTTTGTCACGCAAGTTTCCTGCCCCGCCCAGTTCGGAATTTGCCAGGCTCCTCCTACCAGCCCCCTTCATTTCTTTCTTCCACAACCCCTCTCTCTCTTTCACACTTTTTATACATATAATGCACCAGTTACCATTTGGCCACAGTCTTCCTCTTTGGAAGTGAAATATATCATTTCTTGTCCATTTATTCATAAATAAAAAGAGAATACGTTATAATATATTTTCATTCTATTACTTTTATGAATGGATATTCTCTGCTTATTGATTTTGCTCTCATTCTGCCTGTCTGTTTTTATTTCTTCTGTCCGTCTGTGTCTGTATCTGTTTAGCTCTCCTGAGCTTTCTTACTTCCTTCTTTGCTCTTGGGGTTCTTAAAGAGAGCCTGTCTTATAACAAGCAAAAACTAATCTTTTTGGTCATCCTTTTCCCCATCTGTGGTCTTCCTAAAAAAAAAACTAACAAAAAAAACTATTCCAGTATTAAGGCACTTTGTGCTGCTGATTAATTCATGAAGAAAGCAACACTTCAGCCTGACTTACCTTTCCACCCTTCGCCAGCTGCCCAATCCCAAACACAGTAGAAGATGGAAATGACCAAATTCCCCACTTCCTCGTTTACTGATCATACAGAACAGTATTATACAGAACTCTTTATATATAATTATAGAACATTTGTTAACAGTATATACAATAGTAGTTTATTATTATTATTATTATTATTATTATTATTAAAGAAGGGAGAGAAGAAGGAAACAGTTGTATAGCTATAATGATAAAAAAAGATTTGCTATTTTATTTAAAAGTTTATATCAGCTATATAACATGCAACATGTATTTTACATTACAATATTATTTTCCTATCTAAAAAATCATTTCAGTTATTAGTTATGAGTTTAAAGTTAACTAATGACTTGTTAATTAATAGTCAGTATGCATTACAGTTTCAAGCTTCTGCATGTTTATTACTCTGCATAATACTTTGTTTTTACGTCAACAGGTTTTGTATTTATTATTTTAACAATATTCAACACAGAGATGCTGTTCATATTATGCCTGTTCAGTTAGTGGCTCGTCTTTTGTTGAAATAATTGAAAATACTATATTATTTTTGCTATTCTCTCCTTTTCGTGAAGGCTGGTATAGTGTGTAGCTGTAAAGCTGGATGAATTTATGTTCTCAGTTAGTAGTTTTTTCAGGTCCACTGTTAGTTTCGGGTGTAAGTGTGTAAAAATCTTACAGCTGCATCATACATGAATCTTATTCAGATTAAACTTAATATTTAATACTAAACTTAATACAATTTATACTACGCTTTTTCGGATTTATGTATTTTTATACGATCTGTTACTCTTCATTATAAAACTCTGTGATTGCAGGTTATGTAACAAACTATTAATTTGAGTATTATATATCATGAATAGAAAAATATAGAAAACATTTGTAACATCCAAGTACAGTGAAACTAAATAAAGTGATAAAAAAATAACATAATAGAAAGAATGGTTCCTAGGTTATATGATAACACTTTATGTGAATATTTTCCAAATTAAGTATAAACTATATGTTTACATATTATTGATTATCCATTATATTATGAAACTATTAAGCATGAATTATTACTTAGTAACTAATTAAATACATTGTGATGAGTGATTTAAAGGACTGTAAGCTGATAGCTCATTAGTTTAATTCTTTTTAAATTTCTCATTAGCTGCGTATGAACTGCTAATGAAGCTGATGAATGTCTTTAATCACATTGAGCAGTTACATGAGATCGATGTAAATCGATCAATCAGTAAATATTTGAATTCTTAGTATTTTTAATGATATAGTATTTTAATAATAATAATAATATAGTATTAATAATACAGTATTTTATTGATCAAGATGTCCTGTACATTTGGCGGAATTGACAAAATTTGCTTTGATTTCATTTGAACAGTGTTCAATAGATAATGTGATGCTGATGAAACAATGGCAGCTAACGAAAAGCTGCCTAATATGTGAAAAAATTAGAAATCAGCTTCTTAACACGATTTTACCTTCATTTATGACTTAATGAAAAGTATCACCATTTATCCTAATGAAAATCAAAATGAAAAAATGCAGTTTATCATGATAAAGTCATACATATAGTGGTGGAAAAACATTACTTGTTGTTCCAAAAATAATTTTCATTTTACAATTTTAATAAAAATCTTCATGTAAAACAGAATCTAAAAATAAACAATGAGATTTTACCATTTTTAAAATACATTTTAAGATATTTTTCAGTAATTCCAGGAAAATGTGCTATAATTGTGCAAATGATGATTAATTGTGCATTACATTTCTTTCCAGGCTTTGGTTATTTATATACGGTCTATTTAATAATTTAGCTGGTAATTATAGTGGTTCATTTGCTAATGGTCCCTTTTCAGTTGTTACCAGATTTAATTAAACATGACGAAGTTATACCTGACCCATTTGTTTTAGAAATGAATTACATAAAATACATATTTTATATTTCGCTGCACAATCTTCTCATCCGTCCAGTGACCATCCGCAAAATTCGAATGGATTCCATTTGAAAGCGAGATATCTGTGTCTGTGGTGTTTCCAAAACAGTTAAAGGAGACCGCTTAGTCCTGATATCCTGAGATTGTCACGTCACATGTTGGTTAAATATTGATTTATAACGGTACCACCATGTTTTTTTTGCTAATCCTAAGCTACAAATGCAAATATGTCAAAGAAATTGCCTTCACTGACCATGCTTAGGCTGTCTCTGGACAGCTTCAGGGAACAGAAGCGTGAGTTAGGTCCTGGTTGAGTTTGTCATTATTGGTCATTAATCGTTTGACCTGTATCCTGATGCGGGTCTTTCTGGTCACCGACTCCATAACCGGTGTATGTTTGTCTGGAATTTATCATTTGCTTGGTCAGAGCTTGTGCGGTCACATGTTAAAGAAAACCCAAAAGAAGATGAGAAACATGCAGCGCCACATTTGCAAGCTTGATCTGGTCAAGAATTGTTCAGGCGTTTTTGTGTTGTTGGAAGTATGTTGAACTTTTTTGTGCCTCTTCCAGTTTTCCAGTGTTCAAACTTTACTTTACATTTCTTCTTATATACAGATGTTATATTTCTTGGTTTTGTGTTTTCCTAACACATATACTAATACTAAATATAGACAGACACACACACACACACACACACACGCACACACGCGCACACACACACATTAGTAAGCGATATATATCTCCTATACAATATACATCCTCTATAAACCGTGTTTACTCCTAGAGTTCATCTCAGACCCAACTCTTAAGAAATCTCTAGCTCAGTAGGGAACTTTCAGTCTACCCCTCAATTTTGCCACATTATTTCATCATCCGTTGTCATGTTCAAGTGCTTAGATAGTAAATCTAAGTATTCATCTATCCGAATGACAACTCTGACTCATTAGTTTATGTCAGTCTTGCGCTGTGGGTTTGGGGCGGGTGTGTTAAGGTCTCAGTGAGGTATGGAAGTTGTCAGGCTCTATTTCCTCAGTGTGGCCCTTGATTTTGGTGTGGGGTCACTGAGCTCTTTCATTTTCCCACAAGGAACCAGAGGTGCTCTGTCCTACAGAGAGGGGGTACGGTGACAAGAGGAAAGCACTCATTATTCACCTAAAAACTCTTTACCTACCCAGCTTTGGCTGCCTTTAGGTGAGAAAGTCATTATGCCACTGGTTTTTCAATTAGAAGCTAATAAGGTAAGATCACAGCAAGATCAAGAACACTGTTTGGTCCCAGACTTTCTTGTTGAGTCTGCTGTGATTTCATGTCAAGAAAAAATAAAACCTTAGCCCCATTAATTAGGGACTTTATTGAAACCTTTTTCTTGAGTTTTTATTACAAAAATATATATTTTAATGCACAACATACCTTCTATATATACACATTTATTTTATAGACCTTCATATTGTATTGCATATAATGTACACAGTACATATAGTAGTTTTCAGAACGAGATTTTCATGTCTTCAAATGAACTTTTCAGAAAAAGCTAAAATGCTTAAATTAAATAAAATATAAGTAAATATATAATGAAACTGTAAATGTAAAATCATTTTTAATAGCCAATAATTGACATTTATGCCCAAAATGATACCTAATTTTAAAAGCAAATTCATAGTGTTTCATGCTGTATGTACTTAGATGGGGTTTGACACATGTTGATCGCACAATTCAGTTTTGTAAAACTTTTCTTGAGCGTGAAACAACAACCATTTTTACTCCATACATTTCATACGTCCAATTAATATTATTCACAGCACAGGAAGGGTTTAATTTATTATTTGTATATTTTCTGTCTCCATGTTTGCCAAAAGCATTTAGGTTGTTCATAAACTTGTCTCACACACGGTTGAAAGGCCTTAGAGCTTCAAACTAGTTTGTTCAATGGGCTTTTTAAGATTATGATCATCAATTACCATTATCTCTTAATAAAACCCTGAGGGAGGTAAATAAAGTGTGTTTAAGTGATCATTTTCATGACTCATAAACAGTTTATTCAAAGGAGAAGCTGCAAACTCATTTTAAGTGTGCCAGGGCTTCAGTTGACTTTTAATACATTGTTGCAGCCTACTGGATATGTTGTGAACTGCAGGGATGGAAACACCTAAAAGCATTTTTCTTTTGCAAAAGACAGATATTACTTTTTAAAGAGTCCCTTAGTATCAATCACACAATGCCACCCACACTGGAAAACAACACCACATGCCTTCAAAATGTGAAATGAACCTGCCGCCACATCTTTTCATCTGCTGGTAATACAACATTATTTAACAACATGGAGAAGAACGATAGCTGTCACTTCTGTGACCTAACAGATATTTCCACTGGCTAGTGTTTTGCAAATTTTGTACGTTTTGATTGGGGAAAGAGAGGGCCATCCTACCATTGCAAGAAAGATAATATCAATTTAAATATCTAAGAAAGTCAAGAAAATTGGTTTGGGCTCTCAGGAATGCTCATCAGATATTTCAGATATTTGGCAAAATGCTCATGCCATACTGAGTACCGCTCATGTATATGCTTCCTCTTGGCAAATGAGTATGTGGCGACTTATTATAGCCTAACGAGCAACCTTCATTTTACTTAATGATTTTAGCCCATGGGGATCAGATTTGCCCCAACTTAAAATGAATATTTTTGTCATTGTGAAACACAGCACAGTACACTTTTTCACATGCTCTCAGGGGAGCAATGATTGGGATGGTACTTTGCTCAAGGGTACCTCAGGGCAACCTACTGGTCTGGGATTTGAACACATGACCTTCTGATCCTGGGGCCGATTCACTAACCACTAGGTCACCGCTGCCCACTACAACTTTTGTCAGAAACAAAAAGATGCTTACTATTCCCCCTATTGTCTATCGACTTCTTTGCTGTTGTTGAACTTATTTTAAATCTCGCATTTATTTTTCAACATTTGCAAACTGATCTAATTTCATTGGTTACAATGCTTTTTATGCTTATTTGATCTCATTAAAGCACACTGAAAAACCTCTTTTCACGATAGTATGCACTGTGCGCTGTATAAAAAGATGCCCTGCATCCTGGACTCCCAGTCATGTATCATAAATCTGTTTGACATTACTTAGCATTCTGGTGCAGTGTATGTGTGATCATTTATGAATGCAGCATAAATGGGCTAATTGACGGAGTAAAGACTTCCATTAATTTTTAATTAGTCTCATAGCTCCAATCTAAAAATGTAAACTTCAGAGACCAAATGTCTTGGCTGACTGACTACACTTGAAGAAACTGTAAACCTTTAATTGATTTATTTTGGTCAAGACATTGCCATAAGAACTTATAATGATGATGGCTACAAAAACAATCTGAGGTTGCATTATTCTGCAGGGCTGCAGTCGACTCCATTAATATCTAGGCCATTCTTCTTATTCATTCTGAATTTCTCCCCTGGGCTGCATCTGATCTGCTAGATGAGCTGAGTAATGAACCTAGCCACATTACCAGAGAGACCCGTTACAGCCCATTAATTAGGGAGTGGGAATGTACAGTTGCACTGTAATGTAAATGCCAGCAGAGAGCACCAAAGTGCTTCTGATGGAATTCTGATTTTTGCCTACGAAACTCTTCGATTTGACACATTAGACACTTTCAGCCTTTGCATAACTAGTGTATGTATCTCATTCTCTTTCATGACTTTTGTGTTTAAATTGAGTTCTGCTGTGAGAGAGTTTGTTAGTGCAATACTTGACATGAGAACAGGGGAGAATGTAACTGATCCTCTGAGCAATAACTCAGCAATAGGTCAGAGTGGCACTGTTTACAAGGAAATGCGGACAACTTTTATTAACAGATTTCATTTGAATCCAGTGGAAGGTTTAGAGTCAGCGTTTGAATCTCAGCAGTCTGCATGGAGATACATGGCTTGACTTTAACTTTTCTAACACTTAAATAACACAAAGGCTTTATTTTGCTGAAGATCCTTAATTCTCTTTGCTTTGGCATATTTTGTGCACAAGTATATTTGGTATATCTGGTGCACAAACACAAAAAAGTAAAATTATTTTTCTCTAAACTGGCCATGCGGCCCAGATATCCTCAATATCTCAAAAAGTCAAGTCAAGTAGGTTTTTATTGTCAGTTCAACCATATACACAATACATAATGAAACAAAATCTTCCTCCAGGACCCTGGTGCTACACATTAGACGACATCAGACGCGACATAAGACACAAGACAAGGCAAACAGACAACAGCAGACAGCAACAGACAGTACATTCAATGCATTCATCTGAGTGTTACGGAACAAAGCAGCAGAAGTTGTTGGCAGTGTGATAGAGCAGCAGTGTTATAGCTAAAGTGTGGAGTGCAAAAAATAAAAATAAAGAATAAATGATAAGTAATAAGTGGCGGTAAGGTGGTTCATGTACTTGAATGTGCATTAGTGCATAACAGGAGGAGAAAAAGTTCCAGCAGTAGCCAAGAGCAGTTTATTGAGAGGGCATTAACAGTTCAGAAGTCTGATGGCCAGGAGGAAGATACTGTTTCCCATCCTGGAAGTGGAGGCCCGTTTGCTGCGGAACCTTTTCCCGGATGGCAGGAGGGAGAAGAGAGTGTGGGATGGGTGTGAGGGATCATCCACAATGCTGGTTGCTTTGTGGATGCAGCGAGTGGTGAAAATGTCCTGAACAGAAGGCATAGAGACCCCGATGATCTTCTCAGATGTTCTCACTACCCGTTGTACTTGCGGTCTGAGACGTTGCATTTCCCGTACCAGGCAGTAATGCTGCTGCTCAGGATTCTCTCGATGGTTCCTCTGTAGAAGATGGTGAGAATGGAAGGTTGGAAGATGGGCTCTCCTCAGTCAAACACCACTTTGAGCACCAAAGAGCAGGTTTTGGAATCACCACCACTTTCTGGGCTTTATCCATTCAACACAGTCGTCTCAACATTTATTTTTTTTACTATTTCTTAAGTAGAAATTAGAGACACTGCTGAGCTTTCTTTGTGATGGAGCTGGTGTTGAGGGTCCATGTGAGGTTGTTGGAAATGTGAACGCCAAGAAACTTGGTGCTCTGGACCATCTCCATCGGTGAGGTGTTGATATTCAGTGGAGAGTGGTCCCAACATGGTCTTCTGAAGTCAACAATCATCTCTTTAGTCTTGTCGACGTTCAGAGACTCATCACGTAAACTTTCCCACTTAAAAAATGAACATAAAACATCAAAATACCCAGTCAGAATGAATCAACATAAATTGACCATTAAAAAAAATGAAGAAAATATTTTAGTCCCAAACAATGGTTTATATGAATGTTAAACACTGTTTCTACAACACATGCCTTATGAGTCCTCTTCTTTGTTGGTGGAGATAATTTTATTTCCACCTTTTGGTCAAAGGTTAGTGGGTGTAGGTGGTTTTATTTTTCTTGTCAAACCTGTGCTTGATGTTATTGCCTCCCACTTACATCACCTGTCAGTCACTCCTACATAATTCATAAAGCAGTGGGTTGCACAGGTTTGGTAAAATAAAAGTCATCTGAGGAAACCAGAGAGGACATGACCAACATTGAAAGGGTCATTAAGATTTTTTTTAAGGTTTGCTCCATGCTTATTTAACATGTTGTTTCCAGCCCACTTTATTGCCAAATGCAGTGATTACACGCACAGACTAAACAGTGAAGATGATTACGAGATGTTTAGCATCATATTATCAGTGATATTATACTCAGGAAGCAGAGCCCCACTGCCTGGTTCTGTATCACATCACTGATCAACCACGACATAAAAATAACCTGCGTAATATTGTGTAGGTCTCACTCATACATCCAAAAACAGCCCTGACACATCAAGACATGAACTCTTAACCAAGACCTCCAAAAGTGCACTGTGGTATCTGCCACCAAGATGTTAGCAGTGGATCACTTAAGTGTTGCACATTTCACAGATACTTGATTGAAGTGACACACTGCACAGGAACTTTGACTGATTTCCAGCTATGCAATACCTCACACAGCAAGATGTGATGCATTTTGTGCTCTTATATCTTCCTTTTATAACCCACATTAACTTTTTTTAAGCAACTTTGTGCCACATCAGTGGGACTGGACCATACAGGCATGTCTTCAGTTTCCACATCTAAATCAGTGAATCAATGAATTGGCACCCATGATTCTGTTGCCAGTTCATTGGTTTTCATTTACATTTACATTTGCAGCATTTAACAGACACTCTTATCCTAGGACTTCCATGTCCTAATTACAGGGACAGTCCCCCCTGGAGCAATTCAGGGTTAAAGCTTAAGAGCTCTTGAGCCATAGGTCCATAGGCAAGTACCCTACCACTAGACCACCACTACCCAGTGGTCTTTCCTAAGTGGACCACTTTTGGTACTAATAATTGCATGCCATTAACATCCCACAATCCCCTGTTGTTCTGGGGACGTTCTGACAGTATAACATCACATCCTAGCCCTTGTCAAATTGCTCAGATACTTACATTTGCTTGTAGCACACATCATCTTTAGGAACTGACTATTCGCCACTGCCTTATGTATCCCATCCATGAACAGGCTCTGCTGTAACATGATAAGGTGGATAAGTGGCTAATAGTGAGTGGGTGGATGAGCGAGTGACTGTACCCCAGCTGTTGTTGCACATTCCCAGCCAACGGAAAGGTGAGGGGCAGCGGTGGCCTAATGGTTAGGGAATAGGCCCTAGGATCGGAAAGTCATGAGTTTGAATCAATTATGAAACATTGGCAATTATGTTTCTTGAGGTATTCTTGAGCGAAGCACCATCCCCATCACAGCTGCACGGGTGTCTAAGGGTTAAAAACAGAGGTTTCATTTCGTTGTGGTTTGCTATGCTATATTTCACAATGGCAACCAGTCACTTTCACTTTCACTTTTTGTCAGCCCCCGTATACCTAATCAATGAATAGTAATAAATCAGCATAGTGCCACCACAAACTAAATCTTTAGGAATGGGGGGGTCAAAGTATGTGGCCAGCAGCTTCCCTGTAGTTTGAAACTGACCATTGTAGAAAGATTAAATGAACTCTAACTCTATATCTGTAAGCACATTTACAAGGTATGCATTAACAATTACATGCAGAGTAATACCTCACCACATGTTTCTGTGCCATATTTATTTCTAGACAGAGCATTCATTAAAGCACTGCTGGACATAAAGGTTTGACTCTCTCTAAGGAACAAATGCCAAAGAGATCACAGAGGTGCCTTCTGTACTATCAAACGCTTGCAGTAGAGCAAATGTCAAGTGTTCACTAGATTAACCTCCTTAGTCACCAAGCTTGCTGGTATTTTTTCCTGTACTCCAGTAGCCTGAGAAAGAGCATCAGTCACAGTAAGTGAATATGGCAGCATCACATGGCTCAATGTAGCATGCTGGAATAAGGGCTTAGTCAGTGTAGCCTACATAAAGATTTATAAAGTTTTATTCCTACAAGTGCCAGTTATCAGTTTGCCATTGATGCAATTTTAGCCCAAAAGGTGTCATGGCAAAGTGCTGAACAAGCCATTTATATAGCATCATAAAGATATTTGTCAGCTGTCATAAAAGGCTGATTTGGGTGTCATGGAATCTTTAAATGCTGCCCTATAATAAAATTTAACAACTTACCTCTTTCAGTCAGTGGTTCTCTAAAGAGTTCATATTTCAAAATGGCAAGAGTTTAAGGCTGTTTCTGTAACATAAGGAATGTTGTCACTGAGGTTGTTTAAGGAAGGTGCCCAGTCATGTCTGAGTCTGATTTAGTTGCAGGCAGTTTCATTATAACATTGCCTTCTTAGACACAGACTGATTAAACAGTATGGGTAGGAAGACCTCGGGACGACTGCCTTCAGCTTCACAAGCATCCATAGTCAATTTTATTGTCATACCTTCTTATAGCAGCCCCTGTTAGGAGTGAGGGGTGAACTATCCAGCAGTACCTCTGGAACACAGTGCTAAATTTAAGGCAGAACACAGTGAGATTAGGGGAGAAACACGAATCCCTCCAAAATCAGCTTGTGAAATAGATAGTTCTGGTCCTAAAATCTGACTGGCTGAAATGTATTTAAGCTGAAGTATTTAAATGCATTTTAATTTAAATTAAAAACATGATATATGCACACTTATGGCTGCTTTAAAATACATTTAATTCTATAATACATTAATTCATTAATTTTAATTATTAATTCATTTTTTTATTTCTCTAATCTATTCTAAATATTTAAGGGTGATTTAATAGTACTTGTTTGGGAACAGCAGCACACACCAAAACCCTATAAAGTGCTATTCTGGCTAGCTCTGCTAAAGCTTGTTCTTATTTGTAATAAAATCCTAATATTAAATATTTCTTTACGAAACAATTAATAAAGAACATACAGCACTGTGGAAAGGTCCTGTTAACAAAGAATGCTTTATGGAAGAGTTAATCATTTATTTTCATCAATCAACAAAATGAATGAACAAAAGAGAAATCTAAATCAAATCAATATTTGGTGTGACCACCCTTTACCTTCATAACAGCATCAGTTCTTCTAGGTACACTTGCACACAGTTTTTGAAGGAACTCGGCTTGCAGGTTGTTCCAAACATGACTGTGTTTCTCCTCCGTGTGACGTTGATGATCATCAGTACCTGTTTGGTAAAACTGGTTGATCATACACCGACTATAATCCTACAGAATCTCTGACTTTGTGCAAGTGTACCTAGAAGAACTGATACTGGTCTGAAGGCAAAAGGTAGTAACACCAAATGTTGATTTGATTTAGATTTTTCTTTTGTTTGCTCACTTTGCATTTTGTAAATTGATAAAAAAAAACAATCATTATTTATATTTCTGAAAGCATTCTTTGTTTACAGCATTTTTTCCACTCCTTCCTAAAACTCTTGCTCAGTACTATATATTCTAAAAATATTTCATACAGGTCAGTAGATTAAATTGGATGAAAAGAAAAACAGCTGTGAGAACATAAGAGAACATTTAAAGAATCTTTAGAAACCTTTATTTTTCACAATGTTGCCTTCATTTCAACAGTCATTGCTCTCGCTCAGTCATGCAGATTTAATTTTTTTTCACTTTAAAGAAGTCTTTGCAAACGCCATTACTTCTCAGACGCACTCAAACACACATTAGCACTAAAGTGCATCTTCTGCAATCTCAGGTACCGTATGCTCATCCCTAAAATATTATTATTACCCTGTTACCCAGGAAACATCAAGGATCAAAACAAACTGACGCAAGATGCAGTTTGAGTTATTGAAGTAGATATGCTAGTTTGAAGTAAATACCATGTTTTGATTTATTTAATTATAGGACAAACCTTGAGTTTCAACCAAAGCTGTCTCAGCTCAATACAAAAAAATACCACCCTTCCTTAGAAATACCACCCTTTCCTTGGAATAATTTAAATTCTCTGAGGTTTTTATATTTCAAATATTTCGGATAAACTGACAAACCACACAGACAATGTCAAGGATGCCAATACTGTTAATAGACAACAAGGTATGCTGGTGAGGAATACATGGTTAGCAATTGAGCTCACACACACACTCTGCAAATGGCTGCTTGGGATGAATATCTTAACCACATTTCTGAGCCTGTAATCATCCATAAAAGGGGAAAGTCTGTGAACCCTTTAGCATTGTTTATATTTCTGCATAAATATGACATAAAACATAGTAAGTTTTAAAAAGCAGATAACAATTAGTTCTAAAAGCATAAAGAATTCAATTGGAAGAAGGATATTACATGTTACATGACAATAAATATCACCATTTCTTTATTAAAAATCCAATATTACATACCTGTCTGTGGACCTCCAGGATTAGAAATGTATTTAAGGGTGAAATTAGTATCAGGTGTTTACAACTAGAGGAATGCCAAGTCGGCACATGGTTTTATTTAAAGAAAAGAGATATATCAAAGTCTGATATTCACAAAACATGTTCGTGGAAGTGAATCATGGCATAACCAAATGAGCATTTTGATACTCAGTAGACTGGAAAAGGATCATCTAAAGGAAAAATCTTTCGTAGAAAAAATCAGACAAAAATGTCAGGAAGAATAAAGTCATGGTTTTGAAATGGCCAGGGCAAGGCCCTGACCTTAACTTAATATAAATGTTGTGGAAGCACCTGAAGCAAGCAGTCCATGAGAGGAAACCCACCAACAGCCCAGAGTTAAAGCTGTTCTGTGCAGAAGAATGAGCTCAGATTCCTCCAAGGTGATGTGCAGAACAGGTCGATAGTTACCAGAAATGTTTTGCAGTTATTTTTTCACAAGGATGTCAAACCAGATGCTGAAAGTAACTTTTGCAATGAATGGAAATGTAATATCAGGTCCGTTTCTGCAATGGTAAACAACCAACTTTCATATTTTTGTGTCAGTGGTTTAGTTTGGTACAACTAGAACTTTAAAATCTGATGAGGAGAAAATAGTTTTATTTATCAGGACACATTTAGGCTGCAATATGGAAGTTTAGGAAAGGTTCAGACTTCCAAGGAACCCCGTAATTATACAGCCAACTCAGACTTAGAAAAATGAAATGCATATTTTATCAGATTATACCTTTAGGAACTGAAAATGTGACCAGCCAACCTAAAAAGGGGGAAATTTTGCTTATGAGACTAAAGGCTAATTAGATCTTCTTCTTCTTCTTTTTCTTTCGGCTGCTCCCGTTTAGGGGTCGCCACAGCGGATCAACTGTCTCCATTTCTTCCTGTCTTTTGCATCTTCCTGCTTCAAACCGACCACCTGCATGTCCTCTCTCACCACATCCATAAAACTCCTCTTTGGTCTTCCTCTTCTCCTCTTTCCTGGCAGCTCCATCTTCAACATCCTCCTCCCAATATAATCCTCATCTCTTCTCTGGACATGTCCAAACACACGCAACCTTGCTTCTCTAACTTTGTCTCCAAGACGTCTAACCTGAGCTGTCCCTCTAATATACTCATTTCTAATCCTGTCCATCCTCGTCACACCCAACGAAAATCTCAGCATCTTTAACTCTGACACCTCCAGCTCCGCCTCCTGCCTTTTCGTCAGTGCCACCGTCTCCAACCCATACAACATAGCTGGTCTCACTACTGTCCTGTAAACCTTCCCTTTTACTCTAGCTGGTACGTGTCTGTCACAAATCACTCCAGCCACTCTTCTCCACCCATTCCAACCTGCTTGCACTCTCTTCTTCACCTCTCTTCCACACTCGCCATTACACTGAACTGTTGATCCCAAGTATTTAAACTCCTCCACCTTTGTTACCTCCACTCCCTGCATCCTAACCACACCACTTTCCTCCCTTTCATTCACATTCATGTATTCTGTCTTTGCCCTACTCACTTTCATTCCTCTCCTCTCAAGAGCATATCTCCATTTCTCCAGGTTCTCCTCAAGCTGCTCCCTACTCTCACTACAGATCACAATATCATCAGCAAACATCATCGTCCACGGAGACTCCTGTCTAACCTCGTCCGTCAACCTGTCCATTACTATTGCAAACAAGAATGGGCTCAGTGCTGATCCTTGATGTAATCCAACATCTACCTTAAATGCATCCGTCACTCCCACTGCAGATCTCACCACTGTTACACTGTCATCATACATATCCTGAACTACTCTCACATACATCTCTGTAACACCAGACTTCCTCATACAAAACCACAACTACTCTCTAGGCACCCTGTCATATGCTTTCTCCAAATCCACAAAGGCACAATGCAGCTCCTTCTGACCTTCTCTGTACTTCTCCAACAACACCCTCAGAGCAAACATTGCATCTGTGGTGCACTTTCTCGGCATAAAACCATACTGCTGTTCACTGATCCTTACCTCTTTTCTTAACCAAGCTTCCACTACTCTTTCCCATAACTTCATGGTGTGGCTGACCAACTTCATCCCTCTATAGTTACTACAGCTCTGTGCATCACCCTTATTCTTGAAGATCGGTACCAGTACACTTCGTCTCCACTCCTCAGGCATCTTCTCACTTGCCAAGATTGTGTTAAACAATCTGGTCAGAAACTCAACTGCCATCTCCCCTAAACACCTCCATGCTTCCACTGGTATGTCATCCGGTCCAACAGCCTTTCCATTCTTCATCCTCTTCATCGCTGCCCTTACTTCCATCTTGTTTATTTGCTGCACTTCCTGGTTAACTCTTCTCACATCATCCAGTCTTCTCTCTTTCTCATTTTCTTCATTCATCAGCTCCTCAAAGTATTCCTTCCATCTGCTCAACACACTCTGTTCACCTGTGAGTACGTTACCATTTCTATCTTTAATCGCCCTGACCTGCTGCACATCTTTCCCAGATCTGTCTCTCTGTCTAGCCAATTGGTAAAGGTCCTTTTCTCCCTCTTTACTGTCCAACCTCTCATACAATTCACCAAACACCTTATCTTTACCTAATCTACAACCATCTGACCTTCAGCATTCCTCTCCTTGACACCATGCCTACCCATCACCTCCTCATCACCTCTGTTCCCTTCACCAACATGACCATTAAAATCTGCACCAATCATCACTCTCTCTCCCCTGGGTACACTCTCTATCACTTCATCTAACTCACTCCAGAATTTTTCCTTCTCTTTCATCTTACAACCAACTTGTGGAGCATAAGCACTAACAACATTCATTATCACACCTTCAACTTCCAGCTTCAAACTCATCACCCTCCCTGACACACTCTTCACTTCCAAAACACTCTCCACATACTCTTCCTTCAGGATAACACCTACTCCATTCCTCCTTCTATCCACACCATGGTAGAACAGTTTAAACCCCCCTCCAATACACCTGGCCTTACTACCCTTCCATCTAGTCTCTTGCACACACAAAATGTCAGCCTTCCTTCTCTCCATCATATCAGCTAATTCTCTACCTTTACCAGTCATGCTGCAAACATTCAAAGTCCCTACCGTCACTTCCACTCTCCTCTCCTTCTCCCTCTGGACATGCCTTCCTTCTCTTCTTCTTCTTCTTTGGCCAACAGTAGTCCAATTTCCACCAGCACCCTGTAGGCTAACAGTACTGGTGGCGGTTGTTGTTAACCCGGGCCTCGACCGATCCGGTATGGAATTCTGTATCGTTGTCCGCATATTGACTTGGCAAAGTTTTACACCGGATGCCCTTCCTGACGTAACTCCCCCCATTTACCCGGGCTTGGGACCAGCACGAAGAAATACACTGGCTTGTGCATCCCTAGTGCCTGGGTTAAGGGCTAATTAGATCTAAAACGCCTTTACTTGTTTCTGATCCAAGTGCTTGACTTTCCTCTCTGTTCACCCTTTTAAATTGTACTTTTTTCCCAAAGCCAAGCACTTCAAATCTGCATTGGAACTGTATTCTATTAGTATTCAAAGCATTCTTTTAATTCATTCAAAGTAAGGATTTTAAAAACATTCAAAGATTCACTGCATATTAAAAATGAAGCATTATCAGGGTAGACTCCTTTTTGAAGAAGCTGCCTGAAGCCCAAAGGAGACCTTACTGAGGCAAAATTTTAAAGACTTTCCAGCCTTTAAGTGTGCTTACCACTTCCTCTGTTAAGTACAACGGAAACGCTCTCAGCTCTAAGTGAACGTGGAAAACTCAGTAAACTCAGAAAAGCTGAGTAAGCATCTCATGTAGACTTTGAGAGATAAGTGGTAAATGCATTGTCAAATTTTACAGAGTAAATGGTAGCATTCATGGTTTTTCAACCGAATTTTCAACCTTATTAATGAATTAATGTCTTGCAAATGAAAGTGAAGTGAAAGTGACTATTTTTGGTTTTCAAGGTGAGATATATCCACAGAGGACAGGTGATGCATTGAGTTGGTTTGACTCAACCGAATAAAATATAAACACAATTTTGTCTTTCAGTTTACTTCCCTTGGCTTTTAACATATTTTAGATATTTTATTCATGTGAAAATTCCAGAGTTTGGGTTTTTGATGTATTCTATATTTGATACATTGGATTTTGATTGTTATTGGTTGAGCTGACTTCTCACTGCAGTGTCTAAAACCCACCAAATTATGTGTTGATAAACCAACACATTATGACCACCCTCAGATTAAATGAATCACCTTTAGACATGTCAGCTCATAGTCTAGGATATATCAGCCAGTAAACTAAAAATCACTTCTCATTATTTTTGTATTGGAAGGACAAATGGGCAGTCATAAACACTGAGGAAGATTGACAAAGGCATCACCAATCACCGTGGGATGCTCTAGATTAACTGGCTATTATGTTACAGTGGTCCAAGAAGGGAACAAGCCACCGGGAACAGGGTGTTAAGCAACTGAGGCTCATTCAGTTCCACAGGTCCACCTACAGAAGAGCTACTGTCGGAGAAGATACTGAAACATTCTCATGCCTGCACTAGGAGCAATGTGCCACAACACAAAGGGCAACACAACACAAAAATCGCATCCAGCTCAGAACGGGACTGTGTAGCGTGATGAGAGTACCTTTGCTAACCCCAATCAAAAGCACCCACAGGACACCATTTGAGCTAAGGAAGAAGGTCGCCTCTTCCAAGGCTGTGTTCTTTTACAACAAGTCAACACATACACCATTTACCTTGGGAAGTTATGGCACAAGAATAAACTGATGCTTTGCTGGGAAACCCTGGCGCCAGGTATTCACATGGACATTTAGTGAAAGTGACAACAGCACAGCACACGTGAACCACAACGAAATTGGACCTCTGCATTTAACCCATACACACAAACACCCTGCAGCAGTGGGCAGCTATTGAAAGCGCCCAGGGAGCAGTGACGGGGATGGTACCTTGCTCAAGGGTACCTCAGGGCAACCTACTTGTGAGGGAATCGAACCCACCATCTTCCGATGGAGGGACAACTCCCTAACCACTAGGCCACCACTATCCCTTTATTAATCTTAATTTCACACGTCCTCTACCTAAGCTTTGTTGCAGACCATGCTCACCCCTTCTTGGAAAGGGTATTCCCTGATGGCAGTGATCTTCCTCAGGAATTGTTTGAGGTTTCTGATGGGGACTTGAAGGTGTTGCTGTGCAATCAAGCATTTGTGGGATGTGCTAGAACCAGAAAGATATACACAGTAGCTCTACCTCACAGCTCACAGGACTTGAAGGATCTCCTGCTAAAATTTTGTGCCACGTACCGCTGGGCATTCTCAGAGGTCTTAAAGAATTCATGCTTCAGTGGGCCGGAGCTACTTTGGCATCACACAGAGAGCCAACAGCATGTCAGTCAAGTGGTCATAATGTTTGGCTCATTAGTTTATACATGGCTGCTTACAGGTCAGAGATTTGTCAGTAAATGCTGAGCTACTCTTATGTTTGCCTCCATTAAAATTAAACATGGATGTTCCATCACTATTCGAAATGTATTTCGGAAATGTTCTTAATATAATTACCATGCAAACATTTTAGCCCTTTTTTAGGCAAAATTATGCTAAAAACATTCAAAACTTTTTCTTTTTTTAAAATAATGTGTATCTCATTAATACAATAAGTAATGTTTGTTGGTATTATTGTGAATCATTTTCTAAACCTTTACACATGGCAGCACAGGATTATTTGTAGTTACTCTTTATTTCATTATACATGATATATATGATGGTGGAGAAATCTGGAAATGTTTGGGGAGAGATCTGAAGCTCAGTTTTTTTCTGTCCATATCTAGAGTAGTCAGGCTTATTTATACAGAGTTTATAAAAACTGATGTTGTCAAAAACAGCTTGAGCGAAACAATGTTAGAGCCCCTAGTGAGCAAGAAAAGGGCAACAGGAGGAAAAAAACATGCTAAAGCTGGAGAAAGAAATCTAGGGAAGAACCATTCTTCTCTCATTGACACCAGAAAGCAAAAGAGAGTTAAAGACAATTACTGTGGATATCAATAACAATATATAAGGCTTAACCCTTTATGACCATTATGGTCTATAGGTGACAGTAGCTGGATCAGTGAAAAAGTAGAATTGGTAGAAGGAGTCTGTATAAGTAGTAGTTGCCTTGATTAGGGGGATGGGCAGCACATGCAGGTGATCCATGATAGCTGATTGGTTTGGAGGACAGAAAAAGGACACAGTTGAGGGGATTACCGACATGAGAGCACCCTAAGCTTTTGTCCCACTCCCCCATTTCACATTCATCAGAAATGACTGATGATGTGGGAGTGATCGGGTGACAGCAACAACATGAAAGTGAAAAAAGTGAAAGTGACTATTCTTGTCATTGCGAGGTCACAGCACAGCACAGAGTGAACCACAACAAAATTCGACCACTGCATTTAACCCATGTGCCCAAACACTGTGCAGCAGGGGGCAGCTATGAAAGCACCCAGGGAGCAGTGACGGGGACGGTACCTTGTTCAAGGGTACTCAGGGCAACCTACTGGGAAGGGGTTTTAACCCACAATCTTCCGATCCTGTGGCCGAATCCCCAACCACTAGGCCACTGCTGCCCCGCCATCATACATTAATTCAATTCTATTTGCCCATGAACTCCTAGCTCTGTCCTTTTTGTCTGTTGGGGGAAATTATTACCGAAAGCTGACTAATCAAGCAGGATTCTGACCTAGACTTCATACATTTTTTCAGCTGCTTATTGTGATTAGGATTGTGGGTGGTACTGAAGTGTATTCCAGCACACATAGAAAGAAAGGCAGAGAAACACCCTGGACATTTCACCAGTCCGTCACAGAACAGGTACACAGACACACTCTCACACACTGGGGAAGGAAACTGGAGGAAACCCAGGAGGACAGAGCTGAGGGAGATGCCAGACATGAGACACACCAAGAAGACGCTGGGAGAATATGCACGTAGAACTCCATACAGGAAAGACCTAGGCTGCGTTTCCTGGGAATCGAACCCAAGACCTATTAATGTATACATTTTTTACGTGTGCAATGATCCTAATAGAATGGAAAAGTGGCTAAGATTTTTTATGGTTATCACTGGAATAACTGAAAAACTAGATCTTGCATTAAACCTGAGTCTGGATATACATGAAGGACCTCTGTTTTTAGTAATTGAGCAGGATAAAGTTTTCCTTTACAAGATTCTCAAACAGTTTATTGTCTGGTCTGGCTAAAACAATCATGTGTTGCCTGCATACCTCTGAGAGCTGATTCCATATTGTGGATAATTGCACCCAGTGGCAGCGTATATTAATTCAATAATTGAGATCCAAGAACAGAACGTTATGTGATTCAGTTGCTTTTGTATTCATTGATTTAATATACAGCCACAGTAATATTTCTAATCTGACCTGGGACTCTGTGCTTGTTTCAGGCAACAAATGACTTTAAATTTATAAATAAGGCTGAGAGGTAATTGCTAGAATAAAATAACCATAATAAAGTTTTTAATTTTTTTTTTTTATAAAATAAACTAAACATCACTCTCAAACTTTGCCAGTCAAACAGTCTTTTCAGAGAAAAATAATGATTTTTCATATCGAATGTAGTTCTTTGCAGCTCACCACACTAGTTCTTAGAGGGAGAGATATTTTTTCTACAGGGGGAGGAGTGATGAGATGCTCCTAAGGTCAAAAAAGGTTCAAATCCTGTGAGCTAGATGAATGAGAATCTTTGACCACTGATTAAAACTGGTCCATCAATTATCAGACCATTTTAATTCACCCTCCCCCCAAAATAAAATGCTAGTATTCTATAAATTAATCTGTTTTAAATCCTGTGCTCTGTTCTATTCAAACACTAAGGTGTTTTATTCACTTCTCAAACTCTAGGTCTTCAGTTGCCCCCTGAGCAGCGCTGGAGGACTCTGATGTGGGTCTCTGGAGGCAGATGGGAAGTGTACTGTAAGAGCAATGCAGAGAGAATGGTTCCACATGCTGTGATTCCACAAATCAACCTGCTTCGTAGAATCTATTCACTAAAGGAATGAGCTGGGATGGACACATTAATGCAGCCATTGAAAAGGAGTGCAGTGCTCTGGATCCATTTAAAATATTAACCACCAGCATCCCCCTAGAGAGAAGAGGAAAGAAACACAGGGTCACAGGGGGAAGATTCTTTGACCTTCTTTCCTGCCATGTGGTGCTGAATTAGTTTCTGGTGGTTGGACGCTGGAGAGTCATGAAGGAACCTGGAAAGAATAAAAGGGAAGGTCACACAGTGTGCAGCTGAAGGGAACTTTTTTAAAGATTGTGGTCAGATTGCATTGATTTACCATGCTGCATCAGTCTGAAGGTGGTGATCCAGCCACATTGATTTCATAATATTATAATCAATTAAAATCAATTGTTATGCTTTCAGAATGAGCATGATTCATTTCTTATTCTTCAGGCTCAGTAGCTGTTTGGGGGATAATGACGCCAAGCTGGTAGCACAGAATAGGCCACAACAACACACACAAAAAAAGAATCTTGCAGGTCAAGAACTGTTTGCAACAATGATAACAGGGTGTCCAAATCATTGTATGTTTACCCCTCAGAAAGTTACAAAAATAAAATACCAAAAAAGTTGTTTGATGCCTGCAATTTCTTTTTTTTGAGGTTTGAGAACTAAAACATTTTTAATATATGAGTTCATGGAAGAGAGGACTAAACATGCTACTTAATGTCGCTTTTCAGATTAATCATAATTTTAGCATCATCAACATTATTATCAACATGTTAAAGCTCAAACAGAACGTATAGGCTCCCTGATGGTTTTTGGAAATATGGTTTTGGAAGCTGTAAATGTTGCAGCCTCCAATTCCAGTCACTGACATAAAGATACATGTAAGTATTTCTGCAGTGAAACCCTTCAAATCCAAACACCATCAATGACTTCATTTACTTCCCAGACTTTGAAACACATAAAACATATGTGGACATCACTCTCCGTAATCCTAAAACTAATCTCACCTCTGAATCTAATCCCAAAACCTGATCCTAACCCTAACAATGCTGAGAATCAGGCGAGTCTCTCCAGAATGCTTCAGTTGTCAGTCAGTCGTCCCAAACGGGGTCACAGGGGAGTGCTGGAGTCCATCCCAGCTCACACAGGGCGAAGGACAGGGGAATCATAATCCAAGTGCATACTAGTGAGGTCACAGATTGACCCCCTAGAGCCTAGATTCTGTTCAAATTCCGCTCATACCAGGACTAGAGTCCAGTTAGGAATATCTGTTAAAAGCCCACCTCTCATTTGCTCATGTAACTGTTTGCTTTCCCAACACACACACACACACACACACACACACACTTTTGTATTGTATCTGTGTGTTTAGGGAGCTCTGTAGGCTGTTAATGTAATCTGTCAAAATAAGCTCAGTTTATACATGCACAAGATTTGGTTTTGATGTTTCTGGACAAAACACAGGTGTGTGTGTGTGTGTGTGTGTGTGTGTGTGTGTGTGTGTGTGTGTGTGTGAATGTGATCATGAATTAAACGCACTGACAGCTTCTCTGGCCTAATTAGGTGTGTGGCTTTTCTACAGAAGATAAATGAAAATGAAGCTGTTGAGGAAACAGTCTTCTGTTTGACTAGGATTACTGCTGACTTTCCCATCATACAGCCTTGTGTCAGTGTCTGTGTGCATGCGTGTGTGTGTGTTTGTGTGTGTGTGTGTGTGTGTGTGTGTGTGTGAGGGAGAGAGAGAAAGAAAAAGAGAGAGAGCCTCTCATTAGTTCGAGGATGTAATGTCAATTCTGAATGTGCTCCACAAAGCCTCAAGGATTACAGAAATTAACTTGCTGCTTTCTGCAAGTGTAAAGATATTTCAATATAATGAAACTGATTCATTACATTGTGTATGAAAGAATTATTTTGTAACGTATCTAATTAATTTATTATGAAGATTATGCAGTCCTATAGTTTTGTTAAGCGGTGAACAGTCCTTCTTGGACTCCACAGAAGACTGAATACATTCTGAGAGCTTAGAAAAGGTTTGAGTTCACGTTTATTATATTAGAATGACCTTTTAATCAAAATTCTTATTCAGACCTAACATGTTAGATTAACTGTCAGCATACGTAGGAACTGACAGCTGAAACAGCCAGTGATGTTTTGTTTCCCAAAAGCCTTCTGGACGTCCTGTAGTTTGGGAACTCTCAACAACACCTGTTGTTTTTTTGGAGATATTCTGACCCAGTGAAATAGTCATCACAATTTCCATCTATCTTTCTATTGTTTTTTTGTTTCCTAAATATGATCAACAAAAAGAACCGACTCACTTGCTGCCAATTAATCACCTTTTCACCACTGCCACTGTAATGAGACAATCAGTGTTGTTCACGTCACCTGTCAGTGGTTTTAATATTATGGCCATAAAAGTATTGCAAGTGAAAATGACTACCCTTGTCAATACCCTTGCAGCACAGCACAACACAATGAAATTCAACCTCTGCATTTCACTTATACACACACATGCAGCAGGGGGCAGCTATTGAAAGTGCCCGGGGAGCAGTGATGGGGACGGGACCTTACTCAACGGTACCTCAGGGCTACTGGTGAGGGAATCGAACCCACAATCTTCAATCTTAAAATTTGAGAAAAATGATTTGAAAATGTTTCAGCCCTGGATGGTCTCTGGGCCTGGCATCACCTCTAGTATAAGCAGAAACGACCGTTATTGTAGAGGTGTTTTCTCTTTTTTTAACTGTAGCTATTTTTTGTGGGAGAAACAAGAGAACTATCCTTAATAGTCACAGTTCACTATCATCCTGCGTATGAACATCAAGAACTGACTCTTCACTTGCTGTCAATAAAACCCACTATGTTGTATTTTCCATTACAACACTTTCTTTGTTTGAGCCTTGCATGGAAAATTAGTCTTGTTTACTAAAGACGTGCTGATTCATTTTGAATGGCTTTTTTATTACTGATGTCCATATTGTTGAACTTTGCATATTTCTATGGTTAAAGCTCAGCCCCAGTGAAATATTTTAAAATTATAATTAGCTTGTAATAGCACATAAAAGGTCAGTCTTAATTAAAAGACTGAAGGCAGAAGCGAAGAAAAAAGATCAAATAAAGAACTTGACTGTTAGTATGGGTGAATGCTTATGTTAGAGAAGCATTTTGCCTTGCATCCTGCTTTGGCTGTTTTGCCTGCTAAGGGATCACTGAGCCCCAGCTTTCTCACTTTCCCAGAACAACGCTGCTGATTAGCTATTACCACCTAAGTAACAAACTAAGAGCCCTTGTGACAAGTATATACACTACACTTTTTTTTTTTTGACAGGAAAGAAGGAGCAGGGGTAGGAGAGTAGATGGTTTGGGAGGGTTAGTCCCTGAGAAATTCCATGAACAGGTGGGTCTTTAATCGACGTTTGAAGACAGCAAGGGACTCAGCAGTTCTGACCATCAGAGGGAGTTCGTTCCACCACTGAGGGGCCAGAACTGAGAAGAGTCTTGATGCATGTCTTCCTCTTTTTTTTCAACGGTGGGGGTTCTTGCAGACAGGTAAGATGGTGCAAGGCTGTTAGTAGCCTTGTAAGCAAGAGTTAAAATTTTAAACCTGATACGAGCGGCCACTGGGAGCCAGTGTAGGTCCTGCAGCAGAGGAGTGGAAGAAGAGAACTTGGGATGGTTGAAGACGAGTCTTGCAGCAGCGTTCTGAATCAGTTGGAGTGGTCTTGTTGCCTTCAGTGGCAGACCTGTCAGAAGAGAGCTACAGTAGTCCAGTTTCGAGATAACCAGGGACTGGAGCAGTAGCTGGGCTGTCTGGGTGGTGAGGAAAGGAAGGATTCTTCTAATTTTGAAAATAAGGTGTTGGTAGGACCTAGAAAGATTAAGAACATGAGAAGAGAAGGAGAGCTCATTGTCGAAAGTGACACCGAGATTCCTAGCAGTTCTAGATGGGACGAGAAGTGAACCGCCAAAGGAGATGTGAAGGTCCTGTCGCGGTGTTCCAGGTATAGAAGCTCAGTCTTGTTAGTGTTGAGCTTGAGGTGGTGAGCTCTCATCCATACAGAAATGTCTGTCTGTCTGTCTGTGTGTCTGTCTGTGTGTCTGTCTATCTATCTATCTATCTATCTATCTATCTATCTATCTATCTATCTATCTATCTATCTATCTATCTATCTATCTGTCTACTTATGTGTCTGTCTTTGTTCCTATCTGTCTGTCTAAATGTCTGTCCACCAACCAACCTACCTGTCTGTCTGTCTGGCTATCTATCTGTCAGTCTCTCTGTCTGCCTGTTTGTCTGTCTGTCTGCCTGTCTATCTATCTATCTATCTATCTATCTATCTATCTATCTATCTATCTATCTATCTATCTATCTATCTATCTATCTATCTATCTATCTATCTAGCCCCTCTGAACTGTATTGTCCTATGAAACCTTATGATGATAAAGTTCCTGTAGCACCACTATAGTTTTGCTCCAAGCATTACTATATATGTAATTGCCATTTTAATTCTGTTAGTCAATTAGATAGTTAGTTGAACTAACCAGGGGACACAATTAAATTTATGTATTAGTATGTTTAATTTGAATTATTTTATTGTTATATTTTGTGATTGCTGTAACATTTCTATGGGTTAACTGTGGTTAAACATCTCTGAATGCACCATTCAACCAGTTTTTGCAAAAGCATAATTACTGAGTTACTACAAAAGCCAGAAGACAGCAGCTGAAAAGTGACAATGTCTTAGATATAGTGTTCGTCTGATGAATATAATTGTTGCTTGAGGCCAACTTTTATGAATTCCTCCAGATTAGCACTCAAGGACATTGATCGCCTGTTGATGTCTTCCGTTGATGTCTTTAAGGGCTCCCTTCGTCTATAAAAACAGAAGTATGGCAGATGTTTGCTCCCTCGTGAACGACAAATGAGACATCCGTCTGCACAAGAAGCATAAATCAGCCAAAACATGTTTTTTTTCCAGTTGGGTGGATGAAACTTTAGCGAAAAGCAGTAAGCTGTTAAGCTGACAGAGAAAACAAGATAGCTAATTAGGAAGTAATTAAATGAAAAACACACTAAAAAAATCATGGAGCCAGCAGATGTGTTAATGTATGAAATTATTTTTTATATGTGTCAAAATATCACTCTCTCTAACAGGTACTTTGCTTTTTCAAAAACAGATACTTCAACAACATACGCCCTTGCAGTCATGGTACGTTCTGAATATTTCATCTTAACGGTCACCCCTTTATTGCTGGCTCTTGAAAATAATAATATTCACATTCATTTTCAGATTATGATTTCTAAGCGAGCTTGTTGTGTCATGTGCATTCACTGAAGCACACCTAAGCACCTGGATGAACACTGTCACAGAACCATGAAGCAGATGATTTCTATAAGACTTACACAGTGTTTCATTTACATTTACATTTACGGCATTTAGCAGACGCTCTTATCCAGAGCGACTTCCATGTTCTAATCACAGGGACAGTCCCCCTGGAGCAACTCAGGGTTAAGGGTCTTGCTCAGGGACCCAGTGGTGGTAGTGCTAGAGGTGGGATTCAAACCTGGGACCTCTTGAGCCATTGGTCCATAGGCAAGTACCCTACCTAGTCTAGTCTAGTGGTCTAGTGGTTTACAGCCCTCCCAACATTTCACTTCCTTTTTAGAAAAATTAGATCTGCTCAAGAAGAGCACAAATGGACCCAAAAGGCAAAGCAAAATGAAAAGAAAAAAACAATTTCTTTAAATCAAATAATATTTGTTATATACATTTTCATATCTATGACACAGAGCACTCTGACATAAGCCAATAAAATTTCCACAGCTGGAACAAAAACAAATACATCCAGAAAAGCTGATGCAATATATTGATCCAATATTCATTAAACTTTAGCCAGAAGTAGACAGCATCTGGCATTATCGACATAAAAAAAAAAGAACAAAATAAATCATAAATTAACAAAATATTTTTTTTAAATTCAAGAATTTTGCAGGATCGAGAGCATGCTAGTTTCAGTACGAATGTATTTTTCTGTATTTAATATGAAGAGTCCTTCACTGATTTTATGAACTAACAATTATGAGGCAATAAAAGTCATCATAAAATGGTAAGCCATTCTTTAATAAATAAATAAACAAACTTTAATAGCACATTTTGATGGCAATTCAATTGTAAATGAAATGCTTTACTAGCCTTGGTTAAAATAACTCCATTTGAAATAATCGGCCATTCAGACCCAAAAAGTAACAAAATCATTACTTTTGCCTGCAACGTGATAAAACTGACATTTACCCTGACAAGCCATGTACTAGCAAATGTCAGGTTTTTTATTACTGGCCATCTCAAACCCTCACTTCAGTTCATCTCTAAAAGTTGGAAGCTGCTATCCATACATTTGCAAACTCATCTTTAACCTTTCCAGTCATATGGCTGCAGGACTAAGGGTAGTCCTTATTCCCACTAGCCATCTGGACAAATAGGCCCTTTGCAGTTGCTATGGAAACCAAATTTGACAAGAAGCCATCTACATGGATAGATATAAACATTCAGAACATGATTTGGTTATTTACCCCCATGCTCTCTGCGTGTAGCTGGAGGTCTAGTGTAATAAACCCTAAGTGCAATAATGGAATCCAACTGCATAATGTAGGGATCTCAACACCACTTGCTGCTGTTGACTTTTCAACCTTATATGGCCACTTAACTACCTGAATGGTACGATGGATGATTACTGTTGTGTCAGTGGAAAGCTAAATTGATGGGAAACAGACTTTTATTTGTTTGAGGGGAATTGAATTACTAATACAGATAAATCCCATCTTTCATCACAGCACTTTAGCTTTTAAAGCTGTTTTTTTAAAGGACTGAATGGACTATAAATTTCACTCCATTCTGTGAGTGCCATTTTTCAAATGATCATTTTTGCATCTTCTCTAAAGCAAAGGCATTTTTATCATCAGACAGAGAGGCAGTCCATAAAGATGTGGATGCGTTTCAATTATTTATATTTTGTGTGTGTGTGTGTGTGTGTGTGTGTGTGTGTGTGTCTACATCTGTCAAATGTAATCACTGCAATCATTACTATACCAACAAGACCTGATTCATCCCCTCAAACCTGCAGACCAAATTAGCAAAGTTTCAACAACCTGTGAAAAACAAGTCTAGAAACTAAAACAATTAACAAAGTTTTCAAAGGGGCATTTTTCAAATTATCTTACTGTTACAGTTTCAGACAATTTCGCATGGTGTTTCTCAGGTGGGGCAGCGGTGGCCTAGTGGTTAGGGTGTTGGCCGCATGATCGGCGATTCGGGGGTTCGAACCCCTTCCCACTGGGTTGCCCTGAGGTACCCTTGAGCAAGGTGCCGTCCCCCGTCCACGCCCTGTGTGCGCTGGGTTGGACACCGGCACTCCCCCGCGACCCCGTCTGGGACAAGCGGCAGATAATGGATGGATGGATGGGTTTCTCAGGTGGTCTCTCTTTAACACTGCATATTGAATCCACTTTTTCCTAATGCATTCTAAATAATGGTGTATTTTTGCTGTATAGTGGCTCATAAGACCTAAGAATTACAAAAGACTTACAGAAATGACTGAACCAGAGTCAATTTCAGATGTTTGATAAATAAAAATAGACTTAACTTTGACATCTACAATAATGACTCGGACTTTGATTTAGAAATAGTTCGAAAACACTCAAGACTCAAGACAAATATACTGATGCAGAAAAATGACGTTTAGATGATTCTCTCCCTCTCTCTCTTGCTTCCTCTGAAAAGTTTGTGATTGGACAGTCAGAATCGACTGATGTGTGTCCACATATCTGTGCGGAGGAGACAATAGATGTTCAGGGTGTTGTTCTTTCTTCCTCTCTCTTCCTCTCTCTTTTCTCATGTGTCAAGTCAGGTCAAGTCAACTTTATTTATACAGCACTTTTTACAACTGTTGTTGTTGCAATGCAGCTTTACAGAATCCGAGTCCGAGCCCCAGTTGGGTAAGCCGAGCGCAACAGAGGCAAGAAAAAACTCCCCAAACATGAAGGAAGAAACCCTGGGGAAAACCAAGACCCAAAAGGGGAACCCATCCTCCTTTGGTCAACACCAGAAATAAAAGAAAAGAAAGAAAGAGAAAAACCCTGTATAGTGATTATTTCCAGTAAGCATGAGTTCCAGTAAAAGTAAAAGAGTCCACTGGTGACTGTAACTGGAGGTTCATGATCTAATAAGCTCTGTCTGGAAGCTCTGTTTGAGTCGGGGAAGCTTTAATCTTTGTGGCAGCAGCTCCTGCAGAAGAGCCGGTCTGATGGAGCTGATCTGAAGTTCACGTCGGGAGAAAAATAAGATGATGGTAATTGCGCTGACTCGGTGTAGCAGCTGGCATGGAACTCAGGAGACCCTCACGGAGATCGATGGACTTGCTCTCAGGAAACACCCAAACCGTCCAGCACACAGGTGGAGGACAGCTGCCCATCTCATGCAAAGAGAAAGGAATTAGATCTGTTTTGAACTCATTGTACAGACCGTAAGTTTAAAGAATTAAGTAATGTGACTCCTATTACAACCCGACTAAAAAGGACTGATCCTGACTAAAAAGGAACTAAACTGGGGTTTATGAAGGCTTTTACTGGAACATCCTGACAGCAGGGCATTACAATAATCTAGTCTTGAGGTGATAAATGCATATATCAGTATTTCTGCATCATCTAGTGTAAGTGTGCTTCTATGTTTAGCAATGTTTCTAAGGTGGAGGAAAGCTATTTTAGTGATGTTTCCAATGTGTGTATCTAGAGATAGATCCGAGTGAATTGTGACACCCAGGCTTTTGACAGAGTGTTTAGATTAACTGTAAGATTAGGAATATCTAGCACTAAACCTGAAAGTTTGTCTCTAACAATTTTGTGACCTAGTAAAATAACTTCTGTCTTTTCCGAATTTCACAAAAGAAAATTGAGTGACATCCATTCTTTTATGTCCTATACAATCCTGGATCTTTTTTAATTTGAGTTTATCTTCAGGTTTAGCTGAGATATATAGTTGTGTGTCATCAGCATAACAGTGAAAGCTGATTCTATGTCTCTGGATAACTGAACCCAGAGGGAGCATGTATGATATGAAGAGTAGGGGGCCTAGGACAAAGCCTTGTGGAACTCCACAACTAACTTCTGTATGAGCTGAGGTTTCTTCACTGCCGTTTACAAATTGATAACGGTTGGTCAAGTATGATTTAAACCAGGAGAGGGCTGTTCCTGTTATGACAACCAGGTTTTCTCGTCTGTGTAGTAAGATATTGTGGTCTATGGTGTCAAACGCTGCACTAAGGTCAAGGAGGACTAATAAATTTATAATAATAACCAACCCTTTGTCAGATGCCATTAACAGATCGTCTACTATTTTCACTAGCGCTGTTTCAGTGCTATAGTGTGGTCGAAAACCAGACTGAAATTTCTCAAAGATGCTATTTTTGTGTAGATATGAGCACAACTGCTGCGCCACAACTTTCTCCAGAATCTTTGATATAAAAGGTAAATTAGAAATTGGTCGATAGTTTGTTAACTTGAATGGATCAAGATTCAGCTTCTTGAGTAGAGGCTTAATAACTGCTATTTTGAATATTTTTGGCACATATCCCAGGTTGAGAGAGGAATTTACTATTTCTAAAAAAGGCCCGATTATTACTGGTGTGATCGCTTTAAGTAGTCTGGTAGGGACTGCTTCCAGGATGGAAGTAGAAGATCTGGAGGTGGAAATAGCTGAGATGAGGTCGAGCTGCAGAGCTGGATAAAAGTAGGCTAACCTCAGTTGCCTACTTTTTCAGTTGGCATGAGGTTTTGATCTGTATCTATATCTGACTCGGACAGCGGACGTGGTGTATTTGTTATTTGGTTTTGGATTTCTTGCCTAATGATTTCAATCTTCTTGTTAAAGAAATCCATAAAATTATCGCTATTGTACATTGCAGGTATCTGACTTTCAGCTTCTACATATTTCTTTGTGAGTGTAGATATTGTGTTGAAAAGGAATCTAGGATTATTTATTAAAGTGGATGGGTAGGCAGAGCATGTGAATGTAAGTGCCCTCTTATATTGTAAGAAACTCTCAGTCCAGGCAGAGTGGAATGATTCTAACTTTGTCAGCCACCATCTATGCTCTGGTTTCTGCATCTTTTGATTTTGAGCTCATGTTTGGTTAGTGTACCATGGTGCGAGCTTTTTTTGTCTAATTCTTCTACGTGTTAATGGTGCTACATTGTCTAACGTGGAACAAAATGTGTTTTGGATGTACAGTAAGATAATCCACCTCTTCTGGACCAGATGGTGAACTAATAAGCGTTGATAAGTCTGGAAGATTTTCGACAACTACAAGCTGTGGAGGACGTTATCGTACGGCTGTCCTTGCTGAGACAGTTTGTTCAAAAGGGAGGTTTTTAACATGGATATGTCAAGGCCTTCACAGCATCCAATCAATATGTTATGTAAACAAAACACTGCCATTGTTTCTGAAACTGAGCTCAATTCTGTCATGTCAATAAAAAAATCTGCCAATACTGTTCAAAACTGTTTTTCTCTTGGAGAAAACGTGGACTGATTTGAAATGATATGTAAAACACTTTTTAAAAAAAAATCAAAAACATCTGTGTATCAGCTTTCTCAATGATCAACCAAATAGATGACAACAGTGACAGAAGATGTTTATTACAGTCCCAGTTTATCAGAGACTGTAGTGAACGTAATGGGAGTCAATAAGGTAAGTAGAGAAATGCTCACCCTGCTGCAAATTTGCATAACTGGAAGCAAGTTGGAGGTGATGGGACAAGCATGAGTCAATATATTCATTTATTTCTGAACTAATCGTTCAGGCTGGCAATAGAAGTCACATACAAACTGGAAGGTAAACTGTAGGCAAACTAATGCAGTTCAATAAATAAATGCCTGCAATAATTGCAGTCCAAAAAAACAAAAGCACCCTGTACAGGTCGGCAGTCCTTCGTGGGGCAGGAACATAGATAAACACACACTCATCTCAGCTCCAATCCACCTGAAATACATTTCTTTGGACTGTGGCATGAAAACCGGAGCTCCTGGAGGAAAACCAAGCAGACATGGGAAATGCAGAGGGATCGAATCCAGGACCTGGGAGCTGACAGCACTAACCACTATGCCACCATTCTTCCCTAAGTCTAAACAGACAAAGAAATATAGAAACACTGGGAATATAGACTGTGTTAAGCGACAGCAACGAGCACAGTGATCATGTAAAAATGTAATAATTTCATAAAAGATCAAGAGAAACACACACTGTATGACCAAAGATTTAGCAAGACACTAGTTAAATAATAAGAGGATGCTGACTTGGCATACTTTGCTTATAAAGTTTACAAGGGCGAAGGTGAAACATTATAACTAAGATTTTTGAATCAGAAGAGTCATCTTGATGGCAGATTCCTTCTTTTATTTATGAAAAAGCCTGAAAAGATATTCTATGTAAGCTCTTATATAAATGCAGAAACATTCAAAATTCCCTTTCATGTCTGAACTTTCCAAGCAGGTTTGAAAAGAGGAAAGCCACAAGGCAATACTGAGAAAAGACACTGATACATTATAACAATAATACCTACAACCATCCTTCAAACAAACAAAGATGAATCAAACCATCAGTGGAAAGGTTCGTTACTGAAAGAAAAGTTGATCATGAATTTTATTCTCGCTGCTGTGCTTTTCACATGTGGAGGCTTTATTAGACCTGCTGAACGTGAACTCACTTTTCGCAACATAGATAGATTGGAGAGCTTAGCCTTCATTTGGCTTGTTAGAAGTTGATAGTTTTAAGTATTCCTCTTAGACAAAGGTAATAGCGCTTATTGCTATGGAAAATGTGACCTCTGCCCCATTTCTGTCACTAACAATACATGCGGTGGAATAATCAGATAAGTCCTACTGCCTCACTTCTTATTAAGGAAGTCTATTTTTTAGAGAAAAGCATTTTCATGATTTGCTTTTCTCCTTTCTGGCAGGAGCTGGTTTGTAATTTGAAAGATCACTATCACTACATGAAGCCTCAAGAAGGTGAAATGTACTTCACAATGTCAAAGAACCTCCTGATACTTCAAATTACCCTTTTAAAGCCCCCATTTAGCATCACATTTCAGCTTATTGCATTGTCTTTGATTTCTATTAATTACTGGATAAAAGTCTTAAGATGAATAACTCAGTAAGCAGCCTATAGCTCAAGGGCTTAAGAATCAGAGTATCATAATATCACCGTATCTACTTTCTATTCTTTTTAGGGCTACATCAAGTTTCTTTCATTACTCAAGGCTAAGTAATATAAAATGAAAATAAATAATTTTGTCTGTTCTTCTTCACTGTTACATTGCCTTGCTCTGGTGAAAAGCCTCCATTCCCAGAGCCACATGGTGCAGCAATTGGAACAAGTCACCAGCTTCATCATATCTCACACACACAAACGTACCCACATATGCGCACACCAGAGACAACGCCTCCTGCGTGGAGACGACCCAAATCTGCCAGATCACAGAGATTCATTCCCTTCTGTTTTAATTACACCTGTGGGAATTAATCAGGAAATAGATTACCAGGGAGCACACACACACACACACACACATGCACACACTCATAAATACACACACAAACACTGGCATAAAATCAGCCCTAATATTCAACACACATGTCACAAAGACAGAGACTCGAGCTGGCTTTATTCAGACACACACTTGAGACTTTGTGTATCAGCGTCTGTGTGAGCAGTGCTGAGGGATTTTATTGAAAAACTTACAGCAAACCACAATATTGGTTAACAAAATACTTAGTGACTTATGTAAAGTGATCAGAGTAATTTACTCTAGTTTACTTTTTTTTATAGTTTTTATTGTTTCATTGAATTATAACTTCTTAACAGGGACCTATTATGGCAGCGGTGGCCTAGTAGTTAGGGAGTAGGCCCCAGGATTGGATGATCATGGGTTTGAAGCCCAGACCAATAGGTTGTCATGAGGTACCCTTAAGCAAGGTACCGTCCCAATCACTGCTCCCTGGGCACTTTAAGGAGCTGCCCCCTGCTTCACATCTGTGCATGGGTGAAATGCAGAGGAAGAATTTTGTCGTTTCTCACAGTGTGCTGTGCAGTGTTTCCTGATGACAATTAGTCACTTTCAGTTTAGTCAGTTTTGCCTTTTGTATTGTGTGTTACATGGATCTCCGTACATGAAAATGCTCAACGTACCCTTGAAAGGGAGAAATTTAATTCGGAAAGAAAATGGTTTCTCTTTTGCCTGTGACTCAGTGCAGCCTGTAGATAACTTTGAACTTTGTGAAACAATAGGACAAGTGAAAGTGACCATTCCTGTCATTGTGAAGCACAGCACAGTACAGCACACAGTGAAACAACGAAATTACACCTCTGCAGTTTACCCACATACTCACAGCAGGGGGCAGCTATTCAAAGCACCTGGGGAGCAGTGATGGGGGGCAGTACCTTGCTCAAGGGTACCTTGGGGGAACCTATTAGTAAGGGATCCTAACTCCACAATCTTCCGATCCTGGGGCCTAGTCCCAAACCACTGGGTCACCACTGCCCATCTATAGGTAACCCTTCTTTACCCTACCTGTACTGGCCACACCCTACACACTGCAGACTCAGTAACTAGTCCAGACTGCCTACCTGTGAAGGGAATATACAGACCAGACAAAAAAGATCTCAGTTGGTTTTGTTGCTCTGGTTTGCTGTAAGTTTATCATTCTACCCTTAGCCTTTTGCAATTCATCAGTGGTTTTATGATAATATTTTAGTCAAATATATGCAAAAAAAATGGCATGATTTTTTTGTTCTTAAAACTAAAACTGCTGTAGAATAACGTAAAATGTTTAGCAGTGGTCCCTAAGATTGTCTTTTTGGTTTTCGAATTGTAGTATTAATTAAATATTAATATTAATTAAAATATATGTGTAATATCGACGGGAAATACAATTTATCATGAATACAGTGTGTGCCCAACAAACATTCACAAAGGCACACCTGTGAGCAGGGCTAATATGAGAGAAGTGATGGTTTCTGGAGGGTATTTATTATTGCTGAACAGTAATCTTATTTTGCCTTCTGTATTTTTAATGAATATTAGAACTGGTATTAAAGGCCTTATTGTCTTTTGAATTGATAGAAACATTTGTTTAACCTATTAGAAACATTCATAACAAACAGGCACAAAAATGAACTTAAAAACACTTTCTGATATATAAAACGTCCTAACCTCCAATTTTTCTTCTAGCCATAGGTATACTGGCAGTTTTGAAAGCCTTGAGAGGATTATGGAGAGTGAAACCAGAATAAAGTGGCCTGGTAAACTTTCTGGATGGTTTAAACAGTCCTGGCAGATGGTTTCCCATCAGAGCAGTCTGTTGTACAGTCTTGGGGGCTGTCACTGCAAACTATGGTTTCCATGCTCATTTAGAAACAATGCTGTGCTTGGAGCATGAAACATTTGGTTGGTTTGGAACGAATCCTAAGGGCCGATTTCTTTGGATTGAAAAAGAAAAACATTTTCTCTCCATGTCTGCATACATGCATTTCCTGTACTGGTGCTGATAAAAAATAGCCATGGACTAATGGTTTGAGAAGAGGTTGCAATCAGAGGCTCAGTCTCTTGGACTGGCAGCAGAAATGTGGGTAGGGGAAAGATGGGTTAGCAACACCTTACCCCCACCATATGCACAGCTAAAGTGCCCTTAGGTAAAGCACTCACCCCACCGCTGCCTCCCGGGCACAAGTATGCAGCCCACTGCTCCTGCAACAGATCTGTGTGTGATTTGATGGATGAATCAAATAGAGAAGATGAATTCACCATTCATTCTTCACAGTGTATGTGTGTGCGAGCACATTCCTTTAATTTTTTATTTTCATGGTATAGTAACAGTAATAATCATGCATTATAAATCTGTGTGCAAGACTGGACGGTATATGAAAACACTGTATGAACCATAATACCATTATATGGTCATGTATAAATGATTTATGATCTAAAAACTTAATGATCACATTTAACATTTAGTCAGTTCTGAATAGTTAAAGTGATAATAATTACAACCATTTGCTATACAGATTGGTGAATTAGTCATAGCTGTCAGTTGCATGTCCTACTGCATCAGTACTTTCAGAAATAGCATAACCGCTTTTTCCGGCCAGACATTTTAGCCCGCTGCACATCGCTTAAGTGGTGAATCATCTGTGTGCTGAGATGGTGGGTTAAGTCAACTGCATGGTTCACAAATCCCTAGACACCCACCTAAGCTCATAGGGTTGACTGAGGTATGAACACACAGAATAATATGAATTTTGGGGTGTCCTTTATAGCACCACTATAAGTGGGCAAGCAGGCCAGAGTGTAACCGCCAGGGTTCACCCAGAGGTTGTGCCTGGAGAGCTAATACTGGAGTGGGCAGCAGAGAGAGCTTTCTATCTCATTAATCTCAGTGAAACCTTTTCAATTAAGCATCCGGTTCCATACTTCTCTGAGAGCTGAGGCTCATACAGACCTTAAGTAATTAAGAGGTCACGGGCACGGAGGTCCAGTCTCTTCTAGTGACGAATATAAACTTATTACTGATCTAGTGGCTCAGGGACAGAGAAGGACATGCACACACACACACACACACACACACACACACACACACACACACACACACACGCACACATGCACAAACAGACTCCGAGTGAGGTACCTGCATCTCTCAGAATAGGTGGTGATTATTCTGGTTTGTCTCTCCATGTGCACTCAGAATAATTGAGTGATTAGAATCATTTCATTGGCAGCAGGTTTTTTCACCTGCTGGAAGTCATCAGCTCATCAGAGGGACTGATGGATGGAGGGGTTAAAGGATACATGGAAGCATGGATGGACAGATGGATGGATGGAAGGAAAACTGGATGCATGAATGGATGAACAGATAGATGCTAGATCCCTCTCTATCATTTCACAGATACACACTTCACCTCAAACATGAAGAAAATTCACGAAACAATTTGTGAATATGACTTCCTCCTTTACCTTTTTTTACGGAAACTGCTAAGAAAACTCATCAGACGCTGCAAACCTTTATTACAGTTAAACATATTGAACTGGTAAATGGAAACACAGTATGATGGGTAAAGTGAGGTTTTAGGCAAATTTGTTTAGTGAATCCAAGGCAGACACAGGCAGAACATGCAGAACTTCCGCCCTGGTTGGGAGTGAAATTCAGGGCTTGTTTTGAGGCGACAGTGGAACATTATCAGTCAATAAAGCAGTGTTTAACCTACGATTTTAGAAGTTTGTTTTTTCTGTTTATGTGATAGAGTATATTAGCCAGTAAGATTTATTACTTATTAGATTTTTTAGTTATTATCAGAAATGCGTGATACTGACAAAACACTGGTCAGGGTTTAATGTATGCATGAATCTGCCTTTTAATGCAGCTGTTGTGCAGCTATCATGTTCCCTGGTCATTAACCAGTAACTAGAACGGGCAGAAGTGGTCTAGTGTTAGGGTGTTGGCCCCAGGATCAGAAGATTATGGGTTTGAATCCCAGACCAGTAGGTTGCCCTGATGTACCCTTGAGCAAGTTCCTGTCTCCGTTTCTGCTCCCCGGCCGCTTTCAATAGCTGCTCCCTGCTAAGTTAGTATAACATTGCAAGATGACAATCATTCAATACACCTGAGAATAATGAATTAGAGAGACAGTACAATTGTGTTTGACATTGACTGTACACACAGTTATCAAGCAACAGCCTCTGCTGGAGGACATCACTTAAACAGCCACATATAGAGCTATTGTACAGATAGTACAAGCTGGGGTTCATTTAGAGCATATTTATATATCAGGAGCAAAGTATGTGCTCTGTAATATATTATATTTATGGCCTTGATTTCAGAGACAGAGATTTTATCTGTAGCTTAAATCATTATGTAGATAAAAACCTGCTTTTAAATAAATGCTATGGTGCTATTTAAAATGACCAAATATGTGTAAATGCTGCAGTATATAATATATGCTTTCCAGTATTTAAAAATGTTTCATGACCCCTTCAAGTGAAGGAAAAAAAAATTATTTTTCAGAATGGTTAGAGCTTGCTTAATTCTATTAAAATGCGAAGACCAGATTTGAATGGTCAGCACACTCATTTCTTGCAACACATACTCCATAATAATCCAGACCACTGTCATGACAGCAATAAAGAAATGATATATTGTGCAGCCCTAACCCACAACATGTCCATGCTATGCATTATCACACATCTTCAGCCCATTATCTTCAGTTAAGTGTGTAATTTCTCTGCATTGTTGAAAGAGGACGTCTGATTAACATCTTTTTCTGTGGGGGGGGGGTGCATGCATTTCTGTCAACTCACCTTTAATGAAACCTAAAAATGATCAGTGCTTTACAACCACACTTCAGCTCCCAAGCATGCATGCCTATACACACACACACACACACACACACGGATGCCTTTGTCCATGGCTCAGGCTGCATCAATAATTCAGAGGTGTCTTTAAATAATCCGTCCATTCTAAAACCCACATGTTCACAAGGGGGGCTCCATTAGCTAATGCGCACTCACTGCTGCAGGCCTCGACTCTGCACATGTGTATGGCTTTGGTGTTGCCATGCAGCGTGGAGCTCTGCTTTGCTTCAACCTTGTGACTGGTTGAGAAATTAAGTTGTTAGAGAGGGAAAACCTTGACACAGTCCAGAGCTTTTAATCAACACATTTACCCCCCAGACACACACAAATCCACAATACATGCCCATCAGGAATGGGCCTGCCGCCAGCCATACACATCAAACCGATACTCTCCACACTCTAAAAAGTGCAGGTTTGTTTGGAATTTGAAAATTCCCACATTATCTGCAGCTGATCTGTCTGAGCTTCACCTGCGGACTTATTGTGGGTTAAATAAGGAGAACACAGGCAACAATCCAACTCAGCCTAACAAGAAAGACATTTCATTAATTGTAATGATACAATGTTTGCGTAGAGTCACTACCTAACATTATAACGCAATTTTTCATATTTGATCATCTGAAAAACAAGTCTGGCTCTCGTCTGCCTCAAAGATTTCTCAGAGTTTTGATTACATCATCATGGGAGTTAATCATAATGGTTATATAGAAAAATCTAAACTCCACCAGTTATTACAGTTACAAAGATGGAACACAATTATGTGCAGAGCATGAACAGGTCAATTGCGTGCATGGCCCAAAAAATCATGTTTACTCACTCTATTTTCTTTGATTGTGTGCCATAATTAAATTATGAATAATTAAATTACACTCAGTCACAACATTTTTACATCTAGTGTGGTATCTTTTAACAGCAAAGCATGCAACTGCATGCAAGATTACATAATTAGGTTTTATCAGTGATGTGTATTAGTTTTCTCCTGGATGATGTGCAACTCTCTCTTATTCACGTTTTCTCATTCAAGCGTTCCTCAAATTTAATTAGCTTCAATTTTAGAGCACCCTTCTCAGTGCTTTTCCGCCACTGAGCCCACACTTCTGACCCAGGGTTAATCGAGGACCGGTGGGGTTTCAGAATTGGATCACTGTTCTTTACCTCTCTCTCCCTGCTCCACTGACAGGAGAGCAAGTTATTATATCCCAGTCTATCTCACGGCAGGCTAATTAAAATGGGAGGATATGCTGTTGGGGATGCTTGTCTAACCTATGCACTTACAAGCAATTTACCTCAAATCTAAACATTTATACTGCCACATGCATACACATTGACTGGAGTGACTAAAGACCTTGACAATATTTTCCATCCTTCACATTCACATTCATACAAAAATACAAAATGCAACAGATTGTGATATTTATGACCGTTTATGATGGTCGCCAAAAATGGCTGCAGTGAATTTCACAAGAAAGAAGCCGAATGAAAGGCTCCAGAATCCATCGATCTGCCCCCCACCCTGCACACAGAATTCATTGAATGGCATTGCTTTTGTTGAGCAGCTGCAGCAGGACTGCTCTGGTGAGGGACACGTTTCATCAAGGCAATAAGAAAGTGTGAGAACATGGCAGGAGAGAATGGAGGAATAAAACTCTTCAGGTGAATAAAACATTCTTGCAATTTTTTATGCTACATTTTGAATGGTGTGAAAAAATACAGATACAGGAATACGGGAGATACGCTGCACTGCAGAGGCCATTCAGCTTGAAGGCACTTGGTGAACAATGTCGAACATCAACCACTCGTTAGCTGTTTTTGTAAACCCGGTTCGGTAAATGCCGAATCAGTTGTGCCAGCAATGGCCTTGGCAGTGGTTGAATTGTTAGTTTAAAATTTTTCATGCAGCTCATATAAGTCTTAGGGAGGGCCATTGCTCTGGGCCCTTTGGAAAAGGTGACTTTTTAAAACATGCTCCTCTAAGACTTTAATGGGTTTCAGTAGCTGATGATTAAACTGTATACCCATGACTCGCTGAAAAATTACATTTCTCAACAATATACCTCACAGGTTTCCATCAACACTACACACAGCCCTGATTTATTTCCCTCATACTTATAATGCATCCATGGTAACCATTTTTAAAAAACTCATCCTTCTCAGCCTACAGTGTAATCTATTCTTTAATAACTTTGAAACCACTAATACATAGTCAAATGCAAACAGAAGGCAAGATGCAAGTGGGTTGAATGACAAACCTGAATTGCACAAACACCAGGCGTAACCTAATGAATAAAGAAGTTGATTAAATTGACACTTTTGATTGTTTGAAAGTCATTTCCACATGAAGTGCCCATTAGATTACAGTAACACCACTAGACATCTCCGAAGGAGTCATTTCTCATGCGTTTGAATGCATGTGTGTAATGCGCTTGTGTGTGTGGCATTTATTTAGCCTTTTAGCTCCTTGCATTTGACTCTTTACAAGCTGAATTTATTCATTGATTTGTTCGCGCTCAGTGTCAGAAACCACATCGCAAAGACTTTTTCAAGATGTTAAGTCCAAGATAAGTCACATAATTGCCCATAATGCATTTAAAATAACTGTTATGTACATTTCTATGCTCATTTGTCTCTTCACTCGCATTTTGTTTCCATGCACTACCTGTGATAGCTGACTGCATGACCTTGATTGTCAATAATCAATCAAACTAATGTGAAACAGAAAATGAAGAAGAAAGAAGATAAAGAAAAAAGCCCAATACATAAAATGAGCAGTTTCAATTTCATTTAGCAACAGCGCTATAAGCCTGACATTTTATTCATGCAGAGCATATTTTGAATAGTTTCTCCTGGCCTGGTTCTGGGTTTTCAAACTGCATCAATAATTTTATTCAGTATTTTAGACTGTGTCCTTTTCAAGGGTTTTCAATTGCAGGGATAATGACGTCTTTCAAATGGTGTTTACTCAGATTGGCTATTTTTGAATAAAGTAAGGAAAGGTCTGAGTTTTCCCCTGTACTTTCCAGATAAAAAAAAAAAAAAGATATAACATGGGAGTAAAGTACGATGAGAAAATGTCTTTTTTCAGGATGTAATGAATAAATTAATGTCATTATGGTTTGAGAGAAGTAATGAGTATTTTTTAATGGAGTTCTTGTGCTAGCTGTCTCGGTGGGGTCTTGTGTTCTTGAGGCAGTGGTGGCCTAGTGGTCAGGGATTAGGCCCCATAATCGAAAAGTTGTAGTTGAAAAGGTTTGAGTCCCAGACCAGTAGGTTACCCATTTACCCTTGATCAAGGTACTGTCTACAATATTTCTCCCTTTGATGTCGGATGTTTGGCTGACACCTGCTGCACAGTGTGATGGATTAACTGCTGAAAAGCATTTCTTTGGGGTTCACTTTGTGCAGGACTTGTGCAGTTCACAAAGACAAATAGTCACTTTCACTTTAGCATTTAAAGCATTTGTGTGCCTGTGCCTGTGTGTGTGTGTGTGTGTATGTTTGCATGCACTCATGCTGCTAACAATGAGACACAATCAGATAGTGTAAATTTAAAGACTGTGTGTGTGTGTGTGTGTGTGTGTGTGTGTGGGCATGCACATCATTGTGTGCTGGATATGCTTAGAAGTGATCTCTGCCAGCAGGACTGGGGTGAAAATGAAACAGTGGAGTATTCTGCTGTTTTTCTCCAGTGGACTGTGCAGTGTCACCCTGAATGCTCAGCATGAATGTGAATTGCTTTCAAAGATTCAGCAGCAGATTCAACAGCTGCACGCAGCAACAGGTCTGAGACCAGCTGTTCTCAGCAGGAGAAGTAGGCTTGGAGCATGACATGCGGACAGATGTGCTGCGTGCTCAGTGCTTAGGACAGAGCTTGTTCGCTCAGCACTGATTACACTCTTTCATTTCGCCTGTCCATCCATTATCATCATAATTCTTAGAATGCAGTTAAGGTTATTAAAAGCAAAAACCGCATTTGCACAGCCCCCCTACCCCGCATGTGGTCCATCAGTCATAATATTTTTGGTGTTTGAGGTTTGCTTCTGTACTTTTGCACTGGAGAAACAAGGCAAATGTTGTCTTATTGCACATATGTTGGAAGCTTATTTAAATCAATTATCATCAGCAGTGTGACTAAATCATCACATTTATGACTTCTGACATTAAATTGAAAGTGAAAAATGAACAAAAAAAAGTCTTGAAGCCTGAATTTGACTGTATTATTGTAACATGTTTTTATATATAGCTATTTACAGCATCAGAAACCCCATAAGAAAGCATAGTTTATATTATTTAACTCAGAGTTGTGTAGGTAATAGTATATATATATATATATATATATATATATATATATATATATACTATTACCTACACAACTCAAAAAAGTTAAATAATATAAACACTATATATAATGTTATAAAGTTGTTTTATATTTAATACAACAATTGAAAAGGTATGTATTCATTTTTGTTCATTTTTTCAATTAAAATGTATCATTTATATCATAATACATTATAATTTCTAACAGAAGGCAGTATAGAGTCTGATGTTTTGACCAGATGTTCTAATTTGTAAATTTTAATGAAGGAAACACAGAAAGACTACTAAAGCTTTCTAAAAGCTGCTGCACGCTGCATTAAAAAAAGAAGCACAGCAACGCAGCTACAGCATACATAGCACATGAGAAGAGCTGAAGAAAAGCACAGATAAACATGAAGCTGAGGCTTATTTCACCCTCTGCCCTTATAGATCTAAAGGAATAAACTTTGAACATCATTTAGTGAATGTATCACCTTTGATGTATCACTGTAACCATGGAAACCAAAGTCACCAAGCAACAGCTCTACTACTATTTCTACTAGCTGTCTTTGCTCATCTCTTGAGAAACAAAAGGGTAAGGCTGAGGTAACTAATGTTTTTGGAAGAAATTAATGGAATTCAATGAAGAAATAATGTTATTTCATGTAAATAGCATTCCAGTTTAATACATAAAGCAAAACTAACTCACTTAAATCTAATATTTCAGTTTCTACTGAAGAAGAAACACAGGTTACACAGGAAAAAAGCAGTTCAAATTCATGCATGTGTGGCACAGCACGGTTTTCCCAGTAGCCATCTTGACCTCTGTTGCGGTCATTGCTTGTAGTCCTGACAACAGAGAGGCTCCTAATAAACCAGTGGTTTGAAATGTATAGATGCTGTGTAACATCCACTGCAGCAACATCTTGTGCATGGTAGTACTATCTGATCATATGATATATTTTAGACATTTTTCTTTTCATACATTTTTATACATTCTTTTAAGTACAGTAAGTTTATTTCTCGGATCAGTAGAGAAAAAGACCCTATTAATCATCTTACAATTACACTCAAAAAATCGATATGAAGCAGATCTATCATGTCATGGCCGCTGATAGTGGTTGTGTCCTGAAGCTCTTTGGAGAACTTACATGCTGTTGTGAAACACGTGAGTGACACGGTGCTGCATGAACTCACTGGAAGTAAATCCAAGTCGTGTAGCTGACTAATGAGGTGCAGAAATTAACAGAGGGAGGGGAGCAGTGCCAGAATGCTAGCTCTAGCATGTCGTCTAATGTACTGAGAGAGAGAGAGAGAGAGAGAGAGAGAGAGAGAGAGAGAGAGAGAGAGAGAGAGAGAGAGAGAGAGAGAGAGAGACAGAGTGTTTCTCACTTACAGAGTCTGCCTGTGAGTTCTGATACACTGCTAAAATCTCCCGAAGCTGTTAGTTTGGGCCAGACGGCAAGTTTTATATCACTTTTCTGAAGAGCTTCTTGCAATAAACTTATCCATACTTCTCACAAAGCATTCTTTCATAGAGACTGTTTCTAGGCTAGAAAAGCTTTAATATCACACAAAAGAAAAAATAAACATTTAATCTTACTTCTAAGTATGGGTATAAATACTTGCATGCTTGCATGCTTTATTCAAGCTCACTGGAGCTTCTATTTTTGCTACCATGCTGGGGTTAGTTATATTAAAGTTAAAGCAAACACCCTTTCAGATTGATGCAAAAATAATTAACATTTCAAATATCTAATGCTGTTTTAAATGTACCTTTTTAGAGAAAATCAAGACTGGGTTGTGTGCTACAAGCACCAGAAAATGAGTGAACAGACATGTTGATAATGAGAAAACAATAAAAGCAATCTGTTTATATTCTTACATGAGGCAATGGTATAAATGAAAAAGTAAACAATTTAAATCAAGATATAAGTTTTTTTAAATAAGATATTTGATGTTGGACAGTGCATTCTATATAAGCCAGACAAGTAATATCTGCAGTATATCTGCAGTAATGGACCATGCATGGACTCCAGCACTCCCCCACGACCCCGTTTGGGACAAGTGGCAGAAACTGGATGGATGGATGGGTTTCTCATTAGTTCTGAACAGGATTTTGACCAATGTTACAAAAGTGCCTTTGAAAGAAACACATTTGTGGGTGGAGCATGCATCTGTCAATTAGTGAAACCTCTAATTGTTTAGTTTTCCACCTTCTTCAAATCTTTTATGCACACTGCATTGCTGTTGATCCATGGTTTCCATAGCAATTTTCTTTTTTTTTCAGTACTTTGGAATTGCCTTTGCTAATGGAGGACCTCATCAGATATCTGGCTTGACAGCAAACCAGAAAAGCTCGAAAAAGTAATGTGCCATTCTGCTGTGTTGCTAGGAATCATTACAGTGTCAGTGTGTTCATTTCATGTCTTTCTTTGCACCATCCATCTCCCTCCATATTGGCTCCAATCAATTTGGTCAAGTGTGTTTGTGTGAGTGTGTGTGTGTGTGTGTGTGTGTGTGTTTTATGATGACATTTACTAGCTACAGAGATGGTTAGAAAACAATTGATTCCCAAATGTCAAGTCTGCAGTGCTGTGCTGTGCTGTCATTATTTTTTTTGTAAGGTGGTGTTTTACTTCAAGGCTACCAGCTTCATTCATTAGCTGACAGCCAGCGCACGTTCCCTATGTGATGAACACTCCCTTTTCTTGTTCGGCCCTTTTCTGTTCTCCCTTTCTTTACTCTGCTCTCCTTGCTCGATTTCATTTCCTTTACTCTCACGACACTTTACATTTTTAAATTGTGATTTTATTTTTCTTTTTGTTGTTGTCATTTCTTGGTGGATAATTTAAAAATGGAGACATCAAACGTAAAGCTTGATTCGATCTTACCTGGATAGACACTAGAACATCACTTTTAAATGCACAACTATTGTCACACTGTTATCAACTCTGCAAGGTGGCTGCAAGGTGGCTTTTTATTACTAGGAGAGATAGAGAGAGAGAGAGAGAGAGAGAGAGAGAGAGAGAGAGAGATTCATCCGTGCTTCAGAAAAAAGAAAGACAATATCAGAAATGCAACGTGAGATTGATTTCGGTAAGGATGGAGCAAAAGAAAATTATTAAATATTTGCAGGCAATAATTGAGTTGTGAAAAAAGCAGGCTGGAGAGAAAGGTAATCAGTCAGAGTCAAATAAAAGATGAGAGGCGAGAAACACAGATAAAAAAAGACAGATAGCACAGAAATGCCAGCAAGCCAGGTTGTCATCATGCACTGCACTTGAGAAACACCCCTGCGCACCCATGTGAGCATGGATAGAATTTCAACCAAGACGTTGTACATTGTGTGATTTCTCTTCTACAAATCAGTCTATCCATTTAACCCTTAGACTAACATTCCGTATTACAGTTTTTACAACAGCTCAGGATCTATTCTGGGAAATAATGATCATAAATCATAATGCCTTCCATGTTATTGATAGAGGTAAGTGTGAGAACTGTATGTGCCGGGCAATTTATGTAGTTCCTTTTTCAGAGGTGACTTCAATCACAAATATGGAGCTTCAATTCGCAAATATGGAGCTTTACAAAGGTGCAATAAATAGCATTTAGCAGTAATTATCAGTGCTGCTTTAGAGATAGTTTCATCCTCTTTTTGCACTTCTTATCACGTCTTCTCAGCCGCTGTCAGCTGGAACAATGCGGCTCAGTTCCAGAGTTATGAACCCATTGGCGTAATCTTTTCCTTGCGCTAACACACCTCACTCTTCAGCTCTTGAGAATCTTAGGCCACCGAATATTGTAGGCCTAACTTAACACTGGGGATCTTGCTGTGCACTTAATTGCAGACAACGCACAAATCCTACTAGAGCAGCACTAATGCAAAGATTGACAGCGAGGCAGAAACATGCAGGAAGTACAGTTCACACTGTGATCAGGGTGAGCAGAGCCCAGGCTTGTTGGGGAATGTGTATGTAAAACAACACTATATTTTTTGGGGCTTTTTAAAAAAATACATTTTCTCAAACATTTATGAAGATTTCATAACTTATTAGAAGAAGCAATGAAGATGTAGATCATATTATTTAAGAATGCAGCTATAGATCATGTACATTTAGTCATTCAGATCAGTTTGATGTGAAAATGTTTTCAATTCCGCAGTGTTTTGGCTCTTTTCTAGGGATACAAGATTTTGTTACAACCATGACAAAAACATGTTTGTGTACTCATTACTTTGTTTGCTTTATTATTATGTGTGTGGGCAGTTGTACGCTTCTAAATGTCATCACTATGTTGAATTCCACCAACATCTCAGCAAGCTTTACCTGTATAATCACACACACACACACACACACACACACACACACACACACACACACATACACACACACACACACACACACACACAAGTCACTCTGAAAGTGCATCTTATTATCAGTTACTGAGGAAATTGCTCAATTTCGATGTATTGTATTTTTGGTGCACTTCACTTTCTGGTAAAAGTGACAGGAGAAAAAAGCCCCTCTATTGTGACCACCTACTCATACCATGTCCTTCATTCTGAATCCATTTTGGAGGATGTGATGGGCAGCTCGAAGACAGATAAACACGCAGCCTCAGAGACTGCAAGGAAATAAAGCAGCAAGTTTGATCTTCTGCATATGAGAAAGAAAAGGGGTTGCGTAATAGTAAAGCCGTGTAAAGAGTGAAACAACTGTCAGTTAAACTATGATTCTCAGGGATGTTTCCAGGCTGTGATGCCGTTTCATCTGTGTTCAGTTCCATTCAGTTTAATGAATTTGTACCAAAAAAAAAAAAAAAGGGCAGAATATTATCACTGTCATAACAAAAGCTTTCCTACGTGAAGGCTATCTCTAAAGACGGCATTATCTTTACTTCATGGAGGTTAATATAATGAGAATTTATATCAGGCCAATTTTCTGCAGGACACTCAATGGGTGTTCTGACATGGTGAGACAATGCTGTATGTCATGCTTGTCACTATGGCAACAAAGAGCTGCAAAGCTCAGGTTATTCCTCTGATTTATGTCCGCTGCTGATGATGTCATGTGTCAGCTGCAGCCACCGTGTTCTCCTTGCTTGATAAGATCACACAAGTGACTCTTAATTGCATTGGGTGCGCTAGTTTACATTTGATAGAAGATTGATGTAACAAACACCTGATAGCGAAGGGATCAGTGAATCTTCCTGGAATTGGTCATTGGGCAGAGGACCATTTGTAAGATTAAGATGATCTGAACCCATTAACTGCACATTTAAAGACATTATGTTTTCTACCATGATGAACCTTCAGCAAATGAGATTTGGAAGCCGGTCAATCTCTACTGGCCCTTGTGGATAATAAAGGCTTTCTATTCTGCATTTAATTGCACATGTTTCACCCTTTGCTTTCCTAGAAAGGCTGGGGTAAATCTTTCTTTATGCACCGCCACAACTGCATCAGATCCTGGCTTGCAGATGAAAGCCTTATCTTCTGACGGCTCCTGAGACAGAGTCCCGCTGGGAATGATGTCAAGGTGGCTGCAGTTGTTAGAAGCTGCTGATAGGGATGCAAATGACATTAAACTGAAAACATTATCCTGTTGAATGAAGCACTCGCAAATTCATAACCCACTGACTTCCAATGACCGTAGACCCCCACAACCCGTCTCTTCAAATGTTTGACTCATTAAGTAAATATGTAATGGTAGAAGTAGCTGGCTGTCTGTGGGGGTTATCTGGTTAAAATAAGCTGATGAAAGTATGTTAGGGGTAAGCAAAATGAAATGTATGAATTTATGAAAAAATGAAATGATTGATTTCATGCTCATTCATTTTGGAGCATATTGTGAATAGTGCATTTCATTTCTTATTTAGTTAATTATTCACGATTAAACGTTTCAGAAAAAGACTTACAGGACTTACATTATTTTTACATCCCACTGCAGGGGCTTTTTCATTTACACCACTTTTTGTTTTTTGTTTGTATAGCTTATCACCAGAAATACAAAATACTGTGATACTTATCTTGTATAATGTAAAGATTTTCAATAACCATAGTACTGTATGCCTTTTCGTCTTATTGTCATAGTTTTAGCCAATGAGGAGTGTAAGATATCCCTCCGATTTTATTTTCAGGGGAACTAATTTTTGGGGAACAAATCCCGAGCCATGACATGTCAAAATAGTAATAGTAATAAAACCGGGACACCCTTGTGCCCTTGTACATATAATGGACATCTATAATTGGTTCTTTGGAGACTTTAGAGAACACTTTTTATATAATAATAATTTTTTACAATAAAAAAAAATCATTTTAAAGTGTTGTAAAATCAAATACAATAAAGCCTCTCCACAACACTGGCAAAGAAACCTACAATATGTGAAGGATTGGTATACCTAGTCGCACACATTTTTCATTTACGAAGTCAATTCTGGACCAAAATGACTCTTTCATTGCATTTTCAAAAGATCCCTTTTAGTGCCTCTGACATTCTTTCATAAAGAGTTTGTTTTAATTAGACACATAATTATACTTTTTTTAATTTACTTTTTATAATTGTTGTATTCCATGGTTTGACAGCACCTTTCCAAATAAAATGATACGCTCCTCAAGGGTTGCATAAATTGCCTCTTTTTTATCTGTTGTGCTTTTGTCTGAGATGTTTGCAGTGGCGTTGACGGTCTGCTGCAGCATTACCGAGGATGAATAATGATTGAGGCAAGGCTTTTTTTTCTTTCTTTTTTAATAGTACGAATAGAAACCATGGAATTTAGACCAGGTTTAGTGTTTAAAAGGCACCATTCGACATAAAAGAAGAAACGTAAGATATAATACGTGAGAATATACTGCATTCCGTCAATTTATAATGTATATTTTGTCAAAACCTTTTGCCAGTGACTCTTATGTAGCAGACAGCAGAAATGTTAATTACTTCTAATAAGTATTAAATTAATTACTATTATTATATTCATTATTATCTAATAATAATTTTTAAATAATGAAAAAATTGCTGCTTTCTGTTTTTCTCCCCTGTTTGACTGACTCACTGACATTACTGGCATAAGAAAGCAGCTGCATCTTTGACATTGCTGATTTGGCGAGCCATGTTGCTGTGAATGGGTTTTAATGGTTCTCTGAAGTTTCCGTCCTTTCAGCTTCAAATTCAGAACGCATCCTGTGACCTTCAACTCACCATCTCCTCTGCTTCAGCTCTAAAAGACTGAGATGTCACTCTGTAGTGGCAGGGTCAGTGGGAGTTGAGCGTCTTGGCAGGCTTCTTCTGCATTTGACTCTCTGACACTATGTCCCCCTTTCTCCTAAAGAAAGAGTATCTGTGACAGTGAATCTGGAACACTCTGCGAGTAAATTACATAAAGTTACTTTTTTAACCTCTCCACTGATCCGCAAACATTCCCACTGATTAGTGTTGGGCTTGTTCAAGATTGTCAGGTTGTACAATGAGTAATGCCCGGACATTAATCATAATCATGCATGCCTTACCCAGGGGTGTTTCTGGGCTGCTGGTTGGGTTGGGGAACACTGGTGCTGGTCAGAAGCAGAGGTACAACATTCTGCTTTAAAAACAGAGTGCTGCTTCTTTTTCTGAACACTCTGCTGGGGAATACTGTCCTCCCAGGCACAACTGAAGGCTCTCTTTTGTTCTGCGGATACATTACTTATATGCTTCTGATAAATGTCTTTGTCTTCAGAGTCTTCTCACTTTTCTACATAAACTTTCAGTTATTATAAAAAAAATACAAGCCAACGATCTTGTTTGTTTGATTCTGTCCATGCTTGTTAGGTAACACTGCTCAGCAAGATGATCATTTTCCACACAGTGTGCCTCTTATGTTCAAATAAAGTACAATATTATTAGTGGTCATGTGTAATTTGCAATGCCCATAATAGGGAACAGCTACCATGCAGCCTGAATGCAAAAACCAAAAGCATGTTGGGGCAATTATGGGAAATGAAGTGTTTGCAGTAAATTTACTATGTAAGTTTCCTATTTTTGCCCAGTTTTAATGGACACAGCAATATTTAACTCAAGCACATGTCTCAGTAAACTGGGTCTTGTGACATCTGTGCCTCCACCCCTCTTTCGGAGCATCTTAAACATTGGATTTGCAGTTGAAAACAATCAATCAAATCAATTTCGTTCTTTCCTACCTACCCTAATCTGACAACACTGCAAAATGAGGCTGCTGTCAAACCTTGCATGTCCAAGTACAATCAATGCATGAAGCATCAAAGAAAGAACCTCACACTGTGTCCGTAGCAGTAAGTACAAGTGTAATTCATTTATTTTGTCGAATATCTTTCGTAAAATGTGCTTGTGTTGACCGTTTGGTCATTTGCAAGAGATCACAAGAGGATGGGACAAAAATGTAAATGAACTCCTTATCCAGGACAGCCAAGACATTTCTGAACATACAGAAAACAAACATTTCATAAAAAATGGTTTTGCCCTTTGTAATGTATATGATACAGTGTCATAGGCAACAGCAGTGTACAACTCGATACGACCAACAAGCATGAGCACAGAAGAGCAGTAGTTGTTAAGAAATTCATAAACCAATAGAGTAATATCATATAAATACTAGTCATTTAAGATCATACACAGTCTTGTTTGACCCAACAATGCAAATACCTGTTTTAATGAATGGCATTTTATGGTAAAGAGTATCAGCAGCAATCCAGTGTGTTTTGACTGAAAGCACGTAAGTTGATGGACAGTTAAGGTAATGAAGCCCTGCTCTGCCAGGTCTTTGCTTCCTCAAGAAGATGCTTGGCTATAGTCAGCAAAGCCCACATCTCATCTGTCTTTCAGTGACATCCTCTGCAGGGCGTGAAGCTCCTCTACTCCCTGACCAGCAGTGCCCATTTAGTTTCCGTCTCCAACTTACAGTCACATAACTCATTCTTCTTTATCCCGCTGTTGTTTTTTCTGCTTTCAGAAAGAAAATGGCCTTTCGTTTTCCCTCTAGTCCAAAAGAGAAAGCCATATGTGCAAACTCAACATAAATATGTCTCTTGATAAGTCAGAATTGCCTGTGGTGGTAATTAAGATAAGCCAGTTTCCACAAATACAGTACAGTGCTGCCCAGTCTGAGGTGGGCGTTTTTGAAGGATCCTGCTACTGTAAGTGCTCACTGTCCACAGCAGCTGCTGTCCGTAGAGAGTCCAGAGTCTTATACAATAAAACAGATTGTTATGAATGTCTATGTTGTGGGCAGATTGTCAAGGCATTAATGCAGTGGAGGGGGGCAGTGTGCTGAATAGTGCTGCCGCAATGTGCACCAGAGATGTCTTTTTCGTAAACATCCGATGGCTTTTCTGTCTTGTCATGGCCACCCACTTGCCATGTTCCTCTAAAAAGACCTTTTCCAGGTCTTGCAGAGGATCTTCTGGAATGCTCGGCGGAAGTCTTGGTTAAAGATTGTGTAGATGACTGGGTTTAGGGAGCTGTTACAGTAGCCGATCCAAAAGAAAAACTTAAAGAGGGGCCTGGGGGTCTCACAGGGTTGTCGGCAGATTCCGTACAGGCTGTAGCTGAAGAAGAAAGGGAACCAGCAGACCACGAACACACCCATGACCACTGCCAGCACAAAGGTGAAGCGCTTCTCCCGAGCTTGGGAGATCTTTTTCCTGGACATGGTGTTTCGCCTCTTTCTTCTGGAGGAGAACAGGTCCAAGGACTTGCTGCTGGCGCGGGACTTGCGGCTGGAGTGCTTGGAGCTGGAGCTGTTTTTGCGGCTGGCCCTGCGGTCTTTTCGACTGGGTGTCGGTTCCTGGTGTTGCCGCTTGGCCTTCTCATCAGAAGAGCTGCTGTCATCCAAGTCCATGTCCGGCTCCTCCTCACCAGGCTTTGGCTCACTAGGTGGCGGCAAGGCACAGTGCCCGTTCTCCCGGCTCAAGTCATCCTGACTCAGGCCATTCTCCAGTCGTGGTGCCTGTGCCCCACCATCCGTTTCTTGGCGCTTCTCCGACATGCCCCGAGTGCGTGTCTTCGCCACATGATAGATCCGTACATAGACAAGGATCATGATGACACAGGGAGCAAAGAAGGAGCCAATGCTTGAATAGAGGATGTACCACGTGTGGTCATTGAGCTGGCACTGTGGCTTAAAGTTGACTTCCTGGTCTTTCCGGTCCATAGAAATGAGAGGCGGGAAAGAAATCACAGCTGAAATCAGCCACACCACCACGATCATCCCCTTCACCCTGCGAGGTGTCCGCTTCAAGTTGTACTCGACCGCCTGTGTCACTGACCAGTACCTGTCCAGGCTTATGGCACACAGGTGTACGATAGATGAGGTGCAGAAGAGAACGTCCAAAGCCAGGTAGATGTCACACCAAACTTTCCCGAATAGCCAGTAACCCATCAGTTCGTTAGCGAGAGAGAAGGGCATTATCAGGGTGGCCACCAGAATGTCAGCGCTGGCCAGCGACACCAGGAAAAGGTTCTGGGGCGGCTTGAGAGCTCTGCTCGTTAGAACGGCGATCACAACCAGCACATTCCCGACTATAGTGAACAAGATGAGAAAGCTTACCAGTCCTGCGAGTCCTACGATGGTGGGCAGGGAGTACTCACTGGTGGAGTTCCCAGAAAAACTGGAATTGCCCTTAAGCTCGCTGCCATTCCCTTCAAAACTTAAGTTACTCATTTTGAAGTGTTCTTTGTTCAAAAACTCCATTTTATCCTTTTTTAATAGCAATGCATGTTACATGTCCATCCCTTCTTACTGTTGGAAGCTTTTCTTTAGTGTTCCTCCTTGTTTTGCTTGTTTTCTTAGCGTCCACATCCAGCTCTGAGAATTCCTTGTTATCCAAAATCAGATTCATTCAGTCACAGCAGAAGAAGCGTCCTGAGCATCACCTTCATCCTTCTCACCAGACCTGTTCTGTTCTGCACGCGATTCTCTCTCTCTCGCTCTCGCGCTCTCTCTCTCTCTCTCTCCCTCTCCCACGTGCTGCCCACGTTGAGCGATGAGGCTCCGCCCCGCCTCTGGAAAACCAGGAGGAATGAAGGAATGAGTGAGGAGCGGATGGGTTGTGTGGGCTGGGTTTTGGTGAAGCTCCGCAGCTTTGCGCGCTCAGGCGCGGTGGGACGGTGTGTGGAGTAGACGCGCTGTGGGACGGTGTGTGTGGAGTAGACGCGCTGTGGGACGGTGTGTGTGGAGTAGACGCGCTGTGGGACGGTGTGTGGAGTAGACGCGCTGTGGGACGGTGTGTGTGGAGTAGACGCGCTGTGGGACGGTGTGTGGAGTGCAGACGCACTGTGTTTTTTTCTCACCAGTTTTCCGGCGACCCTCACTGGCCTCCCGTTTCGGGTGTAAATAATCTGGGGAGGTTTTCAGCCATTTTTATTTATTGATCAGTTCCGCTCATACAAGAAATAAACAAATAAACTAAGACAGTTACTGTTATACTCACCGAATGTCATCTCATCATCTACATAAACAAGAAATGTATCACTGTTTTAAACCGACTCATTATTTATAAATGTCTCATTATATATAAATATTGATAGCAAATTGATAGGTGAAAGTTTTGTTTTTCAACATATTTTTTTGTATTTTCCAATTTTTCTAAAACCCTATACTACATAAATACTAGCCACTCAGAGGGGCTTGTGTCAGTTTTTAAACTTTATTTATATATTTATTTATTCATATTTGTAATAAAATGCATTATTCTACACTTAAGAATCTATCTATCTATCTATCTATCTATCTATCTATCTATCTAGTTATCTCCATCCATCCATCCATCCGCTGGATTGAAGGTGGAAGATACAGAGCGCAGGAAGAAATGGAGATCCACTGAAAGAAGGAGAAATAGATATTCTTTGAAAATCATGATGAGTTCTTTTTGCAGGTATGAAATGAAAACTTGGGCAGGTGGTCTTTCCTCATTGTGCTCTTTCTTTTCGTGTCTGATCAACACTGATCTTTTGTTCTTGTTGGGATGGCGCTCCCTTAAGCATTATTTTTAGACACGCCTCTTTTCTGCCAAGCCTCGCCCGAACCGATGGTCCATCTTCATCTTTCCACAACATTCCCTGTCTGGATGGATGAGTTCCAACTCCAGGGCTGTTTTTAAATCATCACATCTATTTTTAAGGCCTAAATCATTTTGATTTAGGCTGGAATACCAAACTTTGTACATACAGTGTTCAAGTAAATATGAATAAAGACCACTAAATACCATGCCATGAATATCATTAAAACCACTGTGATATTCTGTCTGTTTAATGATGGGTTTAAAGTGTTTTATGGTTGTCACATGAGGAATATTGTCCACGCTGTCTGGTGCAGAGCCTCTGCTCTAGCTCTATGGGTGGGTGCGCTGCCTTTATTGAGTGTATTTGTGCTAAATAGGAGCCATTAATCACGGCCGTGCATTCAGAATCATAAGCAGCTCTATCCAAACTAAACGAAGATGCGAAGAGCGAAGATGCTGTTTGCATTCCGACTCCTCCCTGCACAGATGACTGCTAAAAGCGTGCTTCTGTACTTTTATTAAATTCTATAAATATTAATAAAAAATTGAGAGGCTGCAAAATGTTCATTTGGTACTAAGTGGTAAACTGAATGTTTTTGTCTAATTTATTGTTGTGTTTATTTTTTCTGTCTGCAAGGCATGAAAAACACATGATTTGGGCCACAATGAATCACACACACTATATGAGTGTCTTCTGTTTCTTCGGATGCATGCCAGGATTTTTAGAAACCAATTACGAAAACAAGCATGAGTGACTCATTCGTTGGAGGAGTTACTGCCTTTGCGTGTGTGTGTGTGTGTGTGTGTGTGAACATTTTTCAGTGTTCCAATTTGTAATAGTTATTCACTTTATACATAACAGTATATATAAGTTCAGCACTTCTTTTTATTACTTTTTCTTTTTTGTCCTTATGTCTTTCTCTGCAAAGTGCTTTACTATACAAGGTGCCTAGTTAATGGGGTTCCAGTCACACACACACACACACACGTATATATATATTTACTCCAGTGTGTGTGTTGACAGCACCCTTTCAGACAGTGGTGTTTGGATGTGCTGGGGTCGACCCTAGGGCCCGCTGTTCCTCTCTAAGCTGATTTCTATCGAGCCTATGAGCTTTGTGATCATTAAGTTTCCCCCTGGGCCACACTTGTGTCTGTCTAATTGAAGTGTGTGTGTGAGTGATTCACATAATTACCTTGAGCCTCGCCTCACTCCTCTGTCCTTCTGATTCGTATATCTTTACCTGTTCGTAACTCCAACAAGATATAAAGCAACCCAAACTTGAGCTCTGGCCCCCTCTGTCTGCTCCTAATGGTTGGATGGAAGGAGATGTAATGAATCAAACCTTTTTTTCACAGCTTTTTCAGCAGCGTGAGTAAGCTGTGAATCGGCCATTCCATTGGCCAGTATTGTTGCCTTCGCCTGATGGAAATCAGGATTAAAAACAGCAGGCCAGCAGATTAGTTTTCTAGTGTTTCCCAGTGCTGCCCATTTCAATTTTTATTGAAATTTCTTGATAAAAAGTAAGTACTTATAGGATGCTTGCTTACAAAACAAGAGTTTACAGGTTTGAACTCGACCTCCAGCACTAGCACCATTGGGTTCTTGAGCAATAGTCTTAATCCCAAATTGCTCCAGGGAAACTGTCCCTGTAATAAGAAATGGACGTTGCTCTGGATAAGAGCATCTTATAAATGCCATATATGTAAATCCTAATCACATATATCCCATGCATTCCAAGCAATACAAGAGAAAGATATCAAGACTTGAATGAATAGATAGCAGCGGTGGGCAGCGGTGGCCTAGTGGATCGGGTTGGCCACATGATCGGAGGATCGGGGGTTCGAACCCCTTCCCAATAGGTTGCCCTGAGGTACCCTTGAGCAAGGTGCCGTCCCCGTCACTGCTCCCCGGGTGCTTTCAATAGCTGCCCACTGCTGCACGGTGTTTGAGTGTGTATGGGTTAAATGCAGAGGTCCAATTTCATTGCGGTTCACTGTCTGCTGTGCTGTGACCTCGCAATGACAAGGGTTGTCACTTTCACGCTCACCAAAACAATCTCGCTCAACAGAATTTAGATAAAATGAAGCAACTCGGTGGTGAACGTCATCCTGATTTTAGCTGGAGGAGTCATTAAACCTGGAAAACTAACAGACTTCACTTTTGTTTAATTTTCAGGACCACAGTAAACTGGTAAACTGCTTTGTGCAGTGGGGTGTAATTCTGTTTCGATTTGTTGTGTTAAGCCTCACGTCATCAAATATGCGAATGGAGTCTGAGTAATGTGAGTAAACTTTAAGCATGGCCATCGTAAGGGAACAGAAAAGTGGTTCATTAAATTAAGTAAAATGCACTTTCATTAATTTAACTGTGTTTTTAAATATTTTCTAAGTAAAAAAAAGTGTGTCCAAAAATGTCTCAAGTAATGAGCTATGAGATGTTTTAAACCACATAGTGCAGTGTGTGTTGAAATGTCTGGTAGTGAGAAAATCAAGAACATCAATTTCTTTGTAGAACTGTGCCATTATCAGTCAAGGACACCGCACTCTTGCTTCTTTTAAGCTGGACAATATGCTTTTTTTAGAATGAAAAGAGTAGTATTACAGATCCAGCAGTGCAAAACTGGTTAAAAAAGTAACCTTGCGCTGCTGCTGGTCTCCCTGCAAATATTAATTCAGAAGTTCAATCACACATGTAAGATTTGACTCCCTGTCCAATCAGGAATGCTGCAGTTCTATCAGCAAGAGCTCTTTTGGACCTCTGGCTCTACAAAGGTGGCTGATTAGACTAAAACTTCTATCTTTATGAGATTCAAAAGCTTGATTCCCAATGATGCCATCCTTAGTCGAGTGCTTAATTGGCCTTTCTGTGCCTGGGTGAACAAAATGACCATGTCCATTGATGTTAACGGCAGTTTTAAAAGGACTGTGTCACTTTTTATGTGTCTCAGAGAATAAACATGCTGTCTCCCTCCCAGTCAGGTAGCACTAATTACTGGGTTGGACTGGTTCTGACTAAACCGTAAGTAAAAAGCAAAAAAAAAAAAAAAACTGGACAAAAAAAGTGTCCAGTGAAAGGTTTTGCATTCTGTTGTGGTTTAAGTCTAAAGAATTGTGCTTTTTTTGGACTGAGTAAATGGCCCTATATTGCAGTTTAGAACCTCATTCAGATATTGGAGAGTTAAAAGTTAAAGTTTTTCTTATACTGAGAATGGGTTAAAAGCACAACAAGCCACAAAATACAAGCTTTCTGAAGACAATATCACAATCAATACTGGCAAATTTGGCAAAACCTTCCTTTCTTTCAGGTACCATAAGCAAAAACGGAAACTGAGCCCACGCTGCCTGCAGGCTTTAACGACATCACATGCCATAATATGCTGTGCAGGTAATGGCCAGTCGTGCAGCCGCCCCGCATGAGCATTTCTGTTAAATTAAAGCCTGTCAGTGGAAATGCACAGTAAATCTGGTGATTTTACTTTGACCCTGTCCAAGGGCACTTGGTGTTGGAAGGATACAGACAAAATGACAAAACTGTTTGGAAAAATATATATATATATTAAATTGTGAGAGCCCACAGCAGAGAAATGGCTCTTTAGTCAGAGTCTAGCTTTCAGATGTTGTAACAGAACAAATTAAATTAGACTTTCAGACAGGACAGAGCTGCCTAAGTGAAAAGATATCGAAGTGTGAAATGGAGGCCATGAGCTCAGTGTGTGCTTGCATAATCTGTTAGTAAAAGTCATAAAAAAAACATTGTTTGCTTTGAAGAACGATAAAATTATCGACCAAGAAAGACCTTCTGCTAAAGCTGTGATGCAGACCACCTTTTTGTGAAGAATGAAAATAGGAAACTATACTAATGCATGGAGTGGTGCTGCTGCAAATCACACCAAGAAGCAAACAGCATTCAGTAAAGTCAGAGCTGCTCTTTGGGATCCGATGGCCGTCAGATCATCACGGTGACTTTTATGAATTGACAGGACATTTGAAAAACTTAACGTAGTGACTTTGGATACCTCCACTGTCACACAAATGCTATTTTAATTTTTTTTTTAATTTTAATGGGCACACGTTTAACCTAAACTGCATGTATTTCTTTAAGAGAGTCAGTTTGCACACTTAGCCAAGCTCAAGAGGAGATTAATTAGAATGCAAGCTGAACTTCATTATGCTGTCATCCTGCAATTAATAACGTGTCTGGAAGTGGTGAACAATGATGATGACGAGACATTGGAACTCAACATCCTTATCAAATTATATCATAACCATGCTCTTATAAAAAAGGTTCTTCATGAGATTATTAGGTTCGGGGGTTTCCATAAATCAAGATAAAACATTTCTGGATTTTTCCAAATGGCACCTGACACAAAATTGTGATCCTTTGCCTTTTAAAGGGCTAAGAGCATTTTTTACCTGAATATTTGGCAAAAAGGAATAGCTTCCTTGCTTTTCCCATTGCTCGTCAGTCCAGTACTAAAAGTTCCAGTGTTATTGTTTTTGGGTCCTTGACTCAAGGATTTTTTCCTTTTTCTTTGGTAACACTTGCATCTTAAGCCAAAAGCTATTTATTGCATTCTTTCCTCTTCCAGATAAAGTACCTACGGACCATCCCATTAACTAGATGCACAAAATGTGAGCTGGATTGATGTGCTGATTGCTGTTTTTATAAAATCATTATTAATTCACCACCAGCATACAGTAGCCCCCATAAAATGAGTGTTTCTGTCCATATTTTCTACTCATTAGTGAAATAAATGTTCTTTGTTTCATTCTTAACATACTTCTGTATAACTGAAGACATTTGTGTTAATCTCTGAGGGAAAAAAGCACTTTATTATTCCCTGTCAGCACAACTACTGTTAAGCTACAGTAAGCAAAATAGCAGGACTAATGTGTCAGTTAACTCCCAGGAGAAAAAAAAAAAAATTTGCTTGAATCCACATGAATTTGTGTGTAGACACTGATGTTTGTGAGCATGAGACACTGCTTATGATTGCAGTTCCAGAGGAGCAACACCCATGAAGTGTTTAAGACACTCAGAGGAAGTGTTTCACATCCTTCACACCAAGGTCTCGAGAAATATACGCTTTGCTAAGAAAACCTGGATGACAGAAGAGGTGATTAGATTCTGGATATGATAACGTCATAGCTGCAGCTGATGCAGTTGTAATTTCCTCCCACAATATGAACAATGCTGTACTGTTGAATTCAAATTGGGGGATTTTTAATTCAAGAAGATTAAAAAGACGTTTTTCAGTGAGAAATGTAATGGACATACTCTATTGTTAATAAAAAAAAGAACAAATCTACTTCATATGCATCTGATTTGCCAACACCTTCATTTTATATCTTACAGGTTGTTTCCTGGTCGTCTTAATATTTGAGATTTTTTTTAATTGCCAAAAAATGAGAAAAGTGCTCAATCATCAGCTGACAAAAAGTGTATGTGACGCTGGATCAGATAACAAGCAGGAAGTGTCTGAGCAGCGCATTGGGTAGTCGCCTCACAGTGAGAAGGTCCTGGGATCGACTCCCAGACAGGGCTGTGTGGGTCCGTCCATGTGGAGTTTGCATGTTCTCTTCATGTCTGTGTGGGTTTCCTCCAACCATCCAGAGACTTGCATGTCAGGTGGATTGAGGATACTAAATTGGATGATAAATTGCCCGCTAGGTGTGAGTGTGTTTGTCTATCCTGTGAGGAACTGGCAACCTGTCCAGGGTATGTCCCCAACTTGGGCCTCCAGCACTGTCAGCCCTGTAAGAGGAAGTATCTAAATAATAAGGCAAGTTTAAAGAAGCATGGATCAGTATGACCAGTAAACAGAATTTCCTTTTTTTTTTTAAATCAGACCAGCCACAAGGTGAGTAAGAGAGTCAGTTTGCACACTTAGCCAAGCTCAAGAGGAGAGTAATTAGAATGCAAGCTGAACTTCATTATGCTGTCATCCTGCAATTAATAACGTGTCTGGAAGTGGTGAACAATGAGGATGAGAGATGATCTAATGATGATGATGAGACATTGGAACTCAACATCCTTATCAAATTATATCATAACCATGTTCTTATAAAAAAGGTTCTTCATGAGATTATTAGGTTCGGGGGTTTCCATAAATCAAGATAAAACATTTCTGGATTTTTCCTAATGGCACCTGACACAAAATTTTGATCCTTTGCCTTTTAAAGGGCTAAGAGCATTTTTTTTCTGTATGAAGTGCCTGAATATTTGCCAACAGGGAACTGCTTCCTTGCTTTTCCCATTGCTCGTCAGTCCAGTACTAAAAGTTAGTTAAAAGTGTTATTGTTTTTGGCTCAAGGATTTTTTTTCACAATGCAACAAAGTTCCACTTGAAAAGTTGTATTTTGTTTTCAACTGTGCGATCTGCTTTCTGTCACGTAAAGTAACGCTTAATGGCACAATGATTAACAAAGTGTGTGTGTCAGTGTGTGTGTTCAGCTGAACAGAAGGAGCAGGTTTTGGTATAACACCCTGAGACTGAGTGAAAGAACTCAGCAGAAGCGTCTGTTTGGGCACAAACGTCTTAAAGTCACCATCACAGATCAACGCCTTGCTACTGAGCTGTGCGGGAACACAGTCCCAATCGAGCAGCTCATTTGATGTGAGATCTGAGTTCACTTTGCTGGAGAGCTGCTTAAGGTGTAACTGCCTGGAACTGTTAGTCCACCTGGAAGTGGTGGAGAGCGAGTAGCTGTGGAGCATTTTCCCCCTCACGCCCTCGACCTTGAAACGCACTTTGACATGATGGTTTCAGTCACGCCACTCTAATGGATGATAAGGGTATGGGGTAGAAAGCATTTAGAGCACACGGTGCTTGTGGGACATTATTTTGTCTTTATTTTGTCCCCTTAAAGGCAAATTACAGAGATCGAAAAAACAAATTCTCCTTCTGCATAGTTAGGTGATCAAGGTGTGCACAAAGTAATCATCCAGAGGAAACATGTAGAGTAAGTGTTTGAAATGTTCTGTTTTGGGGAGACTTGCAGAAATGTTACAGAACAGTCAGAAGTGTTCACAGAGGTGGTGGCAGGAATCTGTGGATGAAGATACCTCATAAGAGACCTTTACAGAAACATTTGCACATAAGCTGCTCAAAAAGATTTTGAATATATGTGTATTCTTTAAAAGGCATTCGTGTATGAGTGATAACTGCAGGATGTTCAATGCATCATTGAAGGAAACAAATTTAACATTGTTTTATCATCATGAAGAAATCATATAAAACCCAGAAGAGACATGTAGCTTTACTGGTCATTTTGGAAAATAATTTGGAAAGAGGACTATAACTGTGTGGAATGGCAGAGAGAAAGAGAAGAGCGTGAGCTGGATGGAGATCAGGAACTGTTTTTCTCTCAAAGGTGCAGGAAGGTCAGAGTGTCCTCATTTTGTTCTTCTTGCACAGAGAGGTTCCTTATCAATCACACGAGTTGCCAGTTCTGCTGGTGGTCGTTCATTGATTTTGCATGACATGAATCCATCACGCGCTTGTTTAACATTTTGAAATCGTCTCCATTAAATATGGTCTGGGCTCAGCAAGACATTTAGGTTCCGAGGCCACCTTTCGGAGTCAGAAATAGACTTTCAGAAACCTCAGACTAAAAGAGCTATAGTCGAATTACTGGCCATTGTGTTTGACTCATAGCCAGATGGTCATTTGATTTGTTTGCAGGAAATAGCATCCATCTGAAACAAATTCATCTGCCTTGAATAAGACAACTGTTTCTGCTGGGGATGCAGCAGAAAAAAAGCATAGTTCCCATTTGAAGCATTTCCACAATTAGATATGTCAGAATTAATTGTTTTTATGTATTTTTCTTCTTAGCTTAGACACACTTCAGCAGCTTATTTAAAACTCTTTGCATGCCACCCAGCCTTATAGATAAAAGAAATGCCATTTTGCAGAAACATACAGAAACAAACAGAATAGATCAAAACCTGTATCAAAACCATATCACATTATTTTCACATTAAAAAGATTTTCAGCCTAAGAAGAAACGCAATTTGAAATTGGAACTGCAGCCAAATGCGAAATGCTGAAAGGAATGGTGAACAGCAATGAATGTAAGAATACAGTTTAGTTTAAAATGTAGTTTAATACAGATTAGTTTAAAATAGTCATCAATATGATGACAAGGATTATGATAAATGTGATGGTTGTGCCATTGGAATGAGCAATGTGCAGAGCAAACCGTAAGCTGGGCAAGCAAAGGCACCATCACCATCCTTCACAGAATCTGTAAGATTACCTCTTTTATTATCTGTCTCTGGGCCTCTGGTGTACATTTTTAAAGCATTTTATCATTTCATTTTCATCGTTTATATACTGAAAAATCGAGAATGTGAATAGACTGGATATTTGAGTTGGCTTTGGTCAAAGATTTTTAATTAGTTGCATTAAATTTACTGCTTAATTTCCCCAGATCACCTGTAACATTAAAGCAGTAAAAACATAACTATCATGAAATAACTATATTTCTGTCAACATGTGCAAGTACTGTGCTACAGGTTTCAGGTTTCTCTCTCTCTCTCTCTCTCTCTCTCTCTCTCTCTCTCTTTTCAATTGATTTTACTATGGGAAGGTTTTGCACTTTTTAAAGATGGAGGAAACACTTCAGAACCAATTTTAAAACATGCAGAATTGCCCAAGTTGTAGCATGCATGGTTTAGGGGATGATGGGGAATATTTGGGTGTAAGCATGTATAACCATGTATATTTTATTTGATTCAATGCTGCACTTAAATCAACAGCAACTTTAATGTCAGCAAATAAAAGCTCAGCTGTGGTCAGGTTTGCCTTTTCTATGTATGTCCTTGTGTCTGCTGACATGTGCAGGGCATGTGCATATACAATGAGTGTGTGTGTGTGTGTTTGTGTGTGTGTGTGAGTGTGTGTGTGTGTGTGATCCAGTGTGAGATTCCTCCCTTGTATTGATCCTAATAGCTGACTTTATGTGCACCACCTGGGCTCTTCCCAAGGACTTCCTTTACTTTAATCCAAACTGACTGTAATGTTAAAATGACCTCCACTTATACTCTGGATCTGAGGAGTGAGCTCTCTCTGCCTGTGTGTGTGTGAGGTGTGTGCTTTGAATTCACGTTACTCTGCATTTCTAGGTTTATGCACTGCATTTTAGTTCTGCTCCAAGGGCACAGCATTATGCAACTCGACATCACTGTCCGTGGTGCTGAAATATCTACACAGTGACGGGTGCTCACTGCTACATTATGGTAATGTGCGATTCAGTTTACCCTTATCTCCTCTCCTTTAGCCTCAGCCACCCCAAGACAATACACAAAACAATACAATCTCACATAAAGGACCAAGGAACCGCTAACAGATGATAACAACAAAGGGCTTCCTCGCTGAGAGCTCTGGAAATGTTCAAACCAGCAACATAACATACACAACTTACACAACCGGCACTGCTGATTGGATTATTACTATTTGTACTGATTTTATTATCAGTGATTTTTGAGCAAATACATGCTTACTACCTATTAAGATGCTTTGAATAGAATTTTCAAGATTTGATTTCAGTTCATTTGAATAATTTTACATGTGCTTTCTCATATGTGGCTTCATTTCTGTATTTCTGCTTGCCTTTGCTGCTCTAAAGAGCACCTGTTGCTGCCACAGATGTTCAGTCGTACACAAACAGTTCCCATAACCTATAAAGTAGGTGCCCCACATGAGCCCATGATGAACTCGAACAATGCCATGATGCGTCTAAAGCAATGATTTTCCACCTGTGGGCCTCATCATCCACTATCATCATCATGCCTGCCCTTTTGGCTTAGTGCAGTCATATTCTCACACTGCTGCTCTAGTATGTTTTGTAAAGCCTTCCCTTAATAGTACAGATTGTTGTGGCAGCCATAGCGGGCAAACCCTTTATCATAAAGCCGTTTGTACTCTTTGTACCAATTCTCTCTTATGTGGAAGTGGTGATCTATTGTTAAGGTACTAGGCTGCAGGATCAGAGGGTCATGGGTTTGAATCCCAGACTAATAGGTTGCCCTGAGATACCCTTCAGCAAGGTACCATCTCTATCACTGCTTCCTGGGCGCTTTCTATTGCTGCCCCCTGCTGCACATGCGTGTATGGGTGAAAAGCAGAGGAAGCATTTCGTCGTGTCTCACTGTGTGCTGTGCTATATTTCACAATGACAATAATAGTCACTTTCACTTTGTATCAGGAAAAAAAAAACTGTGATGATGCAGAATTTTTCAACATATATTGCTCACCTTTGAAGATGGTGCTAAACAAGTGTTCTCTATGTCCCAGTTAATGTTCAGTTTTCTGGTATTTTGATGCAGCTACCATAGCGCGAAACAATGACATGCCCTCTGCAGATGGCAGATGGCTGGGCAATATATCTTGCTGTGAATAAGATTAACCCCCCCTGCATATACATTTGACAGGGCTGCATTTGCATTCTATTATTCATACTATAACCGTGCATGATTCTCAGTCTGAATTATAAATGAATTCTCTCTGCAATATCAGCTGCTTCCGTGTAATCAGTAACAGTAAATCTTAGAGCACAATTTTCATAGCGATTCTAAAAAATGGAAATTGTAAATGTAGAACTGCAATGCAAATTATGCCCACTGCTGCATCAAAGATGCATGACTTCTGCATATAGAATGTATCTGCTTTGCGAAGGCTTTTACAAAGTCATGCTGCATGGTTATGCAGTCAGGCAGTCCAATGCTGTTAATACACTGCTTCATCTTCTTGGTTAGGCGCAGGACTTGTCTGAGGTAATGCAAATGGAATTGACCTATCCACACTCTGCCCACAAACACATTCTCTCATAGGAACTGTTATAAAGCTGGAGAAGCTTTACAAAGCATTGGCACAAATCTCATTCAGTCTAATAAATGTAGCTTGGAGATGAAAATGAATTGATCAGCATGCTAATCACGTCCACAACAATAACAGCATTCCATTTTTTTCATTCATTTCAGCAGGATTTTTAGGTTCTGTGAAGCTTCTCCAACCTTGACAATAGTAACTATGGAATGACATGTTTTTGGCCTAGTTTATGTAGTTATCGATAATTCCTGATTTTTTTTCTTCTTCAAAATGAAGTAATTAAGATATAAACATAGCCATGAAGAGACATGCTGTTAAATACAAACCAAAAGTCTACATTTTTCACAGGGGTTTGAAAGGAACCAGACGTTCAGATTGTTTTTTGCTTTCAGCTTTCTTTATGTAATGTTTGAATATTTTATGAAAAATTGAAGCCTTTTAGGCTTTAAAACATCTGCTTGTTGTTTGAACAACATCAGCAGGTGTACAGTCTCAATAAGGCTTATTTTTTTAAATGTATGTCCTGGAAAACAAACAAACAAACCAGTTCACTCACTTCTTAACATTCCTGTAAGTTTACTGGATGTTTAATGAATAAAAGCAAAAAGGCATTTTCTTTCGCCTGTTGGGAAGAGTTGAGTACAGACAGAATCTCTTCCTGTGCTCTGCTTGTGGATTTCACCACCGTTCAATACACACAGCTGTGCTGGGAGACATTTAGAACGGCTAAGCGTTACGTAAATAGACAGATGATGGGCTTGCTGAATAACGTCTGTCTGACAAAAATAAAAAAGAAGAGCAAAGTGCACTCAGTTATAATTGCTGAAGCCCCTGCTGGGTTTTTGTTCCACACAAAACCACAGTGGTTTAGCTCTGTCTTCGGTTCTTTTGCTCTTTGTTTTCTTTTTGACAGAAGTTTCTGCTGAACACACCTGGACGGGGGTTCAGTGAGATGTTTCCTGCTGCACTTTGTTGTGGTTTCAGGTGTCTTTTATTGGGACATGTTGAAAGTCAAGGCCATTATAACGATGAGCTCTCAGTGCAGGCGCTACTGACAGCAGGGCAATTAAACACAGCTTACAGCCACACCATTAATCCAGAAGAGGTATATTTCAGCAAATTTCCTGATATTTCAGAGGTGTGTGTGTGTGTGTGTGTGTGGGTGTGGGTGTTTCAGTGTGTGTTTAAGATATAAAGAAAGATGCATAGAAATAAATAAAAAAAGAAAAATTAGGGAGTTGCCCTTGGATCAGAGGATTGTGAGTTTGAATCCCTTTACAGGTTGCCCTGAGGTACCCTTGAGCAAGGTACCGTCCCCATGAATGCTCCCTGGGTGCTTTAAATAGCTGCCCCCTGCTGCACGTGTTTGTGTGTGGGTTAAATGCAGAGGTGTACTTTTGTTGTAGTTCACGGTGTGCTGTACTGTGTTTCACGATGACAAGAAGGGTCTCTTTCAAATAAAATAAGCTCGTCATTAATGCCTGTAATGATTTTGCAGACAATTAAAGCCCCCCCTCCTTCTTTCTTTCTTTTCTCCTGACATTTTCTGAAATGTTTTTAAAGCGGTCATAGGTTTAAATGTGATTCATGTGTAGGGGGCTGCTGGCATCAAGCCCTTCCGTACTTTTCCACAGTGTGATGTTTAACAAGGCCTGTTTATCTCAAAGACGCTGCTCTAAGCTTTGCCTGTTGACGATAATTGGGAGCTTTTATCAGTTCATTTCCATGAAGGTTACATATGCTAATCAAAGTCTTTCTCTCGGTGGGCGGAACTGACAGATGGACTATATTGTAATAAGTCAGTTGCTGCAGTGTGGATGAAGAAATGGACAAAGGAAAGTAGAAACGTAGCAGTTACGGAGCCTACAGTGACAAAAGAAGCACAGAGGAATGAACAATATTCACTTATGGCTGTAATACGCTTCCTGAAAAGCTTGATTCATCTTCTTTACTGTGTGTCATTTACTGCACATGCTGGTAATTTTATAGCTGCAGTCTCCACAGTGAAGAATGATTCTTGGGGCAAATTATCCATTACACGTTAACTCTTACTTCTTTCACACTGATTCCTCTGCTGATGTCTTCCTGAGTAAAAGAGGAAAAGGCAAAAAGAGAAGAGAGAAAAAAGGGAATAAAGAAATACAGAAAAAGGGAAAGATGGAAAAGGTTGATCAATGAGAGAGACAGACAGATAGCTAGGTAGGTAAAAGACAGACCAACAGAAAGAAAGAAAGAAAGAAAGAAAGAAAGAAAGAAAGGAAAGCTAATAAATGTCAAGGTAGGCGGCGCTCTGCTCTGACTGGCTGCTCTGACCTGTTGTCCTTAATGAGTCTCATTGGCGAAGGGTTTAAAGGGCCCGATGAGTCAGAGCAGAGCGTCAGTCATTCTTGGTGTTATTCACACACGTGCGGGCGCTTTTGTGTTCTTTATGTTAAATAAAGTCAAGTCACAGATCCCTGACTCCGCGTTTGCATCCCACTCACACCACCCCAGCATGACAATTATCTGATTTATTTTGTTTTTATTGATAAAGAAGTTAAACACCTCTATTTGAATCGAACAATATCTAATCAATGCACTCAAAGTTTTATAGTGGAGAGGTGTGGACATAAAGAACATTTTAAAAGTGAACCCAGAGTGTAAAGCTTCTGTAGCAAACAACCATCAATTATAACTGAAATGCCTCTTCCTTAATCCTGTTTCCTAAATCAAGATTAAGAACAAACCTGCTCATAGCAGTAAAAAGGTTGTCTTCTTTTCTTAGTTGTACAAAATCAGGTGAAATCAGGTGAAACACACCTGGAGATGGTTTTTTTTATCTGCAAGGAGAAATCTAAATGTGTGTATATTTAATAGAATTTTTGGGGAAAAAAACCTTCATTTCATGATTTAAAAAAAAAAAGTTCATTGTTTTTAGTGGGAGCATTGCATTTTGCATGCCCACAATAGAAAAGCAACTGATGACTCATCATGACTGTATTTTCTAATCAAATCCAAAGGAAGGCAGACCTGCAGTGCAGTTTGCAGTTATTGACTGATTTGTATGAATCAACTACTCTTCAATTGTTGGTGGAATGTCCATGGTAGCCAATCAGATTTCTCCCAGAAACTTCACTAACGCATGAAAGTAATCACATGAATGCACCTCGATGATTGGTGTGATTTGAGTGCTTTTGTCACATCTCGGATAAGAGTAGTTCTTCTGGAAGCAAACAGTGAACTAACGCAATGCAGTTCATTGAAACAGCTGCAGTTTGGACTTATCTAATCCCTTAATTAACCAAAAATTCTGAGCATATGCATATTCATTCGCTTGGTTGGAAGCTATTGTTCCCCAATAAAAGTGCTTCTAGCAACACTTACTAAGTACTGTAAGTGGCTAAATCTCACCATTGTTTAGCGAGCTGTGTTTGTTTTTGTTACTGGCACTGGAGGGTCTCACCCCATGCAGTCTTATCCCAAGCAATCTCATGAATGTTCAATTTCTCACCCACGCAGTTTTCTTACTGAACTGAAACGCAGAACAAGAATCCAAAAAGGGCTGTTATTCTGTCTCATGGACAACTGGCTCACGTAAACTTCCTATTTTTGGCCCAAAATGAGTATTTCTTCCTTTTTATTTCCTTCTCTAACATTTTGTGATTTGGTTTCATGCTCATTAAAAGTGTTCGTTACTCTGATTTCTTATTTGCCAACTCTGCAAGTAAAATATAAAACTAAATAACAGAAATGCTTAGAAATGATTTGAAAGCCAGCTGTGTTTTGTCTTAATGCTGGTCACTGTGCGGTCAGTAGCGTGCACACACACACACACACACACACTTATGAAATAACTTCAATGTTGCTGAAATATTCCTCTTCAGGATTAATCGTGTGGCTGTAAGCTGGACACCAGCACATATTCTTTCACAGAAAAACAACCGAAGTCTTTAAATATCAAATATCAGTTGCAGTGCACAAAACTCTATTACTTAATTAGCAACTTAATTACTTCATTATTAACTGCAATGCATAATATACAATATTAAGTACTGTGCAAAATACTCCTGGGCCACTCCTCATTTCCTCATAGTTCCAAAAAGGCAGATTCTCTTGTTTTTTAATGTGATGTTGAGAAAAAGTTACCCAGCCTTCCATAAGGACTTTACAGGTCTATATAAGGTTTTTGGCTCTCATTTTCAGTCCAGTCCTTGCACCCTGACCAGAAGCTGTGCAGGATCATCTTGATAGAGAAACACAAGGCAGCGATTATTGACTTTAAAGCTGGTCAGCATTACACAAACTCTCTTTGTGTTATAGACTGTATTTATGTAAATCACTCGTCTTCTCATTTTCCTTTCAAAATATAAAGAAATGATGGGCGGATCCAAACCTTTGCACAGTACTATATAAATATAGTGCAAGATTTGGAGCAAAGATTATGATATACTTATTTAAAAACAGAAACAAAAAAAAAACATAATGTTTTTACATTTGTTTATTTGTTTTATTCAAAGAAATAGTGTTTTTACTGCCAAATCACAATTCTTGTTTAAATAAATGAGGTTAAAGCGTTTTCTTGGCTGCCTACAACCTTTGAGCAGGATTGTACTTATGGGCTCAAATATTACAGTGGACAGCTTCCCAGACTGTTGCTGTTTTGGTATGTGATATAAACAATTTAAAACACTACTTTCAAACCGAATACTTACATGAAGGTCCTGCTCTCTCTAGTGAATACAGCGATGTATTAGCAAATGCACCATCTGCTTCCTCGCACACTAGACCTGGGAGCACTGAGACACTAAACAGTGCTGAGTTTCCTTTAACTTAAAAAGATCAAATGAAAGTAGGTCTGTTCAGGGTGCAGAAGCTTTAGGCCTAGCATAAGGACTTTAGTGTGATAAATGTTAACAATCAGAAACATCATTAAAGTGTGAAAAAGATGCTTCTTTGGAAACTAACAATGCCGTTTCAAAGAAGAAAGAAACTCCATTACTGTGCCCTCTTCAGTGAATAAAGGACCAGGTAAGCATGCAGACATAGTAGTAGTTGCTACTAAAAAAAAAAAATTACTGCAATTACTTCTCAAAACTATGCCTGTTCATTTTTTGTGACCAATCATTCAGCTTATTTACTCATATCAACAATAAATGAACAAACTGAAAAAAAAATGTATATATATACAGTACTGTGCAAAGGCAGGTTTTAGGCAGGTGTGGAAAAAATGCTGTAAACAAAGAATGCTTTCAGAAATGGAAGTGATCATTTATTTTCATCAATCAACAAAATGCAGTGAATTAACAAAAGAGTAATCTAAATCAAATCAATATTTGGTGTGACCACCTTTTGCCTTCAAAACAGCATCAATTCTTCTAGGTACACTTGCACACAGTTTTTGAAGGAGCTCGGCTGGTAGGTTGTTCCAAACATGACTGTGTTTCAACCTCCGTGTGACATTGATGATCATCAGTACCTGTTTGGTAAAACTGGTTGATCATACACCGACTATAATCCTACAGAATCCCTGACTTTGTGCAAGTGTACCTAGAAGAACTGATGCTGGTTTGAAGGCAAAAGGTAGTAACACCAAATATTGATCTGATTTAGAGTTTCTTTTGTTCGCTCACTTTGCATTTTGTAAACTGATAAAAATAAACAATCATTATTTATATTTCTAAAAGCATTCTTTGTTTACAGCATTTTTTCACACCTGCCTAAAACTTTTGCACAGTACTGTATATACATGATTTGATGGGAATAGCATACATTTCCATCTTAATGCCATAATTGCTGATGATTTTATCAAGACAAGAAAAAGGATATGAAACCATGCCTTTATGGTTGATGATCCCAGTCTCACATATAATGAGCAAGACTGAAGTGACTTTAAGTAAACAAAACTGTGTGTCACAATTCTTGGCACTAACTGAAATTTCAACTGGATCCAGTTCCTATTCCCATTCCTTATTTCAGATTCACTTGTCCAAGAGCAAAAAATTGGTTAAACGTAGAAAAGAAGTGAGGTTATACTTAAAAGAAACCACAATCCATCTGCTTTCAATATGGTGAAGGATCTGTTTGGATTCTGTTTTTCCTCCGAAGTCCTAGGAGACCCATCATTGATCTTGAATGAAAATCAATCAAGTATCAAAGACATTGATCCAAAACCTACATCCAATTCCAATGGTTCAATTACCTGAAAATCAAGCTCTTGACATGACAATCCCAGTATCCCAACAGGTACACTATCGAAAGCTTGTATGTTACTGAAAAGGGGAAAAGGGGAGTCCAGAATAGAGGACTTATTAGAGGACCTTATGAATGAAGTAATGGTGACAGATTCCTTGTCCGTATTCTCCAGTTTCATCAAGCATAATAAGCTTGCTGTAATGTTGGCGAATTAAGACCGCCCTAAAAGTGCTGAATTTGGGGATGCAGTAACTGATACATGAGATTTCTTTTTAAAAATTTTTTTTATTTGGATTTTTGCTTTCTTAGACTGAAATTAGACTGCGTAATTAACTACAAAAACACATGTCCTGGAGATCACCAATAATCATTGAGCTGGTAATATGTGTGACATTTTCCAAATATATTCATTCAGGTAATTCTAGTCCGCTCTCAAAATTTCAGATGGCTGTGTGAAAGAGATTGTGCCTCTGAGACCCATTATGGAAGTTCATTTGCTTTTCTACTGTATTATAAAGCCTACAGCCAGTGCTCTTATGTACCATGTGTCCATGTAACCAAAGGCCAACACGGACATTTACAGCAAAGTACTAGAACAGTTCTGCTCAGTGGCAGATGAAAGGAAGAAGCTCTCTGTTCCTGAGAGCCGCCCCACTTTTCTGCTCAGCGGAGCAGGAAGCCTAGCGCTACAGTGATCTTCCCGGCATCATTAAGAAGGAGCCTGCCTCAAGAGTGCAATGCCCCACAGAGACAAACCAATCAATTAGGCCAGCTATAGAGAGACCACACACTCAATGATCACTATTGATCAGTATTGACAAGTCAGCATCGACCTTCGGCATCTGACCAAAAATCTCAGCCAGTGAAGACAAAAATGTTGGACTAGGGAATACAATGTGAAACCTCTTCCTGCATAAGTTATGCAGTTGGCAAGTTTAAGCAGGGTAATTAAAAAGAAGGTTTCAAGCCTCAGGAGGCAGCAGCAAGGTTAAAACAGTCCCCGTCATTAACTATTAAGGTCAAAGTAATTCATCTGAATTCAGTAAAGCCTGTCAGTCTTCCCTAGTGAGTGTTTCAGCATTAACTTATTTGTTGAGATGACAACCGTTTCAACCATCCTTACAAAACACCTCTCTGTGGATACAACACACCTCCCTTTTCCCAAACTGACTAGGTGCTCAGATTAGATGGTTTCATCTGGTGCAATTAGATAACCTTTTAAATGTTGCCTTTTATATTAGGGGACATATTGTAGGGAAGTAATCAAAAGCACAGTGATTTAATGGAATTTGAACACCACCAGCTGCAGCTTTAAAGTTAAAAACCAAGATCTTTATGGTCATTCCATCTACTTTACCATATATTGTAAACTACAGTGCAACATACAGGCACAGCTGGTATCTAATGATCTTATCCCACCTCACACATGACATTTAATAAACATTTTAACAAGCACAACACTTTTAATCACAGGAAAATAATGAAGTGAAACACAGCACAGCACGCAGTGAATCACAACAATATGCAACCTCTGCTTTTCACCCACACACCGTGCAGCAGGGGGCAGCTATTTAAAGTGCCCAGGAAGCAGTGATAAGCATGGTATCTTGTTCCGCTTGCGCAACCTACTGGTCTGGGATTCAAATCCACAACTTTCCGATCCTGGGGTCTAGTCCCTAAACACTAAGCCACCTCTTCCCCATTTTCATTAGGTAAACATTGGGTTTAAGGATTTTAATATTGTCTAATAAATATACACACAAAATAGAGTTTAACAGAGTCTCCTTTATCAATTTTCATATTCCTATCAACTGATATCCAGTTATATCTAAGGTCTAAGGTCTAGAGGGATATTTTTCTCACTAAATGATTAGCTATATCAAAACATAATTGGCTGATGCTACTATCAACTTCTGAGAAGTGTCTTTACTGTTTGTACCTAAATACCCCGACAGGAGATAATGCTGTATGGGCTCTTTTTTGGACCATTGTTTGCATCATCAGAATTGATTTGAAGGCCTAGACAGTCCTAACAATTCCCCATCGCACATGTTACACCAACAACTTAATAAACGGCACAAAATTTTGCCGAAACCACCCTGCACTGAAATCCAGCTGTACTTGATTTCTGTACACGTTTATTGATAAGAAACAGCTCGAGTGCAATATTTGGGTGGGATTCGATTTTGATTCACATCAATTGAATTCCCCAGAAGCCCATCAGAACCCCAGAACTGATTCTGAACGTAGCAGCATAATCGTTCAAATTCTCACACGGCACTTCTCTACTACAAACCCTCTCCTGGCTTCCTGTGGTTGCCTGTATTAAATTTAAAACCACAATTCTAGCCTAAAAAGCCAAAAATGATCTCTTCTCTCACCAAATGATCAAACTATGGGTCAAACAACTCACCCTCTTGGAACATCAAGCTCAGCCCGACATCAAGCTCAGCAAGAACCTCTCACTTCTCAAATGCAGAAGACTCTTCTCAGTCTCAGCGTCCAAGCGATGGAACAGATTTCCCCTGATCATCAGAACTGCTGAGATGCTCGCTGTCTTCAAATAGTGACGGATCTCCCATCTCTTCAATGAGCACTTAGGATAATAAGCTGCACCATCATGTCTAACACAACTAACACATCTCACAGCCTTAAAAAATAAACCTTTCACGTCTTCTCTGTTTAATCTGGTGGAGTTTTAACTTCAAGTGTGGCAGAGTTTATGTAGCCTATTACTTCTTCACTCAAGTCTAGGTTTTCTAGAGAGGGACATGTTTCTTTTGGAAACTATTAAGCGCTCGTGTACATTGCTCTGGATTAGAGCATCTGCCAAATGCAGTAAATGTAAATTTAATGCCGTTGAAAAATACAGCATTTCTATAACTAGCACTGCTATTTGCAGAAATGTTTGACTTGGCAAAGCCAGGTTCGCTATTAGCCAGCTGTTCTAGCAAATTAGAGTGATTAGGTTGGCAAAATTCCTTCGAACCGGAGATTTGATTATTTAGAAACATTAGTTTCAGCCTGGTATTCAGATACAGCATAGAAAATGACTTGAAAGCCGTTTAAAATGCAAGAGTTGATTCTATTTGTGCGGAGCAGTGGCGATATTGGCAGCCCAGACTGCATCTGATCCCAGCACACATGGAGCAGGTCTGGAGCGAATGGCTCCCAGTGGGTGTTCTCGCTCCTCTCTTCACTTAACGTAATCACTCTCTTCTTTGACTGCTCCATCTCTTCATCTACTCCCCCTTTCTTTGCTCTCTTTCTCCTGGGTGCATTTTGGAGTCTTCAGCTCTCATTTTCTTTCCGCCACTCTCATTCTCTTCCTTTTCATCTGAGGCTGGCTGAAAGTTTGTCCAAATAGCATGGTATTCCCTCGCAAATGCACCAAGCCCTTACTAAATGTCATCTGCCAGACTCCATTGTGTTCTCACAGTGATCTGAAAGAAAGAGAAAAAGTTGAGAATGAACTATTGTTTTCCTGTTTGTCTCTCATATTCTTTTCATTCTTTTGTTTTGCTGCCACTTTCATTTCATCTGCATGACATGCCCTTTGAAATCCTGAGAATACAGTTTGACTCCAGTTCATGAAATATAATTAGCTTTTTTATTCCAGGGAGTCGCTGAGGATTGTTCCATGAATTAGACGTGTCAGGTTGGGGGTTGGGGGGGATCTAATGTGCTACAGCAGTTATTAGTTGGTACTGATTTCATGAGTGGCTTTCAAAGGCTTTTTCTTCTTTCGGTCTTTCTCTGTCCCCTCTACTCACTCCTTCCTTTATCCCCCCCCCCCCCCTCTTTCCCCTTTCTCTCCTTCTACCGTTCTCTCTTTCCATTTAATTTTTCCTCATTTCCTCATTTTCTTCTCTTTCTTTCACTCACACTTTAACTATGTTCTCTTTTTCTTCCCGACTCTCCATTTTTTCATTTGTCCCCCTTTCTCACCCTCCCCTTTTCTTTCTCTCCACACTCCTACTTGCTGTCCATTCTAATCTTTCTTTTTATAAATTCACTCACTCCAAACAAGTCAGGGACAAAGTTGTTGAGAAGTCAGGGTTGTGATATAAAAAAATATCAAAATTTTGATGATGCCCTGGAGCACCATTAAATCCATCATCTTCAAATGAAAAGAACATGGTACCACAACAAACCTGCCAAGAGATGGCTGCCCACCAAAACTTACAGACCAGGCAAGGAGGGAATTAATCAGAGAGGCAGCACAGAGACCAAAGGTAACCCTGAAGGAGCTGCAGAGTTCCACAGCAGCAACTGGAGTATCTGTCCATAGGACTACAATAAGCCCTACACTCCATAAAGCTGGCCACCAAGCAAAATGGCGCAAACCCAACACATCCCATCACCCCAAGAACACCATCTCCACAGTGAAACATGGTGGTGGCAGCATCATGCATTTGAAATGTTTTTCAGCAGCAGGGACTGGGAAACTGCTCCAAGTTGAGGGAAAGATGGATGGTGCTAACTCATGGGATATTGTGGTTTTACAAAGTACTGACTCTGAATAGTTATGCACGCTGAAGTTTTCTGTTATTTTATCCTATTTGTTTTTTGCTTCAAAAAAAAAAACATCTTCAAAGTTGTAGGCATGTAAAAGAAATGGTGCAAACTCTCAAACAATCCATTTTTATTCCAGGTTGTGAGGCAACTAAACATGAAAAATGCCAAGGGGGTGAATACTTTTGCAAGGAACTGTATATATACACTACTGCGCAAAAGTTTTAGGCAGGTGTGGAAAAAATGCTGTAAACAAAGAATGCTTTCAGAAATGGAAGTGTTCATCATTTATTTTCATCCATCAACAAAATGCAGTGAATGAACAAAAGAGAAATCGAAATCAAATCAGTATTTGATGTGGCCACCCTTTGCCTTCAAAACAGCATCAGTTCTTCTAGGTACACTTGCACACAGTTTCTGAAGGAACTCGGCTGGTAGGTTGTTCCAAACATCTTGGAGAACTAACCACAGATCTTCTGTGGATGTAGGCTTCCTCACATCCTTCTGTCTCTTCATGTGATCCAGACACACTGGATGATGTTGAGATCAGGGCTCTGTGGGGGCCAGAAGAACTGATGCTGGTTCAAAGGCAAAAGGTAGTAACACCAAATATTGATGTGATTTGGATTTTTCTTTTGTTCGCTCACTCTGCATTTTATAAATTGATAAAAATAAACAAGCATTATTTATATTTTTGAAAGCATTCTTTATTTACAGCATTTTTTCCTCACCTGCCTAAAACTTCTGCACAGAACTGTATATATATTTTTTCTCTCATCCTACTCTCTTTTCATATCTTCTACCTTCCTTATTTTCCCTCCTTCTCTCTCTCCTCTCTCTCTTTCTCTCCACTGATGTGAAAATATGCTCTATTCAACTTTATAATTTGAGATCTGAATTCCAGCTTCAAATCCTTTATTAAGGTTTTTGCACACTGTCAGCTCAAGATGCAGCGAAAAGATTCAATTGTAACACATACGCGCAGTTGTTTAGATTATTATTAATGTCTTGCTTTTGAAAAAGTAGCTTTAGCCCCTACTAAGGCTAACTTTTCAAACACAACAGCAATATCAGCTGTTATATCAGCCAAGGGCTCAGGTGCGATGGGATTATTTTTTCAAAGCTTTTATTTTCACAAAGGAAAATGAAATATTTCTTTTGTATGTAAAAATGATGGTTCTTTTGCTCGTGGCTACATTTCACTGGGTACCAGGAGCCAACTCATCATCAGCTGGATATATGAGAAGGAAAACCTCTAGCGCATAGTGTAGTGTCCGAACACAATGGGGTGATTCTTTTCCACCTTTTATTTTTACTGAGGGACAAGAAATAATACAGCAATATTAAGAGGAATATGAAATACAAGGCCAGTGAGAATGCAAGTGTTCTGTACAATATGTCTGCATTGGTCATATATCATCTCTCTCTCTCTCTCTCTCTCTCTCTCTCTCTCTCTCTCTCTCTCTCTTTCTGTCTGCCTCTCTGTAATGTCCTTTTCCTCCAAGTCCCCGTGTGCTGGGCTCTCCTTTGCCCTGCTGGAAATGTAATAAGAGCAACCAAGCCTTTGGGCTGGATGCATAATGCAGTTTTTCATTCTTGTTCATTCTCTCTCTCTCTCTCTCTCTCTCTCTCTCTCGCACTATAGTAGTCTTACTCATAAAGCACCTCTCCTGTCTTTTACTTACTTGTCTCTGTCTAACAGCAATAATAACTGCTTGCAATAAGCACTCTGTCCACTCTGTCCTTTTACCCTTTTACAGCATGTGGCCATCAAGAGTCTGCCTCTCTCTCTCTCTCTCTCTCTCTCTCTCTCTCTCTCTCTCTCTCTCTCTCAATATTATATATATATATTTCTAGATCTATTTTTCTCTCTTTAATCTTTCCCCTTATTTCCTCTCTGTTTCTGCCAGTCAGCCAGAAACATCTTTTCCTTTTCCCACTGCTTTCTCCTCTGTCCTTGTCTTCATTCTTTTCTTCTCTTCACTGTCTCTATTTCCCCTTAACTCTTCTCCTCCTCATTTGTTGCTGTTACTCCCATTCACTTCTCTCACTATTAAAGCTCTGTTTCTTTTCTATGGCTCTACTCACTCTTCTCTTTTCCACCTACTACTTCTCAATCTCTTTCTCTGTCTCTCGCTATCTCTCTCTCTCTCTCTCTTTCTCACTCTTTTTCATCTTTCAGTCCACCTTCTGGTGATGGGTATATAGGGGATGATGATTTTTCTGGTTCTGCTGACCCTGCCTTCTTCTTCTGTTGAAAGGTAAGAGTTTCCATGTGATGCTCTTCTGCTCTCTCTCTCTCTCTCTCTCTCTCTCTCTCTCTCTCTCTCTCTCTGACCCTTTTTTCTCCAATGTGCACACAAGGGCTCAGCACAGCTGCAGCAGTTTCTCCTGCAGTGGAATGGTCCCATTCTCGCACATAGCGAAGCTTTTCCTATAATGGCCTATTCTCCTCCACCAGCAGAAGCAGATGAAGCAGTAAACTTCACCCACATCTCCAAAGGGCTTTAACTCTCCCTCACACACACACACACACCCACACACACACACACACACACACATACACACAGACACACACAGTTTCACAATTTAGCCCAGCAGGCCATGGTCAACCTATGCCATTAATCTGGTATTATTTAACGGTCTGTGGTCTGTTGGGGGCGGTGCTATATGATTGCAAACGGTAGTGTGTGTGTGTATGTGTGTGTACACGATGCCACACTGCATGAATTTGATTGACAGCTAAACACACCTGACTGACCATCCCAAGGTGATCCATCTCAACTAAATTCCCTCATTCTGCTTTGAGAGAAAGAGAGAGAGAGAGAGAGAGAGAGAGAGAGAGAGAGAGAGAGAGAGAGAGAGAGAGAGAGAGATGGAGGACAAGGAGGGCTAAGAGAGTGGAAGAAAGCAAGAAAAAGAGAAAAGAAATGGAAATAATTTTAAATTAAACAAATAAGAGAGAAGAGAGACATATGGAAATTAAGACAGAAAGCGATAGAAGAAAGTGGTAGAATAGAGCAAGAGATAAAAGAGGTGAAGACAGAGTGATGGTGAGCCAACAAGAGCAAGCGAGACAGTGATGGAGAGGGCAGCCGCCAGGAGAGGAATTGACGTGGTAACTGGACCAGTTTAACCGGGCAACAGGTGGTCTGCTTATTTCCTCTGAGTGGACATAAAGACATGAATGGGTCATTCTTCATTTATACTGCCTGGCCTCTTTCTTTGAATATTGTCTTTTCATTCTGCCGTATCTCAGAAGTTTTGACTTATACACCACTGCTGTCTTTTCTGACCACACATTGTAAAAGATGTCTTAACACTTTTAGACATCCTAACAAGAAGCTCAGCCTCAATGATATTAACCTGAGAACTTTAAAGAACAGAAAGGTTCAGTAGTTGTGACTTTCAGCAGCAGCACTAAATGGTGAAATAAAAAAGACATGGGGAATTGGACATTTTGAGAGCACCACTGCGTTACTAGATGTGAGCCAGCAGAGGGGAACACAGAAATCATCTTCATGATTAGGAGGCAAATGGTTTTCTGTGTGTCATCCGCCGCTGAGCAAGCAAAATGGCTTACATAATCTCGCCGCTCTCTGGATGAACCCTTGCTTGGGCAACCCTGGTCTAGATAACCAACCCAGTATAAATGCCAGTATATATTCACATATGTTTAGGGTGGTCACCAACAGACTTGACTTTTTGTGCTGCATTGGTGAAGCATAACACTTTGTTCCTGATTAGTGCCCCAATCTGCTTCTGACTCTTACAGCCTCCTGGCATCAGTGTCATAACTCCACACTTCAGCTGGCTGATCTGGTCAGCGGTAGTCATGGGACACCTAGGTCAGAGATCTTGTCTTGTGGCACAAAGCCATGGAAGATTCAGAAGGCCTTCACGCCAGGCTTCATATGGCCCTCTACTTCTCTGACATAGGATTCTTCATTGGGAAAAAATGGACTGAGGCTGTCCCTGAATAGATTACTGGAATCTTAACAAAAAAATAAGTCAAGGACGGTTGTCCTTTCCTTTTTCCCCAGATTACCTCTCTGGCTCGAACTCTCCAACAGCCATTTTCACTATCTGAATGTATAGAGTTGACCTACAATCACCTTTTGAGAAGGTGACAAAATGAAAGAAAGCTTTCATCACTCCATCATGAGTATTGTAAGTGAGCAAGCCAGCCCTTCGTACTGATAAATGCACCAACTGTTTTTCAAGGACTCATCCACAAAGTCTTGAGGGAGGACCTTGACTGCTATGTGTATGTCTTTTGAGCTGACTTCATCATTTACAGTTAGCCAGTGCACAAACATGTAGTTCTTAAAAGGAGGCTTTTTGCAGTAGAATGATCTCAAATTGCTTTCGCAGAAATCCCTATTCCTGTTCGTCCACCTTAATGGATCTGTTGACACAAAGACTGGCACCTAAGGATGGACTCTTACATCAGTTTATGCAGTTTATTGCAGTTCAGCCAGTGTTCAGCCACACATTTATGTCAGGGGGAAATTTGGTGTGATGCTTATCCATTTGTGGGATTGGTTACAATGTGGCTTGTGGTGCTGTTGTTCCTCCTATTCTTATTTTATCTCCAGCGTTAGCTTTCATCCATCATCTTAATCATGGCTAACTGGTTTTCCAAGATTGGAATATTTGTTCCTATTGGCCACAATTAAAGAGATGACAAGATACTTTGGTAGCATATAGATTGCCTTAAATTCAGGACTTCATAACTCCACCTCTGCTCAAATAAACAAACACAAAAGATCAATCAGGCTTCCAAAGTACGCTCCAAATTTTGGTAGCTTCAGTGCCTACGCCTGGGTAGGCATTCTTCTTCATCTCATAGAGTGCCAATGTGAGTATAGTACCCATGTTCCTAAGCAGCATATAGGCTGAAAATTAGAGCAGAACACTGTTTATGTGTTTAGTAAATGGTTCAAAGGAAAAAAAAATCAAAAACAAACAAAACCCAGTGGCTCTCCCAGCCATGAACATATACCAAAGATTTTCAGGGACCCCTCTTCCAACCAAGGGCCTATCTCTCCATGAAATACCAGCTAACTCAATCAGGTCAGACCAGAACCTGTAAGGATACATCCCTGCTTGGCTAGTGGAGATGAACAGACACAGCCCAGTGAAATGAACAGATACAGGGGATCAACCAGCTTCTTGAAAGATCCCTCCAGTGTTCCTGGAGGGATCTTCCTATAACCCAAGGGATCACCAGTCCTTTGATAATTTTGTGAAGCAGCTGCTAATTTGATAAAGCACCTGTCGTTTTCTCTTGGTCTGAGGAGAACTCATTGGTCCTTGTAAACCACATCTTGGACACTGAGCTCATTAAAACCTTCTTGTGTGACAGTAACCATTACTGAGCTTAACTTATATCAGCTTGGTGGTCCTCTGATGTTGTTTTATTCGCACTCTGAACCCCATGCATTGTCACTTATGAGTGGTTCACTCAATTTGGTTGTTGTGGCTGTCACATTAGAAAGGAAAAAGTTTCATATGTTTGGTATAAACAAGGCAAAGCCTAATAAGTAAATAAAGACCTATTAGATGTATTAACCTGTTAAATACCTGTTAAATCTAAAGTATTAAATACTTACATGAAAGCGAATGTGAAAGTGACTCTAATTGCGATCGTGAAAAACAGCACAGCACACAGTGAACCACAACGAAATGCAGCCTCTGCTTTTAATTCAGAACTTCAGGCACAGCAGGGGCAGCTGTATCCAGTGCATTGTGAGCAGGATGTGACAGCACCTGCCTAAGGGCAATTTCAGGACAACTTACTGGTCCAGATTCAAACTCATGACCTTCCGATCCTGGGGCCTGGTCCCTAAACACCAGGTCACCGCTGGATTCTTCATACTTTCATGTTTTTGCTTGGCATGGTCCCAGTTTCCATGTATGGACCATTTATCAGAGGTGTAGATCTTTTTATTTTATTTTGAATATGTTCACCAAAACATTGCCAAAAATATAACTTTATAGAAGAGAAAACGTTTTTTATTGACTATTGTACATTAATTTAATAATTTTACTTAACACAGAGCTTCTTTAAACGATTCACAATGCAATACCGTAACATTTGGTTCTTAAATGCAATTTTGCATTTTCTCTATTGGAATACATCTCTACTGGATACTTCCTCTAGTCTTTCTGTTGTGCCTTATTTTACTGCAGTTTTTTCTTTTAAGGTGCAGCAGTAGAACTGCTGCCATCCTTTCTAGCTGCTGAGTGCAGTGGGTTGGCCTGTGTCCTGCGTCCCTCAACCAAAAGAGTGGTTTACACAGCAGGTTTCAGGATCTGTGTGGGCTGCAGCAGATGAGGCAGATCTGTTTAATTCATCGTGACTCACCATGTCCTTCTTGTCCTAACTTATCAAACTGGCTGGTTATTCTGTCCTCCTGGTCTGGGCCAAGTCTCTTAAGGCCTCCCACTCCTACCATTTTGCTTAATGAATATCCATATTCATTTATTCATATCCCTTTAGAATGCTTTCATATTGGATAGTGAAAAAGCATATGCCCCATATCCTTTTAATACTTGCATCTAGGAAATCTAAAGGTTGCAGGGTGACTATATGCAGTGTGAAGACCACTGCTGTGTGAAAGTAGCTGCCTGAAATTTTCTATATATAGAAGAAAATTTATTCAGAACAGGTCTAAAGGCCTAAAAACGGGCATACTACTACTATAAACGAATGGAAACAATCACTAAATATTATGTAGTTAAACATAAGCAGCGAAGCTGATGAGAGATGGCAGTATGCTTAAGTTACAGTTTGGCAAAAAAAAAGACCTCAGTTACCTTAATGAGCCTTGGTACTTTGGGGTACCCATGGTGGTCCAGTGAGTATCACTGTTGCCTCTCAGCGAGAAGGTCCTGGGTTCGATTCCCAAAAGGGGAGGTCCAGGTCTTTTCTATATGGAGTTTGCATGTTCTCCCTGTATCTACGTGGGTTTCCATCCAGACCTTCGCCATCCAAAAACTTCAGGTGGTACATTTGGTTCCTGAAGTTTATGTCTTTAGTTTTGCTTTGTAATGTAAAGTATGTGTTCATCATCATTTAGACAGTCTTTCTGATGAATTCTGGTTCATTCAGCTACTTTGACTCAAAATTAATTTGAGAAGAAATCTCGGCTCAGCAGCTTTCTGCCAACATTTGGACATATAGTGTAACTAAGCAGTACGCGCATTTATAACAGTCAATAAGCTTCCTGAAAACTGCATGCCTTTATATTCACACCCAACCCTGACATGATATCCCGTTGTTAAGCAATGTCACTGAGGCGTGCTTATTATGCGGTTTCTAATTTGTTCCCTGTAAAAATGTCTCACCCAAAAGCAGATTTGTGCATGTAAGCTTAGGACACAGCATGTCTTGCATTTCTAGAGCTGCAAAAAACCAAAAACAACCACTGCAGAAGCAGATCTCTCCAGGGCTGCAATTCTTGAAGTGCAATGCAATTTGGGTCCTACCCATCTATTGATTCTGTATACCATTCTCTCTCTCTCTCTCTCTCTCTCTCTCTCTCTCTCTCTCTCTCTCTCTCTCTCTCTCTATCTATCTATCCATCTATCTTTCTATGTTGTATTTACTTCTCTTTTACTACTTGCTCTCTTCCAATTGGACGCCTGAACAGTTACAAGTATTACAAGTACAAGTACTTACTCAGCTCAACTCAGCTTTTAGGGGTCCTGAAACATCAAACACAGCCCATATACACATTGCTCCTCCACACACACAAGCTTTTTTCTTTATATTACCCCCTACATGCACATGTACACACCAACTCCTCAGTGTACAAACACACCCATGCCTACATGTTCCTCCTACACCACTCTACCTGCCAAAAACACATTCCAGTTCACACATACACACATGCGTGCACGAGTGCACATGTTCAGTAACACTATTTTCAAGGATATTTCATTAGTTTAATTCTCTACGAATCATCTGAACAATACCTACATTTAAGCATAACCCTAACCTTAACCTCAGTGTTTTCTTAAAGATTTTTTGAGTTTGGTAATAATAGCAGATTCCTTCTGAAGCCTATTACTTCTAGTGAAAACTAGTGAAGCATCCCCACTTCTCCAGGTTTATTAGAATTGATGTTCTAGAGCATGAGACATTTGGTCACAACAGCCAGGGGCAGCAGTGGCCTAGTGGTTAGGGAATCAATTGAAAGAGCATGGGTTTGAATACCAGACCAGTAGGTTGTCCTGAGGTACCCTCGAGCAAGGTACCGTCCTCATCACTGCTCCCCGGGAGCTCTAAATAGCTGCAGCCTGCTGCGTGGTGTGTACATGTGCATGTAGGGGGTAATATAAAGAAAAAAGCTTGTGTGTGTGGAGGAGCAATGTGTTTCATGTGTTTCATGTTTCAGGCCCTAAAAGCTGAATTGAGCTGCGTAAGGACACTTACTGTGTAACTGTTCATGCGTCCAATTGCAAGAGAGCAAGTAGTAAAAGAGAAGTGTGTATGGTGTGCATGGGTGAAAAGTAGAGGTTACATTTTGCTGTGGCTCACCGTGTGCTGTGCTGTTTCACAATGACAGATAGTCACTTTCACTTCACTTTCACTTCAAAGACATTGTCATGTTTTGCAGCGCTCTGTCCTGACTGGGCATGCCTGGCACCTTGTTATGTTGCCAGGTGTGCCTCATTAGTCTGCAGGTATATAGATCTGTCGTGTGTCGGGCAGAGCCGTCGGTCATTGTTCGTCTGGTGTGTCTTTGTGGCTTTCGTTTCACTAAACAAATCAACAAATAAATAAATCAAGTTCATTTTCATTGTGCCTTTTCAAAACTCGAAATAGAAAAATTGAAGAAGTGAACAAAACCCTGATCCTGGAGGCCTACGCAGTAATGACGTCCTTACTGAATATCTGCAAAATGGCCTAAAATGTCATAAAGTAAATAAATAAATAAATGATATAATTTTTTAAAATTTATATATTTTATATACTTCTCTAGTTTGTGTCATAATTTCAAAACTGGCCATTCATCCATCCATCATCTTAACCATTTTAACCACACACACACACACACACACACGCACACACATGCACACACACACACACACACACGCACACACACACGCACACACACACACACACACACGCACACCTACACACACAAACACACACACACGTGTGCATAATAACAATAAATGCATAATAATCACACCTACATCTAAGCCTTCACCTTGACATAGGTTTTTATGTGACTCAGGATGTGGTTCAGTCTTATGAACGATTGCGGGTGGATTTAAAGAAGAAAAGTGCATGAATTACACATTCAGACTTCCTGAATATGGAACTAAAATCAATGTCTTTTTCAGTCTTTTTTAATAGAACAATGCCTCAATGCAGTCCTTGACATTTGAATTCCTGTCACCAATATTTCTGTGCCTTTTTTTATTGTTATATTTGTTTATTAAACTTAAATAATTATTTGAGATTCTGACAAGGTTGGCATATATCACTGCACCTCCCATTATTGTATATTCTACTTGTGCTTTGATATGTCAGACACTGCAAGATATTTCAAGGTTATGGCTTCAATTACTGTGGCTGTATGTGCAAGCATGCCCACGATAGAATTCAGGTGTGTGTGTGTGTGTGTGTGTGTGTGTGTGTGTGTTTGTGTGTGTGTGCTGCATGCCAACTGCTTCAGACTGTTCTGTAATTGGTCTCAATGCAGACACAGAAAAGTGAAAGTGAAGTGAAACATGTTCATTCAGTCTCCACTACAGTGACTTTATTCTCTTTTGAAATGATGTGTGTGTGTGTGTGTGTGTGTGTGTGTGTGTGTGTGTGTGTGTGTGTGTGCATGACAATGCAGTTTTTTGCAGTTATGTTCTCTTTAAAAATAAAAAATGCTGCTGGTCAGAGTTGTTTAAGCAGAGACCATTTTCATTTCAATTTTGCTTCCTTCTCTATTCAAACTGGTTTTCCAAATAAATAAATATGATCACATAAATATTTCTTGAAGTTTGAGACATAATTCTCCCATATCACTCACCCCAAACATACATCTGTAACTGTAACCATAACTATTTTAGATGGAAACCCGCATGACCTTCATAGAAGGCCTAATTATTTTTAGAAGTAAATGTCTGGATCAGGTTATCTGGCTTCGCTCCCCAGCCTCTGTATCACTGCTTCTGTCTGGCAATGGTTTACATCCTACCTTGAGGGTTGGAGTTACTGGTGTCAGGGAAAGGATCTTTATCTGTTCCATGACAGTTGGCTACTGGTGTTCCACATGGCTCAATACTGGGCCCACTGTTGTTTTATTTACACACTCAATCTCTTGGAAAATAATAACCTTTCATGTATATTACATATTAATGTTAATAAGATGACACCCACCTCTCTTTTCCTCCCAAAGATCATCCAACTTTGGGCTGGAGATCTGCATGTCTGAATGATGAGTCCACATAGATGACGGCTCATCATCTTAAACTGAATCTCAACAAACTCCTGCTTATCCCAGAGGGATTCTTTACTGGCTTCCTGTATTGAATTTAAAAGCTTAATGCTGGCCTGCAGAGGCAAAAATGATCCAGCCCCTCTTGCCAACCCTCAATGATTAACCCATGGGTCACAGCTCACGATCTTAGTGCATCAAGCTCAGCCTGACTGGATCTCCCGTGTCTAAACGGCAGAAGACATACACATTATGGGGAAAAAAATTCTCTAGAGAACCTTGCAGTTTTAAAACAGCAACTGAACTTTTATCTCTTAACTGTGCACTTAGGAGAAAAAGCTTTAGGTTCACACCTAAAACTAAATATTTTCAAAAAGATAACATTGTCTAAACATTGTCTAGTATCAGCCAAATGCTGCAAATCATAAAACATAAATATATGTACCTTTAGTTCATATTTGTTCATTTTAAATATTTGCTCATTACCAAGTAAATCCAAATTTATCAGCAATTAGCTGCATTTTTAAATGATTTTGGTTTTTTATTATACATTTATTACCTTTAAATAACTCAGTAATATTATTTATATCATAAACACAGGTAAGACAGGAGCTTTTCAGTTAAGTGTTTCCCATTTTTATCACCAGGGTCCAATGAGAGCAGCGCTGGCTGTGCGTATGACGTAACATTGATTATCCTGCGTAAAGGCACCTGCCAGTCGAAATATATTATAAATAAAACACAAGCAAGTGAAAAGTCATTTGCTGCTTTATTTATAAGAAGTTATTGAAATCAGTGTGTTGGAAACAGAAGTGCTATTGCAACTACACTGGACATGTTAGCGTCAGAACTGGACCCTGAAATGACTGGAAAAGAAAGTTGTTTTTTTTTTCAATATGTAAACAGCTGTGTTTGTGTTGCTTACCTTGGGATGACATGCAACCAGGATGCACAAAGGGAAGAATGCAAGCTGCCCAAATGTAGCGTGATGTTCTTGGCAACGTTCTGCTGAAAAACCTTGAATCCTGGTCCTCCAAAATCCCCAGACTCCAATCAGATCAAACATCTTTAGGATGTGCTTGACAATCTGGTTGTTAATGTTTTGGTGCAATTTCCCACAACATAGCTTTGTGGATTCCATGGAGCCCAGGGTTGCTTGGTGGCTTCTAGAGGACCTACACAACATTATACAGGTGATGTTTCTTCATTCTCTTAAAGTCTCTTGCTTTGCCATGGCCCTTAGCAAGAAATCTCTTGTTATAGAAATAAAAAAAGGTTATTATACCAAATAAATGTTTACTACCAGCTGTAAAATAAGCTTTTCTCAACAACTTCTTATGGTGTTGGCCCCAGGATCAGAAGGTAGATGGTTTGAATCACAGACCAGTCGGTTACCCCTTGTGCAAGGAACTGTCCCTGTCAGTGCTTTCAATAGCTGCCACATGCTGCGTGTGTGTGTATGGGTAAAATGCAGAGTTGTAATTTTGTTGTTTCGCTGTCTGCTGTGCTGTGTTTCACAATGACAAGTATAGTCACTTTCACTTCACTTTAAAAAGAGGTGTGAAGCGACTACACTGTATACTTACAGGGGACGCTTAATCATCACTTCACTTTCCATTTACACCACTCCAGTTGGTGCTTTGATTCTAGACCTATATGCATCTGCTCATGGAAGCCCATTTAATTTCATTGCAGAGATTTCTTCAGAGATCTGTTTTAATTCACTGAGATCTTGAGTATGACCCATAGTACTGCCAGAGTTGTTCAATGTGTTTGGTTTTATTAAATTGTAAGCAATTGATCTGACTAAAAAACGTACGCTAATTAGGCTACATTCATCTGGCTATATAGTGTAAAGTCATTCACTTAATTTCATGTACTTTTTGGCATTGTTCTCACCTCTCACTTTAGAGCTTTTGACTAAAAGGATGCAAAAATGCAAAAGGGAAGAGCAGAGTTTAACGAACTTCACTTCCAATGCTGATGGATGTAGCAAAAGTTTCACTGGAGTTATGTAATCTTTTTTTACCAAAAACCTGCACTGCTTTTACTTTCATTATTCTGCAAAAACTAACGCTTTATTGGGATACAGATTCCTCATCAAGAAGAGCACACTGGCAGCAGGTCATAATCTAACCATGAGTAAATAGTTTTTATTTAAAGCAGAATGAATAAAAGATGATGCTGTTAAGCTCTTTGCTCTGCTCTGTTAGTACTGGTACAGGCTAATAGCAGTTCAGCGCATTTCTTTAAGCTTCCTGCAGAAAGATCTTGGCCTGGACTCGTCCTCGTCTCAGCACACGGCTCAAGCAGGCCTTTATCAAATTCTTATTTGCTTTGATCTCTGTGCAATCGAATCTCCATTCAGACTCCTGTTAATCGTATTGACCTTTCGATAATGCCATTGCTATTGAACACTGTGGAAAGGTCCTTCAGCAAAACCACTAAACAGCTAACTAAAAGAAGTGAGAGGGGGATAAAGAGACTTTTCCTGATTTTCTTTGGCCTTCCTTTCACACAAGATGCATTCAGAGCACATGTATACATGTACAGCCCTTTTGGCAAGCTGTAAAAACATTGAATCTTAGCTGCTCATGAACAGAGAAAATATGCTTCTATAATTTCTTATGACAAAAATCGATATTTATTCGACAATGAGCATAAGAAGGCATGCATTAGATTTGTATGTTTTCTTTATTCTTTCTATATTTTTAATATATTTTCTGCAGTTTTTTTCTGCAGTTATTATGACTTTGTGTTTTTTAATGCTACAGCTCTCAGAGAGCTGTGCAGATGATATTTTAGTATTTTATTGGTTTTCCTGGCTGCTGTTACATCTGAAATCATAAATTTCAGCACATACTTCAGACCTGCTGATGTGACTGTAAGGGGTCGTGTTAAGAAATGTACTGATTGATCATGCCTGTACTGTAGTGTGTAATCAGTCAGTGAGATGGGACTCTTGTTAGTGATGCATATCAGTGTGATCACATTTAGTGGGTGTTAGTAACTCTGTGTGTGCCAGTGTGTGTAATTAATATGCACCACTCCACTGCCCTTAGTGCCAGAATAATCCCTTACTAATCACACTTCTTCAGGGAGAGGGCATTAACAAACAATGGTCAATCAGATCCAGTCCACTATGGAAGAGATTAAACACTGACACACTCGTTTAATTCAGCTGAGCTCTCTCTCTCTCTCTCTCTCTTTCTCTCTCTCTCTCTCTCTCTCTCTTACTTTACTTTTTCCATGAAATATTTTGCCCCATTCATTCATTCACTCATTCTCGTCTATTCTCCCTCTCTGTCATTCTCTTGTGCTTTCTCAATCTTTTTACCTTCCTTCTGTACGTCTCCTTTTCTATCTCCATTACCTTCTTAATTTTCCAGGGCAGTGATGGCCTAGTGTTTCGGGACTAGACCCCAGGATCAGAAGGTCGTGGGTTCGAATCCCAGACCATTAGGTTGCCCTGAGCTATCCTTGGGCAATGTACCGTACCCCTCACTGCTCCACAGATTATTGAAATAGCTGCCCCCACTGCACAGTGTGTACGGGTGAAAAGCAGAGGTTGAATTTCGTTGTGTCTCACTGTGTGCTGTGCTGTTTCACAATGACAAGAACAGTCACTTTCTTCATTTGTTTTAAGCTCCAATGTTCCTTATTCCATACAAACCCTTTTTTCTCTGCTTTCTTCTGATCAGCTTCTGTCGTTCATGTGCTATCTCGACTCTTTTACCCAGCTCTAGTCCATCTCACTCTCAGTTCAATACAATATTCACATCATTAATGTTTCCGTCTGCTGTTTTCTCCATTTTGTTTTCTCTCTCTTTTGCTCTCTCTCCTACTACCCCTTCTATCTATCTTTCTCTTTCCCTCTATCTGCACCCCCTTTTCTCTTTCTTCCAGCCTCTCATTCCTTTATTTCTCTCTCAAAATCACATAAGGAACAAGGTTTATCATGTTCTATGAGATCATATGAGATAAGAGTTTTCTAATGAAAACTTTTATTCGCTCGGTATCTCAGCCACTCTTAACTAGGGCTGTGGGTGATGACGGAGCAGGCCGTCTGTCCATCACAGTGCAGGCACACACACAAGCTGCCTCACACACACACACTTTTTTAACTTGGGGACAATTTAGCATCTCCAATCCACCTGACTTGCATGTCTTTAGACTGTGGGAGCAAACCAGACATGAGGAGAACATGCAAACTCCGCACAGAAAGGCCTCCATTCTGCCCTTTTCATAGTGATTTGGCTAAAGTAGATCTTTATAGCTGAATTATGTTTCAGCAAATTCCAAGCAAATTTGTTCTCAATAAGATTTAATTATAACTTGTGATCACATTTAACATTTAACATCAAAGCTGTTTCCCAAGCAGTAGTCGGCATGAAATGAACACTGAATTATTCCTTATATAATGATGATGGATGTATAGACGTGAGTAGAAAACAGAAGGAAACTCTGTTTCTCTGTGCTATTGCAAATCTTTCAGTGGCTTCAACGTCTCCTACTGTGTGGACAAATTTAAAGATTTAAACACACACAGAAGATGTAAAGAAGGAATGCTGGCACGTGCTTGAAAACTCAGACATGATCGGGTCTGTAAATGAAGCTTTAACATGATATTTTCGTACTTTTCGCTAGCGCAGCTTCGCGGTGGAAAGAGAGAGTGAGTTCATTTTGGAGAAGGCTTTCAGATAACCAGTGAAAATTGGCAGGAAAAAATCACAGGCAGGAGCAGAGGAGAGGAGTCAGCAGAATGAAAGAAGAGATGGAGCGATAGAGAGTAAGGAAGAGGAATATTAACTTTATGAAGGGAACGCTGAGAGCATGGAGGAAGGCAGATATGGATCGAAAGAGAGCAAAGAGAGAGAGAGAGAGAGAGAGAGAGAGAGAGAGAGAGAGAGAGAGAGAGAGAGAGAGAGAGAAAGAGTTTCCTTATTATGCTGATTTAAATTATGTGAGTGTGTGATGTTTGCATGCATTTGCATGTGTGTGTGTTTTTGTGTTGTGAATAGACACTCTAATGGTGATGGAGTCTAAAGTACATGGAAAGTAAATTGAACAGAATTGGCCTTTAGACTAGCCTCTCTTCTATCATCTAGAGAAACAGCACTGTGTTTGTGTGTGTGTGTGTGTGTGTGTGTGTGTGTGTGTGTGTACCAGTAGAAATAGAATATTATGGTTTGGGGGTATAGCCTTTGTGGGACACAACCTAATTGTCTTCCTCTTTGCAGCCTACGCTTGTAGCACTGTAATCTAATGAAAGAAGGAAAATCTCTCTCCTGAATATCCTACACTCGCTCAAGTGTCTCGTTCTCTCTCTTCTCTGTGATATACACACCCTCCTGGAAGTCGTTTTTTAGCCTTCAGCCCTGGAACATGCACCTGAGCAGCTGGGCTGCTGAATCAGAGCCTCAGTTCAAGTAGGATGCTTATGCGAGAAATCAAATGTGCCTTTCTACATTTGCCATCCCTTACAGCCAATGTAGGTGTTCAGACATGTTCGGTGTTTGGTTCTGCCTAGTTCTGAATGTTATCTAATGTAAGGCAGCCATGGCCTAAAGGTTAGATAGAAGGACTCGCAATCGAAGGGCTGGATTGGTTGACTCCTGACCAGCAGGAAAAATATGAACACACAAAATCCTCTCTCCTCTACTTCTGTATCTTTTGTAATTTAAACAAAAGTCATTAAAAAAGAACATTCTATTATATCAACTAAAACTACAGTGACCATCCAGAATTTTTTGACAGTCTGAAGTGAGAAGAAAGTGATTTAAGCATGCTGGTTGCATCATGCTCATAGGTGGTATATCTTCTGGCTGCTTGTTAGAAACATTAACCTTGTAACTCCAGGGAAAGGCTAAAGATGTCTGGACACCAAACATATCTAACATATGATAACATTCAGGGTAAAGCAAAAAAGAGTGTAATTTGTTTTTTCTATCCTTCGTTTCTGTTTACCAACGTTTGTCTCATCTGCTTCCACTCTGCTTCCTCATGAGTGTCTAGGATCCCCCACGGCTGTTTCTCACATCTGTTCCTGTCTTGTTGAAACCCTCTCTTGTGTCATCTATAAAATTATGAGCGTTTCCTCAAGGCCACAAATACTCACAACACACCAAACTTCCATAAAACACACTTGTGTAAATGTAGTGGATTAACTAGTGATCTCATGAAGTGGGGGCCTGGGCTCAAAGGGGCACCAAGAAGGGAATTTGCAAGCCATGATGTTTTCTTGCCAAGAACTTTACCAGGTTGAGGGGAAGAAAAATGCGGTGGCTCTCATGAACCAGTGAAATCAAATGTTGACCCAGTTTTATTATTCTACTATCATAATGAAATGAAGTGCAGGATTAGGACCATGATTCTGGAAGCTCCTCATTCCAATCTCTTGCTTTATAGTTACCATCTGGAGTTTTAATGCTCCATCACCACCCATCTCCTGCTTGTTTCTCATTCATTACTCAGCTCTGTCTCTGGACTCTCTGGTCAGAAATCAACAGAACACATAAAACACGGCTTGCCCTGTATGTAGATGTTTACCAGGAGCTTAATTTTTATGTAGTAAATCAAATAATAATAAAAATAACATCTTACATTTTTTCTGACCACAAAATCTATCAATACACTTCCACTGCAGTGAAATTCTCACTGCCCTCATTCAGGCTGCATGATGGGGAAATCACAGAAACATGCAATATTATCATGTCAGATTTTCATTAATTAATTAATGCATCCAACCAGTAGGTTAAGGGTCTGTCCCAGTGGTGGTAGTGCCAGTGGTGGGATTTGAACCTGGGACCTCTTGAACCATAGGCAAGCATGCTACTACTAGACCACCACCACCCACACAGGTGTAATAAACTGAATGGTTACAAGTTGACTTAATTATCTTGCCAGATCATTGCTACTATTTATAGTTTTCAGTCAAAACTTACTCTGTGCTCTGGAGGGCAAAAACCCATAAAGCCACAGCTACAGGCTACGCATTTTCCTCTTTTCCTGCTGAAATTATCTTGTGGAGAATCCCCTCCACTCACACTGTCATTACACTAGTATAAGGCCATATGTTGTTTCATCAGTCGATGAAAATTAATTATGCTAGAATAGTGTGTTAAAGATGCAACAATACAGTAATTGATTGTACAACTATTACTTTTTTCATTAAATGTCAAATAAAATAAAATACATTTAGAGTGGACTTGACAGAACCATGGATTGAAGGAAAATACAGATGCTTTAAGATTTGATTTTAAAAATGTGTGGTTGGGAGAAAATTCCAGAGGACTGAGAAGCTGAGGTTTTGAGGCTCACCCACAGGATCTAGCAGCAAAGTATGAAATCTGCAGATCAGTGCTGTATTGTGAAGTTAGTCCACTGATGACTATAAAAACTAATGTAACATTTTTTCAGCCTGTGTCTAATTTCACTGGAAATCACTGCAAATGAACCAAAACAGGGGTATACTGCGTATTTTCAGGGGTACTAGTTAAAGCATGGCAGGTGCATTCTGAACCATTTGTAGCCAAGAAAAAGTGGTATGGGTCAACCGCACTTACCGGAAATTAATATTGGCTTTTACTGCAAATATAATAATGCCAGTTTGGTTTTCATTTAGTTGAAGCAAGTTTCTTCACTGATTCACATTTGATGTAGTCTAGACGGTAAAAAGCAAGCGCTGTCAGATGTATCTGGTTGATAAAACACATAACAGTGATGCAAAATTTTGTATTTCTCAGACAGAATCAAGGGGATAGATTTGTAATGAGAAAAGGTTGGAACCTGGCACTTTATATTTAATATTTGCAGGAGTGACTTCTGACTGACTGTTTTAAGGTGGAAAAAGTAAACCATTTTGACACTGGGCCCTGCAGACCAACGTTGACCTCCATCTGTTTTTGAAGGATGTCATGGTCAATTGAATCAAATGTTGCCCGTGATTAATGATGACACAAGAACCAGAATTGACAACAGAAATCAGAGTGAAGGAAGAAAGAAAATGCTGAAACTGATAGAACTGGAAAATGTGTCTCTGATGGATGAAAATCTTGAAATGCAAACTTGTTGGGTCAATTTCCAGACAAAAAAGAAATTCACAGAACTTTCTAAAAGAACCAATTGTGCTGAAGAGCATATATGTCTTTTGCCATTTACGCATTAGTTAATCATGCCAATGTATTGACTCTGCAGAGCTTAGCTAAACTGAAATATCACACACTTTTCTGCAGGAGGGAAAGGCACCTTAGATAAAAGTCCGAGCATAAATGTAATGGAGAAATTCACGTCTTTGGCTGCGTTTATAGAGAGAGTAAGTTGATGGAGCTAGAACGGGTATAGGAAGGTGACAAGGACATGTGGACACAACCATAAGATGGTCAGAGGCACCAGTATCATCAGTGTTGGAGATGATAGAACAAGATATTTTGAGCCTCTAATACGATGAGCCTAATAATCGATTAAATTGATAAAACTAATCCACACACATTAAAAAAGTAAAAAAATTATTATATTAAAATCCCCTACATTCAACAATTTATCAGAGCCATGCATACAGCCCAGAAGTGAAATAGACATAGATTTTTAAATCTCACCCAAAAGAAAATGGCTCAAACCGCCTTCTCCCACAACCAGGTGTCCTGGTGATTTAAAAGCTGCAGTGGAGGAAAAGCTCAGCAAATCGGGTGAGAGCAAAAATTTTAAGCCAGGATAGTTTACAAAGAAGTCCAACTGATGAGACGTAACACTGTTAGTAAAAATAAATCTCATTTTACCAAGGCTGAGCAATCGTTAGGGCGTATTTTACTGGTGAGAAATCTGGTATTTGCTGTGCAGCCAGCTGTGACAATGTATTTCAGCAGAATTTTAATGAAGAGAGATTTGCAGCATTTAATCCACCACTCAATACACTTGCTTTAGTGAGGGAGAGACTGAGGTGTCCAGTGTATTGGAGTTTGGTCCCTGATAGAGATTCCAGCAGGCTTCAAAACAGAGGAGTGTTTCATTACATTAGAGATAACAGTTGGTCACTACACCTTACACAGTTTGAGCTGAGTGGGCAAACGGAATGGCTAGTGAGGATGACACGGGTGACTCTTCAGCCTGTTGGCAAAAATGCCTTTGTGAATTAAGTCTACTCTGTATATGTAATATATGGCTGTATTTAATTTATTGACTGCAAGAACCATTCCAAGTGTCCCACATTTTGTTATGTTTCAGACTCATCTTTAAAACGATTTCATTGTTTTTCATCTACACTGACAAAAACAGTTTATGGAGCGGTATATTTATTTTACATTTTAAATCGTTTCTAGTTGAACGAGGACCCTTTGTTATGACACTTGCATTTGAACTCTTTCAGCTTCCGCAACTTGATTTGAATCGAAATTCATTGAAATAATCCAGAAAGACATATATCTCTCTACATAAGGTCTCACAGTCATTTCAGATTGAAAAACAAGTAATGAGGTCGAGAGAATTTTAGTTTAATACAGACCTGTAAGACTTGGAAGACCTGTAAGAGAATTGTGTGAAGACACAGATCTGAGGAAGTGATAAGAAATATCTGCAGCATTGAAAGCACCCAAGAACACGACCTCATTCAGTCTCTAATGGAAGAGATTTGGAACCACTGTCTGCTATCTATGAGGTTCAGAGTTCCTTTATGGAGATGGAAGAACTTCACAGAAGGACATCCATTAGTGCAACACTTCCAATAATCTGGTTTTAATGGGAAAGTGGTCAGACAGAAACCATCTTATTAAAATGCATATAACAATTCACTGAACTATTTGGCTGTGTTTTCTGTTGGTGGGTGTGAAGCAACCAGGCCCTTTCACAGTCAAACATGGCGGTCATTGTGCTTTTGTGGATGTTTTTCCAAAATATAGGAGTAGTCTTGAAACTTTTCCAGATAAGCTTTTGGTTTTGGGTAAAAGGTTTACATTTAATAAATATAACAATCAGAGGTTTACCAAATAAGATAACAAAATGTAGCTCGAAAGACTCTGAATGTCCCTTGATGATCAGCACCATTGCTCTCCCATCTAACATATGTTAAAGGTTTCAATGATTTGGACCCGGATCCTTTGTGTGGAGTGTTTTCCCATGTCTGCATGGGGTCTTCCCAGATAATTCTTCTCCTTCCACAGTCCAAAGCACATGCATGTCAGTTGGGGGAATGGAGATAATTGCCCCCTAGGTGTGAGTGTGATTGTCTGTGTATCTGCCCTGTACCCCATGAGGGCTGGGATAGGCTCCATCACCACCCACGACCCTAATCAGGATAAGCAATTTTGATAATGAGTGAGCAAGAAGAGTGAGAGTGATTCTGTCAAGAAGAGTGGCTCTACGGAAACCTGAGGTGGTCATTACCAAAGATTTTTTTAAACAAAGAACCAAGAAGGGCTGAAAAATGGGATGAGAAAAAAAAGCTGAATCCATTCTGAGACATTCTGAACATCACAGAATGTAATAAACTCCAACAAAACCCAAAACTGCAAAATGTACCACCTCCTTCTTACCTGAAGGCTTGATCCAGACCAAAAGGTCTTTGAGCCTTAGACTGGCTCAGCTTGAGTCTTTCTATATTTCTGTATAGTTTATCTTTCTATGTAAGTATCAGCCCTGACTCTTGTTTCTGACAGTACTTCTGCTCAGGGGGATCTTTGGATGTTGCCCTATTTATAGTAGCTCAGGATCCATTCAGAAAACAAACCACCGAACTGGAGTGCAAAGAAAAACGCTTTTGCAAGTCACTCGGGTGGAGAGCATCTATTAAACGCATTACTGAGCAGAATCATTATAGAAAAAGCCATAATATATTTTTCTGCACTAATAGTTTTTTGATTAGATGTGTAATGTTTGTTTCATTTCCCCATTCTGATTTGTAAGAGTTTTACATATTTACTTGAGAAATATCTTGTAAGCAGTTTTGGAAAATTGATACATCTGACCAAATGGCTAATCAGTTCTCAGAACTGCTCCAGACCATTTACTTGCTTAATTTGTCCAAACTCAGCTATTAAACTGCTTGTTAGTCACCTATCCACTATTAAACCTCTAAAAAAAGTGGGACTATGTGCAACATGCCTTTACATCTTTGCCAGTACTTTATGTTTGTCATCACATATGCATTATTCAGTTTGAGAGAGGCCCTCCCAATCCTGGGCTGTTTTGATATCTACCTCTTGGTTTTCTGTGGTCGATGTTAAAGAGATTTATGAGTAAATAAATATTATTGTATCTATGGAAACTGGCAGGAATTCAGAAGAATGTTATATACTGTTCCGTGTAAAAGGGTTAATGAAAAAAAAGTAATATGGGAAGAAGGTTATGGACTAGGCCCCATGAATGAAAGCCCACTGCTGCACAGTGTATATTGTTGAAATGCAGAGATGGAATTTGGTCGTGGTTCATTGTAAAAGGCTTTGATCACTACATGATAAGTGCAGTCACTTTCACTTTCGTTAAAGCCATTTCATCTGTGGCATTAATTGTCTGAATTTGTTCAGATGTCAACATGGTTCTCAAAGAAACATTATTTTATTAAAATACACAGCTTTAATTCAAAAGAACTAAAACTGAAAATAGACATTTGTTGTAGCTCTGGGTTCTGGCAGGGAAAGAAAGACACTCCAGCTGTGCGCATATATGCGTGTGCTTATCTGTTAGACGTGTGAGGTACCGGTACATGAGTCCTGTAGGCCTGTCAGCACTTATTTTGTCTCACACACACACACACACACACACACACACACACACACACACACACACACACACACACACACACATACACACACACACACACACAATATAACAATAAATTAAAAAATATGTCTGAGCATACAGAGATCCTAACTCATTTTGAGTTTTGGTTTGAGTTAATTTTGTTGCAGTTCGTGAACATTCACTTGTTTGGTGCTACATAACATTAATTCTGTCTTGGTCGAAAAGGCTTTTATTAATTTGATGGTTTAACTAGAAATGTTCACTTTAAATAATTGACTTCATTGCAGTGCAAGAAAATTGACTTGTGTATTAAGTATAATTAAACTCTTAGAAGAAACCCTGACTTCTAAGAGTAGACAATGGGATCTAAATGGGATGTAATTATATTAAGCTATTAAAATCTGTCAATAAGCAGGAAATTTTAGGCTAACCTAATCTTAACCACCCCACTCAATCCTCTGGGACTTAAAGTAGTGTATATTCAGGAAATAATGAAATAATTCATTTCATTATGCTAAAATGGTGTCTTATTTAATTATGTTCTAATGTGTGCTATGACAGTTGTCTACAGTAAAACATATGTGTATATATATATATATATATATATATATATATATACAGTACTGTGCAAAAGTTTTAGGCAGGTGTGGAAAAATTGCTGTAAACAAAGAATACTTTCAGAAATATAAATAATGATTGTTTATTTTTATCAACTTACAAAATGCAAAGTGAGCGAACAAAAGAAAAACATAAATCAAATCAATATTTGGTGTTACTACCTTTTGCCTTCAAACCAGCATCAGTTCTTCCGGCCCCCACAGAGCCCTGATCTCAACATCATCCAGTGTGTCTGGATTACATGAAGAGACAGAAGGATGTGAGGAAGCCTATGTGAGTGTGTGAGTGTGTGTGTGTGTGTGTGTGTGTGTGTGTGTGTGTGTGTGTGTGTGTGTGTGTGTGAAAGTGAAAGCGAAAGTGACATACATTCAGTATATATGGGCTGTGTTCACTTTCACTTTCACTTTCACACACACACACACACACACACACACACATATATATATAGCTACTATATGACTCTTTTTTGAATGTTCAGTAAGGAGGAGATAAGGTAGATTGAAGATGTTAATCTCTATTGTCTATTGTCTATTTGCTAACTAACATTAACTAGCCCCATCAATTGCACCAGACTATGAGCAGCTGGCTATCCGATTTTGGGTTGTTGACAAAACCTGACTTGTCACTGGAATGTTCCTATTGGTCATGGCACAGCAAAGTGACAGGGACAAATGTTTGAAAATGTCTGTAACTCAAGACTACTGTAATGTCTGTAAACCTAAATGAGCAGATGTTTTCTCCTGAGCTTGCAAACAGGGCAGTGGTGGCCTAGTGGTTAGGGACTAGGCTTCATGATCAGAAAGTTGTGGGTTCAAATCACAGATCAGTTGATTAACCTGAGGTTCCCTTGAGCAAGTTAACGTCTCCAACACTGTTCCCTGGGCACTGGATATGGCTGCCCTCAGCCTCATGGTGTGTGTATGGGCTAGTGAATGTGTTTCATCGTAGTTCACAGAGGGCTGTGTTCGCAATGACAAATAGTCACTTTGCAAACTAATAATTTTAAACTTTTCTCTAGAAACCTAGACATGGCTAAAGAACTGTGATAATAAGAGTGATAAAATGTAATAAGATCACTATATTGGTTGCTTATTGTAATCATTCTAATAAACACCTTTAATCAGTGTCATCTTCAGCAAAATCTATAGTAGAGCTGTTTTTCAATGTGTAAGTTATTCTCTTCCACCATTAGCAGGCAAGCCTCTGTGGATTCACTTGTCACTTTGGATAAAAGTGTCTGTTGAATGACTAAATGTAAATGTTTTTTTGCATCCTTTTTCACTAGCGGGTGGTGGTCTAGTGGTAGGATGCTTGCCTACGGCCCAATACCTCAATCTCCACTGGGTCCTGAGGAAGACCCTTAACCCCGAGATGCTCCAGTAGCACTGTCCCTGTAATCAGGACATGGATGTTGTGGATAAGAGTGTTTACTAAATGCCACAAATGTAAACGCTTAAGGCTGTAGCTGATTTTTTATTTTTAACAGGGCGAGGACCAGTGGTCCCTAACCCAACTTTACAGAATGCACAGAGGTTGGCAGGTTTACGAGGAGGATGCATTTTGGTCATTTTGCAAGAAAGGACATGGCTTCTTTTTGTATCCTTTTTTATAGTTTTTTTCTTTTTTGTCACTTAAGACAAAGTGATGTATATAAAAGAAAATAATACATTTTATGCAAGCAGCCATTAAACCTGTGGTTGACCAAGGTCTCCACATGCTGCAAAACCATCTTCTTGGCAGAGCAGGACACAAGAGGAGACCACACGCTCTTAAATCATTCAGCAGCCTCACACTGAAGCCACCCTGCCAGTGGTGCATGTGTCTCCTGCAATTACAGCCCCTTTTAATTATTAATCCCTATAGTGTCCCAGTCTTACCCGCACACAATGAGGAGTTTATGAGCTGCTCTTGTCGGAGGCCCCTGTGAGGGAAGTTTGTCTGATGATAGAGATGCATTTGGGCGAATGACTGTGGGAAAAGTGGGAATGAAAGCGCCGCCGTTGTTAGATCGTTTATCCCCAAGCCGCCCCTGTTAGCTGTTGTTCTCGCTCAAAGTAAACGAGAAAGAAACCACAAAACATGTTAAATATCATAAAAGGAAATGTTTTCATGTACTGAAATGCCCTTCTTTCCTCTGGCAGATGAGCCAAGAGCGGTGTGCGGAAGGGCTACAGACTTAATGAAAAATATACTCACCATCTTCTGCGCTCCATTAAATTCTAATCTGTTTCTGGATGTTATATGTGCTATACTGAGCTCCTTACCTAACTGCTTCCCATATGTATCACTTAATGTATTGTTGCAAAGCTTCATATGCCTGAAATAGAAACTTTATAGAAGATGAGACTCAGTTCTTATTTTCAAGTCATGTTAACGTAATAAGATTTTATTTCAAGTCGTTTTTAAACAGTAGTGGTCCATTACTAGGGGCAGCAGTGGCTTAGTGGTTAGGGAGTTGGCCACAGAATCAGAAGTTTGGGGGTTCAAACCCCTTACCAGTAGGTTGCTCTGAGGTGCCCTTGAGCAAGGTACTGTCCCTGTCACTGCTCCTTGGGCACTTTCATAGCTTCCCCCTGCTGCACAGTTTGTGCATGGATTAAATGCCGGGATCAAGTTTTGTTGTGGTTCACCGTGTGCTGTGCTGTGCTGTGCTGTGCTGTGCGTTCTCACAATGACAAGAATAGTCACTTTCACTGCACTTTCCATCCATCATGAAATATTTGCACAATTAACACAACTCAGGTAGCTGCTGTTTTCTGAAAGTGGATCAACACAGACTAAAATAAATAAAGATTTGACAAGAATTTTAATGACTGCAATTATATTTTGTCCAACTCAACATCTCATTGATGGGCATCTAAAGCATTCGATCAGAATCTCTGTTTGATCTAAGTGCCTCTATTTAATAGTGAATCTATCTTTAATTAGAATTCTCATAATTCCCATTTGTTTATCTGATTGCACTTTTCACTGGAGCCATGGGAGTACAGGATCACTGGTTCCTCTCAATACTTCCTCCTCATGTTCTTAGGGAGTTTATCCTTTTGAACATTGGTTTCCCTCAGTGTTTCTCTTTAATGTCCTCAGGGAGCTTCTACGTCTGAGACTTGTTTCCTCTCAGTGTTTTCTCCTCATGATATTAGATTTCTTTTTGAATATTGGTTCTTCTCTGTCTTTCTTCATAAAGCCTCCTGGGTGTTTCTCCTTCTGAGTCTTGGTTTCTCTCCATGTTTATTTCTCATGGTCTCAATCTCTTTTTGAATACTGGTTCATTTCAATGTTTCTTCTTCAAACTGTTGGAGAGTTTCTTCTCATAGTACCTCTCAGTATTTTGCATCAGTTTTAAATGTTTTTTGGGGAGTTTTGGGTTTGAGTCTTGGTTCCCCTCAGTTTTTTCTCATGCCCATAGTGGGGTTTCTTTTTTAAAGCCACGGTTCTTGTTAGTTGTGCTTTCTCATGCTTGAGAAAATATCAAATTAAACCTTTGTTCCCTTCCATCATTAGAGTTTTAGATCAGCATCTCTTCTCCATAGAGACGTTTTACTTTGGGTCTGGATGTTTCTTCTCAGTGTTTCTTCCTCTTGCTCTTAAAGTGGTTCTGTTTTTCACTCTTGGTTTCATTCGGTGAGTTTTTCCTGCAACATTTGCAGTGGGTCTTTTCTGTAAAGCTGCTTTTGGAGAGTGTCTGGTCTTAAAAGCTCTGCAACAAATTCAATCCAATTCAATTTCAAGTTTTCTTCTTTTTGGATGGTGGTCTTTCACTATGTGAAGATATCAGTAATTGGAATATCTACTAAATTATTACTCAGTTATTCATCTTTATTTTCCGCTTTGCATTTTAAGCAGATAAATGAAGCAAGGACATTTTTGTGGCCAAATCAATAAAAGTAAAATACCTTGACACACTGGGATGCCATCTAGTGCACATCTCTGAGTTTAAAATGTAATAAACTTAACCATGGGTTTTACAGTCTGACTTTAAGCTTTGGAAGCCTTTTTATGGACCATGAGCGGTCCATAACTGAGCAAAGCCCCGTATTGTACTTAGAAGCTCACATTAAAATGGCGAGGAGCAGTGTTTCATGGGGATGTGCTATTAAACAGTGCAGAATTTCATAATGAGATAAAAACCTACAAATATCTGATGTTCAGATGAAGAATGCTTTATTCCCCAAAGGCTTCTTAAGTGGTTTAGTAAGAGTGCTCTTTAATAAGTAGTTCTTTTGAAAATGAGCTCACATAAGTGCTATTAACTTGAGCTGGGCAGGGATTTTAATTTGCTTGATTACTGACAAGACTGGGGATGCAGTTCCAGTATGAATCTGTAACGTCTGGTTTTTACTAATCTGCTAATATTGATTCTGAAGTAAGTTAGCTTCAGTAATGTTTTATTGTTTAAGATGGAGCCTCCTTGTTAAAAGCAATACTATTTGAATAAAACTTCTCAGTAATGTAATAACAAAATCTGCAAATAAACCACCAAGACTGACTTATAAAATGGAGCTTGATTTTGCACACATCATTTATCCTCGAATTCATAACAGAACTTTTGTAATCTACTACAGTTCTGGCAGTGATGTATCTAAAAGAAGAAGGGGAGTGAAATATCCTGAGAGCACTTCTTACAAGATGATGTGATATTTTTTTTTGTTGGTATGGGCTATGGTAGTTTGATCTAGGCTGTACAGTGTTATTTGGGGGAAATTACACAGAAACATTATCCCATACAAACCAGCCAGCTGAGTTCCTTACAAACACATTATCAGATTCCATCTGGGGAAAGTAATACAACTGGAATGGAGCTATAGGTAAATAGATATCAATAATTTAAATGATAAGACTCAGTTCAGGTCAATCTCTCTGTTATATCATAAGGGACAGGTACACACACACACACACACACACACACACACACACACATACACACAAACACACACACACACATACACACAAACACACACACACACACACACACACACACACACACACACTACAGTTTATAGAGTGTGCAATGATAAACATTCATCCTGTTCATTCAGAAGGGAAATCACGCAGTGCAGAATTTATCAGCCATGTAATTGATCTATTCCCCCCCTTCAAACTTCAACTATATAATCTATCTCTCTCCACTAGAAAGACTTGCAGATTGTATTATGATCGAGTGAAACAGATACCAAGATTGTAAAAGATGAACATACCCGTTTGTGAAGATACAATTTAATTGTAGCTCATTTTCAGCACCATAGATGCAGCCACTAGTGTACAGAGCTGGCTTTGGATTCAGTTCCAGCTGCATGAGCACTTTTGTTTCCCCATGGATTACAGCCTTTGCTTGCCTTGCACATTATATTTTAGAAATGTGACAGACTGACTGTTCAGTTGAATCAAACAGTCAGCGACATTATGGCTATTATAGGATAAGCAATTGTAAAACAAAAGGAATCTGAATGTGACTTTATCCCCTCCAAAAGTATTAGAAAACCAGTAATTTATTTATGTTTGTTTTGCACTGAAGACATCTGGATTTGAGTTCAAAAGATGAATATGATATGAAAGAATAGATTTTCAGCTTTTATTTTTTTGGGGGGGTATTTATCTTTAAATTTGTAAAGTTACATAAAATGTAGTGCCACAATTTGTGTGTATTCAGCTCTTGTTTTCTTTAACAGACCGGGTTTAGGGTCTTTTGCTCAGTGTACCAGTGGTTTCCTTCTTTTTCGTTGATTTTCTTAACCGCTCATCCTGAGTAGGTGCCATGGACACTGCTGGAGCCTATCCCAGAAAGGCACGTGGAGCTTCTGTCTGGGAATCAAACCCAGGACCTTCTCGCTATGAGGCTACAGCGCTACCGCTAGGCCATTGTGCCGCCCTCCTTGTTTTTCAGGACATTCCAAATAGATGTATTGGTAAACCCAAATGTCTTCTGTGCAGAGCAGAGAAATGAACTGGCCTTGCTGTTCCAGTACTTTTGGAGGGGACTGTGTATTAGTCCTTATTATATTATTATCATAGTCATATCATAGTGAAATAGCAATGCAACAAACACATTGAACAACTATTCTGCAGGAGTTTTACAGTATTTGCAGCTATAAGGATCCTGAAGAGGGAGTGGGGGAATCGAGAAGGTGGAAATAGAAGATATATCTTCAAGATGTTATGATTGGATTATCTGAATCATACAGACCATTGCAGTGTGGCTGTTTGGAATCATTTCAGAGAGTTGGTTAAGGCCTTCTGTATGAGTTTGGCATGATACATCAGTGCTGTACCTAGATGGACTATATAGATTATAGATATCCATAGAAATGAAAGCGTGCATTGATTTCTCTCCAGAACTGTCAACCCAAGATCAGTGCAGTGGTCTGAAACTAACCACATGAGAACAGAAAATGCAAACTCATCTGTGCTAATGATCTACAATTTCTATCAATCTCTACATTAACAACCTACAAGCTCTGCAGCACCAGTACTTACTGGCCACTATGTTTGTATTTCCCAGTTGCTAGTGTTGCAAGCAGGAATGTTCATGAACTCATCATGCCAGAATTAAGAAGTTCAGTTTTTGGAAGAATGTAAAGATATGAGTAATCACACCTGGGCAGATAAGGATCGGAGGATAACTGGGTGTCGATCAGATGAATTAAAATTATTTACTATGATTATAAGTGTTAGTAGTATTAAAGTATTATAAGTCTACATTTTTACCAGCGCTCTCTAAAGTTTGTACATCTTTGTGGATGGAGTCAGGCAATTTACTTCTATGTGGTATGAGTAGTCCCTGAGTCACAAGGGGGCCCAAAGAATATGTAGTTTATTTTTTATTTAATATTGATTTAGCAGAAAGAAACAGTTTTGGTATGTATAATGGTGGCCAAAATAACAGAATACAGATCACTTGTAAAAAAATCTTTTTCCAATTTATTCCGAAGTTCATTCCGATCAGAAAATTATCTAAAATTGTGCTATTACTATTTACGTTAAAAGAAGAGACTTTCAAATACTGAACAACATTTTAGAAAATAAAAGTAAAGTAAATTCAAGCAGGTGACTACATATCATCAATTTTCTCATCATAATTGTAAAACTTCTAAAACTCTGAGAGAGTCTAACTTCGAGAAACAGTAATAATGCGGCATGCATACTTAATTACACATTGTAATTTATTTCATTTGCATGTGTTTTAAATATTTTTCTCTATGCCTTGGGACCCCCAGATGAGGAGGCTGGTTAGAAAGGAACAGAGTTCAGGTGTTGTGATGAACTGTGCTGCTCCCTTTGAGAACGCTTACAAATGAACAATATTTTGTGATTTTGGATGATGAGATTAATTTGAATAAAATCACTAATCATGGAGTTTTTTGCATTTTAAAAGCTCACGCTGTGTCTCAAGCTGGAGTGCCAGCACAGTCAGTGTGATGCATTTTATTACACCAGTCAGGAGCAGCTCAGTGAACAGGGTCAAACAAGCAGATGCAGCAGGCAGCGCGATTAAAGAGCAAGAAACAAGGTCTAACAGAGGCAAAACAAAGTAATAATCACAATATCAAACATGACACAGTAAGGACTAAAATGCTTACTCTACTAATGGGACATGACTTTGCACACAGCTGCTGCTATTCTGCATGAGGATGTCTTTAGGTAGAAAAAAATCATAAAAACAACCATGTAGTGCAATGCAACCCAGGAAACAAAGGGATAAATTCTCACAAATAGTTTCTCATCCCTAGAGAACAAATACAGTGTTTGGGTAATTGGAAACTTTAATTGCATTTTGATTTATTCATTTGCACTTGATGTTTGCTAAATATATTTCCTAAAAAGCACTAATTAAACTGCAGTCTTCCACAAAAACACAACTTTCCTGCAGTTTAAATATTTGCGAAGTAGAAACGAAACAAATCTTGAACAGCCCTAAGTGGTTCTTCAGAATACGAGGGACTGTATTCCACTGCATGTTATGAACCATTAAATAACACAAATGGCTTTTTCACCTCGCAAATTATTAAGCCTCCTCTATTATGATTCATGAATTTATAATGAAGGCTTTCTATGGGAAAGTATTCCGTGGTCATTATCATGGGCTGCTGATATTTGCTCACTGTACACAGCCTCGAAGGCACAACCTTAATGGTTAAACCCATCAAAGCTTCATAGCCATCCATCTCCATTTTGACCTGCCACTAGTCCTCAACCCCTCTCCCCAAACTTGAGTTCTGACTGGATGAATAATTAAGTTTGTCATGAATTATTTAATGCACAGGGAATTATGCTTTAGTTTGACCGTTCATAAAGGAACTGTTCTTGTTGGAATTGAATTGAATTGAATTGAGTTGAACTAAAATGAGAGGAAAGTAGTTTATTGTCATTGAACAATGAAAAAGACATTTATTTTTATGACTCCTCAAGTACAGAATATAAACGCACATTTTGCTATCTTAGTTCACGTCCTAGTTTCTCATAAACATCTTCGCAAAATTGTCCAGCCTGAGTTGTCCCTTGTCACTCGTCACTGAATGTCTTCGTCACTCCCAACTCAAATCTTTAACCCTACAACCTTTAGCTCCACCACCTGTCTTTTAATTAGCACCAGCGTCTTCAACCCATTTAGCATAGCTGGTTTCACTACCGTCTTGTAAACCTTCCCCCTTCACTATTGCTGCTATCCGTCCATAACAGATCACTCCTGTCACTCTTTCCATGCATTCCAACCTGCCTACACTCTCTTCTTCACACTTCCTTCACACTCCACAATACACCTTTGTACACCTGTCTTTTTTAAGAGCCCTGTAACGCCCAAATTTCCCATTCGTGGGATAATAAAAGATCACTCTCTCTCTCTCTCAAATACTTGGAGCTGTTGATCCCAACTCATCCACCTTCGCTACCTTTAATCCCTGCATCCTACTCATTAGCTCTTCTCCCTTTCATTCACACCCATGTATTATGCCTTAGTCCTCCAGACTCTTATGAAAGTCATATTCTGTCACATGTTGCCTCCATTTCCAGCAAAAAAAGCCTTGCAAAGCTTGGACATTAGCCAAAGATGTCTGCTTAATGACTGTAAATGAGACTAATAACTGTTAAAACATTTGCTATGCCTCTTTTATTGACCTCAGTAAGCATGGGGGCTCTCAATTACACTCTGGAGAATGTTATGATTCCATTATGATAGTGTATCTAAATCTGCAAACTGGCACTATCAAACACCACCACTTCATTAAAGCCCTGGTAATGGTGAAGCAGGACATCACCATTTGAAAATCGATATTGTAAAGTTCTAACTGTGCACAAGATTATTCATTTAAATATATTATGATGTGAAGGAATATCTGTTGAATGTCCTCTTTCACACTGCTCTTTTGGTTAATGCTCAAAATCCGTTGAATAGGATCAGATGTTGTCATTTCTTACATTTCTTATGCAAGCCTGAGTATTTATTTATAACTAATCTAAAATGGCCAACTTTATGATTGCAGTGTGTTCTTTATGGCTCTTTTATCCCTGAATCATGGTGATCAATGAAGCAGCAGCACATTAGTTAAGGTGAATTAAGCCTGAGTGTGAAATTGCTGACTAAGTTGGTCTCCAGTGACCTGCTCTGGTTGGAATCTTTAGGAAAGTGGAAGCACTTTCTCTCACTCAGTTATTTTCCTCCTCATTGCAGTAGAAGTGTCTAGATGCGAAACGAGGTTGGGGGCTAGAGCACATGTTCCACAGAACACCATCAGTGGGTAATGAATAGGCACACTAGTGTTTATTACTGTCATATCTCATAAAGGCCATTTGGTGCCTTCAAGCGTATTTTGACCTTAATAATTCAGTTCCTCGAATTTCCAGACATGCTTCAATAATAAATTACTCCATTTAATCTAATTCCAAATTAATGTAATTCTGCATAACTTCACGAAATACTGTCACATCAACTAATTAGTGCTTAGGAATTTGCGATAAATAACAACTCAAACAAAAATGCAGTTTTAAAGTTCTTATTTACTTGATTTTGAAGGAGATTGGAGTTTTTAGGAGTCCGAAGCCTAAAGGAGACTGGAGGCTGCAAAGTAGTGACAGGGGAGAGTGTAGCTGAACAGCATAGGTAGGATGACCTTGGAGGTCAAGAAGAGGAGGAAAGTGAGGGCCGAATCGAGGATCAAGTGGTGGAAGCTGAAGAAGGAGGATTGAAATGTGGAATTCAGGCAGAAGTTAACACGGTCACTGGGAGGTGTTGAAGAGCTACCGGATTGCTGGGAAACTGCTGCAGAAGTAATAAGGCAGACAGCTTATCCAAAGAAAGGTACTCGGTGTGAAAGAAGAAGGAGGATAAGGAAACCTGGTGTTGGAACCAAGAAGTCCAGGAGTGTATACAGAAGAAAAGTGTAGTCGCAGGGGGCAGCTATTGAAAGCGCCCAGGGAGCAGTGACAGGGATGGTACCTTGCCTCAAGGGTACCTCAGGGCAACCTACTGGTGAGGGAATTGAACCCACAATCTTCTGATGTGGGGGGCAACTCCCTAACCACTAGGCCACCGCTGCCCCATAGAAATGGAGCTGGAAGATGGGATGATGTAAGGATAGTTAACCAGGAAACAAGCAAGATAGAAGTAAGGGCAGCGATGAAGAGGATGAAGAACAGAAAGGCTGTTGGACCAGATGACATACCTATGGAAGCATGGAGATGTATAGGGGAGATGACAGTTGAGTTTCTGACCAGATTGTTTAACACAATCTTGGAAAGTGAGAGGATGCCTGAGGAGTGGAGACAAAGTTTACTGGTAACAATTTTTATGAATAAGGGTGATGCACAGAGCTGTAGTAACTATAGTGGGATAAAGTTGATCAGCCACAGCATGAAGTTATGGGAAAGAGTAGTGGAAGCTAGGTTAAGAAAAGAGGTGATGGATAGTGAGCAGCAGTATGGTTTCATGCCGGGAAAGAGCACTACAGATGCAATGTTTGCTCTGAGGGTGTTGATGGAGAAGTACAGAGAAGGTCAGAAGGAGTTGCATCGGCCTTTGGTGACTTGGAGAAAGCATATGACAGAGTGCCTAGAGAGGAGTTGTGGTGTTGTAGGAGGAAGTCTGGTGTTACAGAGAAGTATGTGAGAGTGGTTCAGGATATGTTTGAGGGCAGTGTGACAGTGGTGAGATTGTAACAGTGGCAAGGTGCAGGTGGGACGTCAGCGTGGAGCCAGAAGTCAGGAACATAACTTTTATTAAACAGGGTAGCAAACCAAGACACAAGGAACTAAAATACCACCATTAACTGTAAGGCTTCGCCTTGTGAATGAGCCACGCTCTGTTCTGACTCACTGAGGCTTAAAAAGCCTCCCCAGTGAAGCACACCTCTGCCTTCATGAGCTCAGGTGTGCTCAGTCAGAACAGAGCACCACGCATGAAACCCAACCGTGACAGAGATATGCACTGGGAGTGACAGATGCATTTAAGGTAGAGGTTGGATTACATCAAGGATCAGTGCTGAGCCCATTCTTGTTTGCAATAATAATGGACAGGTTAATGGACGAGGTTAGACAGGAGTCCTCATGGACGATGATGTTTGCTAATGATATTATGAACTGTAGTGAGAATAGAGAGCAGCTTGAGGAAACCCTGGTGAGATGGAGATATGCTCTAGAAAGGAGAAGAATGAAAGTGAGTTGGAAAAAAGTGGAGTGGTTAGGATGGAGGGGGTAGAGGTTGACAATGGTGGAGGAATTTAAATACTTCCAGAGAGTGCAGGCAGGTTGGAATGGGTGGAGAAGAGTGGCTGCAGTGATTTGTGACAGATGGGTACAGTGAAAGTATAAGGGAAAGTTTACAGTACAGTATTGAGGCCAGCTATGTCATACTGGTTGACAGTGGCACTGATGAAAAGACAGGAGGCGGAGCTGGAAGTGTAGGAGTTGAAAATGCTGAGATTCTCATTACGTGTGACAATGATGGACTGGATTAGAAATTAGTATATTAGAGGGACAGCTCAGGTTAGATGTTTTGGAGACAACGTTAGAGAAGCAAGGTTGTATTGGTTTGGACATGTCCAGAGGAGAGATGAGGATAATATTGAAAGGAGGATGTTGAAAGTGGAACTGCCAGGAAAGAGGAAAACAAAAAGACCAAAGAGGAGGTTTATGGATGTGGTGAGAGAGGACATGCAGGTGTTTGGTTTTAAGGAGGAAAATGCAGAGGACAAGAAAGAATGGAAACAGATGATCCACTGTGGTGACCCCAAAATGGGAACAGCTGAAAGAAGAAGATTTCCTTGATTTTTGTCTGTTTATCATATTAAACAGATTCATTACATTTACGGCATTTAGCAGACACTCTTATCCAGAGTGAGTTCCATGTCTTAATTACAGGACAGTCCCCCTGGAGCAATTCATGGTTAAGGGTCTTGCCCAGGGACCCAATGGTAGTAGTGCAAGAGGTGGGATTTGAAGTTGGGACCTCTTGAGCCATAGATCCATAGGCAAGTACCCTACCCTGGACCACTGCCACCAGATTCAGATAATCTAAAATGTAATATTATAAAATGAGACTGTGGGAAAACACCAGTTTTAAACAAAATGTTTCATTTATTTAATCTAATCTAATTTACTTACCTTGTGCAGTAAGTTTGGTTAACCTGCCTATGTTGTCACCTGCATTTAATTTGTTCCTCCTTGCTTGCATGTTTTATCAATCCCAGTTGTTTCTGATGTCCTGTGTGCTTATTACCCCCCATGTTTACTACATATATATATATATATATATATATATATATGTGTATGTATGATGTAGAGAGAGAGGTGGAAGATTGTTGTGTAGAGAGAGAGGAGGAAGATTGTTGGTGGAAGATTTGCTCTAAGGATAGCATGTAAATGGTAAAGAGGAGAGGTCCAAGACCTGATCCCTGTGGAATGCCACAAAAACCAGAAGTCAAAGAGGATTTATGCTTCGAAACTGAGATGAACTGCTGTCTGTCTGAGAGATATGAATGTAACCAAGAGAAAACAGAACCAGAGATACCAATAGCAGAGAGTCTGAAGAGAAAGAGCTCATGGTAGACATTATCAAAAGCACAGCTAAGGTCAAGGAGGAGAAGTATGTTAAGAGCTCCTATATCAGCACATGAAAGGAGGTCATAAACTACCTTCAGAAGTGTTGATTCAGTACTATGAGATGGGCCAGACTGAGAACTTTCATTAAGGTAGTTGGGAAATGGGAAAAAGAGTTTTGCAATAACTATAAAGCAAATATATTGAGATGTCAATAGTTTGAGGGTCTATAGTAACTAAAATCTGATGGATCAAGATCCTTTTTTTTTAAAAACCCTGGAGATAGGTGAAACAATGCCAGAGGCAAGAGATCTCTTAATTAAATGAGAGATGGGCTCAGCAATAACAGATATTATTTTTTTTGGGAGATGGTAGGAACAGGATCTAACTTACAATAAGAGGAGTTTGAGTTTTTAATTAGCTCAGTGACGAGCAAAGGAGTAGTAGGAGAAAAGGAAGACAGCAGGCGTACAGGGTGTTCTAAAACTTTGGGAGAGGGAGAAACTGTACTAGGGAAGCAGACAGAGTCAATTTTTGTTTTGAAAAAGTGAAGGAAAAAGTCACATAACTCTGCAGAACTCTGCAGGATTTGTGTTTCTGAATGTGATTCAAATAGACTCGTGAGTGAGCCGCTACAGATGCCGACCAGTTGCTGTATTTGTCCGGAGCTCAGGGGTGAACCAAGGGGAAGATGGAGAGGAAGGCACAGTTGTATGTTTCATGGGGAAGGAATGTTTAGAACAGAAGAGGTGTAAACAGCGAGGATCTCAACAGGGGACTGTAGGTTAAGAGCTGAGGAGAGAGAGGAGGCTGACAAGGCAGACAAAAAGATATTCACATCAAAGGAAATGAGGTTGGTTATTTTAGTTTTTTTCACATTTGCGTATGTTCATTGGTATGGAAAACTGAATTATAATGAACTGGCGGTCGAAGATGCAAAACAGAGATCCTGTGACAGTAATATTAAGCCCAGAATTAAATTCTATATGGATATGGCCAGGATACGGCCATGAACATGGGTGGGGAAATCAATATACTGCTTGATATTAAAGCATTCCAAGACAGCTTTAAATCCTGAGTGTGAGTCATGAATGTTGAAGTCACCTATTAGTAATACAGGAGAGCTGCAACTCATGACTAGCATGAGGAGCTCAGAATTGTTCCAGTTTTCATAGTTTTTCTGTGTACAACAGCCAGGCCACCCCCACTGCCAGCTTTGTGAGGTTGAGTGATGAAGCTGTATCCAGGTGGAGAAAGTACATTGAGTTCTGTAAAGTCATCCTGAGGTTGTCAGGTTTCTGCAAGCAGCAGCATGTCCAAATGATTGTCCTCAATAACGTCCCTGAGCATCGCACTTTCACCACTGAGAATTTTAAACTGAGAATGTCAGTTTTACCAGGCCAATGAGTAGGGACCATCCGGGTTTTTAACATGATGATAGCCAGAGTTTTCCACAGTAATCAGAGACTGAAGGTTTATTTTATGACCTCACTTAGAGTTGATTTACCATAAGTGGTTTGGGTGAGAGGATCAGATGGAAGGTATAACAGACGTGTAGCACAGGTTCAACAGGTAACATCTAGAGGAGCGGTGACTGTGACAAGGACGGCGAGTAATTCTGTGAGACCTGCAGTAGCTGTAAACAGACGGGTTGAGTCTGTAATGGCAGTTTAATTCTCACAGCTCAGTACGAGAATAAACCAGGTACATGGCAATGAAAAAGAGATCCAGCAACAGAAGGCAAGAAAGGGAACCTAGAAAAACACTGCCAGTAAACAAAATCTTGGAAGTTTCATCCCAAAGCCAAGCCAAGCTAATCACACCACTGCTTCAGCCAAATCAGGGTCCAGCCTTAACTTGACACTGACTCAGCATAAGCCGAGAATCAGTCAGTAAGTTAGTGGAGACTCACCTGCCAACTGAGCCAAGGAGGAGAAGGGTAAACAGGGACAGGTAAGGTGGAGGAGCAGAGCTTGCGAGCGGTTAGCAATAATCAGAGGGGAAAAAATGAGTCCAGGCGTTACCATGGCCTAATGAACACAGGGTAATGCACACATGGTAATGCACACGTGATAATGCACACATGGTAATGAACACATTGTAATGAACACATGGTAATGCACACATGGTAATGAACATATGGTAATGAACACATGGTAATACACACATGGTAATGAACACATGGTAATGAACACATGGTAATGCACACATGGTAATGAACACATGGTAATGAACACATGGTAATTTGCTGGTGAGTTGAACCAGCTGTGCTGTGGCAGGTAGTATTTCAGCTGTGCAGGGTTGTTGTTCCCCAGGGCTGAGATCCCCAAAAACTGCTGTTCTGAAAACTGTTCTCAGTGGTGCTCCTGCGGTGTACCCATCTACTGACGAATCTAAAAGAAGGTGTTTTTAAAATGCAAAATCTAAAAAGACTAAAAACCTCCATAAATATAAGCCAAATTTTGAGTATCTAATATTCAGTTTATGCACTTAATAGTATACTTATATGCTTATATGCTCACATGTCTGTGAGTTCCTAAATTTGGAACGCAATTAAAATGACCAGTATTGTCTTGGTGTTATTAGCATCAAAATCTAAAAAATAGAAACTATGTTATTGAAGTAAAGCAGAACTCCAGGGTTCTCCTACAAGAAATGCTGGGGTTCCCTCAGGGGTCCTAAATCCAGAGAGTTTATGCTGAGAACAGAGAATGATTTCATTGGGTAGACTTACAGTGAAAGCCTGATCCAAAGCTGAAATTCTGGACATCATTTTAACAGCAAAATATCTATTTGGTTAGCAAATTAAACTCCATGTAGACACTTTAAAAATATTGCTCAAAATAAAGGCCTCTATTAGAGCATGATTTGATAATAAAAAGGTGGGTACTTGGTGAGCCCTAAGAGGGAAAGTAGGATCTCCAGCTTCCAGAAACATCAAATATCCACTGATAAATACTATCAAAACTGCTAAAAATGTAGTCAGAGATAATAGCATTGCTCATAGTCTTATAAAAGGGAGTTTCTGGGTGGAGCATGATTTGCCTGGCTGAAGTGTGAAGGCATGTTGGGATGCAGAAAGCATCACTGGTGGAGACTGGAGAAACACGGCTGCCTATAAAGCCACCATGCAATGTTTATGAGTGACAAAATGGGTTAAAATGTTCTGATAAGCGTTTAAATATTTTATGTGATTAATTAACAGTTCATTGACACACTTGCGCTCACATCAGTGTGCAGTTTAGTTTTCAGTCTCTTTCAGCTACTGTATAATGAACTGCAGGGGTGGGGCTAAACATTGCCACAGTTAATTAACTCTCCTATCACTGTTTAGCAACCATTGCTAGCCATGTTTCTGCATTACATTATGGGATTATGATTATGTAATGAGCATAACAAACTGCCAGTTTGTTAAGGGGTTGAATAGAAACACTAGACAAACTGTTGATTGTCCTTCTCCAGAATTTAACCAGTCTGTTAGTTTCAGAGTTACTGTTATCAAGAAAAAACTCTGGCAATGTGGTAAACGATACATTTAATCCCAACAGTTTTCCAAACTCATCTGTGATTGAGCATTACCATAGCAACAACATCCACCAGCTAGGTTGCATGTTATTAACATAATTGTGGCTGCTGCTCCTGCCACAAACAGCAGGGGGTGCCAGCTGAACCCCTTGAGCAGGATTCATGGTGACAGTTCAGTCAGTCAACACAAGAAATGTCTGAGCACAAGCATCCACAAGCTGATTGCAGGTTTTAATGAACAGCTGAAGATTAATGAAATTTTTCAAATCTATAGCACCTGTAGGGAGCCTACTTGTTTTCCATTTTTTGTCTGTAGGGTCACTTTGAGGGTTTCACAATTTCTAACACTCGAAATAAGTCTCATCAGCCCTCCCGCATCACCCCCTCCTCTTCAGCACTCAGGTCACTGACAATGGGCTGGAAAAATGAGGTCATGGTCTGGTGAGACCTATGAGCAGATGATCCCTGGGATCTGCAGGAGAAAGCCAATCATCTGTCTCCATTTCTTCATCCCCTCTGCATCTTCCTCTTTCCCACTAACTGCTTGCATGTCCTCTCTTACCTCACCCCTCTCACCACTTTAGTCTCCACTTCTTCATTTGCTTGGCAGCTCCATCCTAAACATCCTTCTTTCAGTATATTCAGCATATCTGCACCTCTGTACATGTCCAAACCAACACAGTCTTACTTTTTTAACTTTGTCTCCAAAGCATCCAGCTTGAGCTGTCCGTCTAATATACTCATTTCGATCCCAGCTTTGTCACTCCTGACACACATCTTACCTTTTACGGGCAGCTGTGGCCTATTGGTTAGGGAGTTGCCCCCACATCGGAAGATTGTGGGTTTGATTCCCTCACCAGTAGGTTGCCCTGAGGTACCCTGAGGTTAGGTAACCCTAACCCTTGAGCAAGGTACCGTCCCCGTCACTGCTCCCTGGATGCTTTCAATAGCTGCCCACTGCTGCACGGTGTTTGCATGGGTTAAATGCAGAAGTCCAATTTCATTGTTGTTCACTGTGTGCTGCACTGTGACCTTGCAATGACAAGGGTTGTCACTTTCACTTTTCACCTTTTTTAGGTCTGGCTGCGCAATCTGTCTTTTTGTCAGTGCCACTTTTTCCAACCCATATGACATAGCTGGTTTTACTAACATCTTCCCTTTCATGGTTGCTGGTACCTGTCTATGACAGGTCAGTCCTGCCACTGTCCTCTACCCACTCCACCCTGCCTGAACTCTCTTCTTCACCTCTGTTCTGCACTCCCTGTTCCTCTGAACTGTTGACCCTAAGTATTTAAACTCATGCATTAGTCCTACTGACTTTCATTGAATCCAGGATCTCCTCAAGCTCCTCCCTATTCTCTCTAAAGATCTTACTGTTTTCTGCAAACATCATAATCCACAGGGAATCCTGTCTAATATCATCTGTCAAGCTGTCCATCACCATTCCAAACAAGAAAGGACTCAGGGCAGATCCTTGATGTAGTTGTGTTGTATTTTTCACAGCAGTTTTGTATTCTTAAGTGTTTCTCCACATATTGGTGATTGAAAAACTTTCAAACATGGCTATTTTCAGTCTTAATTATAATAATGATAATATCAAGTTTCAAATTATTTCTTGGGAGGTGTTTTAATTCACACCACTTCGGACAAAATGATCAGAACACAATTTTACAAATTCCAAACTTATTTTAAGCTTTTAGAGGAAATGAGCAAAAAGATAAACGGTCAGGTTATTTTCAGAGTTAGTACACTGTAGGTTCTGTAAGTTATGAAGCTTTAAATTGTGAAATGTGAAAGTGACTATTTGTCATTGTCAAGACATCACAGCGCAGCACAAAGTGAACCACAAAGAAGTGCTTTTCTGCATTTTTACACACACACACACACACACACACACACACACACACACACACACACACACTGTGGGACAGTTGGGAGTCATATTCAGCACCCGGGGAGCCGTGATGGGGACTTTGCTGGATCAAGGGTACCTCAGGCTAACTTACCGATCTGGAAGTTGAACCCACAACTTCCTGATTATGGGGCCAAGTCCCTAAATACTAGGGTCAGGATTAGTAACAACAACAAAAGACCATAAAGAATAAAAACTTTTAAAAAGGCATATTTCCCTACACCAAATCAGCTATAACATTAAAAGCACCTGCGTAATGTCTCTCTTGGCCTGCCAAACCAACTTTAATGCACCAAGAAATGGAGTTCACTAGACTACTGAAGCTTTGTTTTGGTAGCTTGTTAAAAGATTAGATCAGACATTAACAGCAGAAAGTTAAAGTTCTGTAATTTGAGAAGAATGAAGGAGCCAAAGAAGGGTAAATAAATGATTACTAAACCAATTATTATTCTAAACTGTGTAAAATAATAGCAACAGTAGCCCAGTGGTTAATGACTTGGCCCCAAAACTGAAAGGTTGTGGGTTTGAAACCTAGACCAGTAGGTTACCCTGAGGTTCCCTCGAGCAAGGTACTGTCCACACTACTGCTTCCTGGGTGCTGGACATGCCTGCCCACTAATGTACGTTGCATATACAGGTTAAATACAGAGCATGCTCTATACGAATTTAAGACAAACAATAGGAACCTTTAAACCCAAAAATTATTTAATGTACAGTTATGAATGTTTTTAAACCGAATAGGTTTTTGTTTTTTACCCTAGGCTTCAATCTTCATGGTAGGATTCTGTATTATTTTCTGTCTTGGTTCATAATGTTGCTCTGAACAATCTATTAAAGCATATCGGGGGGGCAGTGGTCCAGTGGTAGGATACTTGCCTATGGACCCAGGTTCGAATCCCACCTCTGGCACTACCACCAATGGGTCCCTGGGCAAGACCCTTAACCCTGAGTTGCTCCAGGGGGACTGTCCCTGTAATTAGGACATGTAAGTCGCTCTGGATAAGAGCGTCTGATAAATGCCGTAAATGTAATGTAAATGGGGGGGGGGGTGTATCAAATATGCAGTATGCAACTTCAACTTCTTCAGCAGATCAACCATCTCCATTTCTTCTGGTTATCTGCATCTTCCTCCTTCAAACAAACCACCTGCATGTCCTCTCTCACCACGTCCATAAACCTCCTCTTTGGTCTTCCTCTTCTCCTCTAACCTGGCAGCTCCATCTTCAACATCCTCCCCCCAGTATAATCCTGGTCTCTCCTCTGGACATGTCCAAACCAACACAACCTTGCCTCTCTAACTTTATCTCCAAAACATCTAACCTGAGCTGTCCCTCTAATATACTAATTTTTAATCCTGTCCGTCCTCATCACACCCAGTGAAAATCTCAGCATCTTCAGCTCTGATACCTCCAGCTCCACCTCCTGTCTTTTTGTCAGTGCCTCCATCTCCAACCCATACAACATAGCTGGTCTCACTACTGTCCTGTAAACCTTCCCTTTTACTCTTGCTGGTACCCATCTGTCACAAAACACTCCAGTCAATCTCCTCCACTCATTCCAACCTGCCTGCACTCTCTTCTTCACCTCTCTTCCACACTCGCCGTTACACTGAACTGTTGATCCCAAGTTTTTAAACTCCTCCACCTTTATCACCTCCACTCCCTGCATCCTAACCACTCCACTTTCCTCCCTTTCATTCACACTCATGTATTCTGTCCTTGTCCAACTCCAGTTCACCCCCCCCCCCCCCCCTCTAGCGCAGACCTCCATCTCTCTAGGTTCTTTCTCTCTGGGCTTGACTGAAGTGTCTGTAGCTGAAATGGGTGGAAAAGCCTCTTGTGGAGCCTGAGGAAATACAGCTAGCCAAGCTATAATTTCTAGGGACAAAAATGATTTAAAATAGATTTATAACTGATAAGAGTAGGATGCATAGATTTGCCACAGGAACGCTTTGTCTGGAGGAAGTTGGATCTATGAATGCAACGTAACAGGGAAATAGACTGCTGAGCCAGACAACTAATCCATTAAAATGCAAGACTTATGGCTTGAGCCTGGTGACACTTTGTACAATATATGTGATCGTGAAAAAATGAAATATTCATTAAGATGCAGTCCATGACCATCATGAATTTTTCTATAGTGCATGAGACACTCAGAAGATGTCCTATTCTAGTCAAACACTCCAGTGTGCAGCCAGAGCTAACTCTGTGATACACCGCATCTCATACTACAACACGGAAAACGGGTTCACATGTAAGCTTATATAAAATCAATCCAGAGCCATGGCATTCCCTACCACCAAGCCGAGTTTGGTTTCCACGTCAGGAGGAATACAAATGGCCGGATGCTCCTTTATAGCAGCAGCAGGACAGTTTTCACCTGCAGTATTGTGGAGTTAGCCTACATGATTCTTTTGACACAGTTGCTGTTTGCAATCACAGTTGCTGTTGAGTGTAGTTTATAACAGACATGTTGAATGTGAGTTGAGAATGCAGTCTGACAAGATAGGAAAGGTCTTCATGCACTCAGAGGAAATGGAGGAAGGATGAGGAACAAAAGGTGAAACACATCAATCTGAAGCATTTTCAAGTGGCCTCTTTAAGTTTAGGTTCTTCAGCCAATAGCTCCTTGAACTGTCTTCTCCAGGGAGGTGATGCAAAGTAAAGAGATGAGTTACAGTCCCTCTTTGTTTTTGGTGCACGATCAAAGCTGTTATTGAGGCCACTTATTTTCTCAGCCAGGTTATTAGTACAGCTGCGAACAGCACAGAATGAACATGAAATCAGTGAAGTCATTTCAGGCAACGCAAACGACAAAGTACGAATCTAAGCTCAGTTATTAACACCATATCCTTTAGCCACTCATATCATCTTTAGGATAATTCAGATAATTACCTCTCTTCACCAGAAACATTATAATAACCATTTAAACAGTAACAGCACCATGAATGAAGTAGACGCCATCATGGCCCGATCAGTGCCAGCTGCCTGATCTGTTCTGTGCATGCTCAAAACACATTGCATGTTTTATAGTCGCTTTATTTCACTCATGAGCATCTCCTAAGCTGGACAGAATCTTGTGCGAGAGCTGTGCCTGATCTCATGTTCCACGCAGCCATCTGAGGAAATCCTGATATTATTTAAACTGAAATAAAAAAGCAGTCACTTGGGTGGTATATATTAATAAATATAGTGTAATTAAATCAACAGTTAAAAGTTGCTTCAAGGCTTTTGGTGTAGGATCACATAATTTTTTTATGTGTATGAAGTAAAAATGAATAAATTATAAAACTAGAGCCTAAAAAATGTGATTTATGCACTCAGGACCACTGACAGTGGACTGGAATAATGGGATCTAGTCTTATTAGACCCCTGACCAAATAACTTGGAGCACTGACTCCAAATATGATGGATAAAATTACATTTCATGCATAAAAAATGAAGAACGATGGAAGAAAACATATATCATATATACACTATATTGAGCCCATGAAGTATTTACAGATTACTGCAGTTATATTTAAATACAGAATGCTTAAAAAGGGAAAATAAAAGTGAAAGTGATTATTCTTGTCATTGTGAAACACAGCCCAGCACACAGTGAAATTACACCTCTGCATTTCAACCACACGCACACATGCAGCAGGGCAGGGGGCAGCTATTTAAAGTGCACAGTGAGCAGTGAATAAACCTACTGATCTGGGATTCAAACCCACAACCTTCTGATCCTGGGACCTAGTCCCTAAACACTAGGCCACCGCTAATATGTGATAATAATCACATCTCTGCATATGGAATAATAATGTGGGACTATGGGAATAGTTCCTACTGTTTAAAAAAAAAAATCAACATGACTGTAAATGCCTCACATGCAATATATCAGACATGTTAGTTCATTATATGTGGATCATCTCTGGCAACTTATCTGTGCAAAATTGCACTGTCCGGAGAATGGAAATAGCTTAGACATGTCTGAAGAAAGCAATATAGCAACACTTGAACTGCCACCAGAGGCTGACCTGAAAACATTGTGAAGTTTGAGATGAAGACCCTGCACCACCACGGCCAGAGACTTAAAGGGCAGTGTTTCCTTCTAGATCATCAATATTTTGACACCCTTAAGCATGTTAACAACAGTAACCTAAATTAGAGACTAGTGCTAAATCATCAGGATAAGCAAAGTTTACACATCAAAAAAAAATTTATCCAGTGCTGCCAGAAATAATAAACTGCAATACCAAACTGAGTTCTGGAGTCCATGGAAATCAAAGATCCTCAGATCATATGGGTTGCAGTTAACGTTTAATTCCCTGCTGTTCATTTGCTCAGCATAAGTGTAGACCATTGGCATGGAGCTTCTTTCTTTCAGCAAATACATCCATCGTTACAGTTTTGTCACGGTCTGTTGTGCCCCTGGTTCCGGCCGGGCACGACAGGTGGCGCTCTGTTCTGACTGAGCACACCTGGGATTGTTTAGACACAGGTGTGCTTCATTGGGGCTGCTATTTAAGCCCCAGTGTGTCAGAACAGAGCGCGGTTCATTAACAAGGCTACACCTTACAGTTAATGGTGGCACCGTTTGGTTGTGTATGTTAATAAAAGTTACGTTTTGGAACCCTGGCTCTGCGTTGGCGTCCTTCACACTCCCCGCCGCCGTTACAAGTTTTAACTAATGGTCATCAGTAATAAAGCACAGTCTTTGCAAACTCATCTTTAAGGTTCTTTCACTGAATTCATTTTTAAGTTTAGTTTTTAGTTTAGTGAAAATGTAGTTTCAGTTCAAAGAGGACTTATTTTAGAATTTTCTAAATACGGTACTGTGCAAAAGTTTTAGGCAGGTGTGAAAAAATGCTGTAAACAAATAATGCTTTCAAAAATGGAAGTGTTAATTATGTATTTTCATCAGTCAACAAAATGCAGTGAATGAACAAAAGAGAAATCTAAATCAAATCAATATTTGGTGTGACCACCCTTTGCCTCCAAAACAGCATCAGTTCTTCTAGGTACACTTGCATAGCGTTTGAAGGAACTCGGCTGGTAGGTTGTTCCAAACATGACTGTGTTTCAGCCTCCGTGTGACATTGATGATCATCAGTACCTGTTTGGTAAAATTGGTTGATCATACACCGACTATAATCCTACAGAATCCCTGACTTTGTGCAAGTGGACCTAGAAGAACTGATGCTGGTTTGAAGGCAAAAGGTAGTAACACCAAATATTGATCTGATTGAGATTTTTCTTTTGTTCGCTCACTTTGTATTTGGTAAATTGATAAAAATAAACAATCATTATTTATATTTCTGAAAGCATTCTTTATTTTTATCAATTTACCTTCAAACCAGCATCAGTTCTTCTAGGTACACTTGCACAAAGTCAGGGATACCAGTTTTACCAAACAGGTACTGATGATCATCACACGGAGGCTGAAACACAGTCATGTTTAGAACAACCTACCAGCCGAGCTCCTTCAAAAACTATGCAAGTGTACCTAGAAGAACTGATGCTGTTTTGGAGGCAAAGGGTGGTCACACCAAATATGGATTTGATTTAGATTTCTCTTTTGTTCATTCACTGCATTTTGTTGATTGATGAAAATAAATGATGAATTTTTTTTGATGATGCCATTTTTGAAAGCATTCTTTGTTTACAGCATTTTTTCACACCTGCCTAAAACTTTTGCACAGCACTGTATATTGCTCTTTTTCTGTTTCTTATATTTACATTTACGGCATTTAGCAGACGCTCTTATCCAGAGCGACTTACATGTCCTAATTACAGGGACAGTCCCCCTGGAGCAACTCCGGGTTAAGGGTCTTGCTCAGGGACCCAGTGGTGGTAGTGCTAGAGGTGGGATTCGAACCGGGGACCTCTTGATCCAGAGATTCGTAGGCAAGTGCCCTACCACTAGACCACCGCCACCCTATATAATTTAATTCACATTTAGCAACCGTATCACATGTTTCATGTCTCTGAAAGCTCTTTTCTCTTCATAACCAGACATCTTCACCTTTCTAGGTGCTTATTCGTCTCAAAAAGATATATTGCACTTTTGTTAGCCATGTCTTTAAATGTGCACATTTTCAAGTTTTGGCCTGCTACAGGGAGAATGATGGAGATTGATCTTTGTTTCCCTTGCCTTGCTGGAGGTTCAGTACTATTAATTTTTTGTTGTAGGAAGTTCCACTGCACGAAATTGCAATTTACAGTATCTGGAAATGATGGTTTCAAAGTAGTTTACAGTAGCTGGAATTTGAAGTGTCACAGTAGCTAGGTAGGAAGTAGAGTTGAAATATGTACAGTACAATATAGGAGATGAAGTGGGACCTCCCCTAGTATACTATAGTATATATAAGAACTGGAGTTGGAATATGCACAGTAAAATAAAGTTGCTAAAGTTGGTATTTCTACAGTTACAGCTTGAGATTTTTTTAATGTTTCTAGGGTAGGACTGTCACCTCACAGCGAGAAGGTTCTGGGTTCTTCCAGTATCTGTGTCCGTTTCATCGGAGTGTCCAAAAACATACACATCAGGTGGATTGACCGATGACCACTGGGAGAGGCTCCACATGTGACCCCACTAGGAATAAGTGGATCGGTTAGTAGGGTGGATGGAAGATGGAAACATGAATGTTTCTTGATAAATACCTTCATAAATGTCATGGTAATAATATTGCTAAAAATACATTAACTTAAATTTACATAAAAAATAATGTTTTTGCATTTCATAAAGCTACTTCTTTTTTTTTGCCAGTTGAACATATGCTATAATACTTTATCACTGTATAGCACATTCATGATTCTGTTAGTTTCTTCTGCCAAATCACCTGAAGATACTGAGAAAGACATGTGGAGCAACATCCAAGAATAAAACAAATGGGAAATGGCTTTCATTATGACACTTCATTTACATAATATCTCGCTGTGATATTACACTGCAGAGGAGACCGAGCAACTGCGCTTATTAGAGGACATCCCCAGTGGGCTCTTTTTTTCAGAATGCGCAGTGCTGACAGTATTTCCAGTACAGCATCAAACTGCAGACAGTGTTGGAACAGTTTTAGATAAAGGGTACTTGCCTATGGACTAATGGCTCAAGAGGTCCCAGGTTCGAATCCCACCTCAAGCACTACCACCACTGGGTCCCTGGGCAAGACCCTTAACCCTTGTTTGCTCCAGGGGGACTGTCCCTGTAATTAGGACGTGAGTCGCTCTGGATAAGAGCGTCTGCTAAATGCCGTAAATGTAAATGTAGTTTGCACTAGAGGTGAGAAAGCTTTGTCAACCCTTCTCTCAGGCAACTCTATGAGGCAGTTCTATGCTTGTCTGAAACTATGAAGATACAAAAAATATCACTGGCAGGTGGCACTGAATAATAAATGAGTATCAGTTCTCATTTGTTATTATATCATATTTTCACTAGAATTGCGATGTCAGATTATTCTGACTGTGTGTGTTTGTGAAAGCCAGTACCATCATGGCTACCATCATGAGTTTAATTGATCTGTACATGTTCTTGTACGTTGGAAGCATAACTTTTGTTTGAAGTATTTATTACTTTCAGTGAATATCTCATTCTCACTCGCTCACTCGCTCAGCTCTTTTTAACCACTTGTCCGACCCAGCTGGGACTCAAGCCCAGGACCTTCTCACTGCAAAACGACAGCACTACCCATAGCACCACTGCTTCACCCACAACAAAGCCTACATCTTCAAAAATCTTAAACATGTTTAGAGATGTTTGTGATGGTCCAAGTCATCAGACATCACTACTTAATAGTTCTTTTTTCTATATCAGTTGTTGGCTATTACAGTTTTACAGCATATATGAATTTAAAATCAGTCAGGAGATGGGTTACCACAAGAAAAGATTTTAGTTGAGTTTTAAATGTGGAAATAGAAGTAGACTAGAAGAAAGTGGTCAGCTTGAATATTGGGCCGGACAGCAAACAATGAGAAGAAGATCTGAGAGTGTGAGTGGAGGATTTTTTCTGAAGCAATTCTGGAAGATAAAGAAGAGCAAAGCCATGGAGGACCATAAACAGTAGAACTGTATATTGTACACATTATTGAACAGAGAGGCAGTCACGTTAGCAGAGGATGAGGGTGACACCGATGGTTTAGAGTTCGGAAATTTCTGGAACTGGATGACTGACCGCTGGGAGACCTGCTATAATCTAGTCAAGAAGTGATAAAATTTTGAATCGTTTCAGCATCATTGGTCCAAAGTGCAGGATGGAGATGTGCAAGGTTACTAAGCTGGACTATTTTAGATGAGCAGTTGAAATGAAAGTTAAGGGCAGAATCAAAGGTGACATCAAGGTTTCGTGGTTGAGGCTTTTTTGGTTTTTAGCTATAGAACCATCACTGACCAAATTCAAGCTTCTCTTGGAAGATGGTATTGATCTGGAACCAATTAGAATGACGTTGCCCTGTGATGGCCTGGTGACCTGTCCTGGGGGTGTTCCTGCCTTTCGCCCTGTGAGCTCGGGGATAAGCTCCAGCATCTCTTGCAGCCATGGTTAGGATTAACACTTCACATAATGGATGAATGGATCGTACAGGACAGTTTTATTAGAATAAAGCTCAAAAAAATTCAGTTGTGTAAAAAAATTTGTTCCCAATTCTTCCTGGCAAGCCACAAGATCCACCAGGGCAGGCAAACACAAAAGCTGCATGTTTGGGATTGTTGCCTGAATTGTGGCTGAATACTTTCCTCTTCTTTCCCAAAGGATATTAAATGCACCCTCATGCCTTTAACTAACACAGCCAAAGAATTTCGCAGTCTAAAAACAGGAACCCTGTCTCACACCTTCTGTGTTTTCATTGGCTAATCTGGACTCTTAAACTCTTAATTCTAGGTTTACTAGTGTCCCTCTGTTTATGTATCACTGTACTTCATTCATTTTCTGCCGCTTGTCCCAAGCTGGAGTCCATCCCAGCTCACACAGGGCAAAGGACGGGGGACGCACCCTGGACAGGTCACCAGCCCATCGCAGGGAGGAGCATGACAGGGACAGCACCTTGCTCAAGGGTACCTCAGGGCAACATATTGGGAAGGGGTTTGAACCCCTAATCCTCCGATCACACAGCCAACACCCGAACCGCTAGGCCACTGTGTTTTATTGTATTTTTTTGCTGTAGTGTATTGTAAGCAGCCACATGTCCCGGAGCCCCCGCCCTCCCTCAAACATTTAGAAGCTAAACTACTTCCAAAGAGTACATTCCTTCATAGCTCAGGTTTGTCTAATAGATTTTAGATGTGGGTCTCTGCTTCTGTTTCTAGAAGAGGAAATGCATTGGGCTGGAAGATCATTACTTTTGTTCTCTCTGTTGCTCTGGCTGAGAGTTCATGTGAGCACTGCTGTATCGCACTGCAATAATCTGTCTGCAGTGAGGGATGAGAGTTTAATGGCACACACTCCTCTTAAACAGAGTTTATCCTTCTGTGCTGTGGGCATCGGACATCCTTCTCACTCCCTCTGTCTCTTTGTCACTCTCTCTCACTCTTTTTCTCTCTCTCACACACACACACATGCACACACTTTCCTCCACAGGCATCTCTTCGTACCTCTTTCTTCTCTTTCTCACTACTCCTCTGCTTTTGTGCTGCGGGCTCTGGCGCAGTTCGTCTACAGGCTCGGTCAGTTTTCGTGCCTCTTTTTAATGAAGCTGCATGTGTCAGTCTGGGGTGTCAGTCAGATTAATTTTTTTCTCCAGATGTCAATTAAGGGCCACAAGCCTGCAGGCGGAGGGTGTGTATGTTGCTGTTGCTTAATTGCAAGTGTGTTTTAATGAGTGAAGTTTGCACATCTTCATGCTCCCACATTGTGTAATTGTGTAAGACAATGTGACAGCTCAATTTATGTCGCATGTTCATCACTTGTCGGACACGAATGCATGCACACACACACACACACACACACACACGTGCACTCACACTCACACACACGCACCTACACACACACACACACACACACACACACACATCCTAGTATGAAAAAACTGTTCTAAACTTTCCCCCTCTCTCTTTTTCCTCTCTCTCTTAATCTCTCTCTTCATTTCTCTCTCCTTCTGTCACTCTCCCACACACACATTTCTCTATTTCTCTCCTTTCTCTCTTTCTATGTTTCAGTTCCTCTTTATTTCCCTGTATCTCTCTCTCTCTCTCTGTTCCCATTTCTAAAAGAATTTTGTCAAGTCACTGAAAAACAACAAGCCTAAGCAAAGAAATTCATGATAAAATGTTCATAAAGTATTGTCTGTCAGTTTTGTTCCAGTTGAAGTGATGAGATTAAAGTCTTAAGCTGCTCAGCTTCTAAACTTTTCAGTCTGGCTGAAACTCTGCAAAATCAAATATATTTACTGCATCTTTTACTTTTTAAAAAGAAATATCGATGAAAAAGTTTTTTATAGATCTGCCAAAGACATAACCGTTGCTTCCCATCCCTTTCATGCAGATTGTCCTTCTTGCCATGGACCTTGCTTATTTTATATATTATATGTTCTTAATATATATATATATATATATATATATATATATATATATATATATTAAGAACAGGGAAATCTCTCTTGCCAAGTGTGATGAACAAAGTGTCTCCAGGATGTGTCCTATAGTAAAAATCCCTTTACTTTTGTCTGCACTACTGCGATCACAGAGTTTGTTGACCTAAATCTGACCCCAGAAGATGGCCAGGAGCCAAACCTGTAAGCAGACATACTTGAGTTCATGGAGGATGTAGACATTACATTTACATTTATGGCATTTAGCAGACGCTCTTTTCCAGAGTACATTTCGTAACTACAGGGACAGTCTCCCTGGAGCAACTTGGCATTAAGGGTTTTTCTCAGGAACCCAATGGTGACAGTGCTGGAGGTGGTATTCGAACCTGTGACCTCTTGGTCTGTAGGCAAATATCCTACCTCTAGACCACCACCAGACCTAAAGCTGACCCTCCAGAAGATGGCAAGCAGCCACCTCTGTAAACAGACACAAACTGAATATAAAAATCTCCAAAAGGAGACGCTCCTCATCGTTAAAGTCGTTTGCTGCAATTCTTTGACTTCATTAGATTTCTGAGTTCTGAACTCAGGCTCACACTTCAGTTCTCCACGACAGTCCTGCAGTCCAGTATTGTTCCCAATGCACATTAATTAATTACATACTAAGAAAAAATAAAAATGTATTTTCCTGCAGACAGTAATATATTCCCATGTCACTTCAGTACCGCTTAAATATAAAAATGAATATGAAATATGACACGCTGGCCTTGATAGAGATTGCATTCTTTGAAGGGAAGGATTACTTGAGGGTACCTTGATGATGCTTTAAAAATAACACCATGCTCTCTCTCTCCCCTTCTTCCATCACTCTCCCACACAACGTTTCTCTCCTATCTCCCTGTCTTCCAATTTCTAAAAGAACATGTTGAGTCATTAAAAACAATTGAAAAATAAGCGATGAAAGGAATGATAAACAATGTTCGATAATACCATTCTTTGGAAAAATGGATCATATGGCACGTCGGTGCTCCGATATGTAGAATCCTGGTTTGGCACAGGGTTCACTCTCACAGCGTATGCGGATGAATCCTTTATAAATGATATACTTTATATGAAAGGGTCAAGCAAAAAAAGAAATAGAATCCTCTTCTGTATTCTTGACTAATCAATTGGACAAAGAAGGATGAAAAGCGGCTCACCTTGCTTTAAAAAATGCTGATTTATTTTGGATTCTTTTGCAGAACTCCATAATTGCCATAGTTTGTGTCTCTTTGAGTAGTACGTCATCAGTCACAGCAATAGTTTGTCCTTGACATTCTGTTGATTCAAATGAAGTTGAAAATGACTGGAATGTAAAGGGAAAGCTGTAAAATAACACAGACTGTCTACTGCAGTTCCACTAGAGTGATTGTTTAATTGCCAGCGACGACATCTATCATTTTTTATGTGTACATTTCATTTCTGGTTGTTTTTGTGTATCTCATATTAGTCAATGTCAGAAATAATGTGGACCTTCATTTCATACATAGTTCTTCAAACATAATTTAGATTATTTCATATAATTTAATATGATAACCTTTACCTGTATGCTGAAACATAAAAAATATTTACACACACCCCTCTTCACACACACACACACACACACACACGCTTTATATAAATGATGTCTGCTGCTATTAGGCAATAATGTAGCCATGAAGGGCTATACTTGGTCTGGGACAATGTGAACGTAGGTGTTTATATGTTAGTCATGTCCACATATTTAAAATATTTTTAACAGAGAAATTACTCACACTTACAAGATTTTTGGGCTGCTTGCACATTCATCTTGCTAGTGATCTCTAAGAATTTTTTCCTATGATTCTATTTGGGGTTTGCTTCTGAAAAGCCTCTGTGTGCCTGGTCATATAGTCTTAACACTTTAGCTAGGAGCAAGGGGTGAAATACGAAAGTGACCAATTGTGTTTCTCAGAATCTGAGGGGAGCAAATTGTCCTCTTCTCTCTGCTTTTATTCATTTGCTAATAAGGCTACATTATGTCACTTCGCCACAGAGTGTTTCCAAGATTGGTCTGAAAGGGAAGTCCTAATGCCAAACCTAATACCTCACTAACCAGAAATAAAAGAGTTGCTTAAAAAAGTGGGTTGTATGTTCGAACTCAAAAGACTTTGCCCAGAAAAGTCTTCTTCAGTTATTTTCCTTTGGTCTCTCTCTCTCTCTCTCTCTCTCCTCTCTCTCTCTCTCTCTCTCTCTCTCTCTCTCTCTCTAGCTCTCTCTCTCTCTCTCTCTCTCTCTCTCTCTCTCTCTCCCCTCTCTCTCCCTCTCTCTCTCGCTCTCTCTCTCTCTCTCTCTCTCTCTCTCTCTCTCTGCCCTCTCTCTCCCTCTCTCTCTCTCTCTCTCTCTCTCTCTCTCTCTCTCTCTCTCTCTCTCTCTCTCGCTCTCTCTCTCTCTCCCTCTCTCTCTCTCCTCTCTCCCCTCTCTCTCTCTCCCTCCTCTCTCTCTCTCCCTCTCTCTCTCTCCCTCTCTCTCCCTCTCTCTCTCTCTCTCTCTCTCTCTCTCTCTGGTCTGGAGTGATTTAGAGCAGAAATCATTTAGGCAGGGGCAGACGGCTCTTATTGGAACTGCTCGGGGGACAGCGTCTCAGTCTGAAGACTTGTGGAGAGAAAGTGAGGTTGGGCCCGGCTTAAATTCAGTCTGTCTACACTCAACTTTGCTCCCATCAATTCTCTCCACTCAGCCAGCTTCTCAGGAACTGGCTGTTTTATAGGCACCGACTTCAATTGCAAAGTTTATTGTTCTCTACCAAGTTGATTAAAGTTTAGCTTTCTCTCTTTTATACAGTACTGTGCCGAATGTTTGGGCCACCTCTCCTCTAAAGTCTTCATTTCGCTTCCAAAGAGTCCGACTTTCAGGCAGCACAGCATTTCAGCGTAACAGATTTCAGCAAGACTCAGACTCGAACCCCATTTATAAGCGATTTTACATTTTATTTGCCCTGCAGTGTGAATCAAACATGGCACATATGACTTTAGGCTGCTTTTTTAATTTGAAAGCTCTTCATTAAAAGTTCTCTCAACCTTTTCATGATCACATTTGGCCACATTAGTGCTTTGCTGCCATATCCTCCTTGCGCTCTGTCAGGGTTAGAGATTAATTGATTCTGCTGTCTGTGTCATGGCGCCCACTATACTGACCTCTCAAGCCCAGACTGTGGCTGTGGACGCCAGATCCCTCCTAAATTCCCCTCCTGTCACTGGAATATGGGGCGATGAATCACCGTGTTGCGGGTTTGCAGATGGAGTTGGTAATATCGTTAGTATAATATGATTAATTTTCCTACTCTTGCATATAATCTGGTCTTGAAAGTCCTAGATGTCTTTGATTAGTGCTACCAGTGGCACAGCCGTGATTAATGCACCATGTTCAATGTTATAGCAGACGTGCAGCTTTAGCCTGCAATGGATGATTTTGAAGAAATAAAGTGTTTATAAAGTGTTGAGTGGCTAAACATAGTGCGAGTGAACTGAGTCACAAGGTTAAGTGAAGAGGATGTTGAAAAGGAAAGCAGCACCTTGAACCGAATGAATATGCTTTTAAATCCATAGTGCACTTTATAGTAGCTGATAACATGTATTGTGATGAATAAAAAGGCTTACAATTGCGTAGCAGAGTCCATCCATCCTCAAATAGAATCCCACGCAAATGCCTGACTCACTTCACTCACAAACAAAAGTGCCGTCTCATTATAACGAGGTATAATTCAGTTTTTCAGATCCTGAGCAGACGGCTTAGTGTTTTGTTGTTTTGTGACCACCAATGATTCTTCTTTCCAATCAGATAACTGTCCTTTCTTTGAATGTCTTAATTCATCATTCTTGCTGCATGCTTACTGTGAAGAGGTGGAGAAATCTTGGCTGAAACGTCTTTTTGGTAAATTGAACAAGTAAATTAAAAACTCAGTTTATAGCCAGGTAGCCTAGGGAACTCATATTCACATCTCAGCTGAGGTTATGGGTTTGAGAGTAGCTCTGTCTCTAGCACAAGTACCATACAAGTCCCTGAGCAAGGCTCTTAACCTCAAGTAGCTCCAAGAGACTTTGCCGTCATTAAAAAAATCAGCCGGGAAAAGAGTCTGATGAATCCAATGAATTTAAAAGTTATATCCCAGGAGACAAATTCAGTTCCTACATGAATGATATCATGCTATGTCATATATTCTAAACATTACCCTTTTAAAAAACATTCATCAATGTGGCATAAAAGCCACTGTAACTATCACGCTGTTACATTTTTGTTTTTATGACAGCACTCTGTGACAAGATATGTTTCTGTTTCCAGTTCACAATAAAGACTTTTCAGATATTTTACAAAAATACATTTGTACACAGCTCCTTTAAATGGCAATCTTTTCAGTGGATTTACAGATTATTTATTTAAACTTCAGAAAAAACCAACATATAAGTTTAAATGACCTTTGCCAGGGATGCTGATACAACCCCATACAACAGAACCTGGTTTTTGTACTTTTGTTGTGGCTAATAACAGTCTGGATGGTCCCTTTTGTTCTTGGTCCAAATCACACAGCATCCATTTCTTCAAAAAGCATCTGAGATACTGTATGTCTGATCACAATAAAGGTTTCCACTGTGGGATGCTTCACATCAGAGCTTAGAGAAGTCAGTGCCAAGTCTGGACATGATAAGCATCATCCATTTATTTTCTGCCACTTGTCCCAAGTGGGGTCGCTGGAGTCCATCCCAGCTCACACAGGGCGAGGACGGGGGACACACCCTGGACAGGTCACCAGCCCATCGCAGGGAGGAGCGGGACGGGGACGGCACCTTGCTCAAAGGCACCTCAGGGCAACCCATTGGGAAGGGGTTCGAACCCCCGATCCTCTGATCATGCGCTATCACCTACCTAACCGCTAGGCCACCGCTGCCCCATGATAAGCATAAGGCTTCTTTTTTCACAGCAAAGTGACAATTGTTAATTTAACTCTGTACTTTAGTCGTTTACAAAAGTTTATCCAAAATAATTCTGTGGTTCTATCAGCTGTGAATGAACGCTGTGCTAAATGTGGGATTGGAGAAGTGTTATGCTTGCCCATTTCCTTTATACACTGAATTCCTCCAAATGTCTTCAGTCATTAAATGATAATATGCTATGTAGAAGGAAAAATGCAAATCCTTTCAATATTTCTTTTAGGAACATTGTTTTTACACATTGCAATATAGTTCTTTTGTTAACAGACTGGAGATTTTTTTTAACTCATTATCTGCCCTAAATCGCCCCCATCCCAACATGAACTGCATGAATGGATGTGTGTTAAAAATGTAATGAAGTGGATCACACAAAACATGAAAACTGTTTGCAATTGAACAAAAGGATATAAAAGTAAAAGTAAATGGGGTTTTATAGGAATTACAATATTATTACATTGTTATTAACAAGACTGTATAGCTTGCTTACCGAACGAAAAATAAATGTACCTAAAATAAAGGTTTTGCTGTCTTACTGCTATAAATATGTGTAACAGTGACATTTCATTTGACATTAAGATTTTTTTTACATTCTACCAAATCTTTTAAAATTTTTTAGAATAGTGTACTGCCTGTGTCCTTTACTCTTTCTTTGCTTTGCAATTTAAAACTGATATATATAATAACGGTGCGCGTGTGCATCTTGGTTTTGCTGCTGTGATTTGAGGTGCCCTTTGGTTGACTCCCTTTTGTTGTCTCGCTGCCTCCCTCTGCCCAGCCGTCCTTATCCATTCAGCAGCACAGAAGCATCACAGATTAACAAGAGGATAAGCAGCAGGCTGCGCTTTCAAGTCCTGTCTGTTTTTTTCGCTGTGTAATCACTCACTGTGAGAGTGAAGGAGAAGTGGAGAGCCAGCGGTGCAGGTAGACAGGACCCCGGTGATGTGTATTTAGCATCCTGTAGGCTTCACACTGAAAGAAGCTGGATTTGTCTTAAATTAAAAAAAATTAATAAAAAGATAGAAAAGATAACATTTAGGTAAATTCAGAATTATCGTAGTAATATTTCTTTTTTGCTGTAGATATATTTTATGTAGGTATATTCAAATATACATAAATGTGTATATAGTTGTCGTCTAACAAATATATCATACTTCCAAAATGGCAGTCCTAGATGATTAGCAAAAATGGCCAAAAACATCTTGTTAAAAAATTCTCTTACATATATTGGTAGATTGGAAAATGAATCAAACATAGATTAGAAAATGAGTCAAATATACATCAAGTCATTTTGGACCTCTTCGACTGGGTTTCTAATTTTGAAATTTTTATACAGTATAAAGATCAGCTGGTGTTTAAAGATTTCGTAAAAAAAAAAAAAAAAACCTGAATTAAGACACAATGTTATATTTTGAAAACAATAATGTGTAGCTATAGCTGGAGATACAGTGTATAACCAAATTGCATGTACAACCCTGAAACGAATGAAGTTCAAGGTGCTTCCCAGCCTTTCTCCAATGGAAATGTGTTCTCTGAAGCAGTGAACCGTGCTTCACTTATCTGGCAGTGTGATGAAAAGATCTAGATGTGGAGATCATCCTAGTATAGTACAGAGTGCCAACTGTAAAGTTTGTAGGGGGAAGGATAAAAGCCTAGAGTAGTTATTCAGAGTTTAGGGCCGTTTAGGTAAAAGGAAATTTTAGAGAATTACAGTGCTGCTTGAAAAATGTTTTCCTATTTCTGACTATTTTTAACATCATTAGATTTGTATTCAGGTCCTGGAAGTAAATAAAGGGAGCCCAATTAAACCAATGACGCAGAAATATTTCAGGGTTTGTGGAAAAAATGAGCACTCATTCTCAAAAATACACCAGAATTGTATGGAAAGCTATTACTGTGGACACTTTTATTGCTACAGTTAAGAAAAACTCAGCAGTAAAGCCCATGGTTCTAGAGTGGTATGTCAACTAATTATAGAAAGTTGTTATATATTCTATTCTTCTATGCTCAAAATGCCACTAAGTAGATTTCTTATTTTCATATCGTCACCATTATCCTCCACCTCCACTCCAGTGGTTACTATAGCTATGGATAATAGGCTGAGCCCAAATGTTCATGGACTTAAGTCACATTCATGTTCCATAGCATAACAGAAAGTCACAATGCCAGGAAAGAAAAGGAATGCAATTAAAAGACTTTAAGGAAAAAAATCCCTGAAGTATGAGGATGAAACCATGCAATGTTCAAAGGAGCACAAGTGGGGCCATGACTTAAAAGAAGAACCCATACTCCACTGGGCCACTCCAGACAATGGAGTTATAATAAATGCAGTATAAATGAGATTAAAGATAGGCTGAGGTCAGACCAGGGAGTGATATGAGACAGAGCAGTGGCTAATGTTGCAAGTCTATCACAGATTATCTTTTAAAGATTGAAATGAAGGGCAGCCTATTGTGATGAAGATGTACAGAGAGCCCAGAGTCTTTTGTGCCAATTTTAGGTGTAAATCTTGACAAGCCTTTCAACCAGTAGGTGCATTGATTTGTAGCATATAAAAAAGAGGGAAAAAAAATATATATGAACGTGCAAATAAAGAATATACACTTTTATAATCCATCCATTTTCGGCCGCTTGTCCCAAACGGGGTCACGGGGGAGTGCTGGTGTCCAACCCAGCGCACACAGGGTGAGGACGGGGGATGCACCCTGGACAGCCCATCACAGGGAGGAGTGGGACGGGATGGCACCTTGCTCAAGGGTACCTCAGGGCAACCTATAGGGAAGGGGTTCGAACCCCCGATCCTCCGATCATGTGGCCGACACCCTAACCACTAGGCCACCACTGCCCCCACTTTTATAATGCAATTTAAAATCTGAGCATCACAAATGCAAAACGTACCAAAATGAAGAAGAGTAAAATACCACCCATGTATGTAAGTAAGATGTATGTATGAATGTATGTATGTAAGAATGTAAGCATGGCTATTTCTTCATCATATCCATCATTTCTTTGCAGCTTTCAAACCCTGCACTTAGTGCCCATTTCGCATGATAAGCTGTTGTTTTATGAAAATCCACAGACAGTGAAGATACATTTTGCACCATGGTTGCTCTCATCCGACTCATACAGAGGATCTGTGCAACCTCTCTAAAACAATTCCACTCTGCCATGCTGTAACAGTCTGTATGACTCATTGAATTATCCATAAAAATAATCTAGTCATCCATATCATTTGATATGATGGAACATCTCCTTATGTTTTCCTATTGCTATAGAAGTATAAATGTATGATCTTTCATGCTGCAAAAACAGCAATTGCAAGTTGCTAGAACTCTGCGTTTTGCATGTTGCACTACTGTCACCCAAGTAAGGATTTTATTGTGACTATACCTTGCACTCCAGCTGCAGTTTAAGCCCAGAGTGCAGGTAAAGGAGGGTGTATCTAATAAATTGGCAACTGTTTTGATTTTACTTTGCTAACTGGGTCACAACATTGTTTTTTTACATGCACCAGACATGACTGAGAACTATGTAGAGGTGTGGTATGATGACCATGTTAGCCAAAGTGAAAGAAATTATCATTCCCTGTTCTTCTACGTCAACTAGTCAAAATGTTCCTACATCATCAACTTCTTTTCCAAATGTAGAAGTCAATGCCCTTCATCTAGAACCCTCAGCTTGCACTGACATCTGAGTTTAAGCTTAATATTTTAATACCTGATGGCATCAAATATTGATTTTGTTTGCATCAAATATTGTGGGGTAGCAGTGGCCTAGTGGTTAGGGACCAGGCCCCAGGATCGGAAGGTTTTGCCAGACCAGCAAGTTGCCTGAGGTACCCTTGAGCAAGGTAAAGTCCCCATCACTGCTCCCTGGGTGCTTAAATAGCTGCCCCCTGCTGCGTGTGTGTGTGTGTGTGTGTGTGTGTGTGTGTGTGTGTGTGTGTGGGTTAAATGAAAGGAAGCATTTCATTGTGGTTCACTGTGTGCTGTACTGTGTCTCACAATGACAAGAATAGTCACTTTCACTTTCATCATTTTCATTTAACTGCTTCTACTAAGCAAGACAAGAGTAACAGTGACAAAGAAAAACTCCTCAAACTAGCAAGAGAAAGGAACTTTGAGAAAAACGGAGAATCAGATCAGGAACCAATCCGTTGGCCAGCACCCGATGACAAAGGAATAACAAAACAAGTTATGAAGAAATGAATAAAGAACGGATTAATTCATGAACAATAATGAGTAGAAGAAGGGAGACCAATCAGAAAACAGTGGTATTAAAATTAATCCATAAAATAATGAAGCAATGACTAATGTAAGACATGGCGTCTTACATTAGTCATTGCTTCATTATTTTATGGATTAATTTCAAAAGATATATAGAAGAATGATCATGAGAAATGTGAGAACCTGTCAGGCCCATGAAACACTGAGCTGACTGTCAGCAATCAGACTCTACCTGGTTGTTGGTGAACATCAGTGTGCTTCTTCAGATGTAGTCAAAGATCTGAATCAGTGCTTGCAATTGCTTTTTTGGCCAATTAAGCTTGGTGAAATCAGAGTTGATGATCTAAAATACTTTTTGCGGCAAGCAGATCAAATAAAGAAATGACTGTCATTAACAGACATTAGATATTTCACAATACAGCAACTTCTGAATAACACTTGGACTGCTGTAAGTGGGCTGCAGCTCCCCGACACTGGTTCAGCTCAGTTGTCAGGCCAAATTTGCACCCCTGGAACTAGGATAGCTCTTTAATGGCATCACTCCAAGTTTTTTTGGCCACCTTTAGAGAGCAGTTGGAACTGTTTCACTTACTGTGTAACTGGGGCTGATAACAACAGTAACTGACAGCAACGTGATCAGGCGATACAGAAGTAAAAAATAAATAAATAAATAAATAAAACACCAACATTTAACCTGATCATTTTCCGGTTTCATTTCCTCAACGTGATTTTTTATTAATCACTTAAAAGTAAATGAGGTTTGTTTGACTATAAGTGTCAAAGAAAAAAAGTTCAGCTTTTAAGAGATGTGGTTGTTAATTAATTAAGTTCCTTTCTACCAAAATGCTCTGCAGGGAGAACAAAGAGTATGAATTGGAACACAGCCTGATTTTGCAGCTATCCCATATTTTGCATCTTCTCCCATGTGTACATCTGATCCCTAGAGTTAAGACAGTTGCAGACACTGCCTTACCCAGTCTTGCTTTTCGAAATAATGTTATTCATTGCTTCAGTGAAAGCCTCTACTTTTCCTGGGGGGCTTTACATTACATGATTGAACATTGCTGTGATTATTTGATTGCATTCTGCCAAAAGAGCACCAAGAAATCTTAACTGGTGACAAACCATTCAAGCTGTATTTGCACAAGTGGAAGGTCAGCAGTAAAAGCACCTTAAACTACCAGTTAGAAGGGGTTTGCGAAGGACTGGCAGGACCTTCTGCCCTGTGAGAGCTGGGATCGACGTCTGAGACCCTAATTAGGACAAGCAGCTCAGAAAAGGAGGGAGAAGGGGTGTAGTGATACTTAGGGACCTACGGTCCCCATAACGTTCCCAATTTCATTAAAGAATTTCAATCCAAATGTGCTCATTGTAAGACTTTTCAATTCTGAAAAAGTCTGCTGTTCACAGAGTTCACAAGCTCCTGCCAGTAAAAGAAGATTTCAGCAGCCAGATTAGTATGTGGTGAGAATAAAGCACAGAAAACCTGGCCTCCCTTTATATCAATAATGCTGCCTCATAAATATCCATTGTGTATGCCTCTGCCTTACTTTATAATATAGTGTTGAAGTCAAGCTGCCTCTTTTTAGAGGTGAGAATAGAATGGATCGAGCAGTTTTTGCATTCACTAAATCACCAAGACAACAGTCCAAGCTCACCCAAGGCCATTAAAAAGAAATGAATCGGGCAGAGCCAGCGTTGGACCTCCGCCCGGTGAACCCTCTCTTTATATTGAACCCCCAACCTCATTAATCTCTGTCTGAGCTCTCTCATCATCTTAGAATGAGTTAATGAGATAAAACACGGTTTAGCCCTGAGTTAGAAGCCTGTGAATAAAATCAAATTGTTGTTTTGGTTAACGGTTCATTGATGCATGCTTTCATGAGAGCCTGTCTTACTGTTGTCTTACTGTGCGTTATGACAATGGAGGACAGACAGATGGCAGATGTGCAACTCCTGTCCCATAACAAACAAAACAATGATAGCAAGGAGGTATGAAATCTGTGCAACTGGGAAAAATGCATGGTGGAAACAAAATGCAGTGAGCGGTAGGGATGTTGTAACAACCATCATTGCTGTCATGTCAGTAATTGAACAGGAGATTGATGATGAACCCTTCAACAGAAACATCAATGAAATGGTTAAACGCTGATAAGAGGTCGCGGGTGGCCAATGAATCACAATAACCGTTATGAATAATTATCATTACGTTTAGGCTGGTGTGTTTCTGAAAGTTTCTAAGGGTTCTCAGGTCTCATGTGTCTTTGTTTACATTTTGTCATGTGCATTTGTTTAGGTTATTTTGAAGTGAAAGTGATAGTGACCATCCATGGTGACTATTCATTGTGAAACACGACGAAATGCAACATCTCCTTTTCACCCACACACACCGTGCAGCAGGGGGTAGCTATTTAAGGCACCCAGAGAACAATAAAGAGGACAGTACCTTGCTCAAGAATACCTCAGAGCAACCTACTGGTCTTGGATTCAAACCCAAAACCTTTGATCCTGGGGCCTCGTCCCAACAACTAACCACTATACCGCGCCTTGGCAACCATTGCTGTTGTTCCTGGTTGTTGTTACTACTCATTAGGTACTTAAGGAGATCCAGACCGACCCAGACTTGGACACATATTGACCATATAGCTGTATGTATGTTGTAATACCACATATTAAAACACATGGGCACATTTTTAATGTGGCATGTTCAATGATTGTTCAGCATTACTCTGAACTTTCTCTCTAAGAAGACAAATGGCCACCAGACCCCTCCCTTTTTAATCATTCAGGTCTGTAAGATATTCTTGGTGAGCACCACACATGCATTTCTGTTGTGGAGAATGTACTGAAGGCTAACGCCTCTGACTGAATCACTTTTTTCCACATCTCTGTAGATCAGTGCTTGTGGTTTTACACCACTGAACTCTCAGCGGTGTAGTCAGCTTAGTAACGAGTGCTTTATGCTCTGAAGCCCTACAGTAATGGCCCTCTCTGCGTTGATGTGGATGAACTGTTCTTGCAGACAGTCTATTTTGTGCATTTAAGGAAGAGCTGCCCTTTTGTTTTTCCTTGCATATCACATTACCATAACACTCACTGAATGAGCTCTTTTGACCCCAATTTATAAACCTATGTTCTGACGTCTTTTCATAGATCTTAGTGCAGATGTATCATCATCACTGTTCGTATAGAAACTCAGTGAAAAGCCATTCATGATTAAAATTCTTGCCTTCTGTGCTCCAATTTTGAGCCCACTTTCAAATTCACTGCTTTTCCCTTAAAATGGTGTTTTGGTTTAAAGTGTCTTGGAGTTCAGTAGACATCTGCACACTAGTTTCTCTTCTCGTTATTTAGGCTTTTCCATTTTACTCTTAAACTGTTTGCACTTTATGCATGATCTGTCTATATATCCTTTAAATATAAAATATTTTTGAAGCTAAATGGGTATTCATTCCAGAAAACTCCTACGTAATACGTATGTGTAATACAAATGATCAATCTTAAGGGAAGCAGTAGGATTTTTTAATACTGCAAATGCATAAAGCTGACTAATGTGCGCAGAAGATTTTGTGTAAGTGTTCAGTAGGTCATCTACTAAATTATGTTGAATCACATACACCTACAAGGGCTGTAACTCTTTATAAAGAGGGATAATATGCAGGCAGCCTTCTACAAAGCTAACCCCAGCATCATCTCCTTGGCCAGTACAGATTTGTGATTCATTACTGAATAACACTTTCCTCCATGCCCCATGACTGCTTCTCTTTAGTCACAGTAAGCTTGTGTCCTCCTGTTTACGTGTTTTTTTTAGGTTTCCTGGATGTAAAGCCCATTTCATTGAGTACATTTTACCCATTCCTCTCTCAAATATTTTTGCTTCTGGCCAATTGATTTTGATTTTCTTTTCTTGCTGTGTACTTTCTATTGTGGAAGCAGATTGCATTGAGTTTCTTTTCTGATGCTTTAACATCTTCAGTGTTCAGTGTCTTGGAGTTTCATAATCGTTTCCATTGTTTCAAAACCAGCTTTCAATTAGCCAAGTCCAACAGCTCTTCAAAATCTAAGCAAATTCTCTTTGATTTTAAAATGCACCTCTATTTAGGCTCTTTAAGTTTCACTTGTTAAAATGATCACAAGCGGGATAAACAGCAGGGTGTCTGGCTTTTAGTTGTTATGTGGTGATTGCATCACAACAACATGTATTTTGCAACTGCATATTTTTATTTTTGATGCCTGATGCGAGACTAGAAACATGCCAGTAGCTGGAGGCATATTAATCTCCTCAGTGCTCCTGGGTGACAGAAACTTTCAGTGGCTACAGGGCATACCTTCATGTTTTAGATATGTGTCATGCCCATCCTACTGGCTATTGTTTAGCACTGAAGGTGAAGGTCTTCTAAAAACGAAGTTCTTGACAATAATGAGGCACGTTACACCACTTCCTCCTCCATCTGCTTGTAATCTCCCCAATTTTCTGGTTTCTACTAAGCAGGTGTATTTAAGGTCACAGTGAATGTGTCACTGACAGATAGATAACAAGTACAATCCTGACAGCATGGGGAGATTTTTGTACTTTTACAGAAATTATAGAGTTTTCTTGTGACCTGAGGGCTTAGATCTGCCAGAACACTCTTTAGGCTTAAAGGGAAAGATTAGCCAGTGGCATTGGTGTTCTGCAGAGAAAGCCACTTATCTAGGATCTTGAAAAGCAGCTTAATCAAGAAAATACAATAGTACCACAAGGAGAACATCGAAATGGCCTTCAATAGCAGTTTATTAACCCCAAACTTTCCCAAAAAGTCATGGGATTTGTTACTTTCACTGCTGTTGTATTATAACTTCATACAAAGTGGCAGAAAAATAGGCACTAATGGAAAGTTCTATTCTTCCTTGGTAAAAAGTTATTCTTTTGCCTGTGGTCTTACATAGCATAACATCAGGTATGTTCTATTTCAATAATAAAAACAAAAGTCTAACTGGGCTTATAGCTCTCCCCTGTAGGCATCCTTCATTCTGCTAAACTTAAGTGAGTTTAAGAGACAATTCAGGTCCATGAGGTGCCCTGCATATAAACTAAAGAATCAGAGAAATGTTATTGATCCTGAGGGAAATTGCTAAAGCACCATATTTATGCACGTTGGTTTGTGGACAAAGCAACAGACAGAAACATATAATATCCCAAAGTAAACTGAGCCAAATAAAATGCAAATACATACAGACCTTTGCCACGAGCAGCAAGAGCAACTGTTAAAGGCAAAATGGTAAAACGGTAAAAATATACAGGGTGTTGGGAAAGTACAATAGCTTAAAAACTCTTTTATGCTTTAGCGACTCTTATACTAATACTTGCCCATACTGATCATCATCCTGTTAAAAAAAAAAAAAAAAAAAACCTTTCTGTGTCTCAAATTTAATTTATCCTATGGATTGTTAAGAGTATGAGCAGGCAGTATGATATAATAACCATGTTCACTTAACCTGGCATCAGAAGTTTTTGATAAGAGAAAATGTGGCCAGTCAATTAAAAAGTGTATTGATTTTTGTCCTAGCAATGGCCATTGGACTGGTCAAGGGCAATTTTCCCCAGCAAACGAGTGTTGTTGATTGCCTAAGGGCAGTGTATTAGATATGATCTAAGCTTGGAATTCACCGGCTGTGGTGGTCTTGTATTTAGGGACTCGCCCCCAGGATCTGAAGGTTGTGTGTTTGAACTCCAGTAGGTTGCCCTGAGGCACCCTTGAGCAAGGTACTAACCCCATCACTGCTTCCTGGGCACTGAATAAGGTTGCCCACTGCTGCACTATATGCATGGGCTAAAAACAAAGGTTGTGTTTCACTGTGTTCCAAAATGACAAATAATCACTTTCCCAGGAGTGTCGTGACAGACACCCAGTAGCCATCCACAGGAAAGTCAGACCAGGCCACTTTCTTCATGGTCACAATGGTCACATGCTCATTGTAGATGCTTTTGGCTGAAAACAGAGGTCAGCACTGGTACCTGCTCAACAAGCCGTGATGCACTGGGATGCACCTGATCCTGATTTCCTGATCTTAGCCATGGCTGCCCATAACTTTGTTGCTGCTAAAACTAGTCGCCCTTTCTTCGACTGCTTTTGGTACTCACCACTGCATCACATGGAAGCCCCAGCGGTCCTGCTGTTTGGGTTTTGGCCACCACAATTTAATCCTTGTCAAAGTTCCTCAGATCTTGACACTTGCCTTTTCTGTTTCCAATGTTATTCACATCAGTGGTTTTAATTTTATGGCTGACAAAATTTAGTCTGTCACTTCACAAGTTGGGTAGATTCAAACTTCAGTTTGAAACTTCCAGAAAAATAGAGTATAGAATTTGTGTTACAGTAATAACTAAATGGTTTAGGCAGTTATGCGTATAAAATATGTAAGGAATGTAATAATTAAACTCATTTTGTTTTGAGTGTGTGTTCTTTTTCAGTTTCACGATGCCAGAGCAGTTCCTGACTCTGGTTCCATTTTATATCCTCCATACTTCAAAGGAAGCATCTGTTGTCTTATCATTTAGCTCTTGTAAACCTCTAATTACCTCACACTACGTTTCCCTTGTTACGCAGCCTCCTCACCTTGTCATCTCAGTCCTCTCTCCTCAGTAGGCAAGAAGATGCTGAGATATAGTTACACAAACAAATACGAGTGTTAGGACCTCCCACTCTCTTACATGAATTCTAGGTTTCTCGTATAGGAGGTGGTGATATTAGCATCTTTCACTTGTCTCCTTGACAACTCAGACAGCTCTGAGGAAATCTTAGGAAATATTTCGGAGTCTAAAGGAGCTGAGGATGAGGGAACGTGACCCTGTGGGACTACTGGGACGTTGAGTTTTTCTTTTCAGCAAGCTGCATTTGTTTTGGTAACAGACGGAGAGATGTCTCGCCCATGCAGCTCTGCGCCAAGTGAACTTGTGAATATTTAATGTCACTCCCACGCAAAAAACTCATGCAAAACTGACAAGGTATGTAATAAGATTGTAAAACAATGCTTATTGCACTGTAGCATTTAGTATTTCATCTCGGATATTAAAGAACATCTTCACAATTACCTATTAATTCATTTATTGTTTTATTTATTGCATTATTCCTACTCTCAAACAGTTCCATATCTAAAATGGGATTAGTTGAGCCAATTCCAAAGCTATGAAAACATACTTAATATATGATAATGAAACCAAGAAAATGGCAGCTCTGGGACACATTTTTGGACAACTGGCAATATTATTAAAAGCTTATATATGTTATATCTACAAATTCTGGATAAACCACTGCACTACACAGCTAAGGGGGATGAAACCTACATTTTAAATGGAAGCGTTCCACGTTTTTTTACTGGTTTTTTCAGCAAAGGAAATGCAACATCAAAACACAGCATTGTTAGAGAACTTCAGCAGCTTCATACAGCAGGGTAGTTACCCCTTAAGAGGCTCATAAGCTATGCAAATGAATTAGAACAAATTTAATCAACACTTGGTCTGCAGCCCCAGAGCTGCAGAACTCCATTTGTAACTTTTCTCTCTTCGACTGGCTTTCAGCATTTTCTAGCTCTTAAGAACGAACAACATTACTGCCGTCTTATTAATGAGTCAGAAAAAAGTTGTTAGTCAAAACTAAAGTCCAACTAAATCCGATACGTAAGTTCATCTGTAATAATCGTTACAGTCTGAATGAATGGGTCGGTAAAATCACGGGAGCTTATGTAACTGATGAGCAAGAAGACAGCCGAATGTCAATGTCAATGCAATGAGCCCCTGTAAGGCATTAAGTAAATAACTGGTTGCCGGCAGTGTATCCTAATGTATATGATCTGTTCTCCTCCATGCACATTAAACTGTGTGATCTTTGTTGTTTTTACTTACTACGTCTCATTTTCTAATGTTAAATCTTTGAGATCATGTCAGTGTAGGTTTTAGGAGTGAGATGCTTTGGCCCTAAAGAACCAGGGAATTAGAAGTAGAACTAGTTTACTCATCTGAGGGAGGAAGAGGGAAAGGGAGAAGAGAGAGAGAGAGAGAGAGAGAGAGAGAGCATTAGCATTCCTGCCGAAAATAAATATCGTGTCACACTACATGGTTTCAGCTTTTTGTCACGTTTTTACTCTGGCAGACACATTTTATGTTGTAAATAAATCTGCAGCTTGTTTAGTCATGCACTGTGACAAGCAGATAGACCAATAATTAAACTCCAGTGAAACCTTGACACAGACTGTCTCTTCCACAGTTTTTGGTCATTGGTCATTCAGTGTAACTTTATATAAGGGGCTGACCAGTAAGGAATATGCATGAGCCAAACACTACCTTTGGGTAAAACCTTCAGATTAAACAGAATCAAAGATGTTTATGTTTTAAGATTCTTTCTGGAGGGTAGTCAGTGTTAGATACCTCTACCTCGGTGGTGGATCAGAGAGGACGGAATAGTGAATAGTGACTGTGAGATACTGAAAACACTTTCTTTAATAATTCTCAGAATCCTGTTTTGTTCTTCTTTTTCTATTTCCTTCAAGCCGACCACCTGCATGTCACCACATCCAAACCTTTGGAATCTTTGGTCTTCCTCTTCTCCTCTTTCCTGGCAGCTCCATCTTCAACATCCTAATCCTCGTCTCTCCTCTAGACATGTCCAGACCAACACTACCTTGCTTCCCTAACTTTGCTAGTACCCGTCTGTCACAAATCACTCCAGCCATTTCCAGCTGGAATCAAAAATTTTTTTTTTTTCCAATAGAAACTATGATGACATTGGTGGATGCATCCTTTTTCTTGTTTATTTCTTTTTTGTAGCACGTTGATGATGATGATGATGCATCTTTTATCAAGCCAGTTTTGCTCCAAAGAGGAAGAACTGCAGGCTGGTCCAGGAGGCTGCACCATGGTTCATAGAGTCTTAAACAAAACATTTTTTAAAGACATTTGGATGGTAAAGAGCTGTGATTGTTGCTGAATGTATTTCAAAAAATCTGTTTTTAATATGTCAATCGGAAGGGTTAACAAACAGGATTTTAAATGCAACAATGTCTCATTTTCCGCTTTATTCCACACCTTTAATTTTCCTTTTAAAATGCATTTGGCAAAAATCCCAAAAGTTCCGAATCCTGCTTTTTCAAAGGTTATTGCAAAGTTAAAAACAATTATGTACCATGAATACACATTCGCAAGCGTTAACGTCATTGGATCCAACTCTGAATGTAAACTCCCGCTGTATATCCAGTGTCGACCGGAGGAGGATGGGTTCCCCCTTTGAGTCTTGGTTCCTCCCAAGGTTTCTTCCTCCAGTTTTTGGGAGTTTTGCCTCTGTCGCCCTCGGCTTACTCACTTGGTGCTCAGACCTGGATTCTGTAAAGCTGCTTTGTGACAACAGTTGTAAAACGGGCTATATAAATAAAACTGACTTGACTTAAACATATCCATCATACACTTTCAACAATGGAATTCACTGTAAATGTTTTGTTTTTTTTAAAGAAGCTAATTTTTCTGAGTGAACTAACAAAAGAATTCATACTTACGGAGAGGATATATACAGATGTGATCCTAAAAAATCTGCTAATGCAAAAGTCAAATACTTCATTCAATCAGCTCAAATAGTTAAATTAATATATAGGTAAAAGCCATGGAAGAGCCATTTTGTTTTCTCTGAGGGCCATATTTCAATTTTAAATCTAAGAGCATGACGAACCCATAAGCCTATAGAATCTTAACCTCGTATATGGATCATTATACACAATTATCCGAAACAAAATTAATTACATTTTATTGGAAATGGTTGCTCCAATGTATGCTAATGAATATCTACACCATTCATCTGTTCTAACCAGCTCATGTGTTTTTGTTAGTTTTTCATGGTTAATGTTTATTTGTGTTGATCAGAAGAATTATTACTTCTTAGTAAAATTATTACTAATTATTAGTAAAAATACACTAAGGTCAACCCAGAATCCTTTTGTGCAGGTTTTGTTTTCTTTAAGAACTACAGAGAAGTCTAGTTGCTGGAGAGTGAAGAAGTTTTCAGTGGTACAAAAAGGCCTCAGGGTTGACCTGAGGAAGGTCCAGTGAGGCGAGGCACTGCTTTGATGTTTTTTGAGAAGCATCTGTCATGAATAAGTCTTCTCGATGCATTTTTTTTTCATTCAGCTTTCACACATTTGTTCATGGACACACGCACAAACACACCCACCGTGCAGTTTCCTTGGATTTTCTATGCCCAGATTAGGGCAGGGCATCGCTGGGGCAGACAGAAATGCCCTTCCATCAGTGAAGAAGCTTCGCTGCAGCTCTGAGCTCATTCCCCAGGTCATTATGCCACAGACTGAGTGCTTTATATTCTGATGGGGTTCATCCTCACTGACAGATAGAGCGCACTGAAGCTGTCACCCTCCTCTGGCATGGATTTAAGGGAACACTAGTATGAAAATAAGAGAGTGAGAGGAAGATAAAGAGCTGGAGAAAGAGAAAGAGAGTGCAGGAGAGAGAGAGATTGTTATTGGTATCAGTCGGAACCATTGCTAGCGTGGAGACTCCAGCTCAGATGTTCTTTTGCGACCTTTCTGTGTCTGATTGTAGCTGATGACTGATCTGAGACATGAGAGTAATTACATTTAGCTTATTACGCGTTCTCTTTCTCTAATCTCCACTGAAAATGAATCAAAGAGATTTAGTTAAACATCTGAATATGTTAATTCCCTCTTCCTTTGATTGCATTAGATTCCTCTGATGTCTGCTGTGTCAACAGCCATTTTCATCTCAGTAAATTTTAATGAGAGCAAGGAAACAACACACTGCCATCAGACTACAGGTGGTTTAAAGGAACAGACACGCTGTACTGGACCTGAATAAAGCCTAATAAAACATCCTGAAAGAACAGGCACTGCAACACAGACAAACTCTTTCCCTGGGAATTTAATGAGCAGAATTTTTTATATTCTTTGGCAGACTTTTGGACTGAGCCTATTGGTGCAAAAGAAAAACCTCCAACAGAGTTAAAAAAGTCCTTTAAAGTTGCTTCATACCAGTTATTCTAGTGTAGTTCATCCCATTGGCACATGTGCACTGTGATTGTGACAAGAACTGTATTATTCATTTACATTTACATTTACAGCATCTTATCCAGAGCAACTTCTGCTTCCTCATTACAGGGGCAGTCTCCATGGAGCAACTTGGGGTCAAGGGTTCTGCTCAGGAACTGCAACCTTTTGGCCCATAGGCAATTATCCTACCACAAGACGTCCGTCATCTTACTGGTTCCTTACTGGTTGCTTTTTACATTGTAGCTAACTTTTCTCAGTAGATAATCCTCCAACTGTTTGGGGTGATTCTGAAGAAGAGTGTGACAGCATTTCCACATGACATTCTGAAAGTGTTGTTCCTAAACAGAGTTGGTAGTGGTTCCTCTGCGATACAATTCAGCAAATAGGTTGGGCTGGGAAGTACTTTTACAGATTGACTGGAACAAGATGAGTTTCAGATTAATCATCTGGGAAAAAGCTGAGCTGTACTTGAACTATTGTGGTAGTTCCAAGGCTCTAATACAACATTTGGCTTTCTCCCAGAGCTGTAATTGTCCTTTTTAGCAACACTACTGTATGTCAGCAATAGCTTGGGTTTCTCTTCAGTCACACAATAAATCTCACTTTTTACTAAAGATTTCCAAAGATGGGAACATTGACGAGCTCTGTGTATTTACATTTACGGCATTTAGCAGACGCTCTTATCCAGAGCGACTTACAGGTCCTAATTAAAGGGACAGTCCCCCCCTGGAGCAACTCAGGGTTAAGGGTCTTGCTCAGGGACCCAGTGGTGGTAGTGCCAGAGGTGGGATTTGAACCAGGGACCTCTTGATCCAGAGGTCCGTAGGCAAGTACCCACAACTAGACCACCGTCACCCTTTGGGGCTGAAGTGGCTTAGAGGGTAGAGGGTTGGCCCCAGGATCGGAAGGTCATGGATTTGAATCCCGGACCAGTATGTTGCCTTGAGAAAGGTCCCCATCTCTGCTCCTAGGGTAGCTGCCCCTTGCTGCAAGTTGTTTATGGATAAAATTCAGAGGTTGCATTTCATTGTGGTTCACTGTGTGCACTTCACTTCAGTAGAACGTTTATAGAACATCACGGCTGTGATGATTTATCCACCTTCATTATAGAACTCTCCCTATCACGTTCTCTCATTTGATAAACAAATAGACCTAACAATCACAGCTTACACTGGCTAATTCTGTTCTCTCATCATTCTTCTCTGTAATGTTGAAGAGAAACTATTCATATTTTTCTGAATGTTTTTTTTTTTTTATATCTAGACTGCACTAGTGTTAGTCTACAGGAAGAACTTTGTAAAAGTAAAAAAAAAACTCTCACAGTAAAATACTGAGCTTGAATATATTTAAAGCAATCGTTAAATTATTGTGTTTATCGTATCCCTATAAAGGACAATATAATTCCCCTGTGCGTGATCATGCTTTGAATGATAAACTTGCCTTGCTTTGGCTTACCACTTTATTTTATTAAAGTTTGGTGATTATTGTGTTTGTGTGAAAAGGTCTTGCACTTGTTGCAGAGCAATTTTGCTCTTTTCAAAGTTATTTTCAATATTTTTCATCCCACTAATGGCTTTATTCAGTAAAGCAGAAGTGCTTCATTCAGAATAGCACTGAGAAGCAGTTGGCAGAGTTGTAAAATGTCCCCAAATTAAAGGTAAACGATTTAAGCAAATAGTTTTTGCATGAGCTTCAAAAGAAAAGAAAAATGAAGCACCTACCTGCCCTGACTTAAAAAAGGCAAATTCTTTTCCTTGTTCTCAATTTTTTGTCATGGTATATTTTTCTAAAACAACACGTTGCATGATACAACTAGATCAATAAGATCAGTTAGAATGCACTGGATTTTTTATATATCAGCGCATTTCAGTGTCAACCAACGGAACCGAATCTTCCACCAAACTAATCATTGAAATACATTTCAGAAAATGTGACATTACATCTGTCAATAAAAATCTTTCTTTTTATTTGAATTTAGAAGCTGTCAGACATCTAATAATCTGGAAGGTCTAACGGCACAATGAAATAACTAAAGTAAAAGTGAAAACAACTATTTGTCATTGTGAGGACACAGAACAGCTCAAGGTAAACAACAACAACATGCATCTGCTGTATTAAACCCATACTCTGGTAGTGCAGCAGCAGGCTGCCATTCCAATCCAGCACCCGGAGAGCAGTGATGGGAACTGTACCTTGCTCAAGGGTACTTCAGGGCAGCCTACTGGATAGGGATTCCAATCCATGACCTTTAGATCCTGGGGCCAACTCTCTAACCACTAAGCCCCGGCTGCCCCAGCAGAGCATTTCACTGTGTGTACAATTATTAGATAAGTGAGTGTTTTGACCAGATCATCATTTCTATGCATATATTCCAACTCCAAGCTGCATAAACCTGAGTGCTAATTGGATTTAAGCAGATCGGATGATGTGTATTTGTGTAATGAGGGATGGTGTGGCCTAAGGGATGGAAGAGGGATGCAGCAGGGATGCATGGATTAAGAGGGATGCAGCACTCTTGAAACTGATAAGATATTGGGTTGTGATCATAGCACTATCAAACAGTTTGCTGCAAATAGTCAACAGTGTTGCAAGAAATATGAGGGGAAAAAAGATGCAAATTAACTGCCAAAGGTTGGAGAAAAATCAAACATGAAGCTACCAGGAACCCAGAATCCTCCAGTGCCGTCATATTCCAGAACCGAACCTACCTGGTGTTCAGTGCTCAGAGACATGGCCAAGGTAAGGAAGACTGAAACCCCACCACCACAGAAAGACAGGTATATCTCAAGACATTTTTCAAAGATTTCATGGACTCATGAGATGAGAGTGAGTCTTGATGGACCAGGTGGAGTGGCCCGTGGCTGGATCAGTAACGGGCACAGAGCTCCACTTCTCCAGCAAGGTGGAGGTGGGGTTCTGGGATGGGCTGGTATTATTAAAGATGAGCTAGTTGGACGTTTTCGTGTTGAAGATGGACTCAAAATCAACTCCCAGAACCTACTGACAGTTTTTAGAAGACTTTATAGGAGATTTAAGGGGAAAGAAAGCAGTCCACCTCTCTGAACAGTGTCTGGCCGTGGTTTTAATGTCAGAAATGTTTATATTTATTATGAGTTGTTTGTTCGTTATTCTCACTTTAACAGAAAAACAAGTGAGATGGGAAAATGATCGATTTAGTTGCGTAATAATTCTGCACACTAATAGTTGCTTTGTAAAATATTCAGGCTTCAGGATTTTTAACATTCTGTATTGACTGATAGCACTGGATTTGTTCCAGATTAAAATGAATCCTCAAAATACTCACTTGCCTAATAATTGTGCACACAGTGGATTTTTATCAGGTATTATTAATTATTAGGTGTAAGCACGGGCATAGACAGATATAATCAACCAATCACTGCTCAAAGAGACGTTTATCTAAGATGCTAACCAGAAAAAAACATACAAACCCACAGGCCTGACTGAGCTCCCAGTTTATACCCTCGTCTAAACTAATTAAAACCTTTCTGAACTCAGTGGGCTGTCATCTAAATCGTTCGTTTCAATGACAGACCAACCTCTGCTTAAATCCAGATTTATTAGAGTCCTTGCTTTGTGGCTTGTCCCAGGGCCACTGGATAATGAAGAGATGATGTGAGGAACAATGTGAGCTTTGCGAGCAGTGTGTTTGCAGAGGGTTTTTTTCTGCAGTGTGGGAGCAGTTTTTTATTTACACCGGGCCAGACCTCAACACTTACAGATGTAAAACTACACATCAACCTCTCACAGGTTTTCTGCATCAACCTTTCACAGATGACATAATGCTCCATGAGACAACTGAGTGTGTTTGTGTGTGTGTGTGTGAGAGAGAGCGCATTTACCATATGTCAACACTCATTATCCATTTAATCGGTTCCTCATATCACCTTCCATTTTGCAGTTTAAATTACAGATAGTAATCCTCGTGCAAAGATCTGGGTCTGTTTAAGGTTTTCTATGTATGCATGTTTGCATTAAGAAAGTGAAAGTGAAAGTTACCATTCTTGTCATTGTGAAACACAGCACAGCACACAGTGAACCACAATGAAATTACACCCCTGCATTTTACCTGTACACACACACACACACACACACACACACACACACACAAACACACACACACACACACACGTGCAGCAGGGGGCAGTTATTGAAAGCGCCGTGACAGGGACAGTACCTTGCTTAAGGGTACCCATTGGAAAGGGATTTGAACCCATGACCTTCTGATCCTGGGGCCAATTCACCTAAACACTAGACTAATGTTGCATTGTAAAAAGTTAACTTTTAAAATAATTGGCTCAGACTAAGATAAGAGGTGTAAATACTAATGAAATGTGTTCGTGTTTTTAAGATGATGATTTCTAAATGCCTACTATAGCCTGTATATAGTATAAGCATGCTGAAATCTTTTCATGATTTGTTCTTGCATTTGTTGACTGAAAGAAAAATAATATTGGGTAAATGTGGACTAAAAGTTGGAGAACCTCTTTGGTTAGTTGGTATTCTAAAATATTGGTGCATATTAAGAAAAACACTTACGCTGCATGTGGGTATGATTGAGCTTTGGGAATTTCACCAAGGTATGCAGTTTATACACTCTGATTTTGTGCATTTTAAGCTTTCTCTCTCTCTCTCTCTCTCTCTCTCTACTCTCTCTCTCTCTCTCTCTCTCTCTCTCTCTCTCTCTCTCACTCATTATCTTAACCGCTGGCCCTCAGTAGGTGAAGTTTCACAGCATGAAAGGCAGGCTAATGTAATATGACAAGGCTAATGTAATATAACATAACATAATATAATATAAATATAATATAATATAAATATGAAAGTACTTTATTGCACAAGTTTAGGCAGGTGTGGAAAAATGCTGTAAACAAAGAATGCTTTCAGAAATATAAATAATGATTGTCTATTTTAACCATTTTACAAAATGCAAAGTGAGTGAACAAAAGAAAAATCTAAATCAAATCAATATTTGGTGTTACTACCTGTAACAGTCTGGTGCCAGTAGAGGGCGCCCTGCTCTGATTGTGCACACCTGGGCTTGGGCGCCAGGTGTGCCTCATCGGGGGCTGGTGATATAAGCCCCAGTGAATCAAAGCAAGTGCTGGTCATTCTGTGTGCGCACTTTGATTGTTTCTGTTATGTTTTACACTTGTTATGTTTAATATGTTTAGTTCTGTCCGTCATTAACATCCAGTACGAAGCTCTCGGCTCTGCGTTGGCGTCCAGTCCTCAACATCGCCCCATGACAGAATGACTAGCCGCCGTGAATGGACGTCGTGAGCCGAGAGCTCCGTGGGGATGTCCGGGAAGGACCACCGGACCTTCCAAGTGCTGGACGCTGGGGATAGGGGTTGGCGGCGTCAGCTCCCTCCCAGGATTGGCCGATGTTGAGCCTGTCCAGCTCCAGCAGAGGCGTGGCTGCGGAGCCAGCCCCCCCTTGGCAGCCCCTGGAGAAGTGGGGCTGCGTGCGTCACGTGTCGCACAGAGTGGGACTGAAGGGACATCCGCCATCACCGCCCAGGTTAGCGGGGTTTTGGAGCGAGTCCAAGTCCGCGGCGGAGGAGGCGGGAGGCGAGGAGCGAGTCCAAGTCGCCGGAGGTGGGAGTTCCGAGCTGCGTCCAATCCAGACGAACTGGAGAAAGCCAGGGTTTCAGGGCCTGACTGAACCTGGGAAGACGCGGTGAGGCGGGCGTTCGGCTGGACTTTGTTTGGACTTTTGTGGAACGTTTGCGTTACCCCTCCTTTAGGGGGATCCAAAGCAGGATCTGGCGCCCCGGGATTAGGCGCCTTTGGGGAGGGGTACTGTAGTAACGGTCTGGCGCCAGTAGAGGTCATTCTGTGTGCGCGCCTTTGTGATTGTTATGTTTACGCGGTATGTTTGTATGTTTAGTTCTGTACGTTGCCTGTCATTGATCCAGTCACGAGCTCTGCGACTCAACACCACACCATTGACGCACACATTTTGCCTTCAAACCAGCATCAGTTCTTCTAGCCCCCACAGAGCCCTGATCTCAACATCATCCAGTGTGTCTGGATTACATGAAGAGACAGAAGGATGTGAGGAAGCCTACATCCACAGAAGATCTGTGGTTCGCTCTCCAAGATGTTTGGAACAACCTACCAGCTGAGTTCCTTCAAAAACTGTGTGCAGGTGTACCTAGAGGAACTGATGCTGTTTTGAAGACTATATATATATACAGTGCTGTGCAAAAGTTTGCTTGAGTGGAGAAAGTATTACTTGTAAACAAACAATGCTTTCAGAAATGGAAGTGTTGTCATTTATTTTCATCCATCAACAAAATGCAGTGAATGAACAAAAGAGAAATATATATATATGGGACAGCTCAGGTTAGACATCTTGGAGCCAAGGCTAAAGAAGCAAAGTTACGTTGGTTTGGACATGTCCAGAGGAGAGACGAGGATTATTTTGGGAGGAGGATGTTGAAGATGGAGCTGCCAGGAAAGAGGAGAAGAGGAAGACCAAAGAGGAGGTTTATGTACGTGGTGAGAGAGGACATGCAGGTGGTTGGTTTGAAGCAGGAAGATGCAGAGGACCGGAAGAAATGGAGACAGTGGATCTGCTGTGGTGACCCCAAAATGGGAGCAGCCAAAAGAAAAAAAGAAGATATGATTTAACCTTGATATAATATATATAGTATATATACTTTTATTGATATAATAAAATTGATATTAAAAAATTATAATGAGGAACTGTGTGGACAGTCATTTTCTTTTTTTTCAGCTTCTCCCATTTAGGGGTCACCATAGTGGATCATCCGTTTCCATTTCATTGTCTTCTGCATCTTCCTCTTTCAGTCCAGCTTCCTGTATGTCCTCTCTCACCACATCCACGAACCTTTGTTCTTCCTCTTTTCCTCTTTCCTCCATCTTCAACATCCTCCTCTCAATATAATAATCGTCTCTCCTCTGGACATGTCCAAACCAACACAATGTTGCTTCTTTAACTTTGTCTCCAAATCACCCAACCTGAGCTGTCCCTCTAAAAAATTCATTTCTAATCCTGTCCATCCTCGTTTCTCCCAATGAAAATCTCAGCATCTTTAACTCTCACGTCTTTTTGTCAGCACCACCGTCTCCAGCCCGTACAACATAGCTGGTCTCACTAACATCCTGTAAACTTTTTCTTTTCATTCTTTCTGGTGCCAGTCTGTCACAGATCACTACTGCCACTCATTTAAATCTATATCGTGTAAAAGCTAAACAATAATACCTCTTCTGTGTTTCCATTCTTCACAAAACTCTTGCAAACATGCCGAACTGAGTGCGGCCCTCGTGCTGACTGGCCCGTCTGCTTCTCTGCACTCGTGCCACGGGACCTGTGTGGTGTGTGGAGACGTGCCATGAGGAGATGAAATGCCATATGACTCTAGCCTGCAGTAACACTCTCACACATATACCCAACTCCGAGAACAGGTGCTTATTCAGAGTCCACACTGGATCACACTTCACAGCAGAGACAGAGTGCCAGAACAATTCTCCAAAGCACAGTAGAACCATCTCAACTGGCTTTTAACATATACTGTAGGCCCAGGCTCTTTTTATGGACACTGTCTGATCATATCCTTACAAAAACAAAGGGTGTTCAGTGGAGAATGCCCTGCAGGCATGGTATTTAGTCCAGTAAGATTAATGTGTGCCTAGAAATAGCCAAAATCCACTTAGCAAAGAATTATTGTATCAAACCGTAAGGCATAATCATACCATTCATCATAAGTCATTGGTTTGATTTATAGAAGTGTCTGAATAGACTCTGTTACAGGTTTGTGCTTTTATTGGTATTAGAATATGGGTCACCATGTGGTCAGCTCTTCATAACAATCATTTATGATGAATAGATTCAAAATTATTTTTGTTATATATATAACAAAATATATTCTGTATATATTTCTATAATATATATAATATGAAATATATAAATATATAATATTTCTATAATATCTTCTGTGGAACTGAGGCGAATGGATGTAGGTATTGAGATGATATTCTTATATATAAGATTATATTAAGATTATAAGATTTCTTATTTCAGGTTTGTTGGTAGTGTTTGTTTCTTTAATGATTGTTAACACTTTTAATGTTTGTTTATTTCTTGCTTGTGAACATATTTGAAGGGCAGTGGTGCAGAATATTGTTTGTTCCCTTAGAGCGCAGCAGTGAGCAGTGTTCATTTATTTGAGTTTGGTAAAAACACCTCTAGAGGGCAGCCATTTTTATATGGCAATTTGTAATTAGCTACATTTCTTTATTTCTTTTTGTTCAGTTTGTAATTTTTCTTTTAAAAATAACACTAATAGATAAGTAAAACATTAAAAATGCAAAAAACAGTGAGTTCAAATACAAGAACACAATCCATACTTGTGTGTGTGTGTGTGTGTGTGTGTGTGTGTGTGTGTGTGTGTGTGTGCGTGTGTGTGTGTGTGTGCATGAACAGCCAGTGTCACTATGTTACGCTCCCCCACAGTCTGTCTCACAAATACCTGTAGGGGAGACTTTGAGATGATGCCAATTCACAATCACACGCACACACCCACAGACAGCTGACTGGGCAGAAAAAACTGCTCTAAACCGCAGGCTACATGGCCTGTGCATACCCTGCCAAACACGCTGTGTCCAAGTGATAGAGAGCACCTTTAGCTTCTCTGTTTGCTGCAGTATTGAGGGACAGCAGGAGTGTGGCAGCAGTCAGACCTTAGTGCTGAGACTGACATGTTGGAGGCAACCTGGACAGAATGTACCTGGCCTGATTACAGGGAATGTACTCTGTTGTCATCCTGGGTGCTGAATGTGCAGCAGTAGAAAAATTACAGCTAAGATTAGGCTCTGAAAAAGGTGGGAATTAGATTTAACTTCAGTATTCCTAGCCCCTAAGGTTTATTAGGTATATCACAAGCCTGTTACAGATACAGATGTTCTTCATGGTCCCTAATAGGTGCCAGGAAATCCCCAGTCACTACTGCTGACTTCAAGGACGTCTTGTATACAGACTCACAGTGTCTCTCAATCTTACAATCTCTCCATTAGGATGATGTTAATGGAACTCAGTTTCATCCATCCATGTTTCCGTTCCTTAGTGGATCAGGTTTGATGCTACTGTGCCCAGAGGAGACAACAGCAGCACCAAAGACGACCTTCATTAAAACATCACAGCTGCACAATTTAAACTGCAGCAGAAGAATCTGAATGCAAAGCTAATGTCACGCCTCCTTGGTGCATGTGTATTTGTTTTTCATGTCCACGTGCTTTTGTTTGCTTTAGTCCTATCCCTGGAGCTCACATTTTGGCTGGGAGGGGATAGAGGCTCCTGTGCCAGCTAGCAGCTCTGAAACTCCAACTCCAGCAGTGGCTAGCAAAACTTAACCCCCAGTCTACAAGAGGCTAACCTGGTTGCAGAAGGGGAACATGTTTCAGAAAGTGCATAAACATCCCCTGCAACTCTAGAGAACCCTGAGCCCACATCATTCAAGCACAGGAATCAGGAACGTAGGAAGCAGGTTGCTACTAGGGCTCCAGAGAGTCCATTGCCCCTGGCGGCTGCCACTGCTGCTCCAGAAATCACCTCGTTGCCAGCGGGTGGCCTTGCTGCTCTGGAGAGCCTGGCGTTGCCGCCTGTTACCCTGCTACTTCAGAGAGCGCTTTGTCACTGCCGACTCCCTTTGCAGCTCCGGAGAGCATGCCATAGCCAACACAGGGCTTGCCAGTATCTCCATCAGTGTCTCCTGCAGGCCTAGAGGGCTCACCAGCATCCATGACAGTGGCTCCTCGCAGAAAACAAAAATTAACTTGTGTGTAAAATACTTGGTCAATAAATCTGATTCTGGCTTCTGATTCTAATCATTCTCTTTTAGTTTCTCAGCTTTAAGCTTTATTCACTTACAGGATTGCTCATTACAATTTGTTCTCTCAGTTAACCCACAAGGTATTAACTAGAACCATTAGCATTGACAGAAATGGTAAAGCCCAGCTTAAACTATCACCAGGGGCAGCGATGGCCTAGTGGTTTGGGACAAGGCCCAGGAACAGAAAGCCGTAAGTTTGAATCGCATCAAAACACAGATTTAAACCTCACACCTTATGTAATGTACCTGTGCAAATCTGGGGGCTGTGACTATTACTCCTTCCCCAAACATGGTTTAAGCCTGCACTGAAAAAAAATGATTGAACATCTACTAATATTAATTAAGCCAGTTTGCACATATTTGCTGTAATAAAATGTCCTGGAGTTCAGAATGTAGTGAGAAAGAAATAAAACATGGCAGAAAATAATTCAGTCATGTTGTTTTAGTTTGCTCCAATGAAATTGAACATTAAAATCTTTATATGGCCAAAACCTGCTGGTGGGTTCAACTCTTTTAATAACCCGAGTTGAACTTTTATCTGTTTAATTATTTAAATATATGTTTTAATATGTAAAATAAAGGTCAAAGACCTTTTTAATCAATCAAATAGAGCAGAGTCTGCAAGAATACCAGATTATATTTTTAACAAAACACAACAGTTGCCAAGTGTTACAGATTACATACCCCTACCCCCCTCCAAAAAAAAAAAAAAAAAAAAAAAAAAAAATTATCCCACAGAGAGATTTTCTTATATTTATGGAAACTGGAATCTTACTCTCCTCATTATTTTGCTCTGGGATTTTATAGCTTTAATTCCCAGGCCATTACTCACTGGATGGGTCAGATTTACAGCAAATCAAATTGTTTGAGAGGGTGTTGTTTTTTATTATTTTTTTTAAATGCTAGTCCAACTGCTTTCATCGAGAGGACCAAATTGAAATGGAACATCACAGAAATGACAGATTCATACACACCTCCACAGTCCTCATTCCTCCAGCATGATGAGTCCACTACATTCCTCAGTAGGTGGGCTTGTGTGAGGTTTAAAGAGAAAAATAAAACTAGGATGAGAACATTGGACTGCTCCTCATACTATTTGCCATCCAATCATGGTAGTGTCAATCATGGGTTGTTTGGAGGTAAAAAACAAGGAAATTTAGCGGCAGCCTCCTTTAATTTCCTGAAGTGTGCAGCGTTATGAATGTGAATTGCTCTCATGCCAGTGAACCCCCTTCAGCAGGCCATTCCAGCTGCGATCAAGCACGTTTTCATAATATGAATCTCCTTTTTTCATTTAGCTGCAGTGTGCACAGTAATCACTGATTTGTTTTCCTCCCCATTCCCTGTAGACACTTGTGTAATGATTTGTTCGAAGCAGAGAGGCATTTCTCTGCCTTAAGGTCTATCCCCTCTTCAATAGGCAGCTTCTTTTCACCCAAACGTCCTACTGCTTGCTACACCCGGATAATTGCTACTATCCCACTGGACTGCAAGCAAATTACTACTGAAAGTAAAGCACAAATGACTATGTGCCATTATACTTTAATGTACATATATTTTGCATGATATTTTTTTACTTCAGTGAGCAAAAATAATTAGTTGGACTCCACAATTTGTTTTCAGAAGTGTTACTTAATTAGTGAACATCAAGAGTTTAGAGATTTCTTTGGCAATACTATTATAATGCTCCTCTCTAGTTGCTGTCTAGGTGTTTACTTTCTAATCTCCATTAAATTCACCATTACTTTTGCCTTCCCATCACACTGAAAAAATATACATATCTTGGTAAATGTACATAGAATTATATACATATTTCTTTTTTGTAGAAAAAAATCTTAATTCTGAGAAAAAAATAATAGGATCATTTTCTTCGAACACGGCTTCAGTCTTTCGAGCAGGGATTGTGTGTAAATGCTTTTTGAATGGAAACCCCAGAGCCTTTTTTTTCTAATTTTCAAGCCACAACATTAAGACTACTGACAGGCGAAGTGAAAAAATAAGAAAATTGTTAAAATGCCACCTGTCAGGGAAGCAGATGATAAGTGAAGTCAGGTCTTGAAGCTGATGTGTTGAAAATAGGAAAAAAGGGGGGATCTGAGTGACGCTGAAAATGATACATTGTGATGGCCAGAAGAATGGAAGAAGAGTCACGGCATCTCCAAAACAACAGGTCTTTAGGTTGTTTCTGGTATTCAGTGGCTAGTAACTATCAAACGTGGTCCAAGAAAGAATAACCAGAGGAGACCAAGGCGCATAGCTGTGCAAGGGAATGATGGCTATCCCATCTACATTAGAAAGAAGGGTAGTGGTGACCTTGTGGTTAGGGACTAGGCTCCAGAACTGGGTATTGTGTTCGAATCCTGAACCAGTAGGTTGCCCTGAGGTAACTTTGAACAAGGTACCGTCACCATCACTGCTCCCCAGGCACTGGATATGGCGCACTGCTGCAGAGTGTGTAGGTTAAATGCAGGGAAGCACTTCGTTGTTGTTCAATGTGTGCTGTGCTGTGTGTTCACAATGATAAATGGTCACTTTCACTTTCACTTCAATAACAAATTGTTAACAACATTAATAACAGGATGTTTACATCATAGCTGCAAACCAGTCTGAGAACCCTCACTAATCCCTGCTGATTTTGTCCCACATAGCAAACAGTCAGCGCTGTTTTGATGGTTTTGTTAAATATGAAGCCAGAAACTCTAAATATTTTACCACCAAAGGTATAATTTCACTGTTCTGCACCCGCCTAAAACATTATTTTGAACAACTTCATACAAATTGCCTACAATGTATAATACTACTACTACTACTACTACAAAAATGTGCCTGTGAATTTCCATCCAGGATATTTGCTGCAGTTTGAGGGCCTGTACTTTGCAACCTTGCAAACGAAGGCAGTGCTGTAGATGTGTTTGATTGAGCTTGGTGAATCCAGCAGCGTCCAACTATCCAAACTGAACTGCCTGCTGAGGAGCTCTCCTTGATTTCCACTGCTCATTAGGAAATACGTTGGGAAGAGACACGAGCCTCCAGCATGGAGTGTGTGGAAATGCATCCACTCTCGGCGGTGCATTAGTGTATTTTGGGGATGTTGCCCCCTGAAGTTTCGACAGCACCCAGCAGAGTGATGTGGTTTTAACCAGCTTCACTGCTGACGCCTTGGAGAACCAAGCACCGAAATGAAGGATTAAGGCTCTTCCTTCAACAACATGCCTGTTCTTCCTGAGGAGTGACAAGATGAAGAGCAACAGATGAACTAGCCTGGCAGACTGACATGTGATAAGTGTGTCAGTAGAAATGTTTTGAAGTAATATTTAAGATTAACATTTTCCTTCTCCTGTAAAGGTGCTTTTCATGTGGCTTGATACACAAAATATTGGCACATCCCTACTATATATAGATGGCATTTTTCTGCAAATCTTAGTGAACTCTGACCCCTCAGATAAACACACACACACACACACACACACACACACACACACACTTGATAATCTTATTATCATAAAATCTTAAAAATGTGATGTTATTTATTCATTTACACTCATTACATACTATATGAAAACGATATTACTAATGGTTGTCTAGTGCAATGCTTTCATATTTTTTAAATTTGATTAAATCATAAAATTATATCACAAAACTGAAGATCCTCTTCCCGTTAAGTGTTTTATCACAGTCACAGTTTACTGAAAAATCGAATTTACGCTTTATTTTCCTGGGTTTGCTGGAGCTTTGCAGCTACTATTTAATGAATACTGAAACTCCTCTGATCAACATTGTGCAAACTGCAAGCTTAAATCATCATATGCTCTTCTCAATGTTTCTTTCATGGTTTTCACATTGATATGCATGAACAAGAAGCAGCAATCAACTATCCAAACATCTTATTTATGTCCAGACAACTGTGGAACTCCATATGGTAGGTGGGCGTGCTGGTTGTCTAGTGGTGGGTACTTGCCTATGGACCAATGGCTCAAGAGGTCCCAGGTTCGAATCCCACCTCTAGCACTACCACCACTGGGTCCCTGAGCAAGACCCTTAACCCTGAGTTGCTCCAGGGGGACTGTCCCTGTAATTAGGACGTGTAAGTCGCTCTGGATAAGAGCGTCTGCTAAATGCCGTAAATGTAAATGGTAGACTGGCCTGCCAACCGAGGGAGACAGGGACCATTTCAGTCCTATTCTTTTAACTGAACAGCTGATTTTTTAACTCTGCAGTGATACCCTTGACGAACAGCAGAAATAAACGTGTAGCTGTTTGCATATGAGTGAAATGTCTTAAAACTAGACTATGTGTCTTTTTCTTGAACAATGGAACGTATGAATGCTTCACTACCCCCATAGCTATACACTGCACAGTTACTGTTGCTATGCTGACTCTGTTGGTGCTGTTCTTCATTCTTGAGTCTATAAAAGTGTCAAGAGGGACCATTACCTTTATCCGTTCAGCCAACAAATGATCTTTCTCGGCGTTTGTGGTTTGTGCTGAATGTTAAGTTGGGAAAATGTTGTATTTTGTAGGCAAACAGTTATCAGCACTGTGATTTTTTGTGTTTAGATACATTTTTTCTAATCAGCATGTCCTTATATTGCACTTTACATCTCTCTCTCTCTCTCGCTCTCTCTCTCTCTCTCTCTCTCTCTCTCTCTCTCTCTCTCTCTCTCTCTATTCTTTTGCAATGCAGTATATATCAGTGTATATAGAAAAATTTCCTTTGATTGAATGCAATAATCTTAATTCATGCTACGTTCATGTTTCTTGATGTTCTGATGTTACTGCGGTTAATTTAGGGAAATGTGAATTACTTTAGAAAAGTAATTACATCACAGCAACCCATGATGTGTTAGAGATCCCTGAGGAAAAAGGTAGGAAAAGTCCATTCTTAGTCTGCTGCCTGCTTTGTACTGAATCATCGGTCATGGTGATTATAGAAAAAAGTGTTTTTTCAAAAATGTCTCAAATGGAACACATTTAAGTAGGAAATGAATAGATAAAGCTCAAAACTATGGGCTCTGAGCTTAATTTGGATGTATAAGTTGGGTGATCCTGTCTAGTGTCATGTGTCAGAAATAAAATGACTAGTTAGTAAAATCAAAGCCCTGTGATGCAAATAGAAGAGGCATTTTTATCTTGGAGCCATCCACGTCGAAAAGACGAGTTGAAACGAAGAAACACGATGGCTGATGCAAAAACATGTCAACCCAGCCTTTTTGCCTGAATAATAAAGAGCAACTGGTAGAAGAAATATCTGTTTCAAATGCATTCCTTTTGCTTTGCTGAATACATATTCAGATTCAGGCGCTTCCTAGTCTTCACAGATCTCAAAGGACCAGTTGAGGAAGCAAAATGGGTTTTCATCTTTCTTTGGCTTCATTCCAGAACCACACAACCACTTCAAGAGCTCTTTTAGAGGCTGCTGTTAGTGAGTGGAAAAACTGCAGGGAAATTCGCTTTCGGTGATGCTGCTTCTCATTTACACCATTAGTGTGTTTTAGAAAAATTCATAGCTGTGTGGGAGTGTATGTGTGTAAGTGTGTGTGTAAGCTTGCAGCCAAAACGTGTGAAGCGGTAGGCTATCGTCTAACACCTCTCCTGCCATTTCTTCATCTGTGGCAAGAAGTCCTGATCGAGATGTTTAGAGAATGCACGCTTGTGTGAGGTCACACATACACTCTTTTCCTGGTTTGGATGCAAATGGAGGTCATCTTTTCATCTCTTTCATGCTCATTAGGGGTTGTGAATCTTAAAAAAATACACTCTGAAGCCTTCATCTTCACTTAGGCGTTGTAGTTGTGTTTTTGTAGTTGCGCTTGACTGAATTTCTGAGACTTCTGATTGACGGTTTTGTGCGTTCACTTGAGGTAGTGATGGTGGTGGGGTAAAATTAACAGCATGGAAGCTCAGTAAAGACATTTTCTTTATCACATGGAGTTTTGCAGAACTGACGGCAAGAAAAGGCTGCAGCTGGTGTTTTTTTTAGTTTTTTTATGCCATCCGAATGTGTTTCCGAACCAAACGCAAGTCTTGAATCCTCTTATGGATGGTCTGATTCAATGCAGTGAGCAGAAAAAGGGTTAGCGTTCCATCCACACTCAAATACTTGATTCAGATGTCCATGTGTACAGAGCTGTATCGAGGGCCTCCACATCGAGGGCTCATAAACCGAGGACTAAACTAAACTGTGAAAATGGTGAACAGTTGCAGCCATAGACATGTCTTAATTACTACGAATGAAACTAAATGAAACTCTCGACTTCCAAGTGTAAATCTCAAGTTACTTACTGCTCTTCATCAGACTAGATAATATCAATAACAGCTTTAATAATCACTATCATCATAGGAAGTCATTTATATATCAGCTGTCCTAAAGAGGCAGCCTGGAGAATGAAGCATCAAATCCATCCAACAGCACAGAAAAGAGCAAAATGGAGGGCAGCAAAATGGTGGAATTTGTTGGAGTGCTGAACAGTGAAACATGGTCAGTAAACCTTTACCTGAAAGGGCAGACTTGTTTCTGTAATGTGTTGCTATTCGAGCTAATGGTGTTTTTGTTTGTCTTTTCTCACTTTGAACAGCAGCACCTGTGATCTAGTTCCTCCCTCTGCCATTACAAGCGCATTCTTTCATGTTCACAAACAGCGGCCCATGCATTAAGGCCACATTGTCTTCACAACCCCTTTGTGCTTGTGATTCGATCCATCACCAGTTTCACTGCTTTAAATATTACAGCCATTTCTACCCACCCAGACCAGTCTGTTTTAGACAACCTGCTAACTGGCACTGTATTTGATATTTGATAGCATTGAATAAAACATGTGCTGTTCTGTCTCTCTCTGTCTCTCTCTCTCTCTCTCTCTCTCTCTCTCTCTCTCTCTGTCTCTCTCTCTCTCTGTCTCTCTCTCTCTCTCTGTCTTTCTATCACACTCTCTCTCTGTCTCTCTGTCTCTCTCTCTCTCTCTCTGTCTTTCTATCACACTCTCTCTCTCTGTCTCTCTGTCTCTCTCTCTCTCTCTCTCTCTCTCTCTCTCTCTCTCTGGTTGGTGGTTAGTATAATTACTGTCCTTCTTTAGATCTCTGTTCTTTCAAAGACTTTTAAATGACTGAATCGGGCCGATTACCTAAACAGTGATTTTTCACTCTTGCTGTCTGTTAAAATGGATTTAAATTACAAGGTAAAGTTTCCAGGGTCTTGGAAGACTAGCGTTAACTTAATGGGTAGGATGTTTGGCTGGTATTAAGCTTTGATTTTGGAACACATTTAGCCCTAAAGGGAGAGTCGAGTGTGAGAGATGAGGTTTATCTTTGGGTCACTGCAGGATAGGTATTTAAGAGGGAATTTTTTTCAGGTAAATAGTAGAAAGTAAATGATACATTATATACTTATTTATTAGTTATATACTTTTTGTTGTACTACATAAAGGAGACCTTTAGTGCGTGACTGTTTGTGTAGTATATTACACAGGTTTGTGTACGTGTTCCATAGCTTTTGAACATCTCCATGGGTATCCATTAGTCTTTACCATTTTTATCACTGATATTGATTTTTTACACAGGATGCCTCACCTGGTGTTAAATTACACTGGCTTGTCCAACCCTAGTGGCAGAATTAAAAACATCAGGAACAAATAAGTTCTAAAATGTTCTAAAATTCCAATTTTATAAATTGCGACATTTTTTAGGGGCAACAGTGGCCTAGTGGTTAGGGAATGCCTTACATCCAGCAACCGGGCAGCAGCAGGGAGCAGCTTTTGAAAGTGCCCAGGGAGCAGTGATGGGAACGCTACCTTGCTCAAGGTTACCTCAGGGAATACTACTGGTCTGGGTTTTGAACCCATGACCTTCTGATCCTGGGGTGATGTTCTGCCACTGCTGTGTGTATGGGATAAATCCAGAAAAGCATATATATATATATATTTTTAGAACTGTTAAGAACATTGACAGTGTTTAATTAAAACCTTTTAATATGATAAGCCTTTTATATGTACCATTCTACAGAAAGCTTTTATATAGAGTATAGTCTATTTGCTGTTTTTAAATAGTCTTTTTTAAGTAAAATAAATTTTTTAAAAATAATTTAGTTTAAATACCCTACCCAAAAATTTGATTTTTTTCTAGCTGTCATTCTTTTATTACATTTCATTTACATTTCATTACATTTTATTTGCTAAAATAAACTCATACCTCCAGAATGCTTGAATAAATCAAAGCCAATCACATCCTTTTTAAAAGTGGGATCAGCTGGCCTATATTTCTAAACTCTTTTTTAAAAATACCATCATGGCCTTCCCATTATATCTCATTAAAATGACAAACATTACAGCTGCCAGTAGATCTGCATGCATACATAAAGATACTCCGGGGTGCATACGAGCTCCCTAGAAGTCATTAGTCTCAGCACTGTGACATGAATCTTTGTCATTAAGAAGCAAAGACACTTTCACTCATTCACATGCAGATGGCACTGACTGTCTTTTAGGTTTTTTGGCAGATTTTGGTTCCTTTACTCATCTGGATGCAAAAATAAATGTTAATTGAGAGCTTTGGGGAGTATGCTGAAGAAGCCGATGAATAGCAGTTCATTATTGAGGAATTATCCAGATGACCAGGAGCGTAGAGTATTCACTAGGGTGCTTGTTAGATGTTCTAATTTCTCCAACTAGCTGATGACCTTAGAAGATTTGAAAAAGAGATCATTTGGTCAAAAATACATTTTACCCAAGCTTCATCTTTTGGAGTCAGTCACGTAAAACCTGTCTGATCTTCACTTTTTATGTTTCACAATGAACCTATGAGGCTAATGTGCATGAAATTATACCCCACAAATTTCTGCAATCTGCAGTCTCCCTGCATAGCATAGTGTATGTTATAAAATGCACAAAAGTGTGTGGCCAAGCTTAAAAACAACAGCAGGTACACTATTCACTTAGTATACACTACTGTGCAAAAGTCTTCAACCTCTGATTTCTTCATATTTTTCTTCCATAGAGTCAGGCTTTCTTGTATTTGTTTAAAGTATTGTTCATAGGTAGTTCACCAGGCTTCCGGAAGGGCAACGTTTTTAGCTCTCATTTTCAGTCCAGTCCCTGCACTGTTGATTAGTATACTGATGATGATGAAGAACACTGAGTAATTGTAACTCCATTATCTAGGCACCTTATATTGTTAGGCAGTAAAGCATTTTTCTAATTTAATCTAATTCTAATTTCATCTACTCCAAGTTCAGACAGTTTAAAAGGCCTAAACTTGTATTTTTGCACCAACAAGGTGATTCCCTTGCAAATAAAAAAAAATGACAGTTGGCAGAATAGTTTTGCATGGAAGTGATGTAAATAAAATAGAAACATTTGACCTTGACTTTAAAGAATTCTGAATAGAGGCATATTTGCCATGAGCCAACCAACAAAGCAATTGTACTTCTGATGCAGCTAAAAGCGTTATATTTTTCAAACTTAAAGATGAGCTGTCAAATACACTGTTTGTACATTTCATTAACTGAACCTTACCAGGACAATGTTATATACATTTTGTTAAAAAGACTGCTTTGCTGTGCCGTGTCATGCTGTGCCATCCCAAAGAGGGCTTTGCATCCCTTTTAAAAGCTCCATAATTGATCTAGCATAGAACTGATCTCTTTTTGGAGACTTATTAAAATAAATATTTAAAGACCAACCCAGCACTGAATATCTTCCATGATTAGTTCATTTCTCTCAGTTATTGTTGTTGGAGTTTTTTGTTTATTTTGCCAACACTGGCAATTCCATGATGCCTTAGGTTTAGTATATTGACCAGTCCGAGACTATGTTTCTGATTGGGCGTTAATGTGGCTGCTCTTCGTCAAATACGAAATTTAACCACCCTGTTTGACAACCATGCCAACAACAAAAGCACTTCCAATATGGAGAAATAGATCAATAATCACAAGATATTCAGTGTTGGAGTTTTCATTATAGATTTATTTTAAGCCTCCAAATAGACTTTACTTTTACAAAGCTTCTAAAAGGGGTACGATTCCACCAGAGCTCTTATTGGAAACACACAATGCTACCCGTATTTGCACTGTTCAAAGATATCCAGCTTAATATTCTTTGATGTATGACATCACGTTATTGACCTGGGGGCTTAAGGACTGAATCTCACTTCTACACCAAAGATAGACAGTGAGCTTCAAACATTTAAAAGAAAGTCTTTAAAACTGGGCCTACATTCTAAGGAAAGGTAACTATCAAAAATGTCAATTGATCCCAACAAGCCTTTCATTTATTCAGCCCTATGTGTGACTGTGTGCTCTAAAGCTAACAGATTATCTGTTGGCCCAGATCCATGTTTTCTCCCTAACTGCCTTCCTGTATGTTTCATCGTTCTGTTCCATTGGCTGTGACATAATCAATAGCATTGATGAGATAAATGAAGACCCTTCGGTCTCATTTTGTCCAATCATTAAGCCCATCATTAGTATTTGTGTTATTTGAGAAATAAAAGTGCTTTATATCCGAGGTCATGATGTTCTTTATTCTGTTTCCTAGTTTCGTAGTTTCATCTTCACTTCAGATTTGCCTGTTTGACAATCAGTACTAAATCTCAAGATTAAATCTCTAACTATTTAGCATGGACAACATAATAAGTGAAAGTGACAACTCTTGTCGGCAGTGGTGGCCTAGTGGGTAGGGTGTTGGCCACATGGTCGGCGGATCGGGGGTTCGAACCCCTTCCCAATGGGTTTCCCTGAGGTACTCTTGAGCAAGGTGCCGTCCCCATCCCACTCCTCCCTGGGATGGGCTGGCGACCTGTCCAGGGTACGTCCCCGGTCCTCGCCCTGTGTGCGCTGGGTTGGATGCCAGCACTCCCCCGCGACACCGTTTGGGACAAGCGGCAGATAATGGATGGACAACTCTTGTCATCGCGAGGTCACAGCAAGCGTGAACCACAACAAAATTGGACCTCTGCTTTTAACCCATGCACACAAACACCGTGCAGCAGTGGGCAGCTATTGAAAGCGCCCGGGGAGCAGTGACACCGCTGCCCCATAATAAAATTCCAATACAGGGCAATGTCATCACCAGGTTTACAGAATGCATCAATTATATGTCAGATCATTTTAAAAAGTGTTAAGTACAACAGAAAACATATACATTGGATTTTAAAAATAAAATAAGTTAATGGTTTACTCAAAGGGACTTTTGAAGTTGCAACCCAGGGTTAACACAGTAGAGCACATGCCACCAGTCCCACTCTTAATTAATTCCTTACCAAAAAGGCCATCACGTTCTTCACTGTTTTATTGACTCACTCTGTCAGATTGGTCAAGGGTGTGGTATTGGTCTGTCATAGTGACATTTTTGGACTCACCCAAAGTTTAACACAGGCTGGTTATTTGAAGTACCAGCCATGCACAAGGTAGGCAGGAATCAGCCAGCACATCATTTTTTTATTTTGTTTTGCTGTGTTTTGTTTTCAGATTCTGACAAACCTTTGGTGTGCTGGAGCTGCCCAGAGCAAAAGCTCTTCTTGTTTACTAAAGTAGACCCAGTCACAAGGAAATGAAGTCCAGCTGAAAGTGACTATTCTTGTCAATGTAAAACACGGCACAACACACAACCAAATTCAACCTCTGCTTTTTACCCATGCACATGGTGCAGCAGGGGGCAGCTAGTTAAAGCACCTGGGGAACAGTGATGGGGAGGGTACCTTGCTCAAGGCTACCTCAGGGCAACCTTCCAGTCTGGGATTTAAACCCATGACCTTCAGATCCTAGTCCCTAACCACTAGGCCATCTCTTTCATGTCAGCCAGTGCTTTGACCTTCGTAGACTGCAGTTGTCCAGCTGGCTTGAGTTTAGAGCCTTGGAACCGCTGACTAGTGTGACAAATCTGGACATGATTCCTAACATCGTTGTGTACTGTTTACCAACATATGACCTCCAGGATTTGCAGGACCATATTCAACAGAACAACAGATATAACACACTGGCTGCTTAACTTACTGTTTTACAACAGTATAGTAAAAACACTCCTTGCTGTTTCTGATAGCAAGTGTGGGCTGGGTGAGGGTTTGGTTCTGCCAGCACCAGTGGTGTCTGCACAAAGCTCTTAACATGTGGCCTGAAGGTGGCCTGACACTGCCCAGACTTCTCACTAGAGGATTTTCTATTGAGATTATCAAAGGATGCCTACAATGTTTGTAAGGCTATAAAGGAACTTGAGATATCAGTCTACCAGTTCCGGGAACATCTGTAGATTTTTCAGGTCTTTAGTTTCTGAATAAGCTGTGGTGTCATCCATGTTTGCTGGGTAACTTTAACCATTTACCCTGAACTACAATGCCAATGATGATCAAATGAACCTAGAAATTTGCATTTTATTTTACACTGATGGTTAGATGGGCCGGGTGTAGTTTGTAGTGTAGTCTCAAGGTAAGGCAGATTTTGCTTCTAAGATCTGGAGAAAAGAATGTCTTCCTACATATGCAAAACATATTCTACCTGTCAGATTCTCCAGAACACCTTTCATCCAAGGCTTGAAGGTGAAGCTGAGATACAATGACCAAATGGCATAACCTTGAATTAGAATAGGCCTTGATGAATGATAATAGTAGTCTTTCCTTTTGTTATCCTGCCACCTGATTTTGGCCCCCTGCCAACACTTGCCCTGGATCTAGTTAAGTACTGGGCCCATCACATGGATTCCAATATTTTACGCACCAGTGGCATAGAACCACTTCAGATTGATCCACCATGAGAGGAGCTGCAGGCTGTTTTCTTCAATTATAGCCATGTAAAAGTTGCCTGCAAACTCTGCATGACCCCACTGCAGTGTATGTCGATTCCCCCCCCCGCCCGAACATTATGTACGTCTCCAGGTGTGGCTTGACTTGTGCACATGTAATCTAAGCTCACCAGTAAAGGCATGTACAGTTTCTCATACTCAAGCATAAGTGACAGAGATGGAAACATTGTCAAGTGTAAGAAGCAAGGTGGTCCTCTGTTCTCATGTACACTTAAAATGGCTGAAATCACTGAATATGACTGGATCTCACTGCCACTCACAGTTTCACCTGCCTTCTGCATGTTTTACTACAGGACTCTACTGTTTTTCCACCCATTTTCAAGGACACACTACTGCCATCTTCAAGACAACTGGAACACCCGGCACAGAGGCTCCGTTCTTCTTTTTTTTTTTTTTGCTGGACTTTTTGTAAGAGTGATCTGTAGGATGGAACTATTGTATATTGCTCCAGTTATCTTTGGAGTTACTCCTGTCCTTTTCTTTCTGTTTTTCTGCCTTAATTGAACCTAAAGTAACCCCTTAGCTAATTTCAGATCACACATATTCAAGGTAAACGTCACAGCTTTGTGCTAAGACATATCTGGCCCTTGTTCTGGTGGCGGAGGTGGCCTAGTGGTTAGTGAATAGGCGCCAGGATTGGAAAGTCATTTGCTTGAACCCCTGACCAGTAGGTTGCCTTGAAGTGCTGCGCTCACAATCCACTTTTGAACTTTGTCCAGTCGAATGTTTCGCTGTAGGCAGCTAACCACTAACTTTGTGCCAGCCCTTTAAGAATGGCACTGAGTATGCCTAAGTACCAAAGAGCTCAGATTCACTTAATGGTTGAAGAGGAAGAAAGCTGCTGCATTTTAAAAAGAAATCAGTGACATATCAACTGTAGAACTCCTCCCCAAACTGAGGCAACTACATTCTAATAGATCACCCGGCTGCATATAGAAAGAGAGGGGCAGTTTCATCCACAGAGTGATGACACTCAGGTAGCATTTGGACTGCAGAAGGGGAGAAACTGGTTGTCCTCCAAGATTTTAATTGAAGGCCTTTTTCATTTCTTCTCCCCAGCATTTATCCCTCAGCTCAAGCCAATACATGCTAATCGAACCTCTGCAGCTGTGTCAATATCTTCTTTAGCCTCTTTAGCAACTGTCTCAATTGTAGCACTGAGACCATCTTCATGATTGAGTTTACTGTCAACTGTATCTTTGTGCTGATTTACAAAATCCTCAATTCACAACTGAAGCTCTTAAAGCTGCTCTGCCTCAGTGTCCTCATCAACTGTCATTTTTCTTCACCTTGCTCTAAATACAAGGTTTCCAAGAGGCTGATTATCTCTGCAATGTCCCTTCTGAATCTGTCATTTGGTCACATAATCAGCAGGTAGGGTGGCATTTTGAACCGAATCTTTGAGGGATCTTTTTTTTCTTGGGTGCCCATAGTTACCCCCTACTGGCTAATGCTGGATACAGTGGTTCTGAGAATAGCTTTGCAAACGGGAGCTGTACACGATGTAGTATCATGGATGTATTGAATGCAATATAGGTGTGAATGTATTGCCCTGTTGGGAATCTTAGTGACTATTACCTACCACGATTTACACTCAGAGTAACTAATTACATATAGAAACACAAAGTATCTTCGTTCATCCATCCAACCATCCATCCATCCATCCATTAATGGGTTAAATTATCCCCAATCTCAGCACTTCACCCTGTTTGGTAAAGTGAGTTGTTGTCATGCAGTAAAACAGTGAGGTTAATTTAGGGCATAATCCATAAAAAGAATGGTAGATCCAATATCTGTAAAATAAAAAAAAAAATCTAAAACTGGCAACCGATGTACTGCATTTTATTGCAATTTAATGCATGTACTGCATTTTAAGTAAGTGATATCATTTCATCAATAGATAATAAATATCTATAAGAAATGCATTCTTAAAATCTTAAAAATGGTTTGATAAGACTTACATTTACAGAATTGATGTGCAGCATGTCTGCACCTTCTGGAAAGCAGTGGAATCTGAAATTAAGGTGAACCCCCAGCCAACGTCATTACATAAATAAATACATTTAAAAAAAGTTTGCCAGATGGTGCCAGATAATCTCTTCCATTTTAAACGCCCCCCATTCTTCTGTCGCTGTCTCTTTCTGACCTTTGTTTCTCTTTGTTTGTGTTTTTCTTCAAATGCTGTCAGCCTCCTATTGATCATCACTTGAAGCATGACGTTTTAACACGCTGCCAGATTGACAACAAAGAATAATTGCTTGACTTCTGATGTATATTTTTCTTTTTTTTTCAAAAACCAGGACTAAACTGAAAACAGCAGCATTGTTAAAACACAATTGTGCTACTCCTCGTAAGCAACACACACGCCGGGGGCTTTATGAGCTGTTCAGGGAAAATTAGCCGCTGTTATTGAATCAGAGAGCGCAGAGGTGTCGCCAGCCGAGGGGAAGAGGTGGACGTAAAGGTCACTGTTGGAGGAGGCTATTGAATGAATATTGAATAGAAGACCATTTACAAACCCCTTCAGGCCTGTTGTCAACTTCTCCACACACTTTCATCCCCCCATCTATTACAATAACACTAGTATTGGGAGAAACTAGAACTTGTTATTGGAATTATTAAAATGTAAAGAACCTTGGGGGGGGCTACACCTTATTGCATCAGCTACTAGGGAGAAGATAGATATGCTTTTGCAGCTGAGGTATAGGAACGTGTGCGCATGTCAGAGGGAGTGAGTGATGGCCCACGAGACACCTGTAATTGACCATCACTCAGGGACAAGGGGGTGCTGATGCCTTCACAAGAGTGCATCTGTCTAATAGATGTAACCCATTCTTTATACCCTTCTTTATGCCCTTACTTTACAGACCACTCCAGCACCATCTACAGGTGTTCAGAAATAAAACAAGGACTAAAAGCAAGGCAACTGACCATAAGTATCTCATGGAAGCAATTGACTGACTTCAAATCCCACTTCTGACATCCTGTATACTCGGCTTGGGTGCCCTAGGTGCCCTAGTGGTTAGGGATTAGGGCCCGAGGATAGGAAGGTTGTGGGTTTGTGGGTTGCCCTGAGGTACCCTTGAGCAAAATATCTTCCCCATCACTGCTCCCCGGATGCTGGATATTGCTGCACTGTATGTGTTTGTTAAATGCAGAGGATGCATTTTGCTGTGGTTCACTGTGTGCTGTGCTGTGCTGTGTTTCATGATGACAAGTAATCATTTTCACTTCATTGTACCACAGAATCATTCCTCTGGAAAACATCTTTGAAAGAATAAACTGTACAGCGATAGCTTTTACAAAGAAATACAAATTTCAGAGACAAATCCAGAAACAGCACATGCAACTCAGGTCCTGCATGAACATTTACTGATGGAATTCAATACCTGCCCCCTGACTATAGCTATTTTCTGTTGTAATCAATTGTTCATTACATTTACATTTACATTTACAGCATTTAACACACACTCTTTTCCAGAGCGACTTACAACAATGCTTTTCTCCACATTTGAACTTCATATTAGTAACCAGCTACAATCAACAACTGCTGATTATTATATGACTATTACAACCAAGTAAACTTAGTAACCCTGTGACTAGAAGAAAGAAAGAGCAGAGGTAAAGGATGTAAAAGTTTTGCAAAACTGTTTGGGAAGATTATTCCCTGAGAAATTATTGTTATTATTCTATTTTTTATTCATCTTGAATAGTTATTTTTGTTGTTACATTATAGTAGTTAGTGAATAATGACTCCCGTAAGATGATAATTGAAAAAGAGTTATGTAATTACTGTAAATTATGCACAGATTATTCAGAAATGAATGTTTAAGTGATATAGATATATTAAAAACTGAAATGTAGCCCAGAAACATACATTTGAGGATTAAAGAAATACAAAATACACCCCACTTGCCCCTAAGCAAAATATAACTAGAAAATCAAGAGCAGAATTTTATTAGTAGTTAGTGATCTGTAGGGCTTTGGTTGATCTGAGTGAATGCTGTTCTCTGGGAACAGCTGAAGGTCTCCATGGTCCTGTTTTCAGACAGTGTTGCAGCAGTTTCCTCCCAATACTCCATGGACTTCAGCTGGGAGATACTGCAGTAACGGGGCTTTTCAGACAGCATATCCTGCAGGAAGATCTTCTCTGGTGCTGGAAGTACCCAGCATGCCGAAGTAAATCTTCCCTTCTCATGCCATATGGAAACTTTGCAGCCTCTCCTCTTTCTGTAACTGGTTCTCCTACTGTAGAATTGTCTTGGACTGCTGGACCTCTGGCTCTGGGTCCCCTGTGCTGATGGAGAATCTTGAGCCTAAAAGAAAAAATAAAGAACATCATTAAACTGGCCCATTGCAGGTGTTTGTGAGTTTTCATCACCCCTTCCAGAAATGTGTAATCACAAAATTAGTCAGTCAGTCATTTTCTGCCGCTTGTCCCAAGCGGGGTCGCAGGGGAGTGCTGGAGTCCATCCCAGCTCACACAGGGCGAAGGACGGGGGGACACACCCCTGGACAGGTCGCCAGCCCATCGCAGGGAGGAGCGTGACGGGGACGGCACCTTGCATCACAAAATCATGCAAATTTAAAAAAGCCTAACAATATTTACAAGGGTTTATTCTCACTCTCACTCACTCATTTTCTTAGCCGCTTGTCCAATCCACTTGATGTGCATGCCTTTGGATGACGGAAAGAAATCCACATGGACACAAGGAGAACATGCAAACGCCACACAGAAAAATACTTACATTACTTGTTTTCTTTATCTTTCCTAACTATATAACAAAAGAAATAATACATTTTATTTTGTATAGAAGTTATTCTATTGTGTTATTTCTAAATATAATATTGCGTCTTTGTGAATGTAGTTTAAATATTTTTTCAATTCAAGACTGAATGTCTGTATGTTATAGTTACAATTTATTATGAGTTTGTTTCTCTTTTGTTTAAATAAAAAATACAGTTTGCAATTAAAAATCATTAAATGCATCAGGTTCCCAATTCAAGAGGTTCCATGCATCAGATAAAAAAGTTATTCCAAAGAATATTCTTTGGAATCTTTGGAAACTTGGCTTAGTAGGAAAGCTGTTTGTTGCAGTTGTTTGTGTCAGTTGTTATCAACAGTAAATAAAATGATTTATACAATGATGGTGTATTTTATTAGTATTAGTGTATTACTAATTCGAATAAAATACTAATAAAATAATCACCAGGCAGCGGTGGCCTAGTGGTGAGGGAGTTGCCCTCACAATGGAAGATTGTGGGTCTGATTCCCTCACCAGTAGGTTGCCCTGAGGTACTCTTGAGCAAGGTACCGTCCCCATCACTGCTCCCCGGGCGCTTTCAATAGCTGCCCACTACTGCACGGTGTTTGAGTGCATGGGTTAAATGCAGAGGTCCACTTTCGTTGTGGTTCACCGTGTGCTGTGCTGTGACCTCGCAATGACAAGGGTTGTCACTTTCATTAGAGGCCATGTGCCACAGTGACTTTATTACGGTTCAAATCAAATCAGTAACTAAAATTCTCTTTAGACTATCTTATCAGGCATATAAAAAGTGATGATTCCTAATATTATACCGGGGTGATGGGCAAATGTTTATTTAAATATGCATCACTATATGCTTTTCTGGACATGTCAACCTGGCCACTACTACAACGAGCAATTGCATAGAATAAAGGTCTTAACTAGATCTGTTTAACTGGATGGAAAGCTGGGAATCGCTAAGGACAACCTGGGAATTGTTGTGATAAACAGAGCAGCCTTTCAGACTTTCTCAGTCTTTAGCCATAGTGACCCTCACCAGGGGTGAAATGGGAGATGAGGTATACTAATAGATCGTGATTGCAGTTTTTTTTTTACATGGGATGACTGATGTATCCCTGCGATGGGCTGGCGACCTGTCCTGGGTGCGTCCCCCGTCCTCGCCCTGTGTACGCTGGGTTGGACACCGGCACTCCCCCGCGACCCCGTTTGGGACAAGCGGCAGATAATGGATGGATGGATGACTGATGTATTTTTGCTGTAAGCTGATTTTGATTATGCTTCCAATGTATTTAACAATTGCAGCAGAGAGCAGCCATACTTCCAGCACCCAGGGAGCAGTGTTGGGGATGACACCTTGCTCATGGGTATCTCATGGTGACCTACTGGTCTGAGATTTGAATCCATGGCACTTTTATTTGGATTCAAATTATGGGGCCTAGTCCCTAACCATTAGACCACCACTGCAAAACCTGCATAAAGGTAGTTCTTCAGAAGTAGAAGGACTCGTGACCACTATCTTAAGTGTATTTCAATCCCAGTTGTTGAGTAACTATATAAGACACTAACTGAATTACAAAGGACTTTAGTCTTAACTCCTCATTGTATTAGACATTGTACTGCAAATGAAATGGATTTCATTTGAATGGATAGTGTTTGGACCTTTTCCTGTTGTCGTATCATTCACTGAAAGGTGTTGCAAACAGAAGCAGACAGGCCAGATCCTGCTGCCCGCCTGATTAAATAAAGATGAATGAGTTTGGGGTGTTCGGCTTGAGCATGGTGTTTGTGCCTTTAATGACACTGTTTGTGCCTAATGTCTGTGACTGAATGTGTTCATTAAGGCGCGGCACTCTTGCAAAGGACTCCAGTAGTGCACAAGGCTCTGAACATCACACAGTTAATGAGATCAGATACACGCCAAAGGTCACAAAAACATCTCAAAAAGGCATTATTAAACAGCTTTGCATGAAATATGTAGCCCTCAAGTGCCATTAACCCCCCGTTTACTCTTGGTCTGAGCGTTTTCATTAATATTGCTCTACAGTCTAAGTGGCCCCCGTACACCATATTTATACAATTGCATTTCTTATAATTGCACAGAATTTCTCAAATACATGCATAATGCACCTTAAAAAAAAGTAATTCAAAGTTGATTGATGTGAAATGGGTGAAACTGAAGAGAAACTTACAGACCTATTTTCCTAACAGTGGTAGGGAAAGGAAATAGGGCTTGTAAAGTTTTAAGCTCAAATGCAGCCATTATGCTTTTAAAAACTTCTCAGGACTATCATACACAGGCATCAGTGTGTCTACCCATAGGAAACCAGAAACAAGCCAAGAAACCAGCTGAAATCTGTCAGTATTTAGAAAGCAATCCTGACCTCATCATTGCAAATGAATATCAGCTGCTTTAGTCCAAAGCGATGGCCCATAAAAAGGTTTCTCATTAACAAGGTATCACACTAGAAGCATCTCATGATGGATAAAAGCAAAAAGCTCTCTCAAGACCTTCGCAACCCTACTGTTGCAAAACATAAAAAATGATTCTATTTGTGTTAAGGACATTGAAGCCACTGGTTCATGTTGCCTCCACTGAAAGAAAATTACAACTGGAAATCATTAGATTACAATGTAGTAAAGAGTTATGCTAGTGTTATGTGGTGGCTTGTTTATTCAGAGAGCTGCTGATCATTGTAACATATATGTGAAATGTGATTGGTCAATAAATAAATCAATAGAAAGGTTTTACTGATGGTTAACTGGAACAGGTCTCACGTCAAGGTCTTCAGAGTAGATCGGTTGTGCTGCAGAAGCGCCTGATTCATTTTGAGGACGAGGTAAAGATAAGAGCTCTAAGTAGAAGAAGCTTTTTAGAGGTCATTCAAGGTCTTTTGAGAAGTGGTACTTTTGCTATTCCTCTTTAAGTCTCAACGACAGCCATTATAAGCCTTTCACCATCCTGAATCAGAGCTTCTCATTAAACTGTCTATTTCACAAGAACAAAGAGCAGCTCGCTTTTTTTCAGCACTCTGTTTTTTTCTCTCTCTTGGAGATCTACACTACTGTGCAAATGTTTTAGGCAGGTGTGGAAAAATGCTGTAAACAAAGAATGCTTTCAGAAATGGAAGTGTTCATCATTTATTTTCATCAATCAACAAAATGCAGTGAATGAACAAAAGAGAATCTAAATCAAATCAATATTTGGTGTGACCACCCTTTGCCTTCAAAACAGCATCAGTTCTTCTAGGTACACTTGCACACAGTTTATGAAAGAACTCGGCTGGTAGGTTGTTCCAAACATGACTGTTTCAACCTCCGTGTGACATTGATGATCATCAGAACCTGTTTGATAAAATTGGTTGATCAGACACCGACTATAATCCTACAGAATCCCTGACTTTGTGCAAGTGTACCTAGAAGAACTGATGCTGGTTTGAAGGCAAAAGGTAGTAACACCAAATATTGATTTGATTTAGATTTTTCTTTTGTTCACTCACTTTGGATTTTGTAAATTGATAAAAATAAACAATCATTATTTATATTTCTGAAAGCATTCTTTGTTTACAGCATTTTTTCACACCTGCCTAAAACTTTTGCACAGTACTGTATATAGTCTTTATTGAGATTTAAACTGAAACTGGCCTCTCTTTATCCAGGGTTGTCATCTCTCACAGTGAGCCTGAGACCCACTCAGTTGATACAGATCTCATGTCACGAATGCCTTTTCTCTAACATAACTGACATATGTAAATGAACACAGTTCAGACTGGCTGTCCTGTCTTGCGCTTCATTCTTCAATGAGTACAGGTTGAAATACAGCACTGAGTTACATTGAACTCATTTTCTGATTAAACAGATTTTTAACCTGCAAAACTCACTGACCGGTGAGGAGCCACTGCTTCTGGGCGTCCTGCTCCTCTTTGTGTTTTTCTCTGGGCTCCTCCTCTCAGACCATCCATCACTCTGTTCAATAACAGGCTTGCAAATCACTGATGTGATGTTTGTGTCAGTGTGAGATTCTGACATTTTATTCTGAATGTTGCTTCTTGTGTGAAGAATTCATTCAGTTTGTTTGGAATGTTTTGTTTCTGTTTTGATTTGAAATGTGCATGTTAATGAGACAGAAAGACTTTCCAGTGCATACATACATACATATTTATATATATATATATAGGGCAGCGGTGGCCTAGGGGTTAGGTAGTTGCCCCAGATCGGAAGATTGTGGGTTCGATTCGAAGGTACCGTCCCAGTCATTGCTACCAGGGTGCTTTCAAACTCTGCCCCCTGCTGCACGGTGTTTATGTGCATGGGTTAAATGCAGAGGTCCAATTTGTTGTGGTTCACTGTGTGCTGTGCTGTGACCTTGCAATGACAAGAATAGTCACTTTCACTTTAAAGCACCCGGGGAGCAGTGATGGAGACAGCACCTTGCTGAATGGTACCTCAGGGCATCCTACTGGTCTGGGAGACAAATCCACAACTTTCTGACACTGGGGCCAACTCCCTAACACTAGGCCAACACTGCCCCCCCCCCCAAACACACACACACACACACACACACACACACTTATATACACACACTCCTTATGACTAGTAATATTTAATTGGCAAGAATGTGTTTTGTGTACATAAACAGATGCAGTGGCTGCGGGGTTATTATGTACCACAAGCCTCATTAAAGACAAAACCCGCTCCCGTCTGTAAATAAGGGAGGTTCTGGAATAAACCCACGCTCCTTCAGCTCCCTCTGCTCAACCTCAATGCGTGGATTCATCCCATTTGACAATCTCTCTACCTCCGTTACTGGTAGCTAAGAGCTGTGGGATTTGTAGTCCTTGTTTCTGGCTCATCGTTTGGAAGGAAATGAGCGATCCCTAGATTGAGAACTACAAATCCCAGCATGCTATGTGCGACACAACCGCGGCACGTGAGTTCCTGGCTGCGGATGTTGTGGACGGTTTTAATAGGAGGTGTTAATGTGTCACTTGTGTTTGTACTGTAGTTTCTTTCTTTCTTTCTTTTTTTATTTTTGAAGATGAAAATGCAGGGGTTATTACTGAGCTTTTGCCTCAGTGTTGGAGTAATGGCGGGTAAATACTCTCGAGAAGTGAATGAGCAGAAGGTTTCTACAGAGACAAGAAACGCGGTGGAGTTCAGGATCGCCAAACTGAACCAGGTCTGGGAGAAAGCCAACAGGGTGAGCGACCTGCCTCTCAGTCTGTACACACTTTCCTTCGAGATATATACAAGTAACTGTCTTCTCTGCGTCATGAGTGGATTCAAGAAATGGGAACTAATGTTGCACTGCAACGTGTCTGAAGATACAAGGTTCTAGATAAAGGGGTTCCAACCACTCAGCATCAGCAGTAAACCATCTGGATCACCTGGACCTGTTTCTTCACTGCTTCCAGTCTTAAGTTAGACACTTTACTCTGCTTGAAGGTTCATATACAGGTCTCTGTGTGGCCTAGGCAACAAAACATAATACAGCTGCTCAGGTAGAGGGACTGCCCTGAAAATGAGCCAAAAACCATCCTTCAGGAACCCTGGAGAACTGTTCCTCAGTAATAGAAGTGGAAGTGACTATTTGCCATTGTAAAAACGCAACTCGGCACATAATGAAGCTCAATGAGATACTTTCTCTGTATTTAACCCATACACACACAGCATTGGGCAGCCATATCCAGCGCCCAGGGAGCAGTGATGGGGACGGTTCCTTGCTAAAGGGAACCTCAGTGAAACCTATGGGTCTGGGACTCAAATCTATAACCTTCTGATTATGGAAGTTCCTAACACAATCACTTTATCCATCATCATTAACACTGTTTCTGATTAAGCCTGGACACTTTATCCTCCCATGCACAGTGAAGGAGTTAAACTGATCAGTCTTTACATTTATGACATTTAGCAGACGCTCTTATCCAGAGCGACTCACATCCTAATTACAGGGACAGTCCCTCTGGAGCAACTCAGGGTTAAGGGTCTTGCTCAGGGACCCAGTGATGGTAGTGCTGGAGGTGCGATTCGACCTCTTGAGCCACATGTCCATACGCAAGTACCCTACCACTAGACCACCACCACCCACACTTTAGGCTTTAGTAGCTGTCATTCTTTTTTGTTATGCTTAGTTTTATCATCATTTTCATTTAGAATTTTTTACATTTCTTATTTAAAAAAATGTTTTTTGAGAAGCTTAAATTTGCATTGTGGTTTAAGGTGGCCTAGTGTTTAGGGAGTTGGCCACAGGATCGGAAGATTGTGGGTTCAAACCCCTTACCAGTAGGTTGTCCTGAGGAAACCTTGAGCAAGGTACCGTCTCCGTCACTGCTCCCCAGGCACTTTCATAGCTGCCCGGGGAGCAGTGCTGCATGGTGTGTGTTTGTGTGCATGGGTTAAATGCAGAAGTCCAATTTTGTTGTGGTTCACGGTGTGCTGTGTACTCACAATGACCCGAATAGTCACTTTTACTTTCACGAAAGTTGTGTTACTCAGGCATAAACATAGTAAAAGAAAACTCACAATATCACAAGAATGTTACTGAGGTCACTGTCATATGTGTCTTTGGATAAATGCGATTTCCAGGTGGTAAAAACTGGCCCTTTGAAGCTCCATGAAGCCCTTAAATATCAGGTTTTTAAAAAAAAAATGTTTGTGACACAATGTGACTTCCACTTTGTGTCACAAACAATGCTCAGTTTCTTGCAGAGATTGGGAATTATGAACACCATTACAAATAACAACTAATGTTCAAGAGAAATATTAAGATCTAAACCTTGATGTTCAGCTTTTGGAGTGGAAGCTACAAGTAAATAGGTTATCCATATGTTTTCCACTGGTTTTTCAGATGCAGCTTCCACCAGTGCGGCTGTCGGAGCTTCACAGTGACCTGAAGATTCAGGAGAAAGATGAGCTTCAGTGGAAGAAGCTGAAGGCGGAGGGGCTGGATGAGACGGGGGAAAGAGAAGCCAAGCTCAGAAGGAATTTTAACAGTAAGAAACAAGTAAAACATTGTCTCAGAGTTGTCAGTTAACTGACATTATTTATGGAGAAGCCAGAAGAGTCGAATGGCACAGCAGGGTTAATGTAGTGTAGAATTAATGTCCCTTTAACCCTGAAGACCCACCTGTCAGATGTAGGTGGATTAATCAGTTACCCTCAATACCATCATTCCAAACAACCTCAGGAACTTTGGCCTGGACCGCCCTGCACTCATAAACTCATCAAAAGATGATTAAGAAATATTAGTCACTTAAATTTCTACAGCCAAATTGGCCAGTGATGTAAAGTCTTTCCTGTCATCACTTAATATCTGCTTTTGTAGTCATTCTTGCCAAGTATGGAATGGATGGTAAGAAGGACAGTCGCTCTTTGGACAGCAACACCTTGAAAGACCATGATCCCAAACAGGGGGACATGTTTGATGACCCCAGGCTCGATAAGCTGTGGAACAAAGTGAGTTCTGATCTTCTAAAGCTTACCTTTTTCAGAACGAGTCGTTCATAATAATGTCATGTCAACAATAAGTTGCTGTTGTGCGGGGCTGTCCGTTGTTTTTCCCAGTTTGAATGTTTGTATTTTTAACTTTACTCGGGTCTTTTCTTGTCATTCAATTTCAGGCCAAGACTTCAGGGAAGTTCTCAGATGAGGAAATGCAGAGCTTGCACAGAGAATTCCAGCACCACAAAGACAAGGTTCATGAGTACAACATCATCATGGACACAGTCAGCAGAACGGAGGGTGAGCTCAGTGGTACTGCTTTAATAAAGGGCTTAAACAAGCAGGAAACTAATCACCAGCCTGATCATCTGGAATCATCTGCACCCGTTTCTTCACTGCTTTGTGGTTTAAGTGAAGCTTTGTTCTGCTTGAAAAATTCAAGCATGTAGTAGGAGAGTTGGTCACCATGTGGCTTAACAAACAAAAAACACTAAAACTGCTCAGGTACAGGGACTGTGCTGAAAAGGAGAGCTATACAATGTGCTTCAGGGAGTGTGTTGAACTGTTACTACTGTTAAAAAGAAAAGCAGTGTTTGAATGGACAGTATGAAGAAATGAGAAGTGTCTAAAGACTTGCATAGAACTAGGTTCATCTAAATAACAGTGTATAGTTTCTATTAAGGGAACTTGAGCCTCATCTCATTTAAAGATCTATTGACTGAACTGACGAGAGCCCATTTCCCACAACCATAGGCCGACATTAGTATTTAACATGAGGACAAACTTGATGTGATCATTCTTTCTCTCTAGCAGATTTAATCTTAACCTGTGTGTGTTTCTCCGTTTCATTTAGAGATCCATAAGAATGTGATATCTGCCCTGGAGGGGGAGGGGAAGCAATCTGCCCTCCATGAGAAACATGCAGATTTAAAGCAAAGGATGAGGGACCTGAACCAGGGCTTTGAGAGGCTACGCAGAATTACTCATGAAGGCTTCAGCAGTGATAATGGTGAGCAGTTATACTGGGTTTATATTATACTGGTACACTGCTACTGCAATGCTCTACAGAATGTTTGGTCAAGATTTCAGTTTTCCTTTCAGATTGTTTCATGGGGCAGCGGTGGCCTAGTGGTTAGGGACTGGGTCCCAGGATCGGAGGGTCATGGGTTCGAATTCCAAACCAGTAGGTTTCCCTGTGTGTATGGCTGAAATGCAGAGGAAGCATTTTTAGGGCAGCGGTGGCCAAGTGGTTGATTTGAATGATTTGAATGTCATGGGTTTGAATCCCAGACCAGTAGGTTGCCCAGAGGTGTACCATTGAGCAAGGTACTGTCCCATTCACTGCTCCCCGGGCAGTTTTAAATAGCTGCTCACTGCTGCACGATGTGTGTAGAAGTTGCATTTCGTGGTTTCACTGTATGCTGTGCTTCCTGATGACAGTCACTTTCACTTTTGGTTTTCCTGTCAATCATCAGATATTTTTTCCCGTAAACCTTGGGATCAAAATGCTTGTGGCTGCATTTAAGGCGTGTCTGTCCTCAACAGAACTCATTTGAAAGCTTAATATATTTTCAAGACGTATTTAAGAAAAAATAGTCACTAAAACCATCACCCCACTCACACACACGAAGACCACTGTTATTTCAGCAATGCCATCACCATGGAAACACTTACTTGGCTGCATCCCGTCGGTGTATCACTGCTGATTATACCAATTCTGCTGTGAATCACGGAGCAGTATTTTTTTCAGTGCCAACTGGTAAACGCAGCATCTGTGTGTTTGATATAATGACCAGTTTATGCTCATATATATTTCTCTTAGAAACAGATTGACTTTCTTCTCTTTTTCTGTCTGTTCCTGTAGAGTTTAAGGAGCCCCGGGTCATAGAGCTCTGGGAGATGGCTAGAAGATCCAACCTCAGTGAGGATGAGCTTGACTCTCTTAAAGTAGGTTGTGTCTGATTATTCACACACACATCAAAACAGAAACACAAATCTTTAATGCTGAAGGGTGTTTTAGACTTAATGTTTCTCTGGCTGTACTTCCTGCAGGTGCGATGTTCAGTTGGTTCTCAGGGAATCTCTTTAGGCAGTTTGCTGTGATGTGATGTTAGAAAGCAGACTCCTGATTCGCCAGCACAAATATTGCTTTAAAATGTTGGTTTCTTAGGAGTGGGCAATGAATGTGCTACAGAATTCTAAGCACGCTGAGCAGTTGAGCGCTACATCATCTCTGTGTCAGCAGCTGACGTATTTATAACATTGTCTTTGTTAAGTATTTGTAGTGCATGTTATTACATTTTGTTTCCTTTGCCCATGACTTTATAAGCTAATGATCAAATACTTCTGGCACAAGACGGCAGGAAAAGGGGGGATTTGGAAACCGCTTTTTTACAACGGTGTTAATTGGCTGTGTGCTTACTGTTGTTCTTTAGACAAATGTGTGTTTTTATTTTTTGTGGTTCAGGAGGAGCTGAAGCACTTTGAGACGAAGGTGGAGAAACACCAGCACTACCAGGAGCAGCTGGAATACTCCCACCAAAAACTGCAGCATGTCGAGGCTCTTGGAGACAAGGAGCACATCATGAGGCACAAGGAGAAGTACAACAACCTCGCAGAGAAAGCACGAGAGATGGGATACAAGGTAGGGCTGTTCTTAAGACAGAAGAGCAAGAAACAGTCCTGCATAAACGTGCTCGATGACTGACTGAACTGACTGTCCAAACAAATGTTGCAGAGAAAGTTTTTGGGAGTGTCCATGGGAGGGGGGTCTTTTCAGTGTTGGGCCAATATTTTATATTAATGCTACATTTACATAATTTTTGAAGCCCATCTTCAAGTCTGCTTTCTTTTACTGAATGTTAACAGTAGTTACTCTCCATCATAGTTTTTAAACGTGCTGAGTCATGATGCCTCCTTATCTAATCTGAACTGAATGTTATTTGTTATTTCAGTTGAAAGAATAAAACATATAATTACCTTTTTTTTTTAACCAACAGATGAAAAAGCATATGCAAGATATTACGAATAAGCTCTCACAAAATGGCCTCCAACACAATGAACTATGAGAACTGCCTAGTCTTCTCTCCATGGCAATAGACCAACCTGACAGTGATGCTCTGGTCAAATTCTCATCATTTCTGTTTTCATCAGACATTGATCAGCATGGAGGAGGGGCCACAGATTTATAGTTATTGTAAAAGATCGACTTTCTTTGCAGAAATGAGGACCTTTTGAGAAGCACTGAATTTGTTGTTTTTGTGTTATTATGAATGGATTTGAGCAACATTTCTGGTACAAATGCATAATGTATGTTACATTTAGGAAATGGTCCAAATGGCTTGACTGTAGACGTAGTGAGCAGATGGAATCTACTAATCAACTGCATTTTCAGCTTCAAGACTAAAGTACTAGAATCTGTACTGTAGGCTGTATTTCTGAAGCTGTAGTTTTCAGAGTTTGTGTTTTTTTTTGTTTTTTTTTTCATACCAATCATCTTAAAATCCAACACTAACTGTTAATGTCGTCTGTAAATACTTAAAAAAAACAAAACATGTTTTGTCTATAAAACTCATTTTGAATGTGTGCAAGAAAATTAAATTCATTTAATTCTGATCTGTACTTGAGTAATAAAACCTTCATTAATGTTTGGGGACCTTGTTTATTGTACTAAAGATAGATAGAAACACTGAAAAAGAATACATAAAAAAAATACTGCATCTGTTTCTCATGATGCGTACATTTGAAGCCGTTGTTGGGTCATTCAGAATTGGTCATTTGAATGCATGTAGACTATTTACAATTAATAAAACAGACTCTCATTTTAGATATATTTCCACAATATATAGTACATTATGTAAGTTGTAACTGCATACTTCTCTCAATACAAAATGCCACTAAACTAAATTAACATGCTTTCCTTTAAACCGTTCTGGGGTTTTGCGTCAGGTTAATGGAGCCAGTGCTGTAAAGAACTAATTATGGGGCAAATCCAGTGTAGCTTATGACTCATATCCTGTGGTGGTGAATGCCATTAGTATTTTGCTGTGCTGGTGTGTTTTCAGTTTAGCGTTCCTCTTTTCCTCTGCTCTAGCTCCTGAAGTCTTTCTTCTCGAACCTGAGCGTGCTGTGCTCCAACTCTCTGTGCCATCTCAGTCGCAGCGATATCAATGTGGGCATATTTAGTGCTGGATGTCCCTGTTCACACAAACACATGGACACAAAGGAACATCTTTAGTCCTATTTATGCAGGACAGGGCCAAACATCCTGACAGGTAAAATGGTCAGTCTGGATATTCGCTGCTGATTAAGTGCTACTTGTGCTAGTTTGTCAGAGTGATTGCTGTAGTACAGTAGCATGATTGAAAAATGAGAGAAACAATTTAGAATTGAGTTCAAAAAGTTCTACTTAGAAAATAATAAAGTAAAAAAGGTCACACTAATATTTCGTTTGGATCACCTTTAGCTTTGATTATGGCACAAGTCACTGTGGCATCGTCGTGACAGTCAGTCATTTTCTGCCGCTTGTCCCAAGTGGGGTGGTGGGGAGTCCACACAGGGCGAAGGACGGGGGACACACCCTGGACAGGTCGCCAGCCCGTCGCAGGGAGGAGCGTGACGGGGACGGCACACAGGCTTGTGCGGTAGGCACTAGGCATGATGGGTGCACCACTTCATGCGCCTCTCTTCTTACCCTGATACACCCATCACTCTGGAACAGGGTCAATCTGGACTCATCAGACCCAATGACCTTCTTCCATTGCTCCAGAGTCCAATCTTTATACTCCCGAGCAAATTGTAGCCTTTTGTTGCGATTAGCCTCACTGATCAGGGGTTTTCTTAAGGCTACACAGCTGTTTAGTCCCAATCCTTTGAGTTCCCTTCACATTGTGTGTGTGGAAATGCTCTTATTTTCACTACTGAACATAGCCATGAGTTCTGCTGTTTTTTTATGATTTGATTTCACCAAACGTTTAAGTGATCGCGATCACGGTCATCCAAGATTTTTTTTCTTCCATGAAGATGATGGTTGCCCACCATCCTTCCAGTTTTTAATAATGCGTTTGAAAGTTCTTAACCCAATTTTAGTAGTTTCAGCTTCTCCTTAGATGAATTCTTTGATTGATGCCAATAATTTGACCTTCTGAAACAGATTAACATCTTTTCCAGGAGCACAGGATGTGTCTTCTGACCTGGTTGTTTAAGTAATGAGAAGCTACTCACTGCATCAGTGAGGGTTAAAGAACTTGTTGCTGCTGAAACAATCATCCATGCTGTAATTATCCAATGGGAGGCTCTTGCCAATTTGCTTTGTTAAATACGGATGGTGACCTTTTTTTTGGACAAGCAGTATACATATATAAAGCCTCCAACAAGAGAAGACAAAATACTCATTACTCATTCATTTCAGCAGCTGCATTCACTAATGGTTATAAAAGAAAACCATAAAGAATTTCAATGTTTTTTTCAAACGTCTGCTTAATTATAGTGACATCATAAAAGCCATTCAAAGTGGCCTGAGATAAAATGCTCTATGAAGCTCAGAAAACACATGTAACATCATTTCATTAGTGAATTAAATTGCTCTATTTGAAATGCAGACATTTTAACCACGGATTCTATCACCACTAGAAGTTTCTCTACTGTCAGCCTTTTCAAATCAAACCATTCTGTTTAAAGTTTTGTTTACTCAATCTTAATCACTGTATAATGCAGCTTTAACCCATGCCTCATCAATCTTGTCAGTGATTTCACCGTCTAACTATGGGAGTTCATTCTGGCCCACATTTGCTTTCCTCCTACTTTAACACACCTGATTTCATTTATCAACATTTATCAACTAATTGTTCTTCAAGTGTGGATGAAAGCTTATCTTTCCAGGATTGTGGCCCAGTTGGGATCCAACAACTGGTTGGTTAGATTGGTTGAGCTTGTGCTTGGAGTCAAAACCAGCAGCTAAATCAGCCTTTATGTAGGTCAGACTGGTGTCCCTGGTCTAAGGTCAATGAAAATGACATTTAGGAATATTTGATGACTCCACTGGCAGGAGGTTAAAGATAACCCAGAAAAGATAGAAAACTAAGTGTTATGAGGAATGTCTTTATCTTTTAAGTTAGAAAAGTTAGTCACCTCTGACAGTGTGTCCAGTGTCCGGTATGTCTTGCAAATCCAGCTCCATATAGTGCAGCTGTCGTTTAGATGTGGGGCTAACTGGGATGTTGACGTAATTGGCAGATTCACCCAGCACTCTGTCAGCACCTGTGGACCCAATGGGTAAAACTAATGACCTCCTCGTCACACAAAACAAACACTCACTCTTTCTGATTAGTGCTCAGTACAGTAGAATGTACTGCAAGATATTTTGTTGTATTGAGAAGTACTGCTTTATTTTACCGTATGTGAAATTATTTCCTGAGAAAACGCACATGCAAACATAAGTACTAGCTCAAAGCCAACAGTTTTAACGGATAATGTCCGGTTACGGCTGTCACAATCAAAACATTCAACTTTACTACTTAAAGATAGAACATTCTCGTTTCATTTTCAGTGCCTTTTGGGTGATTCGCATAGTGGTTAAATTTCAGACTTCCATACCGGATCGGTCAAGTCCCGGGTTAACAACGAACGCCACCAGAGCTGTTAGCCAAAAGGATGCGGATGGAAGGAGGAATGGGGGAGGTGTTATCCTGAAGGAAGAATATCTGTTTGTGTTTTGGAGGTGAAGAGGGTGTCTGGGAGGGTGATGAGTTTGAAGTTGGAAATTGAAGGGGTGATGATGAATGTTGTTAGTGCTTATGCCCCACAAGTTGGTTGTGAGATGGAGGAGAAAGAAGAATTCTGGAGTGAGTTAAATGAAGTGATAGAGAGTGTACCCAGGGGAGAGAGAGTGATGATTTGTGCAGAATTTAATGGTCATGTTGGTGAAGGGAACAGAGGTGATGAGGAGGTGATGGGTAGGCATGGTGTCAAGGAGAGGAATACTGAAGATCAGATGGTTGTAGATTTTGCAAAAAGGATGGAAATGGCTGTAGTTAATACTTATTTTAAGAAGAGGGAGGAGCACAGGGTGACGTATAAGAGTGGAGGAAGATGCTCACAGGTGGATTATATACTTTGCAGGAGGCTCAGTCTGAAGGAGATTGGAGACTGCAAAGTAGTGACGGGAGAGTGTAGCTAAACAGCATAGGATGGTGGTCTGTAGGATGAAGGTCAAGAAGAGGAGGAAAGTGGCAGATATGAAGAAAGTAGACAGGTGTTCAAGGACATGAAGCGCAGGCTAAAGAAAGCAGTGGTGAAGGCTAAAGATAAGGTGTTTGGTGAATTGTATGAGGGGCTGGACTGTAAGGAGGGAGAAAAGGAACTATACTGACCGGCTAGAAAGAGAGAGAAAGCTGGGAAAAATGTGCCGCAGGTCGGGGCGATTAAGAATAGAAATGGACACAATCACAAGTGAGCAGAGCGTGTTGAGCAGATGGAAGGAGTACTTTGAGGGGTTGAGTACTTTCAGTACTTTGAGTACTTTGAGAAGATTAAATGGTGTGAGGATACTGAACCAGGAGGTGCAGCAGATTAGCAAGAAAGTAGCAGGGAAATAAGGGCAGCGATGAAGAGTGCAGTGCAGTATTTGGCATGGTTTGCTACTGTGCCATTTTTTGTTTCGTTTTAAAAGCTCCAATGGCTCACTTAATTGCTTAAAAATAAGCTCAGTTGATAGATTACTCACTAATGTATTGAGAGTGACAGCCCTAAATTAGATAACTACTCATACATGTCTCCCTGTATCAATACAGGCCTGCACATGACATAGAGAGAGACTGAAGACACTGTTATATCTGACCATCTTTCTTAGCACTGAACTCTGCTCTCCTGGAGGGCTCAATGCTGAACGCCATGCACACATAATTGCCTTTTGGATCTGCTAGGCGTAATAAGACAAGGTCACCCATTTACAGATCATAGTAAAACAGTCTGCGGTCTTTTTACCATGAAGCTCATGCTCCAACCAGTGATCTGATTTGTGAATGCTGATCTTTATGTCTGTTTCACTGGTTTTAATCAAACACCACAAGTTCACCTAACAGAGAAAACAACAAAAAGCCAGTCTCAAGAGCCCTCATTACCAGAGATGGAAGACTGTCTGAAAAGGCCCAGAGAGCTCATGGGAAATGTAGGCATTGCTGATGCACGTCCTGCTGAGAGAGTAAGGAAATGTCATTACAGGTATTACATTGAACTGGGAATTTAAAATATGAACTCCATATTCATTTTACGAACTAACGAATTACATATTTTCAGTTTTTGCTTTTTTCTCAGTTTTTGTATATGTGTATAGCTTATTATAATAACATATTAAACCTGACATGACATTTTCTGTCATGCCATTGCTCTTCCTCACTTAGGCATACATTTCACTGCAAGTTGTACTTGTATAACTGAGGATGTGACAAATTGCTTTAATCTTGCATGAGTCTTTTCAGACCCGTGTAGAATGACAAAACACACCTTCCATCCCCCAGAATGACTTCTGTTGTCCATAGTTATTCAAGAGTTCATAGCTGCTCCTCTGCTCTGTCTATGAAGAGAACATATACACCTCAGATAAGAGCCACAGTAAAAAAGCATAATAGAAAGGCAAGAAAATAGGGAAGAGACTGTTTGATGTTTAAGATGGGTTAAAAGACATCCATTTTAGTTTGCAGTTTAATTTAGTACAAACTGCTCAAACTGTATCGCCATCATAAATTCTCATACCAGACAAATAAGTGAAAGTGAAAAAAGTGAAAGTGACTTCCCTTGTCATTGTGAAACGCAGCGCAGCACAACACAACACAACGAAATGCAAACTCTGCGTTTCACCCATACACACGTGCAGAAGGGGGCAGCTATTGAAAGCGCCCAGGGAGCATTGACAGGGACGATATCTTGCTCAAGGGTAGCTCAGGGCAACCTACTGGTGAGGGAATCAAACCCACAATCTTCCGATCCAGATCTCCATCCAGTCCCATTGGGACAAGATGGTAATTCAGAACTAGTCATCCGACATCAGAACCTGACAGCAGTAACATTTTTGTGGCTTAATGCAATCAAATTCTCTGAGCAATATGGCAATATCTAAAACCATCCCCGAAAAAGCTGGAGGCTGTTACTGCAGCAAAAGAGGGACAAGCTCGGATTTGAGAGGAAATGCAGACACACTGTGTCACACTGTATACAGACTATAACCACAATAAACCTTGTTCCATTTATTTATAGTATTTTATATATACATACGTACATACACACACATATCTTCTTTTTTTTCGCCACAGCAGATCAACCATCTCCTTTTCTTCCTGTCCTCTGCATCTTCCTCCATAAAACCAACCACCTGCATGTCCTCTATCACCACGTCCATAAACCTCCTCTTTGGTCTTCCTCTTTTCCTCTTTCCTGGCAGCTCCATCTTCAACATCCTCCTTCCAATATAATCCCCATCTCTCCTCTGGACACGTCCAAACCAACGCAACTTTGTCTCCAAAACATCTAACCTAAGCTGTCCCTCTAATATACTCATTTCTAATCCTGTCCATCCTCGTCACACCTAATAAAAGTCTCAGCATCGTTAACTCTGACACCTCCAGCTCCATCTCCTGTCTTTTCGTCAGTGCCACCGTCTCCAACCCGTACAACATAGCTGGTCTCACCACTGTCCTGTAAATCTTCCCATTTACTCTATATACACTTTTCTCTTCCCTGTTGCTTCTGGTTGGGCCTTATTCAAAAAATCCATTACAGTAAATGAATAAACCCAATACAGAGTCTTAAAACCGACTAGTGATCAAAGTGAGGAACATTAAACAGAATAAACAGCCTAGTTTCCCAAAAGAATTTCACCAGCCAACTCACTGCAATCTTTTATTATTTGAGACTGAAGCTGTGAAGCTGTGACGCTTACCTCTCTAATGTCCATATTCATGTCTTCAGCACCCGCAGACATGCTGCTGCTGCTCAGCTCATTCTTTGGTTTGTCTAAATAAGTGAAAACAATGTCAAAAATAGCTCAAACTGATGATTTGTATCAAAATTGAAGGACAAAATGAAGCTGATTTCAACACAAGCAGGAAAGGCCTTACTTTGGAACGCAGGTACAGACGGGGATCCTGCAGACGTAGAAGGCAGTACCTGTTCAAAAATAAAGTCACGCAATTTAAGCTGGGTTTAAAAGCAAACTGGTGTAAAAAGGTCATGCTAGGCTTATGTTTTTGAAGGAAATGTATCCTGTGAGCTAAAGCAACTAACAAGCTTATAAGTTTATATAGCTGTGAGTTGTGCCTTAATAAGGGCTAAAAGGGGGCTCAGGTTTGTTTTTTTTTGTTTTTTTATGGCTTAAATCGTACTTCACACAAGCACGGTGTAGTTAATGTAGCTAACTACCACTGCAGGACGGCAAGGGCCAATTAGCCTGATCTCGTTAGATTCATGTTTACTGGGGCAAAGTTCATTATTAGTTCAGAGCTTCTTTACTGTCACATTTTCCTATAAAAATACTACATATGACACTCATATAAAGCAAATGGACCTTAACAGGGAAATCAGAAAGTTACTAACGAATTTCCCAACACCAGTAATGACCACAAGATCATCCCAAGCAATTACTTTTAGCCTTAAAGCTCAGTGAAGGGGAGGAAAAAGCCAGAAAATGATAATGCCTTATGTTGCACTGACAGACCATCTGTCCTCCCAGTAATATCTACTGTGAACTTAGTTGGTATGTAAGGCATGGAGTGAAAAAAAAAGACTGGATGAGTACAAATTTGGGATGTTTGTGGCAGGCAGGACAGCGGATTGCTTTTCGATGGTAATTATGTCTCGGATTATTCTGGAGCTGGCAGGCAAAAGCAGCATGACAAAAGCATTTCAATTCACACAGAAAGCCCTTTTCCCTTCTGATGTGTGCAGGCGATGGTGGACCAGGTCTGAAACAGACAGCCAACTGATCTGCAGTGAGACAAAGCCGGAGCATGAGTTTTTAAGATAAAGAGAAAAGGAGAGAGTCTGATTAAGCTATCACAGCTCATGTTTATGGGGAAAAGAGGCTCTCACTCTTTCACTCACTCTCACTCACTCTCACTCTCTCTCTCTCGTGCATGCATGCAACACAAATAAACTCAGCTAAGGCAGCAGTTTAACAGAAAAAGTATATGCATAATTACTGCTTTAAAGTGCAGTTCTCATTTATATTGATGGTGAACTGAGAATCTCTTTAATTATTAAATGAACTATTAATTATTAAAGATGGTTTCTTTAAGTTCAGTTTTATAATCTTTCAGAAATTCTTAAATTTGCCAAACCATTGCCAAGAAACTCATTCAGTCTAGAGCAATAAATCACAAAGAAAGTGAATCTTCAGAGGAAAAAAAAAAAAAAGTAAAAATATATCTAGTCCCACAAAAACAAGCAAAAACTAGATTTGTCATCTGAGAGGCTGATTATGGGTGAAATCAAAACATTTTTATGAAAAAAAAAACTACATTTAAAAAAGTAAAAATCCTATTTTTTAAACTGTTTTAAACTGTTGATAAAATGATGATACATCACACTCAACTCAGGTTGAGTGAGGTCCAAACAGGACAGCCAATCAGAACAGTCTTAAGGACTGAAATAAAGAGTTTAAAATAGTCATATACAAATAAATCATATAATTAGAAATACACAATTGGCATAACCGGCACAAAAAAGTATGAATACAAAAATGTTTGTGGTCTACAACAGAAGATTTGATCAACCTCATCATTTAAAATGTAAAAGATCATTTCATCACCAACACATTTACATATATCTGCTTTTACAATATCTGTTTTTATCCTCACGGCTGCCCTTCCACCCACGTGTTGTTAGAAGTACGACCTCCTTCATCACAGAGATAAAATATAGGATGAGCAATCAGAACAGAGGTCATTAAAGGCATAGTGACAAATATGGACAAAATTAGTTTTAATGGGCAAACAGGAGTTGGAAATTGTTTCTTGGGGGAATAAACAAAGTTTGAGAAGAATGCTGGATATGAATCCCTTCATATATTTCTGCTGGACATAAATAATTTCATGTAATCAATTGGTCAGATTATCGTTGTCTCCTCTTGATGGCCTTTTATTCGTATGATCGTATGCGGTCATTCAGAAATATAGGAGCGATATAGCTCCTGTTGTTTCGCTGCATCATTAAGGAAATGTTAACAGATTAAAGTGAGGGAACAGTAGAAGGAATAATACACTTGATTAGTAAACTAACTGAATCATCCTTAATAATCAAATATAGGAAACAAAGGTTCAAACCTACCTTCAGTCCTCCACATAACGGACAAATGAGATCATGCTGTGGTGTGGAGCCTCCAGGGGACACTATTCCTTCACCACTCCCACTTAATCTTGCTGATGCAGTCAGTTTGGGAGCAGCTACAGCAGGTCCCGGTGACTCCAAATGCCAAGGCTCAGGCCTCTGGTCGAGGGCAGCAGGAGCTCCAGAGTGCTGAGCCAAAGGGTGGAGCTGAAGGAGCCTGCGGGGGGTGTCATAGCGCTGCAGGATATTAACTGGCACCTGGTACTCTGTGTCCTGCTCTTGAGAACCCCTGCTAATGGAGCAAACACACACTGGTCTGTGCTCTTGTACCAAAGAAGAGGGACTTGATGCCCCTGAAACAGGGTAAATGTTCTGGAAGTGTGGTAAAAGTCTCTGGCCTGTGTTGAGGCTTGAGTTTGTATTAGATTGTGCATACAGGTTTGGGTTGAGATTTGTAACAAGGCTGTACAGGGATCCAAAATCCTCTGCCTCCCTCTGGCCTGTGTCTAAGCTGCCTGTGTATGATGAGAAGCTTCCAGAATATGATGAGTGGCTGGCGGTGGCGATGCCGCTGTCGGTCGAGCTCTGGCGGCCTGCTTCCTGAAGCCCTCTAGGAGGTGGAGGCTTGGATAGAGGCTGGAGTCCTCTCATCATTCCCCCACACAGACGTTCCTCACTGGACAAGCTAACTGAGGGACTCAATGGCTTCGGTGTTATCGCTCCTGACAGTGATGGCAAGGGGTCTAAGGGGATGGGGTATCTAAGTGGGTCAGGCCATGTGGACAGACGACTGCTGGTGTCCGAACGGCTGGTATCAGAGGAGGAGCTGGATATGCTGCGGTCATCTCCTGCCAGGGAGGTGCTGTAGCTGGAGTTGGATGCTGACCAATGACAAAAGACAGGAAAAGGGCAAGTGACTAAAGGGTATTTCCTCTAAAGGGACTATAGTGTTTTACAAACATCTGGTTGGTAGTATTTGTAACATGCAATATTCTTGTCACATAAGCAGTTATATTGGAATCATGGTATGATTGCTCTCTGAGAGCTAGTAAGAACACTGCCTTATAAACCCTGGAGTGGACAAAATAATATAGGGACATAAATCTAAAGCAGGACAGTCTCTTCAAACTTTTTTCCCTGCACAATATGGACAAAATATAAGCATTGCACTTGCATATTGAATATACTGAAATCACAAAACGCATCAGCATCTTTGCTTTTCTGCAATTAAAAGTCTGTTAAATCTTTACTGCTTTACTGATTACTAAATCATTTACTGCATTTACTCTTCTGTCCACAGAGGCCGTGTACTAAGCTGCAACAACAGAACATTTTCACAGTTAAGATTAGTTTAGTTTTACAGTTAAGATTATTCGTTTCTGTGATGTTGCAAAACCAACACATTATGCATTTCTCCTTGTTCAGCCTAAACGATCTTAGCTCTTGTGATTCACACTGAAAGAGTGTTTCATGCTGCCTCTCAAATAAGCAGCAATAAGAGGAAGCCAATCAGAAAGGAAATAATTTACATATAAACATGTATGTGAAAGCTGCATGCTGTTTAACTCTGAGGGATAAATAGAGGTTGGAAAATGGTCCCTGTCCAGAGAAAGTGCGATGATTCAGGCAGGCAGTTTGCACAGATGATGTACACTCATGCATTTTCCATCTCTCTTCCATCTCAACCTAGTGGTTAGAGAGTTACCCCCGCATCGGAAGATTGTGGGTTCAATTCCCTCACCAATAGGCTGCCCTTAGGTACCCTTGAGCAAGGTACTGTCCCCATCACTGCTCCCCAGGCGCTTTCAATAGCTGCCAACTGTTGCACGGTGTTTGCATGGGTTAAATGCAGAGGTCCAATTTTGTTGTGGTTCACTGCGTGCTGTGCTGTGACCTCGCAATGACAAGGGTTTTCACTTTCACTTTTTCTTTTTTTCCATCTCCCTTCTTTCTTCTCAGTCACAACCCGTTTTTTCTCACTTGCAAATTCTCTCTTCTGTTCTATTTTCTTCTTTTTCATGTAATGTCAGCCGACTGCAGACGAACTGCAGAGTTTAAGGAGCGTCTGAATATGCCCCATGAGAGGGATGCGCTGGGCTGGATGAAAGGTCACAGATGATCTTTACCCTTTTTTGTTAAGCTTGAAGAGTCAAACAGCGCAGCGAGGCTACCAGCAAATCAGAAGAGGACGATGATCTCTAACAGATAATATCAGCAAATCCACCAAAAAATAATATGGGAATATTAGGAATGTGTAAACATCATGTTTATTGCACAATGATATTTTTGGTCACTCAACTCAAGACTGAAAAACTGCCTTTCGGTGAGGACGCATTTCTGCTGGTGCATGCATGCAGGTTTGTTTGGGAATCATATTTAGCAGCACCAGGTCTCAAATTCATGGGTCAGGTCTGGGCTTCAGTTTCACCCATGCAGACCTGTAGGATGGGGTATACATTTCAAAAATATGAAATTATTTTATGTTGATATTACTTTAATATTCTGATGTTACTTTATTCAGTGATATTCGTTCATTAATTACTATTAGCCACACAAGAAGATTGTAAGATTTTTTAATTTTTTTATTTTTTTTACTTTTTAAATCTTTTATATATGCGCATAAAAAGTGGTTTTAAATATCAAAGCTACATTAGCAAGTGCACTGCTGCAAAACTAAAAATACATCAAACACTACACATATCCTGATTGATTGGTATTCATTGGGGAAAATTATATGCATATTTGATTTTCTAATTCTGTTAAGATTATTTTAATGTAGTGGTCATAGTCCTCAGGGTCTCTCGGATGGTCTATGTTTTTTCCCAACTTAACTCATATTTTGTAAGGACTGAACAGAAATGTAGACCCTCTGAACGTCTCCTGCTTTAATACATATTTAGTTACATATCAGTTAAAGACAAGTAGGCATAAACAGTGTCAAAACTAGAGCGTTATTTATATGTGTGTTAGTGCGAGTGTGTGTTACCTGAGCTACTGTGGCGGCTGCTTACAGACAGCAGGCTGAGGCGTTTCTCCAGCTCTGTGGCCTCCTGACTAATCCGCTCCTCCGCAGAACAAGGATTAGCACTGGGGTCTAGAATACCAAGACCATCAAAATATCATTAAACAAAAAGCACAAATGAGACACACATGTTCACACACACATCAACTAGCCATAAAATTAGAACAAATGAAAAGCACAAGTAAAGGGATAAAAAAAAGAAAAAAAAAAAAGACAACAACAGGGGGCTGGCAAGAAGGCAGTGGGTGTAAAACTCTCATTGATGTGCAGGAGGAGTGAAGGCAAGCCAGTCTCCTTTGAAAAGGGACGGTTGCACAAACTGCTCAATGATTAAAAAGTTAATACTGGCTATGAAAGAGCTTCCCGAGCACCAACACTGGGTAGATGAGCATCAGAACTGGACTATAGATGTATTTTGTCGCTTATTTTGGGAAGAGATCACACCTCGCTGTGCTATGATGGAGGCAGTGTGATGCTCTGGGAAATGTACTGCTGGGAAACATTGGCTCCTAGCTTACACGTGGATGGTATTTTGACACGTGCCTCCTAGCAACCTTTTTCTACAGCCCAAGTTCACCACTTCATGCCATCTGTACTTTCTAATGACCCTCTTTCAGTAGGATAATCCGCCCTGCTACAAAGCTGCTTTGGCAGCCCCCAAAAATTTGGCAGGTAGTTATAATATGATGACTGATCGCTGTAAATACACATAAGAGGAAGGAGATGCAAACACACACACATAGAGAAATGACTGTGAAGCAGGCTGTGCCAGCATTCACCCTCTGTAGAATAAGCCACGATGCTTTTCTCTGCAACTCTGATAACACGTCAAATCAGAAGTGAACAAATAAATTATGTTGGCTAGAGATAAAAAGCGGAGCCAAGAGACAGTTATAAAAGAACTACAGAGTAAGCAAGAGACAGAGAAGTAAACAGAGGCATAAATACAGAAGATAGCCCGAGAGAGCTGGAGAAGCTTATAACCAATAGAAAAAAGACAGACAACCAGTCCTACTGACTGACTGCCAGCATTGGGAAGGACAGTTTCTTTTATTAAATCTGTCTTGCCCATGGCCCTGTGATCCACTGTCATATGACCAATGGATCAGCTGTGCTCGTTTCATTTTGTTCCCTTCATCCTGGAAACCTACACAGATTCAGGGCTGCAACTGCTATATTTTTAAGTGGTCGGATCTTTGATGAGCATGGCGTCTTTGTTGCTTTCCCTGCAGAAGAACCCAACCTGCTGAGAGGATGCCCTTCAAAAAGAACCCACATCTCAGGTGAGTGGCCGAGTGTGACCACTGGGTCACAGCCATAGTTAATGGACTGTGGACTGGCCATCCGACAGAGAGTCTAGCACGGAAGGTGGCCATGTTGTTCTTCTCCCATGCATGCGATGGAGCATTGTCTTCCAGAAAAATCTTGTTGTTCTTGCAAGATGCAGACTTTTCCCTAAACCACTGCTTGAAGAAACTGTCTTCTATAAACTGGCAGTAGGTCTAGGAGCTGATTTTGAGTCTTCACCCCGAAAAGGTCCAACCAGCTCATCTTTAATAATACCAGCCCATACCAATACCCCACCTCCACCTTGCTGGCGTCTGAGTGGAAGTGGAGCTCTGTGCCCATCCATCTGTTTCGTCAAGAATCACTCCATCTCATTAGTCCATAAAACCTTAAAACCTCATTAAAACCTCAAAAAGTCTTGAGATATTTCTTGACTCAGTCTTGATGTTTCAACTGATGTGTCTTGTTCAGTTGTGGTTGGGTTTCAGTCTTCTTCCTTACCTTGGCCATGTCTCTGAGCACTGAACTTTGGAATTCTGGACCTGACTTCTGGAGCTGCAGTTCTGGAATATGACAGCGCTGGAGGACCATGGGTTCCTGGTAGTTCCATGTTTGATTCTTCTCAGTCCCTGCGATGGGCTGGCGACCTGTCCAGGGTGCGTCCCCCATCCTCGCCCTGTGTGCCCTGGGTTGGACACCAGCACTCCCCCGCGACCCCGTTTGGGACAAGCGGCAGAAAATGGATGGAAATGGATGGATTCTTCTCAGTTAATTTGCACCTTTTTTCTCAACACATTTCTCACGACCCTGTTGACTATTTGGAACAAATCACTTGATATTTTTGTGATCAGGCCCCAATATCTTAATAATTTCAAGAGTGCTGCATCTATGAAGCACATTTTACAATTTTTGACTTTTCAGAGTCAGTTCTCTCTCTATTTTTTGGCCCATTTTGTCCAAGAAAAAGAAACTGCCTAATAATTATGCACACCTTGATACAGGGTGTTGATCTCTTTAGGCCACCCCATCCCTCATTACACAAATACACATCACCTGATCTGCTTAAATCCTATTAGCATTCATTCCAGCTTGGATTTGGAATATGTTTTGGAAATGATGACATGATCAAAATACTCTCTTGCCTAATAATTGTGCAAAAAGTGTGCGGTGATTGTTCTGTTGCTGTAGGTACACATTGACATCTTAACTTTTAAATGCAGCAAGTTCCTAGCAAGACAGTTCATTTTATTGTTTCAATGCTGTGGCTGGAAAAAGGTTGTCATAGGTAATGGCACAGCTTAAGCTACTGAGGTGGTTTGGCTTTTAACACACTCATTGTGACCGACATTCCCCATTTCGGACATTCATTCATCACCAAACCGCTCAGCCTGATTAGGGTCACGAGTGGTGCTGGAACCTATCCCAGTTCACACAGGACAAAGGGCAGAAACACCCTAGACTGACTGCAGTCTGCTCCATGGCTGACACAAACACACTCACATACACATTTAAACCTAGGAGGCACCTAGCAACTCCATTTCACCTGACGTGCATGGCCTTCGACTGAGGAAACTGGAGCACACACATGGAGAACATACAGAAGGGACCCAGACAACTATTCACAATAATTATGATTAAAAAAGCTTCTGCAGTGGATGATTGTAGAGCAGACACTCGATGGTGGTTCGGTGGAGTCACTGAGGCCTCCCTGGTCCTAGCCTAACCCTGTCCTTCCTCCATCCATTTGGTATTGCATCAGCTTATTCCAGGGAACGGCCACCCATTGCTCTGGAGCTGCATGCTGCTCTTCAGCCCCTCTGCAGTGGTTCTTTCTAGCTTTGACTAAAACCAGCATGGAAATAAAGTTTTTTACATTTTTCTATTACTTCGCCCATCTATTTCTTGATACACAGTCATCTTCAAGGTGTTGGAGGTGATACTGTGACATTGAAAAGAAATATATGAGTCACATCTACATTTATGACTCAGAAACGTATCTGTCAGGTGGATAATCAGGTTTCTGAGTCTCACCAGCGGTAAGCAAACCATGGATAAATAAAAAAAAAAAAAAAAAAAAAAAAAGTCACAGACGAAAATATTGATTTTGCTTCTTTTTAACAAGCTGTGCATTCAGATATGTTTTGCGGCTCCAGACAAATAATATTTGGTGAAAGGGGGAACAAAAATAGCGCATTGGACTGTAAAGGTTGAAGACCCCTGGCTTTTCCTAACAAAAGTCACAGTTGGTGCTGGAGCGTATTTAAGCTCTCTTAATGCTAAAAGCAGATAAACACCATGGACACTGCAGGGCAGACACACAGACAATTGACTAGGGACAATTTAGCACCTCTAATCTACCTTACATGCATTTCTTTGGATTGTGGGAGGAGACCAAACCACCTGAAAGTGAAAGTGACTGTTCTTGTCATTGTGAAACATTTAAATTTACATTTGCGGCATTTAGTAGACGCTCTTATCCAGAGCGACTTCCATGTCCTGATTACATAGACAGTCCCCCCTGGAGCAACTTTAAGGGTTAAGGGTCTTGATCAGAGACCCAGTGGTGGTAGAGGTGGGATTCAAACCTGGGACCACATGAGCCATAGCTCCATAGGCAAGAATCCTACCACTAGACCACAGCCACCTCAAAAACCCTATTCCCAGGGTCCCACCTTATTAACCTGACACAACTGATTCAACTAATCAGCAAATAAAGAAATGCTTCCAAAGTTTTTGTTAGAGAAGAGAAGAAAACTCCTGCAGATGATTCTATGAGTTCTCTGTCACTTCTCTGTCAGAAGAGATTCCTGGAAGATGCGTAATTCTGGGTCATTTAACTGCCCTGGAAGGCACTGCAATGGCCTTTCAAACTTGATGTCCATGCCTTTCCAAAGTCAAGGCAATAGAAAGTGTGATTGTTCAGTCTGTGTCACTGTCTACAACAATAAAGCTATAACATGATGCAAACCCCTGAAAAGTTATGCCTTCTGACATTTGACAAAGGCCAAGAATGAAGAGCATGATGACATAAAGGCAGCTCTAAAAAAAGGGGTTTGAGATTCAGTGCATCAATACGTTCACATTTAAAAATGATTTCTGTGAGCTGGAAGCTTATCAAAAATATTCTGAAACTAGTATGAAACTCAGTCTATAAAAAATCGGAAGTCATAAAGACCAAAACATCCTGCCACAGTTGTAGATGATCAAATGCTGCCACTCTATCTATTTCAGTATCTCTCAGTTTCTTCCTCTTCAGATTACTCAGCCTTTGGATTTTCCACAACCTTTGTTTGTGAATCTTGTCCAAATGAAGCGGAGAAACAAGCCATCAGCACTCACCAATGAGTCGTCTTCTTTCTTCTTTTTCTTTCGGCTGCTCCTATTTACGGGGCACCACAGCAGATCAACCTTCTCCATTTCTTCCGTTCCTCTGCATCTTCCTCCTTCAAACCAACCACCTGCATGTCCTCTTTCACCACGTCCATAAACCTCCTCTTTGGTCTTCCTCTTTTCCTGGGCAGCGGTGGCCTAGTGGTGAGGGAGTTGCCCCAGATTGGAAGATTGTGGGTTCGATCCACCAGTAGGTTGCCCTGAGGTACCCTTGAGCAAGGTACCGTCACCATCACTGCTCCCCGGGTGCTTTCAATAGCTGCCCCCTGCTGCACGGTGTGTGTGCATGGGTTAAATACAGAGGTCATGTGTGTATGGGTGAAACACAGAAGTTGAATTTCGTTGTGTTGTGCTGCATTTCACAATGAAAAGGGTTGTCACTTTCACTTCACTTTCCTCTTTCCAGGCAGCTCTATCTTCAACATCCTCCTTCCAATTTAATCCTCGTTTCTCTTCTGCACATGTCCAAACCAATGCAACCTTGCTTCTCTAACTTTGTCTCCAAAACGTCTAACCTGAGTTGTCCCTCTAATACACTCATTCCTAATCCTATCCATCATCGTCACACCCAACAAAAAATCTCATTAAAAATGGCCACCTACCTGTAAATACACAATTCTAGCAATTTACAGAATCCTTACTGCCCTGCGATGGATTGGCGAACAGTCCAGGGTGTGTCCCCACCTTCTGCACTGTGAGACCTTTGATAGGCTCCAGCACCCCCCCACAACCCTAATTAGGACAAGCGGCTATGAAAATGAGTGAAAGAGAGAGTAAGAGAATATAATCCCAGCTACAGACTGCAGTTAGCTGTCACTGACTGTGCAATTAGATTTCTGATCCTAATAATGAAAAAAAAAAAAACTATGAAAGATATAAGGTCTGGCCTGCCAAGTTCTAACTTTCAAGAGATACAGTTACCCCAGAAATAATGCTGGACAAATATCGCACACTGCCAGGCACCTTAACTCATGAAACTGCCAGTAAACACACACACATAAACTACATGTATATAATTAAATAATGCATATGGGGACATATGTGTGACCTTATGCGATGACATGTAAAAACAAACCTGTGTGTTTTTTATATTTTCACACCCAAGCTAACACACATGTGCCTCTATGTACTCGGTGGCTCTCTCACTATGCAGCAGCTCACTGACTGCGATGCCAGTGCTAATTTTAGTCGTGAATCCACTGTGAATGCTCAGTTTTACATCGTAAAAGAGCCAAACATTCTTTACCTGCCAAATACATCAGCTTACTTTCGCTATGCCTCAGAACATTACACTCACTCAAGGTTCAGTTTGAGGTTGCTTAATAAATGAACAAAAATCACACATGTCGTTGTTAAGTGTTCATTTCATATTAAGGCAACACATGCATGCATTCAATCTGTAACAGGTCAATATTAGAAAGGAGAACCTTAAGTCAAAGCAGAAGGTGTTTAGCTCAGTGTTAAATAATGTCTGTTGTATCCAGTTTATTTTGTAGGTGGCAAACAGTGTGTGAATCATTCCCAGTCAGGTGAAGCCAGGAAAAGCCTCTATAAATCATTTAATCACTGTTCATTACAACTCATTAATGATAATTAATGTGATTTAACAGTACATGGGCATGAGTGCCACTGCAGCTGCTTGATGCAAACGGCCCACCACAGCTTGGTTCAATAAAACTGTAATTGCACAAGCTATTAACTGTGGTGGGGGGGGAACATGGTCGCTGTTGCTTCCCCTGGGGGTCTGGCTAATGATACACATTGAGAAAAGTGAGTGAATGCACTACATTTGTTCAGCAGCAAAAACCTCCTCTGTTCTCCATTACAGCTCTCCTCATTTGGAAAAATAAAAACACATAAATATGAAAAAAGAAGTACATTCACAAGAAATGCAAAAAGCACCCACATAAGCCGCATACTGCTCATTCGTTTAGAGACACCCTCTTATAGATCCTCAATTAATTAAATCATCGAGTTCTCAGACCTTCTCCTGCTAGACACTTTAATAGTGGCCTCTCCCGATTCTAATACAGGTGCTCAGACAGAAAAATAGTTAATGCGGTGGTCCGGTGGTAGGACACTTGCCTATGGACCTGTGGCTCAAGAGGTTCTCGGTTTGAATCCCACCTCTGGCACTACCACCACTGGGTCCCTGAGCAAGACCCTTAACCCTGCGTGTCTCCAGGGGGACTGTCCCTGTAATTAGGACATGGAAGTCGCTCTGGATAAGAGCGTCTGCTAAATGCCGTAAATGTAATGTAAATGTTAATACATAAAAATAAAAAAAACTGTAATTGTAAACAGGGTATCAATATGGACAATTGTACTTTGGAGGACACTCAGTTGTTCTGTGTTTTTTCCAGTAATGCCTTGTAACGTTTCAGTTTATATGTTTTAATCAAAATGACGGTTCAGTGGTTGCAGTTTAAAGCTGGACCAGTCCACATCCCCTAAACTGAACGAATGTTTAGTGACTAACAACAAAATATACAAACCCAGGGCAAAGACATGCATGGTTAACTGTGCAATGCAGAGCCTGACTGCTCTAAAAACTACCACTGACTGCTTAGAATGGGACGATGCCCTATTTTTTGCTTCATTTCAGCCAAACCTGACTTTTTCTCCAGAGATGTTTATCTGTACTATATTTCAGGTAAGAACACACTTTGTCCATTATATCTGTTTATATTGTGTCCGTTTATACATCTGGGCTGTGTAGTATACTTACACCACCCATGTGATTTTCTTTTCATCTTTCTATAGTTACTTCCCAACTATATTTTAAAACAAATTTGCAGAAGTGCCCGGTGACCAGTATTTAAAGCTGCTTAGTAAAGAAAAAAAAAATCAACTATTCTTCCATGCACATATATTAATATACACTAATAGCATGTTTTAAATTCACCGTTTCCATGATGTGAAAGCCAATACGTTTACAAGTTTTGAGCAGACAGTAGTTTAAACCAGCCCATTCCTGCTGAACTTTGAATGGGATGCAATGCAGGACAGCCAATCAGAACAGAGCTCATCTGCTGACACAAAGTTGCTGCTGTGCAGTAAGTAGATGGTTACTGTATGATTCCACATTTAAAAGTAATGGATTTGAATATTACCCTGCCATGTAGTCTAATTGCATTACATTTGTACAACCCCATCGTCCTGAACCCTAGTCCTGTACAGGACCATGATAAATGTACTCATCCATCTGAACCTATCCACTGTTGAGAAGACATTTTACTATTTCACTACAAACTGGGTTTGAAGAAAGACATCCATCACGCATAATGCAAAATAAAAGTTTTTAAGACCAACATTTAATGAAAAAGTCCAATTTAGAACAACACGTAACACTTTTCCCCTTCATACCTACCACACACACACACACACACACACACACACACACACACACACACACACACACAAAGTGTATTAACCTGGTAGGGTTGGCCGCAGTCCAAATGGTGCCCTGCTTGGAGAGATGCCTCGAGCAATGCAGTCAAACAGAAAGCTGATCTGTTCTCCCTCTGAACAGACTAGAAAGAAGACACCAGTCCCTGTGAAGGGGCACAGATAGAGACAGATCAATGCCTGAATCTACTTTTCCCCTCAAGACATAATATTTCATTCAAAAGGGATTACAGCTACAATGGCATTAATTGACCCTGCCTTTCAGCGGGAGATCAATTTAATTTAGTCTTTAGGCAACCTTAAAAAGGAGAACACAGAATAACCCTCTGCCAGTAGCAAGGATCCACAGTTTATAGATTATGGATGAACAATTTGTCTTTTATGATGCTCTGATAGCTTTGTTATGTAATATGAGGAGAATACACATTTGTCTAGGTAATAAAGAATATGTGAAATTAAGTGAGCATTTAAACTGCTTTTGATTAAAACTGTGTGGATCAAATCTTGCCTGAACTTTCAAGACTAGTGAGAACCTGGCTGTACAGTAGAAATCAAACACCTGGGTCCATATTTATCAAGTCTCTTAGAGTAAGAAGACACAGCAGGCCTGATCAGTTCATGTGGCTCTGTTCAGTCCTGTGCAAGAAACATAATGAACCCAAATCATTCCTACTATAGGAACTGATCAACTGTTTAAAAGGCCTCCAAAACAAGTACACTATATATCCAAAGGTCTGTAGATGCCTGTTCATCCATGGTTTCTCCTGAAATTAGTTATTAGTTGTTAGTTAAATTAGAGCTGCTTTCTTTGAATGCTTGCGTGTGTGTGTGTGTGTGTGTGTGTGTGTGTGTGTGTGTGTGTGTGTGTGTGTGTGTGTAATAGAATGCCTATCCAATCAATGAGTTCACATTTAATAGCTGAATTAACTCAGTAGAAAGGGTATCTAGATGCTTGTAGAAATACAGTTTAAATACTTTTGAGCACAGGGTAAATTACTGAACAGCCAAAAAGAACTCTTCACATTGTATGTCAGGCTTCTGTTGGTTGAAAAAAAAAAAAAGAAAAAAAAAAAAAGAAAAAAAAAAAAAGAAAAAAAAAAAGCCATTTCCTCATTAAATTATTAGAGAGAAAGCCAAGAGTACATAAAGCTGAATTGAGAACAAAAGAGAACAAAAAGGAGCCTATATTTTTTTTTAATAGGTTTATTGTTTTTTTTATTTTATTTTTTTATTTTTATTTTTTGTAGGTCATTACATGTTTTGTTCCACAGTTCTGACAACATGACTGGGTGAAACTTTGTAAATAATAAGGAAACTCTTTCTAAAAGTAGGAGTGAAACACTGCTTGGCCAGTACTGTAAGCAGACAGAGGGCAGTAGGGGTTATTCTTTTTTTTTTTTTAAGTCATCACCCAAAACACAATGTACCAATCATCCGGTTAAATGAAATGATTGGCCCGCTGAGGCAACACATGACTCATGAATAGACTGGCTGAAAACTGCATTGCTACTTTATTCTTTCTTTTTAATATCCACAGAATCACCTCTACAAACAGCATTTCTTTCAAAAGGTCAAGTAACAGCTGGAAACTTTACAATAGTTACATAACCAGGAACAACAACACACTGTTTCCAAATTTCAATGCACTGAGCATCAGCTCCGCCACTTTAATGAGAGAGAACTTTACGGGCGGGGTGGGGGTGCTGTACGTTGTGCTGTGACGCTGTGTAGATGCATGGTGTGATTACACCACTATATTTCTCTCCCTTCAGCCTAATGAATCCTCAGCCTCCGGCACTCTTTGATGGCGGTAAATATAGCTGTGCCAAATCCCTCAGCGTCGCCATGGAGACTGTGAGTGCAAGGCTATAGGAGCAAGAGGCCTTTACAAAAATAACCAGAACCCCCTTAGAGGTGGGTTTCATAATACATCAACAGAGTCTATAAATATGATAGACGCCTTTTCAATAGCATGTCCCCTTCCTCTTGTCTCCATACTGAGTCACTGACATCCAGCCACAATTGCTGATGTTTTGAGAGATTCACGGTCATCAGTTTTAAGCAGTAGCATCAGTCACGCAAAGGTGAAGGATGGCAAAGGTGTGATGCATCTATGAAAAATAAGGAATGGTCCAACATGCTTGGTGGTGTCATCTGCTTTTTTAACTTCTGTCAGAAATGCAGTAATAGAAAACAAAACAAACAAAAAAAACAATAAATCTACAGATGCTATTTTACAGTATGGAATGAACATCACAGCTTCCAGTACTGACCACGAACCTCTAAACTACTTTTTATAGTCCAATATTGAATGAATGTACAAATATTTGGTTGAGTCTATGAATGGGACAAAAAAATGCTTATTTCCTAATATTCACATATCAGAATACACAAACAATCCAACTGCTGCTCGCAAAAAAGGAATAAAATGGATAAAATACAGAAAGGGATAGCTGTAGAACTCATTCTATTATTTAAAAAATAGTACAAAAAAAACATTTGAATATATACATATATCTATATACATGTATATACATACTTGAATAAAAGAGATTTCCCCTTCAGATGATCTGATGAGCAAATGATGAAATGTCTTCTCAGTAGAAAAGTATTTTATTTATTTAAGATCCAGCTAATGCCAGCTGGGGCAGTTATCCTATCAACAGCTGTCCTAACATGGACTTCTTAAGGACCATTCCAGCACAATAACCTGCGACTAAAAGTCTTGTTTGGCTCAGAAAAAGGGCTTCAGAAAGACTTTTAAAAGTCGTTTAAACAAGCAAATATGTTTATTCTGCCCGCTGTCTTGTTTCTTTCACCACCCCACTCTCACTCGTTTGAGTGTTTGTGCATGATCGCGTTATGCAGAAGTCTATGTATGGAAAAACTGATGACAGTACAGTTACTTTGATCCCAGGCTTAAGTAGGACCACGTTGTTGATTATGGAATTAAACAAGAGCCTCTAAAGCCAACATTGCAAAGAGCCATCTTTAAATAAGTTTACTAATTTATATATATATATATATATATATATATATATATATACACACACATACACACACACGCGTGTGCACAGGTTAATTGTAGAGCGTGCATTCAAAATGACAAATTTGTGAATAGACACTTTCACTTTTTCAGTTTACTTCAGCATAAATGTAGATGCTGGAACCCAGAGTTTCAGCATGTGTGGTACATATAGGCAGCTTGTTTTGGTACATAATACTGCACAGAAGATTGTGAGTAAAGTCAGTTAGAGAGTATTTAAGAGGAGGTTTATGGATGTGACGAAAGAGGACAAGCAGGTGGTCGGTTTGAAGGAGGAGAACATGCAGAGAACTGGAAGAAATGGAAACTAATGGTCCACTGTGGCAGCCCCTAAACAGAAGCAGCCAAAAGAAGGAGAAGAAGAAGAAGAAGAAGAGCACTTCTCTTTTTACATCAAATAATAAAAAAAATATAGTGAGCTTATGCACTGGAGTGAATGGAAAGACTCAAATTTAAGCACAGGTGAAGTTCTGATGGCTTCTGGGATGAAGCTATTGCACAGTCAAAGAGAGAAAGAAGTAGAAAGAAGAGCCCATGTAATGGATGGGAATGGAAATGTTTCTGGCTCTGTTTAAGCAATGACTGTGATAAATGTCTTTTAGTGAAAGAAGAGGCACATCAGAGCTGCTCTTCCAGTACACCGCTGTGAGTTACAATCTCAAACATTACAGTTCCCATGCCAGAAAGTAGAATGTGGTGAGGAGGGATGGGGGAGGGGGAGGTTTGGAAGGCTTGATATCCTCAGAATGTGCAGGTGTATTCATGGCCTCTTTGCAATGGAGGTACCAAGTAAAGTCCTCAGAGATGCAGAATATAGAGCTACATTTAATGATCAGCTTCCTTACATGAGTGTTTTTCTTGTACAAATGGATCAAAGATAGATGGACACCAGTGGATATGGTGCAAAAAGTACACTGGCTACAGTGGAAAGCAAACTTAGGAGGGGCAAGAGAGAAGAACAGGACGGCTCTGATGAGGCTCATGACTTGTCTGTCAGTGCATTTCAAAATGAATGGCCACCAGAGTCACTGAGGAATGTTTGGAACTGGGATGACTGTGGTGGTCTTGAAACATGCTCGGAAGAGTGCCTTATACAGAAGGCATTAAAGACGTTGGTTAGTACATTCTTAAGAGCACCTGGCCACTAATGATGTACAGACGATGAGCTTTCCAGAGATTCTTTCTCACTAGGCAGCACTGGTCCAGTGGTTAGGAACTAGGACTCTATCCTGGGGCATCCTTGAGCAGGGTTTCATCTCCAACACTGCTCCCCAAGCGCTGAATAAACCTGCCCTCTGCTGCACTGTGTCCATAGGTTAAATGCAGAGATTCAATTTAATTGTGGTTCACTGTGTGTTCACAATGACAAATATTCTCTTTCACTTTCACTGTTTTACAAGAGACGATCAAATTGCCTGCTTATTAGAAGGAGGGGAACAGCGGTGGATAGGGAGTTGCCCCGGATGAGAAGATTATGGGTTCGATTCCCTCACCTGTAGGTTGCCCTGAGGTACCCTTGAGCAAGGTACCGTCCCCGTCACTGCTCCTCAAAAAAATTCATGTGCCTGAAAATGAATGTATTTGTACATGTGTATCTGGAGTTTCAGGATGGGGTGGGTTGTCACATTCCCTTTCTACTTTAGAGAGGAAGTGATGTTATAAAAAAAAAAAACTCTTCAAAAATTGAACTGAAAAAAATTCCTTAATAAAGTTTTGGGGAGTTAATCTGATGCTGTAACATCCCAGCTACTGATGAAATTCACTCCACTAGAACTATTTACATGACACCAATTCTTTTCACATGTAAACAGCAGATATCTGCACCATTATGTATTTGTAACAGATGAGTATGAGTCCTACATAATAACAACTAAGATAAATAATAACTAAGCGACACAACTCTCACAATCAATCAGATTCAGTACTGCAACCAGACCATTTTCATTCCATACAGTTTCCTTCACAGACAGAAAGGAAAACAGCAGTGTAAGAATTCTCAGCTCAGAGGCTGCTCATAGACCTCCAGCCTGTCTCATTTTCCAAATCAAACACGACAGCTGACACCCTCACTAATGCCACTATCAGTATGGGTTGTGACAGTGCTTTGAGCAGTGACAGCAAGTTTTGGTTGCTTCACAGGAGCAGAAACACAGACAGATTTCCATTTTACCCCATCACCCCATCGCAGAGCAATCACCTGCTCACTGTGCACTAATGAATTACCTTAGACACGGCCTTTAACCCTGCCTCAACCAATCAGGCCACATTAGTGCCGTGTGCTAACGAAGCAAGACACAAATTGACTGCTTACAGAGGGAAACTATGTCAGCAAGACTGTGAATATTAACAAAGCTCAGTCATTCCTTTTATAGTTTCTTTTTATCTATTCAGAGCAGTCGCTTGCAGGGAAGAAGCACCATTTGTGAGGTGTCCTTTGTCCAGACTGCTGCATTCAGGTGTAAATGAGCATCTGGAAAGCCTTTAAACTCTCCATTTCCCATTTTTCCTTTTCTACAGACCTAGATAATAATCAAGTTGTGTAAAAGTTAACAGTACTAATGTTATTTAAAACAATACAAAAGTTCTAATGCAAGTCTGGTTTAGAGTAGAGTGATCTTTTAGAGTGATCTTTTATTATCCCATATAATTATATTGGTGTTACTACCTTTTGCCTTCAAACCAGCATCAGTTCTTCTGGCCCCCACAGAGCCCTGATCTCAGCATCATCCAGTGTGTCTGGATCACATGAAGAGACAGAAGGATGCGAGGAAGCCTACATCCACAGAAGATCTGTGGTTAGTTCTCCAAGATGTTTGGAACAACCTACCAGCCGAGTTCCTTCAGAAACTGTGTGCAAGTGTACCTAGAAGAACTGATGCTGTTCTGAAGGCAAAGGGTGGTCACACCAAATATTGATTTGATTTAGATTTCTCTTTTGTTCATTCACTGCATTTCGTTGATTGATGAAAATAAATGATGAACACTTCCATTTTTGAAAGCATTCTTTGTTTACAGCAGTTTTTCCACACCTGCCTAAAACATTTGAACAGTAATGTGTATATATATGGCAAAGTGCCTACGAATTAAATAAATAACAGAATACAATTATGGTTATAATAACTGGTTTTACTGGTAAATTAAAATAAAGGCATCTTGTGTGATCAGTCCCTCTATGCAAGGTTGAATGTTTCAAGTTGGAACAAGACCCTTAAAACACAGTCCTACAAACACTGTATAGGGTTGTTTCATGCAACAGCTGAGCATTTCCCAAAAACACCAGATAGCAGTTCAAAAAGCATTATCAAACGAATTAGAAAAATGGATCAAAAGCAAATTCTTTGCAGCTTTATGTAGGAGCAGGGTTTGGATGATAGACACATCTTATATAATCCAAGTTTATGAGACTACTTCAGCTACAAGAACAGCTGCAGAGAGTTATGCCAAAAAGGCAGCTGGTGGGCTTTACTAGTGCTAACGCAATGATCTCACACTGGACCCTATCACGCATTACCGAACGCTGTGTGTGTGTTTAAGGAAGAGACTGAAAAGGAGTGGGCTCAGAGAGTGAGTGAGCAGGAGAAGGATGTGTGTGTGTGTCAAAGGGGCATCTAATTTTCACATTGAATGCTGGCACGCACCCACCTGCTACTTCCAATGCTTGGAATGTCACTAACACCAAGTGAAAAAGAGAGGAAGGAATGGAAAGGGAAAATACATCCCATATCATCTTCTCAACAGCTTCTAATGACTCACTATCATCATTCAGAGGCACATAGTAATTAGCAGGGCTGCCATGATTACTTGATTAAAATCAAGTAATTGATTAAAAAAATGAACAGATAAAATTTATGTTCTCAGTGAATCGTTTAGTAATTAAAATTTGAATGATTATCTGCAGCTGTCCTCAGACTTAATATTTTACCCAACGGGAAACTATTAATACACAAATCGCTTTTGTGTGCATCACTGAAATAGATTAAACCCACACCAGCAGGGTCTCACAAAAATGAGCCAAATTGCTTATTATTACTTGATTAATATTGCAATCAATAGTGACAGCCCTAGTAGCTACTAACACTCAGTTCCTCATGTTTAAGTAAAGCTGGAATGAACTTGTAGTTTTCTGGGTATTTACATAAATATTGATCCATCGTCTTTGCCACTAATCCTAACCGGGGTCGAGGGGTTCTGGAAATGCAACCAATCCGCAATGGATCCACAAGCAAAGACAGATAAACCCATTCACACACACAGTCACACCTAGAGGACAATTTAGTATCTCTAATTAACCTGATGTGCATGTCTTTGGACTGTGAGAGAAAACCAAACCACCCAGACTCAGACACAGATGTGGGGAGAACATGCACACTCCACTCAGATAGCAAAGTCTCCCTATCTGGAAATCACACCAGTTTGTTAAGCTTGATTTTAGCCATTTGAACTGAGCTACCAATTTTCTTTCTTCTTCTTCTCCTCTCTGCTGCTCCTGTTAAGGGTCGCTACAATGGATGATCCATTTCCATTTCTTCCTGTCCTCTGCATCTTCCTCTTTCACTCCAACTGTGTGCATATTCTCTCTCACCACATCTATAAACCGCCTCTTTGTCCTTCCTCTTCTCCTATTGCCTGCTCCTCAACATTCTTCTCCCAGTGTAGCTACAAATTTCTTTAAATGTTTACACTTTTTATGTTTTCTTAGTTCTGCACTTGGACTCCTTTGCTACTGCAATTATGTTACTTTCCCAAAGTTACCTCCTGAGCTAATAGATGCTGGAAGAAGAAACTGCCCTACAGCTTTGTGGCCAAAGCAGGTTGGACTCCTTTAGAAAGAAGTACTGTCCAATTACATAGCCGGACGATTGTTATGGAAGTTATGATAGATGTTACGGAATGCTTATGTAAGCATCATGACATTTATCATAAATCAGATTTACGAGACATTCCAAAAAGCATCCATTGTCATAAAGGCTCTTTTTTTGATAAATTGAATATTTTGCCTCAGCAAATCCTGTGATAGCTACTCCTATTTAAGTAGGTTGTCATTATGGGATGTTTAGGCCATATGTGCCTTGGTTATGTTTCTGTTACATTTTATTCAGTTTACAAAGCCCTATAAGCAGAGCTAGTACTAGAAATAACATTGTATTGTACTTACAATAGCCACAGCGAGTTCCTCCCTCGAAGATAAATCCATTGGGCACTGCCCCATACCGCCTCAGGTCAGACAATTTCCAATGGCCCATAATGAATGGTGGGATGTCTTTGGCTATGGCCAGCAGGTTATTGCACAAATGGAGCACGGCTGGACCACTCTGTAGTTTGGTGCCAGGCTGGACGTTGACATTGAACCTGTGGACTGAGAGAGAAGTCACACTTGGTTAAACTTTGCCAGGGTGGTTATGCAGATACATCTTCCAGCTTGCATTTAAAGTACAGTTCAAATGCAGAGACAGTCCTGCAGAAAATCACAGAAAATTCATTTTCAAAAGAAAGCCTCAATTTGAACTAGTCAGAAGTACAGTAATACTGCTACAGAAATAGATGTATAGGAAGGAGTGAACTTCTTACTTTATACACATGGAAATGATACTTACACTATGATCTATATCTTTAATTAAATAATGAGTTCAAATAAGTATATACAGTGTGCAGGTGAATGCCTTACTGCATGCCTTATAAAAACTGTGCTGCAAGGTTTGTTAAACGTAATAAACAGATGTGTTGGTGTAGTTGTAGCCACTAAAACCAAACGTGTTACTTCAAGAACCAGCAGATAAATGATTTACAGAAATGACGAGCAAACAAATGAACACCTGGAGGGATTTAAGCTGCTAACACTCCTTCATCCAAGTCAAGACAAGTAATTGATACAGGACAAGCACAATCAATATGCAAAATCTTTTAAAGTGACATAATTAGCAGTCCGCATCAATGATGAACCTAATTTTCCAAGGAAGATCCCCATGTCTGCCATAGAGCAGAATCCCACCTCTAGCACTACCACCACTGGGTCCCTGAGCAAGACCCTTAACCCTGAGTGTCTCCAGGGGGACTGTCCCTGTAATTAGGACATGTAAGTCGCTCTGGATAAGAGCGTCTGCTAAATGCACGCACACACACACACACACACACACCCCCACACAAGCAGAAGTACTTTATGGTGACCAACTCATCCATCAAGCTCAATCCTAGGCGACTTAGCGAGCCGTCCAATAGTGAGAGAGTGCAGCGGGGGGACAGATGAGAATGATCGAGCAGGATGGGGAATATTCACTGCGCATCACTGAACTCAATCTATTATCACTCTGATTGCCACTACAGCCTCTGTGGCAAACATATACACACACAAACAAACTAAATGATGCATGGACCTGGAAACGAAAGATGCAACAAAGCTACAAAGAAAATATTTATGATCATAATTGGCCAAGCTGGACAGGGACTGGGATAAAACTGTTTTACTTCAAGATGCACAGTTCAGTTCTATTCCAGCTCTGTCAGTACTGAGCAGAGATGTCCATTAGACACTCCGAGCACATCCAGGACAAATTGCAAGTCTCAGGACTTTGAGTATGAGTTGAGATTTGAAACTCTAAGCTGTTATTCAGTAGAACACTGTAGCTTAGTTATGTTTAATGGCTGCAGACATTGCTTTGTACGAAAGATGCTCACCCCTGAAACCCATCAGGTTAGACACGACTAAAGAATGCAGAAAAACTTCCGCTCCAAAATACTTTTAGCCAGAACTGATGCTAGCAAGTTAAGCAAGTGAATTAGTCTGTTTGTTAGATGACAACCTCTAATCCATCTGTAGTTTTTATTCATTTTAAAATAATGTCATCGGAAATGTCAGCTAGATTTTTAAACAATTTTAGAAAAGTTGGCTTTTTGCACAACCTAGCTTGCATTTCCAAACTACATTCTAATCACCTATTTCAAGTCTTTGCTTTACACTGTATTCCTGCATGTAGTACTTCATTCTGCCCATCAGAATGAAGATTGTTCTTTAATAAAAAGTTCTTTATTTAACATCATACTGAACCCATAGGCTGCAAGCTTTTGGAAAGTTAGACATTTAGGGTTACGAATAAGGTTTTATTTGTTTTCCACATTTGTGCTGCCTGTCTCGGTTCTTTTCTCAGTTTTCTTCTGAAGTCTTGAGGCCAGGTCAAGTCATGAGCCACTTGGGGTCAGTTCAAGATTTGAGTTAATAGGGCAAAGTCATTTTCAAAGTAAAAAGCCACATTTCATTTTTCTTGGCTTACTTAACAGGGCATGATTTAAAATACCAATCGAAAGGCCATACTGAAGGCAATTTTTTATTTAATTTTTTAGACAAAAATGATAAAAGATGTGGTCTATACCATGATATAGCATGGGCAGCGGTGGCCTAGTGGTTAGGGAGTTGCCCCCGTATCGGAAGATTGTGGGTTTGATTCCCTCACCAGTAGGTTGCCCTGAGGTACCCTTGAGCAAGGTACTGTCCCTGTTACTGCTCCCCGGGCAGCTTTCAATAGCTGCCCACTGCTGCACGGTGCTTGTGTGTATGGGTTAAATGCAGAGGTCCAATTTCGTTGTGGTTCACTGTGTGCTGTGCTGTGCTGTGCTGTGACCTCGCAATGACAAGGGTAGTCACTTTCACTTTCAGCATGTAAACAGTGGTCTCAACAATGACATTTTAAAGTAAGCATTCATTCAGGCTACAGCTGTTGGAGTGAAAAACTTATAAATTTTCTGAAAAGGAATCACTGTAGGTTGTTTTCCAGTTTCATTTCATATAGGCAGGAACGAAAACAGCCAGATTAAGGATTAAAATAAGTCTGAATAATAATGACTGGTTTTTGTATAAACATAAAGCAAACACTATAAATAAAGAAATGTACTATACAGATCCTTCTGAATCTGAAACTGCATGTAACTGAAACTTGATAGGGATGACCTACCTTAACAGGTTGTCACTGTACATAAGAAAAAGACCTGGCATGCCATCATGGCCATACAGTGGTTAAGAAAGTTTACTTGTACCTTCACTGTGCGTGACAGGAATTTGAAGGGAGCACGTTCTGGAAAAACTTTAGGGCTCTGGATTTCTGACACCTCAGGAGGCCATATTTAACTCCACCATTTCATGGAAGGATGTGATTGCATCACATGCAACATTGCCTGGCATTCAGGAGTGTGACTTGGACCTCATTGCTATAGAAGATGTTTGCTTTGAGGTGTGTATGTGAGAGCTTATGTGTAGGTGTTTCAAGGGTAGACATAACAGGCATGTGCATGTTACATGTGCAGGGTAAAGGTCAGCAGCCCTTTCTGAATTGACCTGCGAGTTCCATAAAGTGCAGTGCAATTCAATTTAGGACAATGCACTGAATTTTACATTTTAAAAAAGATTACTCAGATCATATACAAGGCCAGTAAAGCCTTAAACACAAGCAGTATAACCAGTATAAGACTTCATCCCATTTCACCACTTGCCCCTAGCACTTAACCCTCCCCCTTTTGCATAGAAGAGTAAGGCAAAGTTTTGGGGTCATGTGGTTTTGCAGATGAAGGATTTCAGAGACACATTCTAAATTAGAATAGATTAAATTCAACTTGTCACTGAGCAGAGATCACAGAGTGCAGCATTAGTGGAGCTGTAAATGTATGTACTATGATATGGACAATGAAACAGTATATAAATATACAGGATCTAACAAGGTGTGTACAGTGAAATTCATGGCAGGTATGGAAAGGAAAGCGGCAGAATAAAAAAATCGTTTATATATTGGCCATATGTACATTATGAACAGACATGCAGTTGGTTTTATAAATATTAAGTTTGAAGAAGGATAAACAGTTGGTTTCTGGAAATATAGTAGGATGTATGCACACAGTAGGTGGTATGTACAGCATTAACACATCATGGTGCCCAGTAAAAAAAGTACAAAATGCGGAAACAGTGCAGTTTGAGGGGAACATTCCTGTTGCTGGGATGAGTCACAGCCTGAGGCAAGACGCTCTTCCTGAGCCTGCTGGTGTGGCAGAAGCAAAAGCTTCTGTAATACTTGCTGGTTGTGAGAAGGGTGAAAAGTCCATGGTTCAGGTGGGATGCATCCTTGGTGATGCAAGTTGCCCTTCTCAAAGTGTGTAGTGTAAATGACCTAAATTGTGGGAAACTGAGTGCTGTTGATATGTTGAGGTTTTTATTTCAGAGCCTTGTAACGCGGAGCAATTGTCATACCATACTGAGATGTAGTTGGTGAGTATGCTCTCAGTGGCACTGCAGTAAAGGTCCACTAGTATACTCGAACACAAATGACCTCTCCACAGGAAGTAAAGGTGCTGTTGTGCCTTTTTGATCTGATGGAAGACCATAGAGACCAGGTAGGAATGTAAGAGATGAGGACTCCAAGGAATTTGAAGCTGAACATATGCTCAACTCCAGCACCACTGATGTAGACAGAAGTGTGTGAGTGGCTCCTAACTGGTTTGAGGTCCACAATGAGCTCCTTGGATGGAGTGTTTTGAGACATTTCTCAGAATGCCTTGTGAGCAGGCAGCAAGATGTCTCCACAAGCAAGCGAAGATCCCCACAAATGTGGGCTTTTTAACCATTAATTAAGATTTAAAAATAAAATGGTGATTTCTCAGTAGCTTGAGAGCTAAAGTTACATCTTTATTGCTAATTTGTTGTTGACATTACTGTCTTTTGACACAATTTCATGTGACATTACCCCTCTGAATATGACCCCCTGAATGTTATTAAAGTCCAGCAGTGAAGTTGTTGAAATTCCCACTGCTCTAACACCAGTGCTGACTTGCCAGATCACTTAAAAAGCATCACTAGTTGCCTGGTAATAAAGCCATGGCCCTTTTTATTTGTTGACTTATTGGATTGACTGATGTGAGATGAAGTAATAAAAATCTGCTACTGGAATTTCATATTAGAAATCACTGTTTAAATAATTTTATCGGTTTAATTATGACATTGACAACTGCTGATAACATATCCAGTTCTTGAAGGATTGTCCCATTTTGTGGGAGACGTTTTCAACCACTACCATTTTAACTGGGCATGAATTCAAGAAGACATTCTAAACCAACAAGTAGGGGTAAATATAAGAAATGGGATGGGGTCTAAGAAAGTATAAAATAGAGGAGCACTGTATCAATCAATAATTGCTTTGTGTTATTGTATTTTCTGCATTATTAATACTTATGATCTTTTACTTGTATAGTGTGTTACTAAGTTGGAAAGCCATCTTTACAGTTACACTGGCCCCACACAAAAGGCAGCAGAGTACAATTGAAAGCCAAAGGATTAACTTTCTCACATATTTAACAAATTCCTTAACATATGCAACGTGCCACATTATTTACAAATAACCATGCCCCTCATCCATCACCACCCACACACACATATTCACAGCTCTCACCTTCTCCCAGACTATAGCGGATGCGGGAATCCCAGGCCAAGAGATTTTCCTTGCTGTCAAAGCCCAGTGTAACAGACTGGGACAGGCAAAGGATGGTGAGTGTGTAGCTTAATCCCTCAAAGCCCTGCAGAGCCTCCAGCCCACAGATGTCCCCAATAGTGGCCTGACTTCTCTCCCGCTGACCCTTACTCCTTTCAGAACGATCCTTATACACCAACAAGGACAAACAGTCTGGAAGACACAGAGCGGAATTCAGACTGCATAAACTTATTTAAGACTACAGTTACAGCACATACACCAGTTCATGTACAAAGCTGCCTAAAGCACACTGTTTAGGACATTTTCACAATAGGTAATATCTATCAAAATGTTCTTCTGAGGATTGTAAACAAAATTAGAGCAAACTAAATGACCTGGCAAAGCACATGTAGCACATTTGAGAAAAGACACTAAATAAGTATAAAACATTTGCTAAAATTAACTCTTTATGAAAGAACAGGAGGGAAAAAAGGGGGAAAATATTTCCACTGTTAGTCATATAATACAATATAGTATAATCTAATAATTATGGTAATAATTATAATAATAATAATAATAACAACACAGGCTGCTATGCAGATTTGTATACTTTATACAGCAGTGGCTTAGTGGTAAGGGATAGACCCCATAACCAGAAGATTGTGGGTTCCCAGACCAGTAGAATTAGATTCAGTGGAATTACACTCATTCAACTGAAATTGAGCATAGAACAGTAGCTCAGCCATGACTGATGACCACAAAGGTTTTGTGTAAGCTGGACAGCATAAGGCATAAAGACTTACTGCAGTGACTCTCTAACAGCCCTGTGGTGCCTGAGTCACTCACTGAAAAGTTGAGAGTTTATTTTTGTGTGTCTGCAGTCCTATGTGTGTGGGCACTACAGCACCTGGCCACCAGGACCAGTATGTGTGGATGGACTAGCAGCTGTCATGACAAGCATTACAGATAGAGAGTGATCTCCACTAACAGCTGGAGACTGACTGAGTCAGACAGAGAAAGAGTGAGAGCTAGAAAAGAGAAGAAATACAGAGAGAGAGAGAGAGAGAGAGAGAGAGAGAGAGAGAGAGAGAACTGGCCAGCTGAACTTGAAGTAGTCCAGATCTGATGGCAAAGTCCAGGAAATTGGAATATCAAATAGTTTAAAAAAAAAAGGGGGGGTGTATTGTTAAATGTATAGTACAGAAACCCCAATGTATCAAAGCCAATAATACATTTATGTTGATCAGGGATTCTTAGCCCACATGTTAAATATTTTATTTTCAGCTGTCTGGGATAGAATACACAAACATGACTACTAATGAATAAAAAAAAGTTGGAAAGAAATTAACATGGAGTGATAAAGTTCCAAAAAATTCCAGAATGTTCCAGAACGATCGTGAAAATATAGAGAAGAAACAGTGTTTGTAATACTTATCTTGAAAATGCACTTTAGATGCTTAAATAACAGCGTTGCAGACGTTACTTCTTGGGTTTGTTTACATGCTTTGTCCAGGCGTGCTTTGATGTTTTGCGTAATCTCACGTGCAGCAACTTCAAAAGCATTGGAGACTCAGAAATTATGACGACACAATAGAGCTGTGTGCTTTCGGATATACCGCAGCTTTGAGTTATTAATTCCGTCTGTCTCGCGTGTCTCTGGCACTGGCATGGATGGTCAGAGGGGAAAGGCAGTATCTTACCGGCAACCGGCGACGGTTTCCGCAGAAGCACCCATCTGCTCTTCCACTGCAGAGACACAAAGCAAGAGAAGAGACGGAGCTCTCACAGCCACAGTGGCACACTTCAAGAAAAGTACAGTTAGTGTCGCACATTTGAGCATGGTACAAAAGTTATAGAAACCTTTTTCCCTTCTCGGAGTCGCACTTGGCCCTCCACGACAACCGTATCCGTCATCTTCTGTCATGGTTCCCGACAGCTGCGTGAGTGTGTGAGGCTCTTGCTGCAGGGTCACTTTCAAAATAGCTTTAATAATCTGCTCGTGTGTGCTAACCCGCTAACCCTCGTGTCTGTCCCTCACTGCCACACACTCTCACTCACACACACACACACACACACACACACATTCACGGCTCCAAAAGCTTGCACAGTTGCTCACTTGGGTCAACCTGGCAATTGAAAAAGTGCAAATTGAATTTAAAACCCCTTCACCCTCTCCAGTCTACAAACATTAATAGAAACATTCTTAAAAGTCCCAGACAGTGGTGTCCAGTGTCAGCAAAACACCCATAAATCCACATAAACAGCCGAATCGGATGGTGTTACAGGTGCATTTACATTTACAGCATTTAGCAGACGCTCTTATCCAGAGCAACTTCCATGTCCTGATTACAGGGACAGTCCCCCTGGAGACACTCAGGGTTAAGGGTCTTGCTCAGGGACCCAGTGGTGGTAGTGCCAGAGGCGGGATTTGAACCTGGGACCTCTTGAGCCATAGAATAATCTAATTGAATTATATAACCAATGATAATGGTTCCTCCTCATTAAATGATTTCTGTGATGTAAGGGGCCAATTTTCATTACTTTGTGCTCATTAGTAGGAACTGTGACCTGTTTGTTTGCTAGTTTACTCATCTGTAATGTTGGTATTTGTCCTTTGTACTACATCTGCTGCTTGTAAAACCCTATTCGTCTTATTTTACTAAGTCCCTATCAGATACTGTCCCTATCACTGCTCCCTGGGTGCTTTCAATAGCTGCCCCCTGTTGCATGTGTGTGTATGTGGATGAAACCCAGAGGTTGAATTTTCATTGCATTGTGCTGTGTGTGTTTCACAATGACAGGAATAGTCACTTTCACTTTCAAATACTGTGTTCAGTCAGTCATCTGTCCTGAAACAATTTGCAAAAAACATAAAACAAATATTTCCATGTCAGCCCATAAGTATGTTATTATGGAAACTGTAACATGTAGCTGTTTCAATAGTTTTTTTTTTTTCATCTATTTTATTTACATGTTTTTTTGTTGCTGTTCTTCTAGTATTTGATTATTTCACCTTATGCCTGTTACTTTTATTTACTTTTGTTTTGAGTCCTTAACTCTCTATCTGGAGATTTTTAAGTGAAAGTGAATATTCTTGTCACAGAGAGATACAATGAAATTCAACCTCTGCATTTCACCCATACACACCATGCAGCAGTGGGCAGCCATTTAAAGCACCCAGTGACCAGTGATGGGGATAGTACCATGCTCAAGGGTACCTCAGGGCGACCTACTGGTCTCGGATTCGAACCCACGACCTGCTGAGCCTGGGGCCAACCCTCTAATCACTAGGCCAACACTGCCTCACATAGAACTCAACAATGTTCCTCTCCATGCAAATATTTAGTAAAAGGCGAAAGGTTTGTACGTGAATGTAGAGAAACCCGAGCTAAGAAGAATTACCAGTTATCCGAGGATCCAAAGGCATCACGACAGATTTAATGAGCCATTCGCAGATTCGCTGCAGCGTCTTTGTCTTCCTTTATTACTTTATCCTAAACTAGGCTGCCTCTATAAATAAGAAATCTGTATTTCATACCTTGCCTGATCAAATAAAGAAGAATAAATAAAAAATTGTAATGCAATTACAAAATAAAAACATTTTAAGTGTTATGTATAAAAACAAAGCTCACTAACGTGCAGACAAACATGCAACACGGTAACTTCACATAGAAAGGATCCTTGACCACCCAGAGCAGAATTTCTTTATCCACTATAAATTCCTTAAGTTATTAAAAAGAGGTTTGACACCAACTGGTAACAACTTGCTCTACACAGCTGTCTGCTTGTTCTGCATGACAGGTTTAGAGAGGACTCAGAGAAGTCCTATTCAAGTATGCAGCAGTATCAAGGTTTGGTGGAATAATTCACCCCTGAGGCACAGCGATTCGTGGTCTCTCACTGGGGAAATTACCTTTTCCCCCGATGTCTTCCTTTAGTGCTGCAGGCATCGGTGACCACCACAGAGGGCACCTTTTTATTTTATCTTATTTGAAAACGAACATATAACATTTTATTTGAACATATAACTCTATAAGTTACCTTTATTTGATACTTTTGGACAAAATAACTGACCATAACAGAGTGTAGGAAGTCATGCCCTGCCTAAGCTCACTATGCTCAAGGATACGATTCTCAGCTGCACTTTCTTTTTATTTTAGTAGTCAAAATTTATAAACCGTCATTTTGTAGTTTCCGTACAGCTCAGTATTTATGGTCATTCCATATCATTATCATACCTTATCCTTTTAGATTGTCATTACAGTTTTAACACTGTAATAGTATGAGATGTGTCCAAAAGTTTTTAGACAGTGGAAATGCAATCTTTGTTGCGACTGAGCGCCGTCCAACCTTTAGAGAGAGTTGCAGTGTTTTTTAAGAGCAATGACTAACTGTACAATATCAGGACCAGACCGATAGTTATGTTATTGTTGCTTGAGTCATTCAGATTTTCACAGCAAAGTTCAAATATATAGTTTGAAGCATTCCAAAATGAGTAGAGCCCAATCTCACTGCAGACATGTGTAGTCTCAGCAGACTGTAGACTGCATTGAGCAGGAAGTCAAAATGAAGCTGCTCAGACATCTCGTGGACATGAGAAGGCCATGCAGAGCAGATCCAGTGAGTTCATCAGTAAAAGCCAGCATGCTGGCTGCTCAAAGTCTGTCCATTTCTTTGATTTTTTTTCTTTTTCTTTCCAGACATAGCATTTTTGTTTTCTTCCTTCGTTTTGTATTCCACTCTTCTTCACTGCTGTGATGCCAGCCTGGGGAGGAGCAGATAGTCAGCACGCTGACTGGCATACGAAATACAAACCCAGAACTACATACACCAGAGTATCTTGGGTACAAAACTAAGCTTTATTCGTTTTAACAACAATATACTGCTCCCTCCAAGCAAAATACTCTCCATAACTTGCTGGGCAACCTAAGCTTTTAAAGTCTGGATTCTCCCCTTATTGGATACATCTCTTGTACGGGGAGGGACCCTGCATGCACGTGATATATATCAACCACCTAGAGCTGCACAAATAAGTGTTTACTATAACTTATTGAGATACCTCAGGTACTTCTGCACAGTAATCTGTTCACAATGTGTTCACATAATCTAACTGAGCTATGATTATTTGAAATACAATCAAGTAATCTGAACACTTTTTTTTTTTTTTTACCCAGAGAAACTCTGTTTATCACTTACGTGTAATGGGTGATGACAGCCTGAGCAAAAAAAAAAAAAAAAGACTATGTCCCCAAGAACCAAAGGTAGAAAACCCATGCCTATTCATCTCAGATATTCATCTCTTGATGATTGTCATAATCAGAGGAGTCCATACATTTGTAACAAAGTCTTTAAAAGTATTTGTGCAGAGCGCAGTAAGAAAACTGCTGATTCAAAATAATTCATACTTACAGTTTTTCGTCCATTCCAATTGTTCAGTAATCAAATAAATAAATAAATAATAGACATAATGAGCATTGAGTAAAATTTCATCAAGTATTGTAATGTAATTTTTCCATATTGACTACCCCTGTCTTAAAGCCACATACAGAGCCTTACCTAGAGGTGTTCCTTTACCCTTCACTGCAAAAGAATCTTTATCTATGCAATTCCCCTTTAATGGGCAAAGATGGTTTACGAAACAACATAAAGCAACAATTCTCTTATTTGAAATTTTTCAACTAAAATCACTCGATTCCAGGTCTGTCTTCTGAATAAATGTTGAAATTGATTCAATTCCCACAACAGGCAGTGGATTCCACAGTCAACAGAGCTCCCTGTCTCCACCGCAGTTTAGAGAAAAGCCTTTGGGACTTGGCCTAGTGTCTGACAAGCACCCGGGAAGAGCTTAGATAAAGATCATGCGTTCACTAAGATAAGCTAAAATGCATTTTCCTTGTGTTTCTTCATAACTTAGAAAGTATGTTAAAATTAGGGACTTGATCTGATCTGATTTCTCTTGCATGTCGTTTCTCCCTTTTATTAACTCATTTATATGGAACATCTGTGTTATTTGCTATTATTAGCCTTGATTAGTTTTACTATTTTACTTGAGTGTCATTCTCAGCACGGGTCCAGGCGCTGCTGGGCACTTTTCCATTTCCCGCTCAGCGTGTAGGAGTGACTATAAATCATGAGAAAATACGCTCTTCACTGTCATACTTGCATAAACTGGTGCAATTGATAAGCAAATCTTCGCTCTATTGCACCCTTCCCAAGCATTTCACATTACAGCTTTGTTTGCAGTGTTAAAATTATTGAGTTTGAATCAACTTTGGCTTTGCTTGATATGACTGGGAAGCAGAATAATATTTCATTAATTGTTTTTTTTTTCTTTCTTTTAAGATGACGGTTTATTGGTTTGATTTAATCCCTGCACTCTGTCTTACCCTCTTTGTACTGCCCCATCTCTCTCTCTCTCTCTTTCTTTCTCTCAATTTCTCTTGTTAGATATCCTGGCAGAGTGCAGTCTCCTGTCTGCGGCTTGGTGAGATGTGACTGAAGTGTAGTAGCAGCTAAGCACCTATTACAGCAGGAAGTGTGTGACTAAAGGAAGAGTGACCTTAGCCGGCAAGCAGGCTTAGGCCAGAGTCAGTGCTGCTGGAAGAGATAAAGAGAGACAGTAATTCTTAGAAATCTATTAACACAGATGAAACGTGACACCTGTTTCAATGGAACCACTACAGATGCAGTAAAAAGGTGCTCCATCTTGGTCATTTGTGAGTACAAATATGTGTATGCTTGGGCAGAATTTCAGGCTAGGATTCAGGCTAGGACTGCATGAAAATGTAGGAAAATTAGGATCTTAATTCATTCGTTCGCTTCTGCAGACTGCAGAAAGGTTAATTAAGATGATCAGATAACAATATAAAGGTAAATGCCATCTGAGGCCTGGAACACATTAGGGCTCCTCCTCTGTTAAGAGAGATTAAAGAATTGTAACAATGTTGATCTCAGTTTTAAGCAAAATAAATTGTGACTCCCATTTAATGAACTGCTCTTGAGTTTTAGGGTTTATGTACCTTGGATAAAACTGGCCAGTCTCTCTCCTCCTGAGTATTAAAGCCCTGCTTTAATATGCTGGAAGTTATGTAACTCAATGCAAGTGAAGAAATCTTTAAGCATTGTACCTCTATCAAGGCAATATTTTTTCCCTTTCAAATAAGGCCACTGGCAAAAAAGGGCCTTTTTTCATGGACTCTCTGCAGCGGAAAATATTATCCAGTTTAACTCTTGGTAGCTGTTGTCACCAGCAACGGCAAAAGCAGAGCTTGCATGGGAATTAATTCAAAGACCATTTCAAAGATTTTTTTTAATTATTATTATTACAGTCTTGCTTCATAGAAAGGAGAACGTTCTTTATATTTTGCCACATATTTGCCATTTCTTGAGAAACAAAACAAATACTTAAAATTGTTGATTAAAGCTGTATTTAAATGTGATTAAATTAACTGCAAAACTCACTAATTATTTATGTACTTAATTACATTTCAGTACTCTATGTAAAAATGATGCAATAACTATCCACATCTGTCGAGAAAGCTCCTTGTAAGATTGAAAAAGAAAAGTATGGTGTTACACATGATTACAGGGAATCTGAAAAACAATTCCTGCGGTGGGATCAGACAAAGGTAGCTTTGGGTTTGCTGTGCTCATTGTTCTCACGCGAGCCTTTAGTGGGTTTCAGGGTGGTCTTTATGCTTGGTTTAGTGGGTGGTTTATCAGGCAGCAGTGAATGTGAAGTGTGATAGATTCCTCTCCTGATTCTCCCCCTGCGGCGACTCAGATCTCCTAGCAGACCCTCTAGGCCCGGCTCTCCTTCCTGAAACCCAGGGGATTCCACACATACCCCGTCAACGTCCAGCGCCTGGCGGGCGGGCAGGGAGTGCTTGGCACCGCCTCTGACCCGTGGCGGTGGTGGGGGAGGTGGTGGAGCAGGTGGGGGTACAGATGGCGCTCTCTTGTGTGAAAGTTTGGAAAGGCTGCTCCTCTTTGTCTGACACCTTCTGTCTTTTTCTGAAGGCAGTGCAGGAGAAAATGGACACACGAGATGTTAAAGCACAGGAACGATAGCAATCGGATCCAAATAGGGAATCCACTGGATCTTTAGGTTTCACTGAGGGCCGTTTAAAAAATAAGTCACTGTTTTCAACTTGAATTGGATGCTGGCATTCAAAAGTCTGGACTCAACTTATACAAAAAAAAAACTAAAGCTCTTATTTTATTATTATATCATGATTCCAGTACTCCCCCACAAATATCGTCTTTTCAAATTCTGTGGCATCCTTGAAATGTAGTTCTGGATACCAACATAGTTTTTTTTTTTTTTTTAATCTAAGTATGAAATATTAGAATGAGTTTCCTCACAACAGTTTTATTGTTAGTGATGACATACAAGAAGGATTGCTGAGGTCAGTTATACTTTTTAGAAAATGAATTCTTGTGCTTGTTTCTTTGCAGACTTGGTTTGAGGCAATTGCTGAAAAAATTCTGCAAAAAATAGGCTGAATGAATTTGATTACTCGTCTATGCCACAAGATTGCACAAAGCTATGTTACAAAATGAATTTGTGAGAAAATACAACGGCTTTTGCAAAAGAATTTAGGAAATGAGGAATTGCATAACTGTTGGAAGGGAATGCAAACATTGTGAGGAACATTTGTGGAGGAAACAAAACCATTGTTAGGCATTGCATTTATTATTTTTTTTTGCAATAAGCCCTTAGATGCATTGTTATAAAGATTTCTAATAATTTGAAGTTATCAAAAATAATAGGAATTTATTGTACAGAAACGGAGGTGTAGATGTTTCAGATCATTAAAGAAATTAATAATAAAATGAACCTCCAGGTTCTACATATTTGAAAATTGGACATAATAAGCCTAATTATGATAATTATATATATATATATATATATATATATATATATATATATATATATATATATATATATATATATATATATATATAAAATGTACAACATATACATAATATATGTTTTAGGTTACTGAATAAAATAAAAAATAATATTAAACTGACAAGTGAGTCCAGACTCTGGAAAGTGTATTCACCATAAAACCACATCAAACTGTGCAGTTCATGCATAAGCTCAAACTCACACACATACATGCACCCCTTTCCCAAAAAAAAAAACCCTACAAAAAAAGAGCAGGACACATGAAAAAGAACAAGAGGGAATATCTGGAGTTACAGTATAACTTGACACACCAGAGCATTTCAATCAAGGTAAACGTTTCATTCTAATTTGCAGCAGTGTGTCAGTAAATGGACGTGGGCAGAGATGGATGAGCACACTGGCCTAATTCTGGAGCCATCACTCTTCATGTTGTCATAAGACAAGTCGTTTTCCATCACATGAAGCTACATGAACACTGAGCTAATGGAGCAGAGGGCTGAACTTGGGTTATTAGTTTCAGTTAAAGGATTTTCCAAGTCTTTTCCCCCAAAAAGTCTGAATAATTCAGTCAGTAAAGTAAGTCCTTCATTATGGTTTGATGTAAAAGGATGCATAGTCATAAAAAACACTTTTTTACGTTGGTAATGACAGAAACGGATGACCATGAAGCCAGTCAGATCATCTGTGTGCTCAAAGCTGCAACAGAATCAAGTGGCTTTAGCTGTAAATGTGTTTAAAAAGGAATGAGTCAATTGGATTTACTGAACAAGAAGCCAGCAGGAGGAATTGTTTGTTTATAACTATTTGCACAATTTTTGTCTGCTTTGTGTAAAGCAGGGCTGAAGGAAGTTGCTCGGGAGGCCAGGCCACCGGGAATATGAGGCAGGGAACAAAAATGTTACGAGCTCTTAGGCTTAATCCCACTGCCCCCTTGTGGTGAGCGTTCACAATAAGAGGTAGGTTAGACCTGTCTGAATCCTGTGTTAGGAACACAGTTAAGAAATGGAAGCAGTTTTGTTTGGGGATGAAAGGTTTTTCTATTCTGATTCTAGAGAACAATCCAAATTGTGAAGAAAAGTGAAAATAGTAATAGAATCTGAGCAACTATGTAACTCTACTGAGTGATGAAATATAGTCCAGAATTTTATAGTCCAGTCATTTTATAATTTTATTTCATGTAAAGCGATCCATAAGCACAGCAGTACCTGCCATGGCCAGTAAGTGGAGCCATGTGTCTGCTGAGTGCAGAACTTCTGAGAGGGTGGATAGATGAGCTGCTGTGAGAGAAAACTAGCCACTCATTATAAAGGATCTTTAGGGGTTTTTGTGACTGTTGTGGGCTAAAAGGCTTCCATGTGCCCAAAAACATATGCCTGGAAAATCTGACTTAAGATCATTTATTAGACAGACCCATGAGATAAAATGAATCCCGTTTCTTTTTTTTCCCATTAGTCTCACCTTCTAAGTTAATGTTAAATGTAACCACAGCCTTGTTCGTAAAAATGTGTGTAACATTTATTGTGCAACAGTTCAAGGTTCCTGACTGATGCATAAAGACTTGGTTATAAATTCACAAGTGATCAGGCTCTTAACCTGAACAGGCCTTCGGAATGACTCATACAGGTGATTTCGCCAGCACAAGGACAAGAGAACACTCACAATGGATGTTTTGATCCGATTTTCAGCAAAAGAACAACCTTGTGACCGCCATGTCCTAAAAAACGCTTGTAGGATGAATAAGACCATAGATTAAAAACAGTCTCTTGGTTTATCACAAGAATTTATCACTTTGGTTAGCTTAAAATGTTAGGAGATTCCTTTAGGCATGTCTAAACCAGGTCTTCTTACACTCTCCAGGACTTGTTAAGTGTGAACCGGACAAGAAGCAAACACGAAAAAATGCTTTTTTACAGAGAATCCCCCTTTTACAGTGCAGTTTAACAAGGCCTGGACTAAAAGGCTGACATCTGTCTGAAAAAAGTGACATTACAAATCATCTAAATAAGCCAATAAGTGGATTCAACTCAATTAAATAACAATTGCTTTATCAATCAGTGCTCTTGTGTTCATCATTTATTTTCCTTTAGACTTCATCCTAGGGCTAACTATCGATCCATGCATCAAAATAGCAAATATAGACTTTGTAAAAGGTTTCGAACAAAGGCAGCATGGGGATCATCTGAACTAGGTTAGGTCATTTAGACAAACTCAAATTCTTCCCCGAATGCTTTCGGTACTCACACGAGGTCGGCCTCATTCAAAATTCAGACTGAGTTTGCCTAACTAGGCCTGTGCTCATTACTCATTACTTTACCTCCACTTACTTCCCCTCAGCACAACACAGAACAAACAGGCCTTGTTGACAGTAATGAACCAGTGCAATGAGAGAGAGAGAGAGAGAGAGAGAGATACAATACAGTGGGAAACGAGTGAGAGTGAGGGAGGGAAACATTAGACAAGAAGAAACAGAATTGCGGATGAAAGACAGTTAAAGAAAACAGCAGGGTTTTCTAGAAAGTCAAAAAGAAAGAAAGTCATAAAGAAAGAAAAAGTATAAGACTAGCAACTACAAAAGAAAGCATTAGAGGAAGAGAGATGGACAGAGATAAGTGAGAAGAAGGCTTTGTAGAAAGGGATAGAGAAAGCTAGAGTGTTTAGTACTTTGGAAGTGTGTATAGAAACAGATGGAGATGGTGATTAAGAGAATGCTATTTGTACAGTGGAATGGCTGTCTAGAGAGAGAGAGAGAGAGAGAGAGAGAGAGAGAGAGAGAGAAAAAGATCTGGCACTGTGTGCTGCATTACGCCACATCACAGACATTTCTGTCTTTTTAGAGTGTTTCCCCTCTTTCTGGAGCTTGAAGGGAAAAAGAGAGGGGGAGACCATGCGGAATTAGGACGCTTCCCCTGGTGGAGGATGAGTGCAGGTGGGGGGAGGGGGAAACAGGCCCGTTTTTGTCTGAGCCCAAAACCAGCATCCAAACAACACAAAGCCTGTCTAAGCAGCCGTTCACTTCAACTGGGCCTCCATGCATAGCTAATTCACTAAGCAAAGAGAGAGAAAAGTGGAAGGAGAGGGAATGGAAGAGCGAGAGGGAGGAAAGGGAAAAAAGAGGCTGAGAAAAAACAGCTGTGATGTATATTATTTGGCTGCTGGTGCACATTTAAGTAGATTGTTTCATTGTTACCACAGGTCTACACTGAGAATGCTATCAAATATGAGTGTAGCAAAGATATAATGACAAAAGAATATTAAAAATTCACATTGAGCGCTTCATATACATGGCTGCTGATAGGCCACGCTGTGTGAAGAGTGCAATCTGCATTTAAAAAGACATGTAAATAAGAAAGAGTTAGTTTTCACCTCTAACATTTATTTAACTCTATGTACATAACTGCAGAAATATAGCACAGACCGGAGTGAATCGGTCATCTTAAAGACTGCTACAGAAAACAAAGGTGGATTTTCAGTGTCAAGAGCAAAACGGCAGGCAATTCAACAATGCTTGCATCTTGAAAGAAAAAAAATAAACTGTACACAATTAGTATTTCTTTGTCATTTAGCGAAAGGTACATTTCAATTCAAAACAAATGGGATAAATTAAAGTGTCAGGGTTATATCACATAATACCATATGTAAGATAAGCGTAAAACTATGAAAGCACTAAAGAAGACAGCAGATGTGAGGATAGCTGCGCAAACATCGTCAATACATTGTTGAATTGCGTGTTGGAAGAAACGGTGAAAACAAAAGCAGTTTGTCGCTCAGGTTGCAAAATTGGCACAAAATGGGAATCTTAGGTCATCAGGATTCACAGATTATCTAAATGAATTTAATGTATCCTGGCTGGGCAGTGAAGATCCTGCCGTAGAGAAACGAGGCATGGCCTGCACTTGACCTTGTGATGAATATTTTTCGAACAAAATAAATGAAATGCATTTAATCACATTCACTTCTCGTAAAGGTACAACAAGCATGATCTTTCACATTACTTGACGGATTTCTTGTTACGCAGTGGTGGTCTGCGAGTAAAGGTTGTCGTTTTGTACCGCAGACTGGACAGTAATGGAGGTTTCTTGCTCCGCTTTACTTATTTTGAAACTCATTAATTCCTTGCTCTGATGCTGCAACCAGCCATGGGAACATCCGAATTAAGAGTTAAAATGCTACTTGTTGTACCTTCGACTCCGTGTTTAGTGTTGCGTAGGTTGAGTCACGTTTGGGGGGCTGTCATGGGTTAGCCAGAGGAGTGTAGACACACTCAGGGAGAGTGAGGTGGCTGCACTTACCTACAATCACACTGTCTACAATCCACTCCATTGAGCATCCTGGAATAGCGGAGGCTTGATGACAAATGATTGTCATGTTGGTATGACGAAATGTTTGAAACTAAAACCCTTCTAATAAAGGCGGTAAAAGAACATTAGATAGCATATATATCTATAGGTCTCTTTTCCAATAGTTCAGTAAAGTGCTTTGCTTAAAGGGTGATGTATGTACAAGGGAGAGTGGCAGCTTTTTCAAGGTTTGGCAGAGGGCTGGGAGAGAGGGACAACAGCAAGTCCACGGCACTCGATAAAACACACACACGCACACACACACACAACTTTCAAGAAGAACGCGAGAGAGGTGTGCGAGTGTGATGAGTACAGTTCACACAGGAGAGGTACCTGGTTGGCACCAGCTGTCCTGATAAGCATCCGCCCTGAGGAAGCGGGACCGATCTGGCGAAAGGGAGATGGGCAGAGGGGACGAGGGGAGCAGCTTGCTGTTTGGGCTTGTGATGTCGCCCTCGGCAACCAGCGTCAGGTCCATTCCGTTCTCCTCCTCTTCCAGGGCTTCGGCGCCACCCTTGCGCCGCCACTCAGAGATCCCTGAGGAGGACGTTCTGCTGTGGAGGGGAAGCAGGGATCTACGGGTGCCCTGACCTTCCATTGCTGAATCCAGGCTCTGTGATTGATGGCTGGCACTGAGGGCGGAGCCATTCTCCTTGGAGCGTGGGCGGGGCTTATGTGAGGTGGGGCTGAGGGGCTCATGGCTGGGGCTCGTTTCTGTGTCCAGGCGCAGGAAGTCGGGCAGGACGAGGTCAGATTTGTTCAGCAGACCCCGCTGGTCGTCAGCTCGGTTGCTCTGTGCTTTGGATATGAGCTCGAAGAATTCTGGCCCAAGAAGATACAAATGATTACAGATACACATATATAATAACAATAATAATGATAATAATAATGAAAAATACAATGATTTAAACCTCATTCACCAGTACATGTTGGAGATACAGCGGTGTGCAAGAGAGAATGTTAGTACTGGGCTCAATGTGCTAGCATTAGCTTCATCAGCCATTTTTGCTGTGCAGGCCAGTTAAGCAAGAGTTGTAGCCAAGCATCTTCAGATTTTAATTCAGTATCAATCAATTTTGTACAGACGAGAGAAAATCAAGGAGACAGACTTAGACAGCAATATTTTACCTTCAGCTTCATCTATATTAAGCTTTTTCTGTTTTCGTTTTTCCACCTGCGCCCTGGTTTTGACAGACGTGGCCTTCCCTGACGATCTGTCCTCCCCCTGGGTGGTCACAACGAAAATGGGGCACATTAGGGGTGTATGGATGAGGGCTGGCTTTTCCAGACTGGGGTTCTTTGGACTTTAGACTGGTGTATATCTACAGGGGTCTTATGAGGGGGCTGGTGGACTATTTCTCGAGCTGATGCACAGTCGCATCCACATACACACAAACGCTATGACAACTGCAAAGACTAATCTACCCAGATCCACTCAGCACAGAACAGCAGGACAGCCAACACCACCATCAATGCAACACACCAGCAAAAGCCCACAGCACAAATCTCCACAGCTCTCCTTTAGCTGTCTTCCCCCATTCAGGTAGAACCCCTCACACTGCTATCCCAAAGTATGGTGCAGGGAGATGTATTTTTAAGAAGTAGTTTGGCAAAAAGTTGATCAGCCCAGATATTTCTGGGGTCTAGGGTTCAACTTGTCAGTCTTTCAGTACTGGGAGCTTTGCTTTAAGCAATGTCCCATCTTAAACTACATCTTGTAGCAGTCTCAAAAAGGCTTGCTTATGAGCTTTCTGTACGTTCTGTGTACATACTGCAAGCTTTTGAAGTTGTAAGCAAAAGAATAGATGCCTCTGGTCACAGAGAGGCTTACAGAAATATATATAAATTCATATTCCCAGTAGGTTCCACTGCATTTGCTGAAAATCCCATGTTTGTTTGAGGAAGTCTTATTCTCGCTTTGAAAATCCCACAAAATATGTATTATGAGGTTTTCCAAACATATTACAGTATTTATGAAAATAAACAAATGAGCATCTTGATTCACCAGATTCCAGCCAGTTGAGTTTAGCCATGCTGTTGGCATGCTCCTTACTGGTGTAAGCTTCCATTATCGGTTATCCACAGTAGCCTTGTGGCTCTGTGTATAAAAATCACAGATGCAAGCCTCAGTCACCAGTGTTGCCTGCACTAGTATAAGGAGAGAACCGTGATTAAAAACTTAGCTTTTCAGATCATTTTTGCCAAACTATGCTTTAAAAGGTTCATACTAAAACTCATCCACTCGAATGGGTCACTTCTGGGCCCAGAGCAGGAACAAGGAGCGAAGAGATTGGGGGAAGAGTGCAGTTAGATCATCCAAAGACACATACAGTTCAGGTGGAGAGAGAGGAGACAGAGGGGCCAGCCATGCACAGACCCCTCCACAAACACAGGCCAAGGGGAGACAGAGAAAGAGAAGGGGTGATCTTAGGCAGGGAGAGAAAAAGAGACAGTCTCAGTGAGTAAAGACGTTAGGCACACTTACTGTGGCAGACTGGCTTCGTGTGGAGAGCGGCGGCCCGTGGCTTTTTGCTGGGGCCAGTTTCTGTTTGTCTGTTGAGAGAAAGGAAAGTGGATATCAGGCCCGGTATTAACACAACTGAAATAGATCAAGTGGCAACATTAGAGAGGAATTAAACATGACCGGTCCTTCCTGATCACACGACTGATTCACAGGGTATCCTCAGCCCCATTCTTCATAGCTCTACTAGCTTGGCAAGCAAAAACAAACAATCTTGACCATTTCGTCATACCTCGTACTGATCATTTTTTTAGAATATATGAGAATATTGTTAAAAGTTATTATCTAGAGAAATGCTCTTATACTGCTAAATATTCTAATATGCACAAATGTTGCTAAGCAAGTTATTCTCCAGGGATATAACTCCAAAAAACCATTGGCCCGCCAGCTAATGTAAACAGCCTTGCAAAAAAAAGTGGTTTTATGAATCTGCTCTTGAGGTTCACAAAAATAAAACTTTTTTTTTCAACTCAGGAAAACATTACAATTCTGAAACAGTCATGGTTTTATCTCTTCTTGTGTTGACTTTTTTTTTTTACTCTCTCTACAAGGAAATCTGTCAGTCAGGCTAGTCACATCTTCAGTTGGACTGGAAGGCAGCAGAGGCGTCTAACAAGAAAAGAGAGCTAAACTGGCACCCTTGCATTGGCTTCCTGTCAACAAGTTTAGAGTCAAATTTAAACTTTTATTTTTTGTTTTAAAATCTCTCCATGGCTCCAAGCTATATGTCCGATCCTCTGACCAGATGTGTTTATTTTTTTTGGAATCCTTGTCCATTCTCTATAAAGTCATCCCTCAAAATAGAAATTTTAGGTTCAATTTAAACACTGTTTTTTCTTAGTCATTAAAGTCCGTCTTTCAAACGCGCTTTAGAAATCAAGAAGATTTGACTAGTTGAAAAATAACTGTCAAGATAGTTTAAATAACCACACACATGTCTTTCAACATATCCATTATTAGTAATGCACTACAGTTGAGATGTTGTCACTCCCAAGCTGCCATTTTTGCAGTGCAGTAATGAAGATGAGGCTTGCCTTTTCCTGGAACGTGTTCGGCTGCCTCCAGCACCACTCTGAGTCCATCCAGGTTGGAAATGGGCAGCCCCAGATCCAACGGCTCTTTCTCCCCGCTCTGTGTGCACACAACATGTTCAGATGCATTTCCAAAAACACTGGGGCTAGGATTCATTTAGCAACCGCAGCAAATTAAAGATTGCTCCATATTTATGATTATTTAAAGAATACATAAAAGATGTATTTATAGAAAATATATAGGAGACTATCAACTGTTAATTTAATTGAGCAACACCAGCCTCATAGCTCCAGTGCTGAAGTGAAGAAATCATATTTAGACTCCAATCATGCCTTGGTTCTCTCACTGCACTACAAATCCATTGATTCAACCGTGTGATGTTTTAAACAGCGGGATCTGCACTTCTCTTGACTTCTAGCCACATAAAAATGCTCATGAAAATGCATGAAAAGCAGTGGATACAATCTAAATGAAACATATCCATGGATCCTCCAGAACAGAAGATTGGTGCTCTACAATTGGTGCTCACAACTACAAACACAACTGAACTACAGACAGAGTGTTTCACACCCCAAAGGAAGCGGCAGCACTGACAAAACAGAATAAATGCATGGATTTTATGAATATATGTGTCAATCTCCTGAACTAATCCCTTAATTTGCACTTTTATTTAGTGATTAACCTTAAAATGTATCATTCATTAATTACAATATTCATAGAACTCTAAAACATCCACTCATGCACTATTATCAGACTAAATGTAAGTAAAGTCTCTAAAAGCCAGGTTTTATTTCACTTGTCACAGACAGCATAGCTCTGCTGATGGACTACTTACAATCCTGGCAACTAGGTCTCCTAAGTGCAGGCCATACTTGGCCACGACTGGCCTTAGAACCTCAGTTACAGGCTTAGTGGGTTTTGCCTTCAGTCCAACGGAGCGGTTTATGGGCACCAGATCCAGCCTAGGAGTGTGAGGGAACACGTTGATTATTCAAATATGCATGACTAATGATCACAGCTATGCATGACATCTATGATGATAACTATGCATGACTACCATTTACAACTATGCATGACTAATACTATAAAATGTTACACTAGACACACGCATTCATGTAATCATTTCATTTTTACATTTAGACACAGATTAATAGGACAGGAGCTGAACAAAGACTGAATTAAATGACATTTAATACAAATTAACTGATAAATTGGTGGCCAGAGTTATGCGTGTGTGTGTGTGTATGTACCTGAATAATGTACGCTTTTCTAGTCGCAGGTCACGGGAGCACAGCGTCATGCAGTCCTGGTCTAATACTAAAGGCTTTACACACAGACAATAACACGCTATTATTATACAATACACCACAGGATTGGATGACAGACAGGTACATACAATTATCCAACCAACTACACACACACACACACACGTACGCACGCACGCACTCTTGCTTAATCACTTCATAATTGTATATTGCTGTCATAAGAAAACCTCATATCCATGAAACAATAACTTTATAAGAGACAGAAAATGTTCTTGAAATCTGTGAACATGGCTGTGTTCACACAAAACAACAAAAAAAGCCTCTTGACAGGCATAGTATTTGTATGTAAATGCTAAATGTATTAATAATGCAAACATATTGATTAATAATAAAAATGCTTTAATAAATGCAATGAATTTGACCCTTTAAACCATGAGTATCCAGGCAGGTTAAAGCCCAGCTGCTCGCACATGTTGCGGTGATAGAATCTGTGATTATATCCCTCGCAGACTTTTCATTGGCTTTTAAAGTGATCCCTTTAAAAGAGACTGCTGAAGGGAGGTCTATGGGTAAATGAATGAGCAAAAATGAACAAAAGTGGAAAGCTGCAGCTCCCCTCAACATCCTTATTAGTAGATCTGATGGACTGTACAACCCACAGCAAGAGTGAAAGGTTGAAGCACTGAAGAGTTGGAATATTTCTTATTTAAACTGAAAATATTAGCTCTTGTTTACTTCATCTCCCATATCAGAGAAACAGCCCAAAAGGAGGGGATTAAATCAACTTTTTCTTTTTTCTTTTCAACTTGTTCATGAATCCTGGGTCAGGAAAAATAAATAAAGCAGTGGAGAAAAGCTGAGTGTGCAAGCGCCAGTTACCTTCTCTCCTCCCACCAGGAAGAGATCCACAGCTGCCAGGTTAATGCAGAGTTTCTCACACAGGCCCAGCAGTATCTCCCTGATCGACACACCTGGCCTTATGGGTACTGAGCAACAGGAACCGTCCGGCAGGTTAATGTTACAGTAACGCACAGCACGCTCGGATAACGACATTGAGTTACGCGACACCTCTCCCTGAGAGAGAGAGAGAGAGAGAGAGAGAGAGAGAGAGATTAAAAAAAAAAAAGCTTACTTTGGACTGGAAATCATGTGTATGTTTTGGGGCTTTTCTTTCAGTACATTCAATTTTGCTGACACACATTAACAGAAAGTAAAATTAGCATGAGCTTCTTTCTTTCTTTCTTGCTGCAAAGAGGATAACAAAGACAGTCCATTACTGTTTGCATCCAATCACAGACAACTTTAGGTTGGGTTAAATTCCAAAAGGTGACACAATTAAATTAAAAAACTATTTTAAAAGGCTCAGAACCAGAATAGATGAGCAAACAGTTTCACATTAATTGGGATTAGAATTAACCTCATATTAACCTTTGTTACTTACCTCTATACACCAGCTGCACATTAAATGTATTAGTATTGGCTTTGAAATACAAAAAATAATAATAATTCTTATGCAGGGATGGAAACTGGCACAGAGAGGAAATTACTTCATCGAAAGGATCAATTTTAGAATTTTTTGCGCAATGGGAGATATTTAACTGTCAACAAAAGCCTAGAGTACACTGAGCTAATGCAGTCTGTCAGTGTAATTACACTACATTGTTAAATGTGTGTGCAGGGTAATGGTGTTAAGTGTGGCCTTGGGGCTCAGCCTGAGGCTGGGCTGCAGGTTCCTCACCTCATTTTTGCCAGAAGCAGAAGTGCCAAGCTCCAAACTGGCCCCAGATGACAAAGAGCCCTGTGACTCTCTCCGCCCGTTATTGCCTGGAAAACCTGCACGAACACACGTACACAAATTCATAATCACTCGTTCTTCCTGTCTACTTCAAAATGAGATTAAAAATCTAATCTGCATGTGTACCCTCTTTAACAGAATAAAGCTTGCGCTGAATAATGCAACCCCTTGAATCCAATATGGCAGGTTTATAATCCAGCTGCTAATTTTAAGACTGAATTATTCAGCAACTACAATTCACTGACTTCAATGTAACCTTGATCAGAATCTGGAAAATCAGAATCAGATAAACTTGATTGATCCTGTGTGAAATTGGTTTTGCGTGTTTATGCATAATGTGAGTCATTCAGTTATAAAAGTTAAACGTGGGCCCAGACATGAGCCCCTGGGGTTACAAATGGTTTTTTTATACATTAAACAATTTCATTAAATTGCCAATTTTTTCCCACTTACTGTACTCGCCCAGATCTCTCTTCTTGGGTCCTTTCCCAAAGCTCCGGTTCCTGGACCAGGAGAAAAAAATACCTTTCTTTTTATCGCTCTGTTCATCTTTGCTTTCCTCGTTCAGTGACTTTCCTCCTTTACTCTTCTTCTCCTCCTGCAAAAGTCAAACACTGATCATTCATACGTTCTTGTCCTGAAAACAGAAGAAGTGATAACCAAGAGAGATCCGTTTCCCAGACACTGAAAACCTTTCCTATAAACAGGCTGTCACTGCACAGCTCTAATGGGATGTTAGACAGAGATGAAAAGAGTGAGGAACAGTTGACTCTTCATTCACAGGCCAACGTGCTCAAAGCAGCCACCTGATATGTGTGTGCCCATTTCAATAAAACAGTAAGCATGGACACTTACCCAGTGATGTCCACAGCCTTGTATGCACAGAACATCCTTTTAATTCCATTCAAACACACTTGATTTAATTCATTATGCCATTTTTAACCCTTAAAGGCTGAGAGTGTTTGCTATAGTGCTGTAATATAATTATATTATCACATGTAGGTCAGTCATTCATCCGTTATCTAAGCCACTTATCCTCACCGGGGTGCCGGGGTGCTGTGGCCTTTCCCAGAGCTCCTACAGTTAAAGGCGGTGAGACGTCCTTTATTGGACAATAGTCTATCGCTTGGCAGGCACACAGACAAACACCCCCATGCACACATTCACACATAGGGGACAATTCAGCACCTCCAGTCGCCCTGACATGCATGTCTGTGGGAGAATACCGGAGTTCCCCGAGGGAGGAATAACATGCAAACTATCTACAGTTACATCATTAAATGCATTTAATTTCCTTTATATTCTTAATCAAAAGCTTTGATTTTGCAGTCCTGAATTTTCATCCAACAGTGACAGAAACGTAAAGAATGTTTTGTCTTTTGCAACGGTCTGCGCCGACTTCTAATCAAATTCTAAATAAAATAACAAATCTCCTCTTTTAATGAACAAAAACGTATTCCGTGAAAAGAATGAGAACAGTGTGTGAAACGATTTAATAAAATGGACAAAGAGGTGCTTTAGGTTTAAGCAAAAACAGGGATCTTTGATGCTTATGAAGCTTTATGGTTTGAGCTGGGGATGTTATGAACGAATTAAAAAAATGTAGAGTATATGCAGCCCTGCTGCTCTGTGCTGTGCTCTTCCATGGTATTGGCATTTTGTTCTCCAATGTTCAGGTTTTGCATTTGGAAATTACACAGGAAGCTGTGGTCTTGCTTGTCATTTGGCTATCACAATATGCAAAGCTGCACATCATGCACTGTCTCCAGCCCTTAGAAACCAACATCGGAGTTGCACAATTGTTCAGTAGTACTTGCTGGAACAGGCTAAATGTTTGTCTCATGGAATTTAATAGTTATTATTCTGGGATTGTCCCTCTAATGTTCCAGATGGCTTGGAAATATTTTTTATTGCGCAAAACAAAACTAGTGTTGCAAGGTTTTGAACTGTATACGGTGCATCAAATGTGTAGCAGCCTTTAGCTGACAAGAAGACACCAGTAGATGTAAAGGTATTTTAGTTCATTTACGTGTAAGTACTGAAGTGAAAAGATTTATTTGTCTGCTTATTTGTTGGGTGCTACAACAAGTACAATACGATATGCTGGGCATGTGGGCAAGCCTTTTCATATTTTGGTTATTGAAAATATGAAAATACTTTCATACTAAGATATGCAATACTAAGAAAGTGTTAGCTTTCTCTCTATACCTCTGTGGAAAGGTAAGAAAGTGACTTTACATAACAGAGAATCTCTGAATTCAATTGTATCTCATTTTACACCTTTGTTCTCATGGCACATCAGGGTAAATAAGAAATTATAAGATAAGCCCTGAAGGCCCAGAAATCATAACCACTGATCTAGAACCATCTTCCCATCCTCATTACTTTGCCTAATAGTCTATACATGCTTATGCAAGACCCTTGGACTGTTCTCCAAAAAGCTTCTGGGCTTGAAGGCCCAGAATAAACAATTTCTTCCAACACCTCCCACCTGACTATACAGCCTGCGGATTATTCTGAAAGGCTGCCTTTGTGTTTTATGGCTGTAATGCTAATGGTGCTACTGGTGAACTAGGTAAGGTGTGAACAAGCTGAAATGACTCATATCTCACACCTAAAACTACATTACCATAATTTGATTCATTGCGAGAATCTGATCATTTCACAATGTCGCCCAGATCCTGGGGTAATTTGAGGTAAATAAGCTAAGATACAGGATGAATATCAGCCGTGGTACACTTTGCACATTAATCAAAACAAATGTCAGATGGCATTGAACACCTGAACCATTACAGTAATTCTAATGAAAGGTGGGGTACTGACAAAACCCAGGGGAGGGTGTCGTCTGTGTGTCTGTACTGTACCTTTTTGGGCGTGGAGAGGTTTGAGCGGTCTGAGCTAGTGCTGTGTTTAGATGTTGGGCTGCTGGGGATGTGGTAAGGGTCGGGGAGGGGACGGCCCTCCACCTCCGCCACCATACACTCCTGATATAGTAAAGACTTTAGGAAGCGTGTGTAACTGTCGAACTTCATCAGGTTAAAAATCTGCATGGGGAGAGGGAGAGGGAGAGAGAGAGAGAGGTAACGTACCTTATTTAACACAATGAAGTTGTACCTGCTGGTCACTTTTCTATTTCTGTGTTATTTTGAAGAAAGTTGGTATTTTATCAGTAAATTCATGTTCATATCTCTGCATGAGCCTTAAGCTCTCTGAAATCTATTGACTGAGAAGCTCAGAGCGCATGAAAGGCGATGGTCGATACACTTTCTGAATGTAGTTATTCAACAGTGTGATAAAAGGCTCCTTTTGACAGAACAGATCGCACATTCAGAGCACAGAGATGTGAGATGATGAGACCAGAGAATTCTGGGTACGTTTCTAGCACCGCATGCTGGGCTCTTGCCCCAGGCTTTCCAAAAGCCCTTTTCCTTCTGTCATGTGCTCGGTGCGTTTAGGGTGTGGAGCACTGAAGCTTAGGAGGCTATTTTCAGAACCTTGTGATAGCAGAGTTGGAAGCAGTGTCCTCCATTAACCGCAGGAAGAAGAAGAAGAAAAAAAAAATGCTTGACTGTACCTGATCAACAAAGATGCATTTGCTTTTCAAAGTATCTAGCAGGCCATTATAACTAAACGTACTCAAAGCTTGAACATGTAATCACTTCATTAAAACAAGCAGACCAACAAACACTTGCTTCAGAACATAGGTGCTTTAATGGCACCTATGAATGAAAGTGTATATCCTGTCTATAAAATATAATATTGATCATACAGTTTAGATCATACACATATATACAGTACTGTGCAAAAGTTTTAGGCTGGTGTGAAAAAATGCTGTAAACAAAGAACGCTTTCAGAAATGTAAATAATGATTCTTTATTTTTATCAATTTACAAAATGCAAAGTGAGCGAACAAAAGAAAAATCTCAATCAAATCAATATCTGGTGTTACTACCTTTTGCCTTCAAACCAGCATCACTTCTTCTAGGTACACTTGCACAAAGTCAGGGATTTTGTAGGATTATAGTTGGTGTATGATCAACCAGTTTTACCAAACAGGTGCTGATGATCATCAACGTCACACGGAGGTTGAAACACAGTCATGTTTGGAACAACCTACCAGCTGAGTTCCTTCACAAACTGTGTGCAAGTGTACCTAGAAGAATTGATGCTGTTTTGAAGGCAGAGGGTGGTCACACCAAATATTGATTGATTTAGATTCTCTTTTGTTCATTCACTGCATTTTGTTGATTGATGAAAATAAATGATCAACACTTCCATTTCTGAAAGTGTTCTTTGTTTACAGCATTTTTACACACCTGCATAAAACTTTTGCACAGTAATGAATAAATATAAAAACATATAAGTAATGTAAAGGTACTGACAGCTGTGAGCAAAAGTCACACAGACTCATTAGTGTTTTGCTGGCAGAATGTTTCATGGTAGAGTGTTCCTGTTTGCTGATCTCATGACCAGTGTACGCACTGAACAGTTTTCACCTGAAGTTATTGTGTTGTTTCTAGGGTGAATGTACACATTGACAATATGAAATGAATTTAAACATCATGCTTTAGCAACTGTCCCAAACTGGTGTTTCTGCCACAGGAAGAAAATAATGCAGTGACAGCAGGAAGCAAGCAAGTCATGCAGGTGTGTTTTTCCACCCTACTGTTGTTGTTCCTTAAAGTCTGTCGTGGAACTCTGCAGGAAGAGCTTAGGAGCACATTGTCCTGATTCCTATACATTATCTTGGGACAAAAACTGACTGACAGTAATAAGATGTAGTATTACAGATGCATATTTTACTGAAATTAAAAATCCTCAAGCATTTATGCTTAGAGTTTCCCTGATAACTGTACTGGGAACATGATAAATTTGCTTTTTACAGATAAACCTTGGCCGCAATCAGGAAGATCAGAGTGATGGCGTGACAAAGAAAAAAGAAAAAAGAAAAAAGAAAAAAAAAAAAAAAGAAAAAAAAAAAAAAACCTGAAGCTGAAGCATTAACTGCACCAGCAAAACTGCACAGTGGTTTTAACCAAAGTCAGAAGCAAAAAAAACAAAACAAAAACTGACTAATGCATAAAGGCAGACACTCGAATGCTCCATTCTCTCCTTTTCTTTTAACTGATGATGTCAGCGTCTGCTTGTGGTTTGCAAGGGGAGCCTTTCTGGCTAGAATGGTCACCTGATGCTACACTAAATCATCTTTTAGTAGAACTTTTTAAAAAAAATGTTTTACATTTGTTTTAAAAAGGCTGGAAAGAATCACGTTGCTCTTCTTCCTGAAAACATTGGGTAAGTGCACAAATATGGCATTCACCGTTTAGGACGCTCATAATAATAGTGCCTGGGTTTCTGCTCACTTGTAGCTGCTGCTCCTTAAACATGTCGGGCCTTGGTGCGTTGAGGATGTCGTCAGCCAGCTGCGCCTGACTGTCGATGTTGACTGGCGTGGTGGCCTTACTGGAAAGGAAGCTGTTGTAGATCTCTCTCGCCCTCTGAGATAGCTAAACATCAAAGGGGACACAGTCCACGAACAGGTCAAAGGGATCAATCAGGAAGACATGAGTGAAATGATGAAAATCACTTTAACACAAAAATCTGTGAAGAATGAAATAAGAATGCTGTTATTAAAGACAAATTTGGATGCGTGAAAGGAAGTGTGGCTAAAAGAACTGATGCTGTCGCTGTGCATTATCACCACGTAGGCTCTATTCAGTGTGTTGTGGTGGAGTTTTACAGAAGCAGAATGAAGGAGACCTCTGTTTTTACATTTCCAGCAAAGGTGAAGGGCATTAAACTGTAAAGCTGTGTACCTGCTTTTTGTCAGTTTCCGGAACATGGCTGAAAAATTCACACGCTTGCCAGAACAGGATGTTCTCCTCACTGAACTCCTTCTTCAGAAACTCCTGCAGAGTTAGTCGGAGAAAACAACATCGCCTTTAATCACAAAACCACTCCCACAGAACAGAGAGGCGTTAAGCCAAATGCTTTCTCCTTTATGCAAGCAATAATAGCACGCCATGTTTAAGGCAGGTTATATTTAAGCAAAACTCTCCCAATTATCTGACATCTCTGAGAACTCTTGCATATTCTTTGCATTCCCAGACGGGTTTATCCTGGAAATCCCTTTCTGAAGCCTCTGTCTTGGGGAAAACAGCAGTTGGTAACATTGCCTGCTACTCTTAAACTGTTGTGATATAAGATAAAAGGTCCCTTAAAGGACACACACTTGTTTGTTTGATTTGTGTCTATGCTTAACACAGCTGATATGACCTACCGAGAAGTAGCGGACGCCAACGGGGTCTTGCAGCAGGCGCTCAAAGCAGACGGCCCATGATGCAACGCGCCGCTCCGTGTGGCGTCTGTGGCACTGCACGCTGGGTAGACTGGCATTACTGTTCAGGCTGTTATCACTACCACAGCCCTTCAGATCTGCACTGTTCAGCTCTGTGCACAACACACAGACGCACTTGTTACTGGCGCAAACATATTTCTGTACAATAAGAACAGTTAATCATTCAAAAACTGAAACTGCTTTGGTTTCACTCAAACATTAAACAGAAACCACAACTGACCTGCCACTCTACTGTACTTATTTCCTAATTTCAGGTATCTCTCCGCTCTGCATATTTGCATATCACAGTCCCAACAAGTCCATCAGTTTAATTAGTGTGTTAAATGGGAATTAAGGTTTTTTAACCCCTGTCCAGGGTGTCCTGCACCCCGTGACCCTGGTTTGGAGCAGCTTAGATAATGAATAAAAGCCTTTACTCACATTACTTTACAATGATGATGACTAAACTAGTGAAGCCACATGTGAATTGTGAAATAACCCTTTGGGTACCTCTATAATATAAACCTTTTAAAAATACTTCTTGGGGCAAAACCTCAAGATCTCAGAACAATTGTACAACAATCCCACTTCTGACATGAGCTCTTTTTGGGGCAGCGGTGGCCTAGTGGTTAGGGCGTTGGCCACATGATCGGAGGATCGGGGGTTCGAACCCCTTCCCAATAGGTTGCCCTGAGGTACCCTTGAGCAAGGCGCCGTCCCCATCACTGCTCCCCGGGCGCTTTCAATAGCTGCCCACTGCTGCACAGTGTTTGAGTGTGCATGGGTTAAATGCAGAGGTCCAATTTCGTTGTGGTTCACTGTCTGCTGTGCTTTGACCTCGCAATGACAAGGGTTGTCACTTTCACTTTCAACATCTCAGGCATATTCATAACCATTTCTTCACTTCCAGTAAGACCGTCAGCCTTCGGTTGTCTGATTCCTATCACAGCTACAGCAGGCCATTCTGGACTGGTATGTTTCCTTAAATCGGAGCATCACTTCCTCTTCACCTCATAGATTTTATTATGCAGAAAAGTTTTAACAATGTTGGATTTTCCCATAAGGTCAGAAGTGTGCAGGACAGGGAAAGGCAGGGCAGCACCAGGATTAAGAAACAATAGAAAGTTGCCTAAACCATCATATCTGAACCCACAATCTCTGCAAATGATTCTCCTTTTATAGACTGGACAGTCCTTTTTGCTCCATCGCTACAAAACCCCTCACCCCGCTATGTAAGCCTGTGTGCTGTTAACAAACAACAATCCCACAGACAAAACAGAAGCACTTACTATGGCAGTACTGAGCATTCCTGTGGAACGTAATGGGAAAAGTAAGAGAATTTCACATTATGTTACATCCCATGCATCATTAACTGCATAGCAGCTACATCCAACCCCCATCTGCCTGTTTAGGCCCTGTCCTTGTTGCCTGATTTGGGGAAATGAACAGTGTCCTTTTGAATTATGTGGAAAAGTAAACCAGCCAAAAATCTTTCTCAGATTCTGTCTAATCCCCAAAATTCAATGGAAACCTTTTAACATCACTACTAGAAAACTTCGTCATTCAGGCCTGCAGGGCCAGGAAGGATGGAAATAGATGTCCTAATTATAAACTGATTAAGGTCCTGAGGCAAGTTATTATATCACACCACCGACATACGTCACACCAAATTTACCAGAGGTGTTTAAGTCTGATCTGTCCAGTATTTGGTACTGTTATATCAGACGGTTAACAACCCCGAAGAGCAATTCAGAAGGCAGAATAAAGTCGTTTTCAAGTTTGAATGTAGGGCAACATGACCTCATCACAAACCCTCCACAGCTAGAACACATTCATATAATGAAATAACCAATAATAATTTAGATTTGGGAGATATATATATATAAAAGCAGGATAAAACCTACCCCTGTAAAGGTACTTTTTTGGAGATACAGGGTTTTGTTCTGCGTGTGACATGTAATAAATGCAAAATACATATTAAGATAAATATGTTGCGAGATGTGAAAAACAGTCATTTTGTTAAGTTTGGTGCAAAAAATGAGTTCCTTTAGTTGTCCTACATGCAAATGTGCGTGACATTCATTGATTAAAATACATAACTAAATAAATAAAAAATAAATAAAAAATGTAAACACATATTTGGTTTAATGACTTTGTGTGAAAGTGAAAGTGACAACCACGGCACGGTCACGGCACAGCACACATGAACCACAACGAAATTGGACCTCTGCATTTAACCCATACACACACACGTGCAGCAGTGGGCAGCTATTGAAAGCGCCCGGGGAGCAGTGATGGGGACGGTACCTTGCTCAAGGGTACCTCAGGGCAACCCACTAGGGTGGGAATCGAACCCACAATCTTCCAATGCGGGGCCAACTCCCTAACCACTAGGCCACCGCTGCCCCTACCTCTGCATTTAACCCATGCACACTCAAACCCGTGCAGCAGTGGGCAGCTATTGAAAGCGCCCGGGGAGCAGTGACGGGGACGGTTCCTTGCTCAAGGGTACCTCAGGGCAACCTATTGGGAAGGGGTTTGAACCCCCGATCCTCTGATCATGCGGCTAACGCCCTAACCGCTAGGCCACCGCTGCCCCTTTCCTTTAGAGGTGTTAAATGCTTCAGACACCTGGTTTCCATCACCATCATCGTAAACAAGTTGAAGGGATCAAGTATTTCACTTTAAATTACTCCGACTGATTTTTGGGGTGTGCCAGTGATTTATGTAGACTATGGGTGTGCATGAGTGTGTGCAGGTAAATAGTATTGGTGAGCTTTAACTTAAAGAATTCTGCAACAAAACACTGAACCGGGTTGTTTATTGCTATTGTTGCATCTTAATAATTGAATTCTGCATGTATTTTTTTTAACCTGTGGATTTCTGCTTTTAATGGTAACACAATGAAAACAAGACTTTTCCCATATATTTTAAATAAAAGTTGGTAAAGAGTTGATATACTAAGTATGTATTAAGGCAGAGGACATCATGTAAATCATCATGTAAGATACACATCACAGTATTCCTGCCTTTAAAAGTGAAACAAAATAGAATGAAAACTTTCAACAAATTTGCTCTGAAAGCGTATCTGTCCCTAAAGCTCAGAGAGAAGCACTGAGACACTTAAGACCTGTTGTTTAGCCCCTAGGTGCCAGGTTTAACCCCAGCTGATCTCTCTTACCCGGGTAGAGCTGGTAGGAGCCTGTATGATGCCACTTAACCAGGTACTTCATCCCCACAGGACGCCATGCCTTCACATCCATGCCTTCGCACCATCACACACACAGCCATGGAGCAGCGCAGGGCTACTGGCCATCAAACCCCCTTAACCTTTTCCCAAAGCTCCTTCAAACTATGGCAAAACAAGCAGCAGAGAGTGGCCCGCCCACGCAAACACACACAGGCAAAGAGATGCTGTACGTCCAGCACAAAGGCCTGTCCAAGGATAAATAATTGAAGGCAAAGAGAAGAAGGAAACATAGACGACAGAGGCAACAGGAACCTGCAATATTGATGAGAGGCTAGCATAGCCACCCATAGTGCCTTAACCACACACACACACAATACTGCAAGGTAAATATTCTTACAAGGATGAGCAGTTATGGTGGATAGGATAAGGTTTAGAAGAGCAAGAGTTCTGTGACCTCGCCTAGGCTACAGCATCATTAGTGGCGGCCATTAGTAGCCAAGAAAAGGCGACAAAAAATCCCATTTATTGAGTGAGTCTTCATTCGGTGTGCAAAAACCTATTTAGTTTTTCACTGGGTTCATGCAACTAACAAGCAATGACAGGTAAGCTATAATAATACAAAAAAACACATCACAGTAAGAATGCACTGATAATGGGAGCTGTGAGATATCTGATATGGTACCTGCCAGTTTATTCAGAACATTTAGATACTAGGGCTACATCTGGTATCTCTGACTGGGACTATTACTTCCTGGATCTGCATTAATGAGAGGTATATTAATGTTTTATGGAGGACTACAAATGCAGTAAGGTGTATAAAGTGTTCATAAAAAGTGAAGTGAAAGTGTGAAGCATTGTGAGCACACCACAGCAGGCTCAATGCCTTCTCTCTATTTAACCCCTCCACACAGTGCAGCAGGGGGCAGCCAAACATCCTGGGAAGCAGTGATGCAGATGGTATCTTGATCAAGGGTACCTCAAGATAAGCTACTGGTCTGGGACCCGAACCCACAGCCTTCCAATTATGAAATCTAGCCCTTAATCACTAGACCACTACTGCCTTGACAGAAAATTTATATTATGTAAAAAAAAAATGCATCAAATATGAGTCAAACATTAACAACGGCCCTTTTTAATCAATTATCTATCAAAGTTGATGATGACCTTGATAATCCCTATCGTATAGCTAATCATGAAACCTGAAATTTCTTTTTTTTACTAGCTGACAGAATGACATCCACTTTGACCTGTCTTATGTGTTTCTTTACCCATTGCCTCATGAGTGCTGGGACAGGCCTCGGGACATCCCACGGGCTTTGTTAGAATAAACAGCTAAGATTAATTGACAGAGAGATGCCATCCAATGTCAGAAACCACATAAACAGGTCTGTTTGATAACTCAGTACAGTCCAAGGCAAAAAAAGTAAGAGACCCTGCACACAATTTCAGTTTTCACCAATATTGGTTGTTAATTCCTAAACAACAGGATCTATTCGGAATAAAACACCACACGCTCACAAACAGTTCTGGTTGCCTTCCTCAAAATCTTTCAGGATTGCTTGCAACTGTGATGTTAGATCTAAACAGATTGGCAGTGCTGATGGCTTGTAAGGTTACCTCCTTCTCTACAGTCCTCTTACAGTCCCAGGAGTGAACACCGCGTTCTATACCAGGGAAATCACAGTTCAACCCACCTGACAGTACGCTGGTCAATCGTGAATATTATCCTGAATATAGGACATGTTTCATATTTACAGTCGGGCGGAGGCCTGTGCAGAGCCTTGACCACAACCCAACTGAGCACTTCAGCTGGAACTTTGATTGCGAGCCAGGCTTTCTCCTCCAGCAGCAGTGCCTGACCTCGCAAATGCTCTGCTGACAGGACACAAATTGCCAAAGACATACTCCAGAATCTTGTGAACAGCTGTCTGAAGACTGGAAAGTGATGTAAATGATCTAAAAGCGTTAAAATGACAAAAAAGCCAAAACACACATGACAGGGAAATTCAACAGTAGGGAAGAAGGATGCACTGAACGTGATGACAGGAGAACTAGTAGAAACACAAAGGAAAGTGAAGCAGAGAAGTTAATATTGGAGATTTTATTGCATTGTTTTTATTGGTGCTGAGGTTAAAAAAGTTTAATTGTCTTTGAATTTTACTAATATGGGGAGAGGTTGCTTTGCAAAGAAACAGCAGGCAAGACGCATCAAAGGGCTACTTTTTATTTCATACCCTGAGTACATTGCAGAGCCTGTACTTGTTCTTTTAAACGAGTAAAGATGAATCAGTACTTAAAATTTTACCAGAGTTTTACACTGGTATCCGGACCGAAGTACTTTAAGTACTAAATGCATCAACTTTTGTTCCCACTGTCGTAAGCGCTGGAAGATATCAACAACACAGTTCTCTCAGTTTTGAAACTAAACACATATTTCACATCCAGGCATATGAATGATCTGGATCCAGCTAACATGACCCCATTCTTATCCAAATTTAATTTCATTTTATTCTTGACCTCCTGTCAACATCTGGCCATAATCAATAAATCTCAACACCAATGCAGGTAGGAACCTTCATGCTATTAGCTGCAACCCTAAACTCTTCCACATATACAGTACTGATGTGAGATCAGACAGAAACTTCTGCAACTTTTGACTTCTAATAAAACCCCAAGATTGCCTTTTCTGACCTCCGTGTGTCTATCACTGCAGCAAGCAATGCAGCAGGGAGTCTTTGATATGGACAAAAACAACAGCACCGGCTTTTCAGCAAGTGACAAGTGGGACAAAATTGGCAACTAAGCTCCTTAAACAGTGCTGCTTATAGAGGCGAAAGAGTGGGAAGGACTTTACGATGTGATGAAATCCTCACCTTCGATGCCAAACTGACGAGGCGTGTTAACATACAGACGCATGCATAGAGAGAATAAAGGGCTGTAAAAACAAAGAAGAAGAAAAAAACAACACTTTGGTCTTTGCAGTTTGCCTACATACATTTGTCCCCCCGGAATCATGGCGGATCCCGGGCTGCTCCCCGGTGCCTTTGTTATGCAGCCTGGTAACACCGAGTTCATCCACACTGCACTGCGTTCACACGTGCTAATGAGGCTGTGGGACAGGAAGGTCATGCACACACAGGTATCCCTAATGACCACAGACTCCTTTTAAACAGTCCCAAAGGAAACTCAGCTTTCTGTCAGAACAAACACCGTGTTTTGTACATCGGGTGACTTGCAGAACTGCAATGTGTGATTTCATCAACAGAAACAGGCACTTCAGCTTCTGTCCATAACAAAATGACAACTTCACTTCCAGTGGGTTTAATTATTTAAAATTTTTCAAATTGTGCTAAATATACCAAAGTCAGCAGAGAAACTATTAACATTGCAGAATAATGTAGAATGAACAATGTAACTTTTTTTGAAGGATACCAAGACGAAGAAAAAGGATTCAAACTATCATGAGAAATAAAACTAGCGTAGAGATACTGTGTTGGATCATCTTCTGTACCTGAGAATTTCATATTAAGCTGCACTTTTGTATTTCCATGGGAAAGTGTTGTCTAGCAGATCTTTTCTATATACATTTCTACATAGATCAATTCTATTTTATTTATAAATTTTTTTCTATTTGTATTTAATGTTTTATCTTTTTTTAAATCCAATTTTATTTCCATTTGATCTTATTTTAATAATGCTACTTTCCACCTTGTCTAGTCTAATGAAGCCCTCAGGGACACCTTGTAGAATTGTGTATGTAACAAATTAATAATCTTAAAACTTAAATCTTGAAAAATTCAGCTACAAAATCTAACCGTAAAAAGCGAATTGTACTTTTCACGTCTACTCTACTGTTTCAAAAGTTCAGCAGTTCTTCAACACATTTGGGGCAAACAATTTAACATTCAGATTTTCACACCACTACCTGTAACTTAACATCATCAAACTAGCAAAGCGTCCCCGCTGATCTTCCATGCCTTTGAAGATCAAACATAGATCGGATCAGACGCGCCTGCAGCTTTAAGCCAAACCAAGCTGGGTTTCTGATGACGCAAGGCAAAGCAGCACAGTCTAATCAGGAGTTATCAAGACACATTAAAACACCAGCCAGTGTGGCGTTTGCGTTCCTTTTCAAGCAGACATGACTGTCTTTATCCGGTTTATCTCTGTCCCCTGTCTTTATCTGCCCATCCCCAGTCTCACCACATTAGCATTGGCAATGAGCAATAGATATACAGATGGGAGAGACAGGAAAGACAGAAAATGAATGGGAGAGAGAGAGAGAGAGCGAGCACATAAAGACACTTCTAAAATTACATTCCAGAAAAGACATTCCTTACTAGTCAGGACAAAAGGCAAAAAGGAAGGCTAGACTGAAAGAGTGGGACAACAGAGGAATGAAGTTGGTGAATGGATCAGAACAAAATGCAAGTAAAACACATAAAGAAACAGAAATGTGAAAGCAGAAGAGATGATCAATGTAAGGTAACTTTATTTTACAGGTCATATGAAAGTGTGTGTGTGTGTGTGTGTGTGTGTGTGTGTGTGTGTGTGTGTGTGTGTGTGTGTAAAAAAAAAATGTATTCAATTTAAACATGCCCAACATTTCCCAAATATATGACACAATAATTCAGTTTATTGTTTGTGCTGATGTGTGGGAGGCAGTAATTAATATTATTGAATTGCAATTGCCCAATTATCCAAATTTTTCATTGTCTTCTACGTTCTCTCTTTTTTTCCATCCCGGTCTTGATAAAAGTGTGTTTCCACATCCAAAACTACCAGGGAATTTCTCTGAAAAGAAACCAGTACCAAGGAGCTAATATTAAAAGTCCAGATGGTATTAATATGATAATAAAATGTCTATGAGGGAAAATGCAGGCCATCAAGTCTGACTAAGATGTGCACGTGCTGTACTGCGTAACTAAGTCTGGATCATGATTATATAATTTATTGTCCTTTATAGCAATAACTTTACATCATTGTCTAAGCTTAACACACGAAGGGGCAGTCAGTGTGGCGGATAATGTCGTGGCATTTAAAGAACTCTTCTCAATATTACTTAATATGAGTAATGAAGGACAGATCCAGTTCTGCCCCACTTATGGGCCCCATATCATGATAAATGGAAGGCTGGTGGCATCAAAAATGCAGTTTTCTCCTCCACCCTAATGGCCCACATATGAACATTTAGCTGCAAAACATTTCATTTTGTGCTCATTTATTTTGTGACATCCACAAAACACCACAGCAGGTATATCTGCCCATTTAGACAACAGCGATTTAGCGATTTATCTGTGCCTGTTCACATTAAAGATGACAGCAAAACACAGAAAGTGCTGCATTTTGAATCAAACACAAACAAGGAAGCCAATTAAAGCCAAAGTGCATTAGCATACATCAGTCATAAAGACCCCAAAACAAAAGGCGTCTGTTCATACGGGATACGGAGTGGTAGGAAAATGGTCTGGTGACAATGAATGTTTTTGATGAATAAACCTACATCCAGTGTAAGAAAAAAATGCAAGAAAAATGTAATTAAAAAAAAAAAAAAAGTTTTGCCAACTAGTTTTTCAACATTTCAAATACTGGAATAATTCTGCTCATGTTCCACTGATGTTCACTGTTCTTTAAGAACTAACCAGATGCACAATATGCTCTGAAAAGAATAACAAAAAAAAAAAAAGTAAAAAAAATAGTTTGTAATTCATCAAGGCAATAATATATGAAACCTGTAAACACACATCTAAATCAAGTGAATTTAATACATTACTTTGTTCAGTGTGTATATGTGTGTGTGTGTGTGTGTGTGTGTGTGTGTATTGGAATGGATCTTTCACGTCACCCTAGAAATCCACCCAATTTTCTAGACGTTAAAAGCGATGAGACGGCACCTAAAAACACAAATCCACACTTCCAAAGATAAACCTTCAGAAAGATCTAGAGATAACCGGAAGACAAGAAGATTAGAGAGTAAAAGAGTAGAGAGGGAGAGGGAAAGGTAAGCTGAACCAGCCCTTCTAGAGGAAAGCAGTCCAGAAAGAAGAAGACACACATTTGAGAAGAGAGAGGGAGAGAGAGAGAGAGAGAGAGAGAGGGAGAGAGAACATTGCTGGGTGAAATGATTACTCACCGCCATCGGAGACAGCTGCAGACTGTAAGAGAACACAGAGAGACATGTGTGAGTGACTGTCCTCAACACACACTCACACACATCAACACCGGAGCTGAGCAAGGTTTTCTGATTGCATCTCATACACTCCTACACATGCGCACACGCTCACACACACACACACAAACACACCCATCCACCCTTCCTGTTCTACTGGTAAAGTCTTCCACCCGCTCCCACACTCCATGGAGATGATGACAAAGAGTGAGTTGAGTGTACATAGCCCCACCCACTTACCCACATATACCCCGCCCACATCTGCCCAGGCTTGCCACTTCAACAGGCAAGGGCACGGTTGATGAAACCAATTCCCACATTACAGCAGTTCAGATGTGCGTGTGTGTGTGTGTGTGTGTGTGTGTGTGTGTGTGTGTGTGTGTGTGCATGTGTAGTTGATGTAAAAGTTAAAGTGATTTAACTTTGTAAAAGTTAAATACTTTTAACACAGTATAAACAGCATTTGAAATGATATAGAAGAAAATAACAAAACACAGGTTTGGATCCAGACCTCTCTGTGAACATTCATCAAATCAAAATGCCTTATTCATTTTTTTAATTGACATCAAAACATGTATATATTTATTTATAATATTTAAAAAAAACTATCGATAATACATTGTTCACAATAAAATGTTTTATTTTTACGATGGAAAATATTTAAGAAAAAAATCTACAACAAAAAAGCATTAAATGAATTAAAATAATACAAATTAAATCAACACTGTTAAATATGAAGGTTCTTGAGGTGATGTAATTTTTGGTTCTCTCAGTAGTTAAAGATCCCCGAAGAATAAATGTATTGTTATTGTTATTGTAAATGTATTTTTAACGTTCTACATCCCACAATGCACATTATACTCTGTAATATTCAATGTTAAATGATAAAGTTGATCTACTGCTGAACTGCCTGAATGAGTATGTGCAGAGCGGCACAGAGGAGAGAAGCAAACAAACAGCATTTTTATTTATTTTATTAAGAAGTACTGAGTGACAGTTTGAGTTTCATGGCTGGTTTTTGCAAGAAAGTGTGTAAAAAGATAGTAATATTAACATAAAAGCAATTTTTGCTTCCAATAAAGAGAAAATCTTATTCTTCTTTTTCCTTGCAAGGCAGATAAAAACGAAAAAATAAATAAATAAATAAATAAAAAGGTCTGATTTCGCAAACCCTCTGATCTGTGCTCTGTTACTGTACACTAATGAAGCAGCAGATAGGGATCGGCCTGGTGTGTAAGGTTGATCTGTGTATGTGTGTGTAGGGGACAAGACCCTGATGAGTCACTTCCTTCATGTGTAGGCACTGAAGTCAGACAGTGAAAGAACTGCTCAGAGTTGAAAGAGGCACTAGAAAATAGCAGCCAAAAATAGCAAACCCGAGCCCACACACAACATTCTGTAGCCCAGCGTACACATTTACGTACAAAAATGTGTACACACTCGAGACAAGTCTGGATATTAGACACATTCAGCCGCCCACACACCCTTAATCAGCACTGGCTGGCCTTTAAGTGTGTCTGTGTTCAGACATGCTGCTACAGCAGCTGGATTTCTGTGAGAGAGTCTGGGTGCCTCAAGGCAGGCAGGCAGACAGACAAAGCTGACAGACTGACCGACGGACAGACAGACAGACAGACAGACAGACACCCACGGTATGTGGGATCAAGACTCCTCCACTCTAGTCATAAAGATTTTAGAGGGAGGAAAGGGTGTGTGATGGAGTGAATGAACAGAGAGGGAACAAAAAGGGGCGTAAGGGACCACAAAGGCTTGTCAGGCAGACAGATAGTCAGACAGAGAGAGTGATGAGGAAACAGAGGCTACACGATTATCACACACTTAAACTTCAGTGAGTCAGAAGTTTCACAGACACTTCCTGGAGCATGATATGAAGATGCCACAGATTTGCTCAATCCATCAACATGATACATCAATAAACTGATGCCTGTATTTGTAGATCATTTGCATTGTTAAAGGTAGAAAAATAGTAAACATTTTTACATGACCAGCTCCTTGCCAAACCTTCGCGCTAAGAACTAAGAAGAAAAAAAGAAAATGTCCATATAGTGCCCATAATGGTCCATAATGAAATCACCACCACCTACAGCAATAATAATAATGATGATGATGATTATCATCATAGTTGTTGTTGATGTTTACAAATAAATAATAGTTGTCTTTTTTTACTAGTACTACACTAATAAGACTAAATACCCACTTAGCACCAGACATTTGGGCAGTAAACTCTTTGTGAGGGTAATAAATTAGTGTTAAATAAGTTGCCGCTGTTGGAAGTGTACGGTCTACTTTATGAAGAAGAAATCTGGAACTAAACCTGTGTTCTTGAAACCAGGTCATAATTTATCAAAATGCATTCTCATTAATTTACTGACTGTATTCTCATTGGGTTATGTGTAACTGGAATGAGTAAAAAAAAATAAATAAAAATTTTGCAGAGGTAAATAGTTTAAAATAAATAGCTTCAGTGCCTAAGACGCTTGTGCAGTTACTTTTAATGGTACTTTCCTAAAAGTCCCGTGAGATGTAGAGGCGAGGCGGCGCCCACTCTGTACTGTACACTGACCCACATCAGCTAAAGAGCAGCAAGCAGTTCCGGTGTAGTTAATGTGCACACAGTAGAAGTGGGCTTACACACACATGATTATGAACAGCCACATTACAAATGATACAGTGAAACACTGGAGGATCTGTGTGTGTGTGTGTGTGTGTGTGTGTCTTTTTTCTTACACACGTACAACATACATGCAAAAAATTCACACAACCCCCAAACAAATGCCTAAATAGCTGCAAATTGCAATTCTGAGTGCTTTACTGTTTGCCGGCCACTGTTCTGCTGTTTTGCACTGATGACATCATGGACACTGTGGTAAAAGCCCAGTAAACGCTCACTGATTGGTCCATATATATGAACAGGTAAGTGCAGATATTTGCATTGCTGAATGTATCTGCAGAGTCACAGAATTTTTATTACTATACAGACTGACCTTACACTCTACAGCACTGTCTTCTGGACAAGTCTTTAAAGGTGGCCTAATGGGAAGAGGGCTTACAACGGGAAGTTGATGTTTCAGTACCAGGAAAATGTGGGTGAATGGAGGGTGGATGGATAAAACTCCCAACTCCAATGTTGAAGCGTCCTCAGACGAGACATTTAACCCCATAACTGCACCCACAAGTGCGCAGACTTCTCCTAATGTGTGCTTACTGGCCGTGTGTAGGATGGTTTGGATGCAGCGGTGGCCTAGTGGTTAGGGAGTTGGCCCCGCATCGGAAGATTGCTCGATTCCCTCACAAGTAGGTTGCCCTGAGGTACCGTCCCCATCACTGCTCCCCGGGCACTTTCAATAGCTGCCCACTGCTGCACAGTGTTTGTGTGCATGGGTTAAAAGCAGAGGTCCAATTTTGTTGTGGTTCACGCTTGCTGTGCTGTGATCTCGCAATGACAAGGGTTGTCACTTTCACTTTTTCACTTTCACGCAGAGGACAAATTCCCTGCAATCTGGATAGTACCGGTTCTAAAATCTTACAGGCTGAGAGCTCTAAGCCATTGTAACACTGTTCTCTTCTTTATCTTCTCCTTCCCAAATATTTGCGCCGTCTTCCTGTCTTCTCCATTGTCCATTGTAATGATGTATGCACACTTCCCAATGTTAAAGCTCATGCTGTGTTAGGCTTGCATGAACCACTGTGTTACAACGTAATGTAAGCCCGGTTTAAAATGAGGAGCTGAGAACTCATTTTATGAGCACGATGATAAAAGTATAGCAGCTTTAACAAATTAAACCCTCCCTGAGACTGTTCTCAGGGTTTGACATTGAACTGATGCACTGAGAAACAGAGAAGAGCTAAATGACAGATCATTTGAGCATCTTACACACTTACAAATGTCTGTGTGTTTGGTAGATCCACCTTAAATAATAACACACAACGTGTTAAAACTAACCGGTGGCACTGCTAGCTTGAAGACAGAGTTGATTCAACGAAAAAACTCCCTATAATGTAAAACTTGGTTTATGACAGATTGCTATATGACATTTTCATAATCACCTGACAAAAAAGAATGAAACAAGAACTGCAACAATAATGGCACTCTACTTCATGGTAGGCTTAAGGACACACCTTACTCAGGATGAACTCACACTGAAACAGCTTTCGGCCTTAATTTGGAACAAAGTAACAAAACACTTTGTTTATGAACTCGGACTTGTCTTTGCACCAGCTTATCTGTGAAGAAAACAAGACTCAAGCAGGTGCCAGAGCAGCAAGAACTAGTTCCACTACTTAAACCGGCAAAAAGTCCCATTTACTCTCAGCCCAAATGCTTTTGTTTGTTAATCCACACCGTGAGCTAGGTATGAACCTCCAAGCAGAACAAAGTCGTCAAGCAGTGAAGAAACAGGTTCGGATGATTCCAGATGATTAGTTTACTGGACCCACCTTTATCTAGAACCTTGCGTCTTAATGCACTCTGCAGCCGAGGGAACGGCTTTTCTCAGAGAGAAAGTTCTAGTTGTTTTTTGTAGTTTGGCAGCGGTGGCCTAGTGGTTAGGGGAGTTGACCACAGGATCGGCGGATTGTGGGTTCAAACCCCTTACCAGTAGGCTGCCCTGAGGTACCCTTGAGCAAGGTACCGTCCCCGTCACTGCTCCCCGGGCTCTTTCATAGCTGCCCCCTGCTGCACGGTGTGTGCATGGGTTAAATGCAGAGGTCCAATTTCCTTTTGGTTCATTGTGTGTTCTTACAATGACAAGAATAGTCACAATTAAAATCACAATTAATTAATTTAATCTGCATAATATGGCAAAGAACCCTAGTGACATATGTTCTCCTCAGCACTTTGGGCTCAGGTCAGGTCAGGCACAGACAAAGTTCTCAGGCTCGTGTCAACTCGGTGAGTAATTTGCTAATGCTTGCTAATGTGGCCTCTGAAACTGTATGAGACATATTTTTAACAGGTATTATGACACGTAATTTTCAGAGCACACATATAGAAACATATAGAAACAAGGTTTGAGCAAGTGTGTACAAGAATATTTAAGTTAGTCTTTCGTACTGTGGACTCTCCTCTATCATAACGCCCCCCGCCTTCTTCATTCCAGTGGCTTCCCCCTGCTTCTCTGGCAGCAGAAGCACAAGTGACCACAAAAAAAATGAAATATTAGTGGGATTTTCCAGCCTCCTGACGTCTCTAGCTGCACGTCCTCATAGACCTGTACTCTCTTTTTAACCCTCATCGCTCCATCTCTTCTAGGACCAAAGTTGAGGTGGCTGGGATGTTCGAAAGGCTCAGTGCTACTGATCAAATGTGTGTTCATCCACACCAGCAGGATCAGTTTGATCCATAATACACAGCTACTTTCAATGGTGGAAGAAACTGCTTAGAGAAACTGGAGGCAGCAGTATTTGGCTTGATTGAGGAGATCTTCTTCTTTCAGTTGTTTCCATTAGGAGCTGCCGGAGTGGATCATCTGTTTTCCTCTACACTTTACTTTTTCACATCCACCTGCATGTCCTTTCTCACCAAATCCATAAACCTCCTCTTTGTTCTTCATGCCGTTCTCTCGAAGCTCCGTCTTCAACATCCTTCTCCCGATATACTCCTGGTCTCTCCTCTGTTCATGTCCAAACCAACAAAATCTCACTTCTCTGATTTTGTCTCCAAAGTATCCAACCTGGGCTTTCCCTCTAATATACTCGCTCCTAATCCTGCCCCTCTTTGTCACTCCCAATGCAAATCTCAGCATCTTTAACTCTGACACCTCCAGCTCCAGTTTTTTTCAACCAGCCCATATAACAAAGTCTCCAACACATATAACATAGCTGGCCTCACTACCGACTTTTAAAGCTTCACTTTCTTAACTGAAAAAATCATTTGATATTAAGGTTACATATGCAGCAATATCTGATTTATCAGAATGTGTTTTAAATTGTTACACTAAATAACATTTACTAGGCCACAGGATCAAAAGGTCGTGGGTTTCAATTCGAGAATCCAGTAGGTCGCCCTGAGGTACCCTTGAGCAAGGTACCGTCCCCAAGTTACTGGGTTTATATTTTAAATGTCATCCATTTATATCCCACAACCAGATAACTACGATATGAAAAGCCTTTCTCTGATTGGCCTACAACAGAGCTGCCTAAAGCAGAGGTTTAACATTCCATCTTTTCCCATGAAAAAATTGATACATCAATTTACAACATTTCTTATAATAGATTTGTAGGTTTCCTTTCTAAGCAAAACATTTCAAATTTAACTTACGGCAATATTTTTGTTTCTTTGCATTCTGGATTGTCCATTGTTTAGCTTATCCTGAAACAAACAACAGTTTACCCCTTCAGAAAGTTTATGCACCTCAGAGTTAAAGTCTATAGTTGGAGCTCGGATGAACATCTAATAAGGTAACGTGATCAGTAGTTGCAAATGTGATGAATGAACTTTTGAGTCATATAATAGGTATATCTTGAGGCAGATTCATGCTCAGGTAAACTCAATGAACCCAGACCCAAGAAAATGCTTGAGAAAAGAAATTAGGCCCATAGGAATCACATTCATTTATTTATTTATTTGTACAGTCTGTTAATTTAACTTGTGTTTATATTAAACTACATATGTCTAACATATTGTCTGTAACACTGTATCTGTATTTCTGGATAACTGTTCAGAGCAGCTGGGCCTGAATAATGACTGGATGAAGTTCATTCTGTCTCTGTTTGATGGACATTCCTTAGTGAAGGCTACATTGTGCAGATCTCTAGAAATATCACCGTTTACCTCAACTCTCAGCTCAGCACAGCTGCATGGCATATGGCATGCGCGCATACACACACACACACACACACACACACACACACACACACTTTGATGTGGGTAGATATTTGAAAATCCCAGAGCAGCCACTCCAGATGAGGCAAAAATTCTTAAACAGTTTCGTATTGCTGAGTCAGCACTGATTCGATGCAATCCCACACAAACACACACACAGGCGCACACTCCTGCTGAAGCTTTAATGCAGGTTTTAGAGACAACGCCATCAGCATGAAAGATGGCCTCTGCATGGAGGAGTCATCATGAGAGTTTAATTACAATTTATTTCTGTTATGGTGTCTGGGGGTCTCCTATACTGACCACTACACGAGTTCTGATTGGCGGTAGCAGAAACACATGTCTTTCCAACTTAACTGCAGCAAAAAGTCCCACCGACCATCACTATGCAGGGACAGGTTGATTTATGTGCAAGTGGCCACTGGACACCACTGGTACCATTTAAGGAGCATAGACCCTCTCTCTCTCACTCACACACACCCCCCCATTTGCATGCTGGGCTGACATCATCAAATGCTAACATCCTGCCACAGTCATTATAATATGAGTACAAAATTTACAACTGTTTGAAGAACATGAACACACAAAAACAGCACAGCAGCTCTGCATCTGCAGAAAAGGTCAGTGCTAATCATCTCGCTCTGGACCCTGAATGTGAGTGTGTGTCCATTTGCTTTCACATCATGTCCTGACATTAAAAACCAGCAAGAAACTCACAGCCCCAATGAAATATTTACATTACATATTTATGATGGGGCATATATATTAAATATATAATTACATAAAAGTCTACTACATAATAACACATCATCAACAATATATCTGACACATGTTCGATAGAAGACTCCACATCACACAGTGGCATCAGGGACACAGGAAGCACAAAAAATGTCTGATTAGAAGGAGAGTGTGAGTGTGAGAGAGAGAGAGAGAGAGAGAGAGAGAGAGAGAGAGCGAGCGAATGACAGTTATAGAAAGACTTCGAGACAGAGGGACAGATATGGAGATGGAGACAGAGACACACCGTGGGAGAGACAGTGTGTGAGAGAGAAAAAGAGAAGAACAAGTAAGAGACAAAGTGAGAGCAGGACAGTCCGAGAATGAAAGAAGGAGAGACAAAAAATCCATCCATCCATTATTTTTAACAGCTTATCCTGATGAGGGTATTCATACAAACTTAAACCATACAATGAGATTTCAAAGCCACTAATAAATGCTGAACTGAAATCATGAGCCTGAGACTGAGTTTAATCGGTGCTTTAGGTGTGTGTGATGTGTGTGTAACTGTACAGTAGCACTCAGTGATAGTGGTACACTTGCTGAACCTTTACAAACACAGCAGTGAGTCAAAGATGGGACATGACTTAAAAACAGGCCTGCATTGTAATGCTGGACTTCATGAATGACCTAATTCATCCACACAACCACAGAAACACTCATCCCTAACTGGTCAGGATGCTCACAAAATACTACAATTGGTTAGAGGGCTAATTTGCATATTGCACACTTCAGCAAAAACATAACTGGAAAAGTCCAACCAAGCAGCACTGAAGTTAGAGGAACGACTTTGTTTCAGAACCAACATGAATCTCTCTCTCTCTCACTCTCACAAACACACACACAGTATAAAAAGTGTCTACACAGTAACGCAGCACATTTTTCCAAGGAAAACACACACAGCACATTGAGGAGGGACAGGAAGCTTTGGAGCGAACAGTCTCCACACAAACCAATTTCAGTGTTTATTTTAGAACTGAAAATGAATAGTAACTGGCATCGAGAGTTAAATTCCCTCCACTGAGAGAGAGAGAGAGAGAGAGAGAGAGAGAGAGAGAGAGAGAGAGAGGCACTTCCCTATTTGGTTTGGCTCATTGACTGCACTTAGTTGCAAGATAGCTTCATGTGACATGTAATGTTATCACATCATGTGACATGTAATGTTTAATTAGATGAATATTACACACACACAAAGAGCAAGGATGCAGTTTCGCAAGAGCAGTTACTGTCAGCAGGTCATTATAGGGGCAAGTCCAGGTGTGTTCAAATCCTTCCATTCTCTCCAAGAACAAATCAGGAGATTTCCCAATGATCTCATTAATCCAGGAAATAGACTCTCCATCATACCTGCACAATCATACTCTCTGAATGATGAGGGAGGGAGAGAGAGAAAGAAAGAAAGAAAGAAAGAAAGAAAGAAAGAAAGAAAGAAAGAAAGAATAGCTGGAGGATTAGAGAAAAATAGTAATAGAGAAAAACCTGCTTTGACTACAGTCAAACCAATAAACCTGAACTGAGCTGAGCTGAACTAAAATGCACTGATCTAAGCTGAACTGAAGTGAACTAACTCAACCGATGAGCTAAGCTGAGTTGAAATGGCCTGAACTGGACTGCATTAAATGAAAGTGTAAATGCAGATGATCTAAAATGCACTGAACCGAACTGCATTGGAGCGAATGAAAATGAGCTGAACAGAAGTGAATTAAATAAAACGTCGCCGGGAGAGATGAAGGCACAGATTTCTCACTCACCGCGTTAAAGTTGCTGATTCTTTTGAAGGAAAGCCTTTTCTTCAGACTCATCTTGGGCTTTTTTTTACGGAGGTCCCTCATATACCTGAGCTACAGGCACACAGACATGCTGCACTGCTGCTGAAGCCATGCCTCACACGCCTATACCACCACTCACTCCTCTACAGCAAGAGCCGACATGCTCGCGCCCCACACACACACACACACACACACACACAGTCAGAGAGCTGCTCTCTCCAACTGACGAGGAAGTTCCATTCTGACTCCTTAACTGTTGCTATGACAACCGCGGGCTGAGTTTAGTTTGAGGGAGGAATCCGGCAGACGGCGAAAACTCTGGAGTTCTTTCCTTTGGCACTATCCCTCCCTGAGCTCCTCGCAATCTTTTGTTTGATTTGTGAAGTGACTAACAGAACATGTCACGCTCTGCTCTTATTCAGCATTAAGCCACCACAGAGCAGCATCTGTCTCTCTTTCTCTCCGTCTCTTTCTCTCACGGTCCTGCCCGCTCTCTCGAGGACTCCTGAACTGCTTACTCCACTCTTTCACCATCCCTGGCCTGGTCTCAACCCAAACAAATCCACTGCCGAGAGGCCAGAGGACTCCAAGCTCCCTGCGCCTACCAGCCCAGGGAGCTTCAAATAAGCATCCGTCTTCATTTCCAAGCATAAAAACATCTCCAATCCCTCTGGCGGAACTCAATAAGGTAGTTAAGGAGGCCAAAAAAGCTCTTCAAACTGGTGGGAAGGATGAGGAGATTACAGAAGGTTCTGGTGTGGTTCCGGATGAGGGGTTTCAGTTAATCACCTCAGCGCTGGAGGAGAGAAAAGGGGGGGGCTATCGAGGGGACAGAACATCGGCAGCCACGTCATGAGGTCAAAAAGTAGACGGATTTAACAAGGGCCAGGTTTCTGCAGCAGGGTCAGATGGGAACAGACATCCCCAGAAGCCTCTACACAAAGGCACTGTTTGATGGAGACCACATGGGCTGATGTTAAAACCTGCACATGCTACGGTGGGCAATTTCCTGTCCCAAAGGGTGGGAGGGAGACGGAGGGGAAGCTCTTAAAATATTTGGCTCTTCCAGCATAAGATTCTTTGGGCTGGAGGGTGTGAGCTATGAGTTTTGGTTCATTAAATTAATTACAATAATAATACTACATTATTTTCTACCTCGTTGCAATACACATGACTGCTGCTGTAGCAGTGAACAATCAACATTTTTTTGGTTTTGAAACCCTTTTTTTTGGTTAATAGAGCACAGGCTGGGTACCATTTAAATCACTGCTAAATGCGAACGAGCCACAGAATTCTAATGGAGGTTTCATTCCAGGCATGGTATACACTGGTATAAAGCAGACCACTTCTCAGCACAATTGTGGTTTAAAACAAAGGCCGAGCTTGGTGAAGTTGCTGTTTAAATTTCAATGAAGAGAAGCAGCTGGGCAAAAGAGAGCTTTGTTACAATAGCAGGGCAAAAAGTGATGATTAATGGCCATAAACAAATCTCCAGACATGTTCCATTAATGGAGAAACGAGGTAGGATTATATGAGAATGTAAGGTAATGCAGTGCACAACAGAATTTCCACTTAAAATCGTCAAAGCTAAACCATGATACAACCTGCACTGTGGCTTTGAAAGACCAAACAAATCAGATTTTTTGTGTGAAATCATTTTTTTTTTTTTTTTTTTTTTAACACTCCTAACATCATATTCTGGGTCCCGTAAACTACTGCACTCACGCAAAGGTGTCTAAACGGCTCAGCAAATAGCTGTTCTTCCATCAGTTCCTAATTTTATAGTTAATTAGGAATTTCCTTCCTAAGTTATATCCTGATTTCTATCCATAGCAAGGATTCTATTATTTCTCATTGACTGATGATTTGTTCATTTTAGTCTTTTTTTAACACTATTCACGCTCTGTGGAACAAATAAGTCAATCTTTGATGAAACAAAAGATGGCAGATAATAAAATAAGCAGAATGAGGACAAAAAAAAAGAAGAAAGCCAGGTTACGAGTAGGAGACAAATAAAAGTTTCTCATTATATAATCGGAGTTTCTCTCTTTTATACTGTAGGTTTAGGTTATGCAGACTAATAATCATACCTAAAGTCAGAAATGCGATATTCTTGCTCTTGCCACTTTCACCACATTAAACCAATAAACCAAATACCAACTTATATATGCTAGATTTGTGGAGCGACAGACAGATATTTCCCAGCTTTGAGACATGATACACTGCAATTATAGAGCAATAAATACATCCAGGCTGTTTTGCTGTGCGGACATTTTACTGGAGGCTGGGAGACTCAACAATCTTGAAGAATAGGTATCATTTTAACAGCAGTAATGACCATTTCAGCTGTTATAAATCTGCTCAATTTACAATCTCACATCTCTGACAAATACCAGTTTTTGCGTAAACAGACTATTAGCTCAGTCTAGGATTACAGCTAATCTGGGACACTGTTACAAACTCCATTAACTTCGCTTTTTCCAAATAACTGACAGCCTACAAATGTTATACCACAAACAAATCGCCATTTAATAAACATTTCTGTGAAATGCAGCGTTTCCAAAGAGTTCCTGTAACTCATTTAATCAATATACACATTCCAATAACATGTGGACCAACCCTCTGGGTTGACTACCGTCGACACAGTGTGACTTCATTGGAATTCCTAAAACAAATCTGCCTTCATTTCTCCAGTTAATCAGTCACAGAAACACAAGAAACAAACCGATCCATGGTGAACTATCCAGCATGAAGAATCAGAAGATGGTCTCTCAGGTTAGGATCAGAAAAGAATGTGTTTATAGTCCCCTCTAAAAGTGCTGGAACATCAAGGCAAATTCATTTCTTTTGGGGCTGCACTGAAGACATTTGGGTTTGAGGTCAAAAGAAGAATATGGGAGATCAGACTTTGAGCTTTATTTCCTGGAATTTACATCTAGATATGTTAAATGACAAACAACATGGAGCCTTGTACACCCGACCACCCAGTTTATTAAGTGAGCAAAAGTATTAAAGGCTGACAAGCATCTGTTGTTACATGTGTGTCCTGTTAGACTGATTGTTTAAACTATGAATAGCTCTTGATATCTGCTCTCAGTTAAAGCACTGGATCTGACCAGAAAGCTGTCAGTTGGGGAAAGCATGACATTTTGAGGCTAAAAAAATATAACAGAAGCATTTTTCAAACACTGGACAATGTACAACTATTTAGAATGTCCTGGTGTCCTGAGCTACAGACATAAAATATGTTGGACAAGGAAAACAACAACTAAAGTGTGAGAGCGCTAAATAAAAACCTCAAAACAGTCAGTGACAACACATTCTCCAAAGGGCGAGTGGAAGCATCAGAATCTACAGTTTGAAGAAGACTATAAGAATAGAAATATAGTGGCCATGCCACCGTCTACACAGCAGAGGCACAACAGTTCATAGAACACATTTTACATGCAAGCTCATCTGTGAAACATGGTGGAGGTAGAGTCATGGCTTGGCCTTGCACGGCTGCTTCCAGAACAGGCTCAGTAATGCTTATTGATGATCTAACTCACAATGGTAGAAGCAAAATTAATTCTGGAAAAAAAAAAACAAAACATTTTTTCAGACGAATGAAAAATGAAAGAGAAACCCAACTAAACTATTCAGGAGGCAGCAAGACACTGAAAAAACACTGCCAAGTTAACGCAAGACTTCATTGGGGGAAAAGTGGAAAGCGTTGGAGAGCCCAAGTCAACGACTAGATCTTTACCCAGAATCTCCAGAACAAACAACCGCTGAAAGAGGCCTGACTAAAAGCCTGGACAACCATAGCCATTACTTGAAACTTGAATCTTTTTAATTCCATTTTAGTCCAAAAGAGAATTAATAAGTGAATTAAAAATTAACATTTTACATATTGTAAAAAATGTGACAAGACTGTGTAAAAATCTGGAAACTGAAACTATCCAACATGCACATCTTCACCATAACTTCGTAAAGAAAGTAGTGAGCGGTCTCAGACGTACAGATAATAAAAGTAAACCATGTTCGTGCATGACAATCAATAAACTAAACTTTCTGCTCAATAATGAACGGCTAACCACCATTCCTCTTGCCATGTGGACTAAAGGTGTATATCAGTTGTGAGATGGGGCCTCCAAGGATCAGACTTCTTAGTCCTAGACGTTCAATAGATTCATGATTGGACTGTCATCTGGGGAATATGGAGGCCAAGTGAACACCTCAAACTCTGTCTCTTTGTCATACATGGTCTTTACATCTCTTCCCTAGAAAAGTGATTTACATGCTGGTTTGTTCCAAATGATGCAAATGTGATACATGACACCAGATCACATTCTTGCATTGCTCCATGGTCCAGTTCTAATGCTCACATGCCCATTGTTTGTTCTTTCTGCAGTGGAAAGATGTCAGCGCTGGCTGTGATTTACTCCCCTGTCCTTTTTATCACAGTCAGAATGAAAGATTTCAGCAATTTGTACTTCAGTAACTCTTGTGTCACTCTTGGATCAACACAGATGCTCTAGAACCCATTGACCTGTGGTCTTCATTGGACCACTCTTGGTAGTAGATACCATTGATTTTTACATTAATATACTGTTAATGTAGTCCTGTAATAATACAATTCTGTACTATAATTACAATTACAATACAATTTTGCTGTAAACAACAATTAATAATTACAATAACAAAAAAACAAAATGAATTATTAACGAAAAGTGGGATGTAATAGGGAGTTTCTTTAAAGGAGTAGCTACACTGCTAGATACTGCACATCAGCTCCCTTGCCAGGAAATTCAGAAGAAACTGTCTCATCTGCTGCGACCATCAAGTTTCTGTTGCTGAAGGAAAATGAATGACCTTCCATTAGACTGTGTATCACCTCATTTCCCACAGTTCATTTCCCATCAGTGTCAACTTTTGCTCCTATCATGAGAACACCAGCTCTCAGTGGTCCTCAGCTCTACTGACACCACATAGTTTACAGGAATCACGGAACTGCAGAGAACTTTAGACAAGACAGGTGCTCAAACATTAAGAAGGGTGTAAAGATAAAGAGTTTAAAACAGCCACTACTGCAGAATTTGATGAATGAGCAACGACTCAATATTCAAGCAAAAAGACAATCAGTCTTGGTTCAATTCCCAGACAGGGCGGTCCGAGTTCTTTCCGTGTGGAGTTTGAATATTCAGCACGTGTTTGTGTGCGTTTCCTCCAGGAGCTCTGGTCTCCACCATCCAAAGACCTGCATGTCACGTGGACTTGAGATGCCAATTTGCTGCCTAAGTGTGTGTATGAGTGTGTGTGTTTGTCTGTGTGACTGCCCTGCAATTGACTGGCGACTTGTCCGGGGTGTTTCCCCGCCTTTTGTCCTGTGAGAGCTGGGAAAGACTCCAGCACCCCCCGCGACCCAAATTAGGACAAGCGGCTCAGAAAATGAGTGAGAGAGAGTAATTTTACAGACCTTGGTTGAAATTTTCAGGTGTAATTATATAATATAATTGTAAGATAATTGTTAACCTGTTAGGATGGCTTTATAGCAACATTATGCTGCCTAATACAAATACAAACATTTACTTATTTAGGTTAAAAAGCATGTCACAGCAAAATGACACCTGAAATTACAATCATGTGAAAAAACTGAATTCAGTCACAATGTTGATTATGAGTGAATCCAAATCCAGTTTCCCTGATTTCAGAGACACAGTCTGTAACAGGAATTCAGGAAAGAACTGATTCCACCTTTGTAACATGAGATGATCTTACAGTATTGTTTTGCTTAGGCTTCAGCATCAGACTCTGATGCCGAATTATTTACAGTTGAAACAGATCTTCTAAATAAAACAGCCGCAATGACTTTGAGTGCACAGTTACGCTCCACTACCAAACAGAAATGCTGTGAGTAATTTTGAGAGTATTTTTAGCAACAGCACTGCTGGGGCTCCATGATGCCCATCAGTCTTAGTTAGTTTCACAGGAATAAGGTACGGTAATGATTGGTTAATCTCTTCATAGCAGCTGGCAGCCAAAATATTATTAAACAAGCTAATACACACAAAGAACCGACAAGATGATGAACACACAGCTTATGGAACACAGTGGTTACTCACAGGTACACAGGTTTTTCCAAAAAGATCAGTCTTGGAGATCAGGAAAGGTTTCAAGTAATCGACCCATGGCTTACCGTTCAGAATCAACAGCTCACATTACCAACTCAACAGCAAGTAAAACCACTCATTTTTGAGCAAATATTGTTTCAGCTGATGATGAGCTTTACCACAAACAAAGCCAAGCTCATGAGGAACATGAGCCCCCAGAATAATGTGTATCTACTGTAAAGCTAAACCATATCTGTTCACAAAGATGATGCATGTTTAGTACCACTTTGTTTGGCCTAGTGTTTAGGGACAAGGGTCACGGGTTATAAGTCACGGGTTATAAACAAAAGGCAAACTCAGGCCTTACAATGATTTATTTATTTTTTTATTTTTTTGGACACCAGAGACATTAACTGTCCCTTCACCACCAGCCCCAGCACTGCACATGTCTCGGTGTCTCACTCTTACACAGCACACTTAATTCAACAACAAACACACATTCATTCACAATAACAGAACCTTGCAAACGAAGGCCGACACAGATCACGAAACCCTCCGCTTGCTCTTGCAGAGAACCTGTCTCCACACTGCCCTCTGCTGTGTGCTCCACCTCTGACTGAACGCCTCACACAGAATGGAAACACAAGCCCTGCCAGTGTGAGAAACCGCTGCCCGCTTACAACCAACGAAGCATCATTGACTGTCAAATCCAATTAAGGAGGTCAGAGTGGAGGCATGTGCTGAATGTTCATGAGGTGGGATTATGAAAACCACTATGAATATTCATACGGGAAACTGTGGATGAAACGTGTCTGATGCGTTGGCCATTTTAGAGTAGGGAATACTGATGACATGCCTAAATGTTTTTTGCTGATTGTTGAAAAACTTTCACCCTTAAATTATCATTAAAGACGGGAATCTGATCACTTATTTGGTCTGATTATCAGAATGAATTTTTCTTAAGTTGCCAGAGTGGTGTCTACTAAAGATCACAAAAGGCAGACGATAAAAAAAGGACGCAAAAAGAGAACGCGAGTACAAATGCGTTGGGCTTCGTAGTTTTTTTAATGACTTGCAACAAAGCACTTTTCCTTACACGACTAAATAGAATCATTTAAAATAACATCGTTCTTTCATCTCATCCTCCAAAATGAAAACTGAAAGGAAGTCAGTAATGAATGTGACATTTCGTGTGCGGTAATGAACTGTTTGCGTTGGAATAGGTGAGGACAAGACAGCAGGGTGCCATTTATTATTCATCTGCGTTTCAGTCAGAACGACTTGATTTAACATTATACAAATATACTTGTTTTCTCAGAGCAGAAGAAAAAGAAAAAAGGACTTTCGCTCTGAAGGCAACAACCTGCATGTGTTCAATACTGGGTTAAACCTGAGAAAGACACAGAACTCCACACATAATCGCTGAGAAAAAACACTACTGTCCCACAGTGAACTCTACAGAGCCTGTGATGATCCATTAACCCCTTACTGGCCAACAAGAATATGTGATCAGCATGTATGTAATAAAAAAATGAATAAATATGAACGCCTGCTGTTTGCATCTACAAACGGTCAATTTTCTAAAAGGTGGCATCTGTTTTTACCTGAATGAGCATTGATTCAAGAGATGAAATGCATGTTGGATTATGATCTGGTGATTGACATGGAAAGTGCAAAACTTTTCACATTTCTTTGAAGCCCTTTTTTAACTTGACAGCAACCAAGCCACAAAGCCACCTCCACCACACTTCATAGATGAGCTTGTATGCTGTGGATCAGGAGCAAATTGCATTCTTTCTCAACACTTTCCATCATTCATTTGCTTTGGTAAACATTAATCTTCCTCACATAAGTCAATAATGCTTGGTTCCAGATACTTTGTGCCCTCTCGTTATAGATTTTTTGGGGTTTTCTGATTCTTCCCACTGAGGAGTGGTTTGTATCTGTTGGTATGACTGCTACGTTTCTGCTCTGGTGCCTTGTGAAGGTTGTTCGTGATGTCACTAAGTGTTGTTTAGCGGCTTTTCATTACCCGCTCTCACAATTTGCCTTTCATCAGCTGCTGTTTTCCTTGACTGACTAGTTCAGTGCCAGTTGCTCAGGGCAACAGTGGTTTCCTTCTTCTTCTTCTTCTTCTTCTTCTTCTTCAGGAAATTCCAAATAGTTGTACCTGCTAAGATCAATGTTTGTGAAATACTTTTTTTTCCTCAGCTTCTAAATGGTAAACTTTCCTGCAATAAACAACTCTCTGGTCTTTATGTTGGTTTGCCCTTTTTGATGGAAATTGGAATCTTAACAGGGAACATCCAAACCATTGACTGACAGATATCAAGAGCTATCTATAGATTCAAAAAGAAAATCAATCTAACAGAATCGAACGGTAATACGGCAAACCTGTCAACATCTCATGTTTCAATATTTTTTCTGACTTGAAAAACTGGATGGCCGTATACCTTAAGCTGTGTTCTATAATTTAACATGCCTACATGTGAGTACCTGGATCTCTCTTCTCAAATTCTTCTTGTGATGCCAAACCTTTCAGTGCACAGCAAATCAAACAAATGAACTGGTGTTGCTGTGACAATAATTTTGGTCACATAGAAATTTATATACAGTCAATACAGAAGCATATATGACTGTTCAGAAGTTGCCTTTGCTGTGAACACACACGAACAATGTACATTGTTAGAATGATGGGTAGATAGATACCATACCTTCAGATATTTTTTTTACTTATTTTTACTTCAACAGTTTAAAAAAAAAACAAAAAAACACAGAAACATGTTTAACCTGTGAATAAACATCCTGCTGCTGATGTTCATCCTGGGCTCAGACTGGATTTAAATGTATGTGAGAACGGCTCATAAGCAGCAGTTGCTTTTTATCACACGATACCTTCCATTCCACGAGATCTATGCATTCCACAGCATGACCACACAAGCACTTGTGAGAGCGCTGTGAAAAAGGCATGAGCACTTATGACACGGCTGCGCTCTGACATACTAACCACACTCACACACGTACACATGCAAAGAATCTGAAACGCAAACAGTGCCTCTCCTTTCATTAAGAAAAAGAAGGAAGAGCTGCTGATAAAGAATGGCAGTTTGCCAAGTGTCAGCCAAAGACTGACTGTGTGTGTGTGTGTGATACTCACTCCATCGGGTCTGATGCTCAAAGTTTGCTCCATCTATGGCAGCGTGAGACTCAACAGTACACTCCGACGTCAGGCCACTGCGTGTTCTGTAAACACATCCATCCACCGGCTGTGTGCGTTCGCGCACGTGAGAGTGTGGTGGGATAGAGTCCACGTCCACGGCCCCGTCTCAGTCACTGTCGCTATCTCTGCACTTGCAATGCTTCTTCTTCCGCAGACACTCTCTCTCCCCCTCTCTCTCTCTCTCTCCCTCCTCTCTCTCTCTCGCTCGCTCCTCTTTCTCACTCTCTTGCTCCCTCCTTTTTTCTCTCTGCTTCTCTTCTCTCAAGATTTCCACCCACCCTGTAATTCCTATTCCACCCACAGAGCCCACAGCCCACAGTCAGAGATGCAGAGACACGCTCACAACACAGAGGTGTGTGTGTGTGTGTGTGTTTGTTCAACCATAAGACCTTCGAGAAACACAGACGCAATTGCAGCTCAATGAGCTACATGTTACACAGATTAATTTTATCTATGCACCCCCCCCCCCACACACACTAATATAAGTGGTACACAGTGAGAGTTTGCCCCCAGGATATTATTTACACAATGTGTGTGTCGTGTCACCTACTTAGTATGCCTGGAGCAAAGCATCTGCTTATAGAGCTCGTGAGAGAGAGAGAGAGAGAGAGAGAGAGTGTCTGTGTGAAGTGGGGCCCCTGCCTCAGAGTCCATGTGCTATGTGTGTATCACTTTTTGTGTGCATGCTTGTGTGTGTGTGTGTGTGTGTGTGTGTGGTGTGTGTGTGTGTGTGTGTGTGTCACAGAGAACTTTTAGTTGTAAAAACTACTTCCCATCCCTGGAATAGTCTTCTAACTAAAGTCCAGGGCTCAGTCATGGTCTCCATGGCTTACTAAAGCTATTCTGACCACCCACTAACTGAACTGCTACTATCAGCTCAAAAACTTTTAAAGAACTCATTACTACAGAATGTAACAAGCTTCACTTCTACTAATCACAGACTGAACCCGCCATCAGTGCTTAAATATGTTTACTCTGACGAGATGTCTGCAGTTGTGAAGTTTCCATCGTAATAGATAACAGTATCCTGCCGAGTCCTTACTCTGTTTAAGAGGCACAGACCTGCTAAATGTGTCCAGGTGAGCATACATTTCAGCTTTTACCTGTAAAGTGATGATGCACTGGATACATTTTTATGCCGTCAGTTTGTGAGGAATCTATAATCAGCTACTCATGATTTGAAATATTGACCTGCTGTCTTTTCTGCCTTTAAACCAGGGTGTATTCATTGGATTTCATAGTTTGCATTGTCATTCTCATGGTATTAGGCTTAGTTATGGATTTATTCTTATTACATATTGTTAAGATAAACTTTAAGGTGCCTGAGACTGTGACATAAGTATCACTACGTGATCTAAACCCCCCCCCCCAAAAAAAAACCAATAATATTTGAAAACCTACAAACAGCGGAGTGTTTTTATATATATCATCATGTTCGTAATATTCTGGCGTCCACAGTTTTAGTATTTGTAGTGGTCTTCCAGTACCTAGGTAATCTTATTTAATATTTCATTATATTAAGTCAGGTGTGGTTCTGATGGGATGTCATGCAAATAAAATATCTGAGGTCACTGAGCAGAAATCTGGAAGCAAACAATAGAAAAATCCCTTAAAAAAAAGGCAATTTTCTGCAGTAACTTTTGCATTCATTACAAAAGACATGCTTTAATTTTCAAATAAATAAAATCTTTTGTTAATATTACTTTAGGTGTCTCTAGCACAGTATTGCTTAAAGAGTATACGGGACACGTAACCCTAACCCTCTGAGCTGGGATCTCCATTGATCAGACAAACCTGTCCACAACGTCCCACAGATGCTTGATCAGACTGAGATCTGGGGGATCTGGAGGCCAAGAGTTCTCTGTCATGGTTCCCAAATTGTTACTGAACATTTCATTGGGGAATACTGCTGCCATGGAGGGGTGTACTTGGTTTGCGATAATGTTTAGGAAGTTTGTACGTCAAGTAACATCTATGTGAAAGTCAGGGTCTAAGATTTACCAGCAGGACACTTTCCAGAGCATCACACTGCCTCTGCTGGATTCATTCTGAGCACATCCTGACGCCATCGCTTCTCCATTTAAGCAAAGCAAAAATACCTGGCAGTACTGATATACAAAATCACTTTCCTTTATACATATATAGATATAAAGGAAAGTGATTCATTAGACCAGGCCATCTTCTTCCATTGTAGGGGCTTTTGACGGTGGACAGTCCTCAGGCAATGGACAGCCCAATATACAGCAAGCTGGTGTGTTCTAACCTTCCTGTCACTGCCAGCATGAACTTGTATAGCTGCTTGTGCTACAGTAGCTCTTCAGTAAGATCAGAGAATACAAGCTAGCCATTTATGGTTTGTACTAGACACTCCATACACTCTCATACCCCATATGAGGTTTGGTTCTTGTCAAATACATAATTCCTGCTTCGACTTTAAGAACTGAGTGTGGATACAAAAGTGAAGAACATAAAAAAAAGTTTACAGTGTGTTGGTATGAGTGTGTGTGTGTGTGTGTCATCATTAGAACATGTAGAAATATGAAAGTCTACATTCTTCAGCATGTCCTAGCACTTTGTTCCCTCCCTACACACATCATACACAAGCCTGAGCCCAGAGCAGATCTAACCTGTGGGTGTGTGATCAGCCTGGAAAAATCAGTGCAGCGCTCGCAGCTCTAAATTTGCTGCTACATGCAGAAGACTGCTCAGGAACATGCACACAAACACACACATACATGATTTATTAGCTCTAACCAACTGTTGCGACAGCAGTTATATCAAACTTACTTCACTCCTTCAGCCATAGCACCTCCGTCTCTTTCTTAAACCAATTACTTTTAAAAAGCAACCAAACTTTCTGAATGGAATCTGAATGTAAGAGATTCTGTTGAACTGAACCTAAGCCTCCTCAGCTGTGATCTAGAGAAGAAGCCACTATCAGATCATTCCCGTGTATTTTAGGGGACTCACTGGAAGTAAAGATGGAAAGCTACCTCTGGCAGAGAGAGTGTGGAAAGACGTGAGGCCTCTGTGGTGTATCCGTGAGTGTTTGATCCAGTAAACAGAAACAGTAAAGACAGTGGACAGAGACCAGGACATCAGTCTGGCATATTTTCACTCGCACTCAGATGCCATCTCGTTGAGTAAACACTCACCCACAAGATGGCTGAGCAGTTATGCTGTCGCACGAGAGGCCAGCCGGAGGAAGAGTGTGTGTGTGTGTGTGTGTGTGTGTGTTGGAATTAGTGATTCCGTGATTAGTGTGTGCCTTGATGTCGTTTGTTTGAGGGTGTGTTTCACAGCATTTAAGCACAGTTTTCAATGAACATGTACTTTAAGTCTCATGCTCTCATGTTTTCTGCTTTACAGCAGGACAGTGTATGTGATGGTGCACTTCCTTGTGTGTGAAAGGGAGAGAGACAGCGTGAGGGTATTTCTCCAGAGGGCAGTCATTAGTGTGAGTGTGAGTGTGAGAGTGTGTGTGTGTGTGTGTGTGTGTGTGTGTGTGTGTGCGCGTGTGTGTGCACAAAGCCCTAGCTAACAAGAAAAATGCAGCTCAATGCTCATTAGTGGGGCTGCTGAACACACACACACACACACACGCAATAATTACGGTGCTTCTTATGCACAAAGCAAGCTCTGTTCACACATCAGCCCTATCATCCTGCATGAGCCACATTGAGAGAAAAGATCAGGCAACCGGAAGAGAAAAGTAAATAACAGAAAGAGAGAGAGCGAGAGAGTGAGAGAGAGAGCAAAAAGAACAAGAGATTTGCTGAGCAAAAGAAAGAGAGAAAGAGAGAAAGAAAGAAAGAAAGAAAGAAAGAAAGAAAGAAAGATCAGGAAAAAAGAAGAGGAGCAGAAAAGGAGGAAACACATCACAGGTAACTGTGTTTTACACACACACGCACGCACACACGCACGCACGCACACACACACACTGGGGTTCTGATGCTGATCAGATGAAGGTTAAGTGAAGAGTGTTGTCTGGATGAAGCGGTTTTCAGTGTTAACAGCCTCTTCCTTCAGAAAGTCCTGCAGAGGTGCCTTCAGCACATGGACCCACACACCTAAAATCCCCAGATACACTTCAAAGCCATGAAACACGAAGGTTGAGTGTTAGTCACAACCTGCCAAGTGTGCAGTCGTTTCTCCATCACACAGGCCGACACTGTGAACAAGACATTGTTCTGATTATCTGATTAAATAAACACACACACACAGATTTGGTTTAAATGACAAACCCGTCTCACATTTTAACAGGCTGAATTTTTCTGGGGCTTCAGGAATTTGTACCTTTAGTTTAAAAAAAAAAAAAACAATCTAATGGCCATAACTGAGGTACTACAGAAAATACCTCATAAAACTCACGATTAAAAACTCATTAGTCAACTTTGAGCTGTACTTCAGTTAAAAAGGACGACTACTGAATTGTAATGAAAATTGCATGCGTATAAAAAAAAAATAAATAAAAAAATAAATAAAAAAAATAAATCCACTAATATCTATGTAGGTGTTTGTGGAAGTCAGTAGAAGCACAATCCACAGAACCCATATTACAGTGAAAGTGAATTGAAAGTGACTAATTGCCATTGTGAAACACAGCACAGCATACAGTAAACCACAATGCTCTCAGTGTAGCAGTGGGCAGCCATATCCAATGCCCGAGCAGCATAGATGGGGACAGTACTTTGCTCAAAGTTACCTCAGGGCAAGCTTTTGGTCTGGGATTCACGAACTTCCAGTTCTGGGACCTAATCCCTAAGCACTAGGCCACCACTGCCCAGCCTAAACACTGTAAAAAAAGAAAATGGACATAAATTTAAAGAGCCTGTTGTCGTGAAAAAAACAGATGAACTGTTCTGACGTGTCATTTTCTTTTAACTGGACACATTTCTTTATCTTAAAATGATTATATGTTTGGAAACAATGCCTTCAATGAAATGAAAGCTGGTTGCAAAAATGATAAAAATGATTTTAATATGCTTGTCCTGTGAACGTTCCCAGGTTTAAGTAGAGAATCTAAAGGATAAGTGAGACTGAGAATCTGAGAAGAAGAAAAAAAAAAAAGAGATAAAGTAAGATGAGCCCAGAATGACCAGACTTGCACAATGAGAAATCTCTCCACTATCAAGCTGATATTCATTTCCACAGATTTAATCCATCATTCCTCTCAAGGCCTCTCACCATCAAACAGTAGTTGAGGCAATTGTCTTTTTTTGAAAAAAGGTCAAATATCAAGTATCCAAGTGTTTCCAAACTTCTGAAAAGTAATATTTAAGGGCTCTGTTTGCTGTCTGATCACTGGCGCTTGTGCTTCCCGTGTCAGGAAGCATCAGCCACCACTGCACCTCACAGACTCCAGACTCGACTCGGTCTGGCATAGCATGACTGATGAACTCTGATACCCACTGAGACAGTGGACATTTTTAGTGGCTAGCCACTGTAAAACCTTTGTAATTCTTGATTTTGGCCTTTAAATCATCACGCCTGCAGTCTGGATGTTCGGGGTCAGTCCCTCCAGATTTATCTCACGTTTCCTTCAGGAGAGCAGAGAGGGAGGTAGGAAGAACACAGATAATGATGGCGGCTATTTCCAGGAGCTCGGGGGGACTAAACACGTCATAAACACATGACTATCACAGGGTGTGGGCGGCTGTGAGGAAGAGCAGGCTAAAGTAGGAACCCATATCTCCTCCTGCTATATGTAGCTGTCCTTGCTGGAAGCGACTGGCTCTCCTGTCCTCTCCTCTGCTGTTGACGAGTCTCTCGGATTTAGCGTCTGAGAAATGAGCCTGCAGCAAGCATTAACCCCAAAGCACATTGGGCGCACACACACACACCCCTCAATATGCTCCAATGAATAAGGACTTTTTTTCAGAATGTTCACAAGAGGAGCAAAATATTAAGGCTGGACATTTAATAGACCAGCTTATTAAATCATCCACATTAATGTCCATTGCCCGAATACATAAATAGCTACATACAAGGCTTTTATAAAACTATAAATAAAAAAAGCAACTCCCCAAGTGGCTGGCAGCTCTCAAGTCTATGCTTTCTAGCTTGAGGGACTTATTAAAACTCTTATGCACACATTATATGTGGGTTGCATCTGGGTAAGAGTGTCTGGCAAATGATGTAAAAGCACAAGTATGTGTAATATATAATTTTTTTCTGTTTTAAAATCTTTTGTTTTTTTTTTTTATTGGTCAATCATTTCTATGTACACTCACACTGAACAGAACTTGACTGGAGGTATTAACTATCCATAGTTATGCCAGGGTTTGACCTTTTATGGCAGTGCTAAAAAGAACCGTCTACTCTCTACTGCTGCTAATAAATAAATAAATAAATAAATAAATAAAAGGCAAGGAAATGCAATAAATTTTGATTATGTTAACTGTTAACAGTGTACCATTAACCTTTGACTTTTTTTGGAAGAGAAAAGCAGTTTAGGAATTTAACTTCTCCTCCAACACAGACGAATAAAGGACTAAAGGTAATCTTCGTAGCCTTGCTCAAGCATCTTCATGTAAACTGATGGACCCCGATCTGTCATTTAGTCAGAAGAAGCTGCAGTAGTTAGGCGGTGTGTGGAGGTGTGGAGTGCAGAAACTGCTCAGGTTCTATCTGAATGCCTAGGTATCTCAAAAAGCGCCTTCCTCCTCCCTACCGCCTCCTCTGTTGCCATGGCGATCCACCATCACCCTCGCTCGCGTGCTTCTGGAGACACACGTGTCTACGTCACATGACACATGCATGCACCCCCACCCGCTCTCCCTGACTGCTGGGGTCTAAAATTAAACTCGGGTGCGTGTGTGTGTGGCGTTAGAGACACCAGCGATTTTCTAAATCACTCTATTAACAGTGACTAATAGGTAACCAGATCATCTCTTTAAGACAGTTTCCACGTATTTTTCGTTCGAGATTTGAAGGTGCTGCAGGCGCTGGTTTATGTACTCTATTCACTGCATATTGCATTTATTCATGTGATTTTGTTTACTGTTTGGATTCTGCACTCATGTAAGCAGCAGGTCCACTGACAAAAGCGCTTTATCAGTGAAGTGATGGCTATTGTAGAGCATAACAAGTCTATAACAGTTGCTTAAGGTATTTCTGTATCCTTGTTATGATCAATGCAACAAAAACACAGGGCAAAAGTGAAGCAGACACAGAGTGTCTCTGTGTCTGCTTTATATAACCAGTGCCAGATAGCGTCACAGTTCCACCATGCGTTACAGAGGACAGGGAGTATGATGGAGTGACAGAGTGAGAGCGAGACAGGTGTGGAGTAAAACCGGTGAGACAGCTGATGAGTTTCTGAAACAGAGGGTGGGCTGGGTTACACCGCTGAGGTGTTTGTATTTGGGGGTGTTGTATTTCTGCTGTGTTAAGTTGTGGCGTGTGTTTTTCAGGCTGGTTTTCAGATTTTTTGCAGAATGTGTGTTAAAGTGTGTTACCTCCAGGTCATCCAGCGAGCGAGCCAAACTGAGACGTTTGGAGCGTCCAAATGATCTTCTCCCAGAGGAGCGCTGAGGAAATCCCATAGTGACGCCCCGGAATCTTCCGCCCTGTTACACACACACACACCACACAAACACTTTATATTAATTTATATTTACATTTACAGCATTTAGCAGACGCTCTTATCCAGAGTGACTTCCATGTCCTAATTACAGGGACAGTCCCCCTGGAGCAACTCAGGGTTAAGGGTCTTGCTCAGGGACCCAGTGGTGGTAGTGCTAGAGGTGGGATTTGAACCCGGGACCTCTTGAGCCATTGGTCCATAGGCTAGTATCCACCCACTTTTAATATTAATGTTTAAAAACAACTGAACCCCTTAATCCCCAAAGACCTGTTTAGATCAATCTGACAACGTCCTTACTAGTTGCAAAATGATTAGTAATAATTACTTAATAATTAACACTTAAGTGTTAAGGTTAATAACAACAACACATTGTATTTATAAATCATCTTTCACAAACCCAACGACACTTCGCAATTAGGGAGTGGAGAGAAAACTAAATGAATGTCCTGTTTGAAATTGTTGCCGAAGGTGTCAACATTGTTAGGAGCATGATGTACTTCATGTAGCTGACATCACTAACAGAGCTGCTCTTGAAGGAAAACTCCATGAGATCTTCTTTCTGCTGCTCCGGTTTAGGGGGAACGCCACAGCTCATCATCCGTTTCCATTTCTTCCTGTCCTCTGCCTCCTCCGCATCCAAACAGCCCGCCTGCATGTCTCCTCTCTCACTACATACATAAACCTCCTCCTTGTCCTTTCTCTTTTCCTCATTCCAGGCAGCTCCATTCTCAACATCTTTCATAGTATCCCTTTATACGAAATGGAAAGAAAGTAGGGGAAAAAAAATAATTTTTTCGGCTGAAAAACTGCACCACTAAACAGATGGCACTGATACAATAGGAGGTAAAAGTGGAAAAAAATTGTGCAAAAAATGACTTGCTGGTCATCAGAGATGATCAAAATAAATCTTCTAAACTCGTGTTTTTTTCTGAAGGGCTATTAGTGTTTGCAGTTTGTGGATGAAGGTCTACTTTTAGATGCTCATGATAAGTGAAGTGTTTAAATAAAAATAGCTCTAAATCTTAGTAGTGTTAAAAGAATAAATATCACAGTTCTCATAGTCTCTATATCTGTATCAGTATCAATAAAGAAAAAAAAAATGCTATCATGCCATCTCTCAGTTGAAGGGAAACCACTGCAGTAGAATTGTTCATGTCTGCAACATGACCTGAAGCTCCTTCCAATCGTTCACACTTTCTCTATCGCAAACACGCAACGTCTGGAACACACAGAGAAGCTCTTCTCCGTTTCTCAGTAATAAATGTAGCTCTTACACACATCTGATTGCATTATGAAGTTACACTGGAAAGGGTCACATGGATGTGGGCTTTTGATAGAGCTGACTGTCCCCGTTCCCTCCAGGGGTGTGTGTGTGTGTGCGTGTGTGGGCAGTATGTTCCAAGTTTGCTGGTTTGATGCGTGAGGGGGTAATTCCGTATTTGAGAGGCTGCCGGCTCTGAAACACCTCCTCCTCCGTTCATCATTCAGCTCTTGTCAAAAGCACTTGTATCCATCTTTCTGTACGAGATCTGCACAATAGCCTTGTCCCCACTGACAACTGACCCTTCCAAACCATAGTTTGATAAGAAAGGCCTGACCATCAAGACAAACAGCTCTAAACAATATGAAACACACAAACCTGAGAATGGGTTGTATGATGCATAGCCGTAAAAAGAAATGATGATCAACCAGTACCCTGTTCTGCTGTTTGAACATGTACAAACAAAAGCTGCTCAGTAATCAGTAAAACAAATGCTTCTCAACTGGCCTCAGATCAGCTGTGATGTGGATGCAGACTTACTTGCCCACTAGCTTTTCATGTGTCCAGGCATAAAGCACACATGCTATCTGAAGTGAAAGTGATGTGAAAGTGACTATTGTGAGCGATCCAAAACTAAATTCATTTTCTGCACACCATGCAGCAGTGGGCAGCCATATCCAACACCCAGGGGAGCAGTACTGGGGACGCTACCTTGCTCAAGGGTACCTCAGGGCAACCCACCGCTAAGGGGTTCGAACCCACAACCTTCCGATCCAGGGCAACTCCCTAACCACTAGGCCACCACTGCCCCGCCACTATCAAGTACTTTTATGTATTGCATACAGTGTTTGTTAACAACGTTTGAATTTCAGCTCCAGCTTTAAAGCAACGATGAAATGATTTACATTTGATTTCCACCAAACTTTTTCTTAAACTATAGCAAGAAGGAAATAGAGTCAATCGGAATTTGAACGCAAAAGCTACATCTAAAAAAAGGACAGTATAAACGTAATATCTTGATCACAAATTGATCAAAGTGATTGAACGTCGGTTCAAAGTGTAAACAGGGACATTAACACGGGCAGACAGATGGACAGACAAGCAGGCAGACAAGTAGGCATAAGCTGTTGTTGAGAGGCTGACTGATTTGAGTAGTGTAATCAGTCTCCTGTGTTGCCTGGATACGCAGAGAGCTCTCAGCCTGTGTCTTCCGCACCATCTCTGAGGTTCAAACACACACACACACACACACACACACACGTACACACATACGCACACACACACACACACACACACACACACACACACACACAGCTACAAAGCAAAGGCTTTTGGTGTGTTTTCTCTAATCTATTTTTAAGCACACCGTCCTTTGCTCTACCAAGAGAGCAAATGTACAGAGTTCCATCAGTGCTCCGTAGAGGGCTGGAAATGTGAACCAGAGAAGAAGCAGTCAGCTATAACAAAGACACTCACACTGTACACACACACACACACACACACACACACACACACACACACACACACTTCAGAGAACGGAAAATGCAAACACAACACACAGCTTCTGACATTCTCCATCACAAGAACTTGTCTTTACTCTCAGCACCTCAGAGCAAAACACTCATCCAAACAGCAGGTACATCACCCAGCAGTGCAGAGACAGGAACAGTGTTCACTATGGAGGTCCTGCAACTAGTGATGGACCATATGGCAATAAATAAACAAAGAAATTTCACACATACTTACTGTGAACCCTTTTTTTTCTGATGTGGGAACACTATCGAACTATGTGTGCAATGATTTGAACTCAGCAAACCCACCCTGCACTGCATCAAATAAAATTTGATTGCAATCCATGCAATGAGGGGAGCACAGGACCCTAGCCCAACACTCAGAGAGAGAAAGGTAGAGAAACACTCAGGACAGGCTGTCGGTCTGCTGGAGAGAACACACACTGACCCCTAGGAGGCAATTTAGCATTTCCAATCCACCTGCCCCCTAGGTCCTACAAAATGTGGGAGGAAACTCACATACACACAGGGAGAGCATGCAAACTCCTCCCAAAAATGGCCTGGGCCACATCAGGCTGGGTATCAGAACCTTCACCCTGTTGAGCTCCATGCTACTTTGAGGCAGACAGGAACAAGAGGAGATAGGAAGAGGGTGGTGGGATGCAAACTGACGGAACATTACATCAGAGACATGGTCCATTTGTTACATTATAACAAATTATTAGATCGATACGAGAGGATTTTGTTCCATACTTCCCATCCATTGTACAGGTGTGGATATGAAAATAAAACTTTAAAAAGGGTCCACTTTAAATGAGGAAAGAAAAAAAAAAAAACTACTTTGTTGAAGGGGGCTGTGGATTGACAGCCAAAAGAACAGAGGTCCTTTACATATAGCAACCATGAAAGCACCTTTTGTTAAAGCCTAACTGAATGGAAATGGCTCATATAACTCAATTAAAAAAAGGCTATTTCGGTTAGACCTAACCACAAACATCATACGCGGATCTCAGGAAATAAAAGAAAATGTAAGTGAAAAGCAGAATATTGGCTCTTTAAAAGGTTTGGGTTGTCTAAGTTTAGACTCCCCTCCATGTTCAGCACATGGCAGAGCCTAGACTTGGTCCTGACCATCAGCTAAAATGCAGCTTAGCTCCCTTCTCCTTGCTTTGGGCCGGGTCTAACTAGGGAAACAAGTAGCTGGTACTGTTTGGGAAAACGTCACACATCACTGGTTCAATTCGGATCGTGCAGCCAGATGAGTGTGAGAACAAGCAAGACACAAACAGTGACCGCGTTCAAACATCACAAACTATTAAACAGAAAAGGGAATAGAACACAGAGCGGCAGCCGTCCACAGTGCAGCTTTAAATACAACCACAAATGTGCATAAGCTCCTTCAATAAAATAAAGGCAATGTAAGCAGAGAGAGTACAGTGTGTGTGTGTGTGTGTGTGTGTGTTAGAAGTAAACACTTCAACTCATATGATTGCATTCACATGACTGGAGCCTGAAGCAGAGAATCTATCAGGTCAGGCTGCCATGGAGAACATATTCACATCCCTCAATCACACTTAAGGTCAGTTCTTCAGAACACACACACACACACACACAGAAAATTATAAAATAGAAACCTACTCGATAAGGTAAACAAAGATGTGCTTTTAATGTAAGCCAGTGTAAAACCTTTTTAGAAAAGTCATTTTGGGGCATTTTTCATTCTCATGAAAGTTTCACACAATGTAAAGATAAACTTAACAATTAAATGATTTCATATTAAAATCTCACATTTCAGTTCGATTTTTTTATTTTAAGTTAGTACACATCCTCACAATGAGACACTGTAATTCTGTAAGTTTATACTTGCTGAATCGAACACATTGGAAAGATAAAAGATGAATAACAGCTTGTGCAAAGTCTACATTTTTGTTGTTGTTTATGGCCAAAAGCATATATTCTGCAAAATACTAAAAAGGTCCAACTTAAGTTAGTTTCCTTCTATTTAGAATATGGCTCCTTTACGTAATTAATAATAGATTTTTTTTAAATAACACTGAAAATATTTTAATCACTAATATGTAATGTTTTGCAGATATTTCCCATGTTCACCTTTTATTTTCTATAATTATAATAATTCAGGCTGTTATCCCAGCCAATAGGGAGGCACAAGCCAGTGTATTTCTTTGTGCTGGTCCCAAGCCTGGATAAATGGGGAGAGTTACGTCAGGAAGGGCATCCGGTGTAAAACTTTGCCAAATCAATAACGAAACAGACCTCCATACCGGATTGGTCGAGGCTGGGTTAACACCGACCGCCACCAGTGCTGTTAGCCTACAGGGTGCTGGTGGAAAATGGGCTACTGTTGGCCAAAGGAGAAGAAGAAAAGGAGGAAAGCATGTCCAGATGGAGAAGGAGAGAAAGAAGGGGCGGAGAGTGGAAGTGACGGTAGGGACTTTGAATGTGGGCAGCATGACTGGTAAAGGTAGAGAATTAGCTGATATGATGAAGAGAAGAAAGGTTGACATTTTGTGTGTGCAAGAGACTAGATGGAATGTTAATAAGGCCAGTTATATTGGAGGAGGGTTTAAACTGTTCTACAATGGTGTGGATAGAAGGAGGAATGGGGGAGGTGTTATCCTGAAGGAAGAGAATGTGGAGAGTGTTTTGGAGGTGAAGAGGGTGTAAGGGAGGGTGATAAGTTTGAAGCTGGAAGTTGAAGGTGTGATGATGAATGTTGTTAGTGCTTATGCTCCACAAGTTGGGTGTGAGATGGAAGAGAAAGAAGAATTCTTGAGTGAGTTGGAGGAAGTGATAGAGAGTGTACCCATGGGAGAGAGAGTGATGATTGGTGCAGATTTTAATGGTCATGTTGGTGAAGGGAACAGAGGTGATGAGGAGGTGATGGGTAGGCATGGTGTCAAGGAGAGGAATGCTGAAGGTCAGATGGTTGTAGATTTTGTGAAACGGATGGAAATGGCTGTAGTTAATACTTATTTTAAGAAGAGGGAGGAGCACAGGGTGACGTATAAGAGTGCAGGAAGATGCTCACAGGTGGATTATATCCTTTGAAGGAGGGTCAGTCTGAAGGAGATTGAAGACTGCAAAGTAGTGACAGGGGAGAGTGTAGCTGAACAGCATAGGATGGTGGTCTGTAGGATGACCTTGGAGGTCAAGAAGAGGAGGAAAGTGAGGGCAGAGTCGAGGATCAAGTGGTGGAAGCTAAAGAAGGAGGACTGCAAGGTGGAATTCAGGCAGGAGTTAACACGGGCACTGGGAGGTGTTGAACAGCTACCGGATTGCTGGGAAACTGCTGCAGAAGTGAACTGCATGAGAAGTTGGACAGTAAAAGAGACAAAGCTGGGAAAGATATGCAGCAGGTCAGGCGATTAGGAAAAGAAATGTACTCGCAAGTGAACAGAGCGTGTTAAGCAGATGGAAGTACTTTGAGTGGCTGATGAATGAAGAGAATGAGAGAGAGAGAAGATTCGATGTGAACCAGGAAGTGCAGCAAATAAGCAAGATGGAAGTGAGGGCAGCGATAAAGAGGATGAAGAATAGAAAGGCTGTTGGTCTGGAGGACATACTGGTGGAAGCAGGGAGGTGCTTAGGAGAGATGGCAGTCGAGTCCCTGACCAGACTGTTTAACACAATCTTAGAAAGTGAGAAGATGCCTGAGAAGAGGAGACGAAGTGTACTGGTACTGATTTTTAAGAATAAGGGTGATGCACAGAGCTGTAGTAACTATAGAGGGATAAAGTTGATCAGCCACAGCATGAGGTTATGGGAAAGAGTAGTGGAAGCTAGGTTAAGAAAAGAGGTGAGGATTTGTGAGCAGCAGTATGGTTTCATGCCGAGAAAGAGCTCTACAGATGCAATGTTTGCTCTGAGGGTGTTGATGGAGAAAAGTGAAAGTGAAAACCCTTGTCATTGCAAGGTCACAGCACAGCACACAGTGAACCACAACAAAATTGGACCTCTGCATTTAACCCATGCAAACACCGTGCAGCAGTGGGCAGCTACTGAAAGTGCCCGGGGAGCAGTGACGGGGATGGTACCTTGCGCAATGGTACCTCAGGGCAACCTACTGGTCTTCCGATGCTGGGGTAACTCTCTAACCACTAGGCCACCACTGCCCCAAGTAGAAGTAGAGAGAAGGTAAGAAGGAGTTGCACTGTGCCTTTGTGGACTTGGAGAAAGCATATGACAAGGTGCCTAGAGAGGAGTTGTGGTTTTGCACGAGGAAGTCTGGTGTTACAGAGAAAATGTGAGAGTAGTTCAGGATATGTATGAGGGCAGTGCGACAGCGGTGAGATCTGCAGTGACGGATGCATTTAAGGTAGAGGTTGGATCCAGGATCAGCACTGAGCCCATTCTTGTTTGGAATAGTAATGGACAGGTCGACGGACGAAGTTAGACAGGAGTCCACATGGACGATGATGTTTGCTGATGATATTGTGATCTGTAGCGAGAATAGGGAGTAACTTGAGGAGAACTTGGGAGAAGTGAAGATATGCTCTAGAGAGGAGAGGAATGAAAGTGAGTAGGACAAAGACAGAAAACAGGAGTGTGAGCAAAGCAGCCATAAGAAGAAGATAATTATTTAGGCTGATTCCTAAATCATTGCCGTTATAAGCTGCACTGATTGAAAGTGTTTGGCCGAGAGTTCATAAAACCAAAGTAAAACGTTTGAGTGCTGGGAATTAAATGTGTGAACTGCGCTGTCAATCAAAATACGCCTGCTCAGTCTTTAATAGGCTGCATGATTGCCAACCCAGAGGACAACCCTTCCACAGTGTTTTATTAGAGACGCTGCAAAAGATATCCCAGACTTTCGATTGGCAGCATATGAACCACTTCCAGGATAATTACAGTGAATCAGATTCGGTTCAGAGACAGAGCTTCTGCATGTTGCAAGGGTGAGATAACATCCAGGAATGATGTGGGCAACAGGAAGGTCTCTCTCTCTCTCTCTTTCTCCCTATTCCTCTCTCTCTCTCAGCTTATCATGTTTTGCTATATCTCTAAAGAACCATCTTTCCTGTTTACTGGATTCCTGAGAGGCCGACAACAAACCCCACCAAAACATGTCAGTGCAAAATCAGCGTGAGCGCTCCACCACTCCATTTATTCCCTTCTTTATTTATAAACCTAACTTAACCATCCGCAACAGTTTCTACTTGAATGAAAGCTGGTTAGTGTCAGTGTGCACGATGCCTGTGCTGACGATACAGGACAATTCCAGTCTCCCAGCTGAAGGTGTGTATACGTTGGGAAAGCTTCAATTAAAAAGGCACGCTGGAGATGCAGGTGTGGTTTCATGACATGACACACTATTCAGATCCTCGGCACTGTTCTAGTCTAGACATGACCTCGATCAGGAATTCAGCCTAATACACACTGTCACACTGAGAACAAACACTCAAAGAACACCATGTATTGTCTTTCTGCATTCAACCTTTATCATGTGTTTGATCATAAAACTCAATTATTTCAAATGTTATATATTATTAGAATTAAATAATATTTAAAAAAAAATTCTTCAAATCTGCAGAAAATGACAATCAAATTTAAATAAGTGTCAAATTTTTTCATAGAGCCTCTTCAGATAGTGAAACACTGCCGCTTGGTGGTGAGCAGGAGTAGCAATTATTAAAAAAATAAATAAATAAAAAAACTTCTATACCAATATCTTGATCTTGTAAGACAAAAGAGGAAAAGGAAAAACACATACACTGAAAAGGTTTAGAAAAAAGAAACATGCACAACACTTGTCATTGAGATCTAATTATGATCTGGTATGTGTGTGTGTGTGTGTGTGTGTGTGTGTCTGAAAAACTTGCACACCCCTTATACCGGTCTTCCCTTCAGTCTCGGGTCCTCTTTGAGACAGCATGGGGCAGTTTCTATGACGACCGTGCTGACTCTGACCCTGCATGCTCTCTGCTCTGAGGCGACCTCACTGATGCTGGTCTCCCGTAGCAACCGTGTTCTGAGGTTCTATGCTGTAGATCCAGGCTGTGGCTAAAAGAGGCCATTCATTAACCGGCCCCGAGCTACACACATCATTGCTGCCTGTTATCAACCAGCAATGCTGCAATGATTCAGAGCAGACAACAACAGAAATAACCAGAAAAAAACCAAAATGAGTCGATTCTCTGAAGTCACTTCAGAGATAAAGCAGGATCCACCGGGTTCCCAGCTGTTTCGGTTTAACGCAGAACGAGGAAGAGTTGTTCAACCTACAGAGGAGCTACAGAGAAGCCAAAACTGAAATTATTAAAGAAATATGTTAAACTGAATTGTTTTCTGACTCTATGATGTACAGATATCTACACAAATGGACAAAACAGAGGCCTTAAAGTGAGTGTTGACAGTTTTAAATGTGATGTGCACAAAGCTCATTGGTAGACTAGAGGTTTCTATTATCCACCAAGTTACATTAGACTTAAAGCTCAGAGGAAAAACCTAAGAAGCAAACTTTAAACACCAAACACATCTTGGCTGATCAACCTCATTCGGGGAAATACGATTGTTAGTCAAAACATCGTTTTAAAAGGAGAACTCCACTAATTTTTATTTTTGTCTGCATAAATTAACCTGAGATAAGCGGTTTCATGTGAGAAAGGTCTCAAACATCTTTACAATGTTTATATCAAGCACCGTGCATCTTTACAGAAACGATTTTATTTAACGATTATAAATGACCAGTGAAGTGAGTCTGGATGCATTTATTGATTGCAAATGTTTTATTAACAACTACAATAGTCAGTCTAATAATATAAATTCAGCCATAAATAGATTTAAATGCAAACTTTAGCCCACAAACTTCTCAAAACTCTTGTAAAACTAACTTTGTGAGACATTAAACCCTTCAGACGACTGATTTCTACCACCTTTGAAAAATGCCGTCATTGCAAGGAAGAGATAAGCAACCAAAGATTAGGTGCCATTTACCTTAAAACTTTGTCTCAATACTTATGCTCACTTGAAAAACGATGCGGTCTGATACAATGTTCTGTCATTTAACATATCGAAATGCAAATAAAATCAGGGCTTCACACTCTTCTTTTGATCCTAAACCCATGTGTGTCCAGCACTTTTGGAGAGGACTTACAGGTCAGTTATGCAAAACTTTGGAAAACTTCCTTCAACGTGAATCTGATAGTTCTATTTTCCACCCCTGTGCTTTTCACTGGACTCTGAATGTGCTTGAGTGTGCTGCTCACTCACTTCCTCAAATTGTGGAACCCTTTCTGAAAGAAGAATGGAGCTGTGAAACAATAATCATGGATCTGTTTTTTGCCTGTGGCAAAATATAAACTCTCTTTGTCCACTTATCTAAAGGAGTGAAAAATGCTGGCTTGCTGGTTCATGCACACAGCACAGGTCCACAGAATCGACACCAGTGTTATATATAATGGTATAACAATGGGAATCCCAACTTCTGCTTCTGCCTTCTGAGTTCTGGTGCACTTCCAAGCTGAACTGCAATAATTACAGTCATGCTTCGGAAAAGAGGAGCTAAAATGTCATAAATCATTTGAAGTTAATTAGCTCAGCAACACTGAAAATATTAGAAAATATATAACTACAGAAACTTCCATTAACCGTAAAGACCTTTTTACCCATCTCTACCAAGGTGTGAAGAGAGGGGAATCCCCCGGGGTCTACGAGAGAAAGCAGGATTATTTCTGGAGAAAATGTATATTTCTGACTTTTTGTTGATTTTTGTTCAATAGAATCATGTTTGCACTAAAACTGCACTTTTTAACAATCCTTTCTCGGAGGAACATTAGGATAAAAAAGGTTCTTGAAACAAGATTATCCAATCAAGATTTTTATTCTACAAGGTTTTAATGTAGAAGCCGCCATGCGAGCTGTTCCATTGTTTAAGCCCCCAAGCGATGGATTGAAGTTCTGATGGGTTAGATTAACCACCATCATTGGACTAAAAAAAATAAATCAGGTTTGGAGGGAAAACAGCACCAACTCTGTCTGGACTCTTTAATGAAGGACACCCTAGAAATGCTACATGTCAGGTAAAATCAGGTAAACATGCTTGCTTCAAACAGAACGTGTTTCAAAAATGTCAAATGTCTGTGTTTAATCTACAAAAATGTTGCAGTTCCATTAGAACATTGGTGATAAACCTAAATCTAGTGAAAGTGACAACTTGTCATTGTGAGCACAGGACACAGTGAACCACAACGAGATTCCTACTCTGCAGTAAGGGGCAGCCATACACCCGAGGCCCAGGAGGCAGTGATGGGGATGCTACCTTGCTCAAGGATTACCTCAGAGCAACCTACTGGTCTGGTATTTGAATCCAGTCCCAAAACACTAAGCCCCATTTTTTTTTTATTGTGTTTTGATATTAATGGCCCAAACTGAATGTCATCCTCCAATATATACTGTTGCCATCAGACGGCAATGTTTATGCCCACTGTACATACAAAACCGAGCATGCATGTATATTATTGTCCGGAAAACAAGAATTTACTTTACCAGTTAGTTAAAAAAAAACAAAAAAACACTCATTTAGAAGTGGATGATAAGCAGCCTGCACCGTGTTTCAATCTTCTCATCTCACAGCCAGCTTTAACACAACTGTGAAGATACACTCTGCACGCACCTAATGGGATCTTTATACAGCAAGGAATGCACGTAAGCCTATTGTTCATCACAGTTCTTTTTCCACTCTGTTTCAAAATCCTAAAGTCTCTTTATGGGTAAAACCCCAGAACAGTAGTAAAAAATCCAGCATCCATTTAAGGAGCAAAGAGCTGCCAGTGTGTGTATATAAAGCAGCCGCTTATTACATTGGATTTAGAAACATAATAAGGGTACAAAGGGTCATGCTCGAAAGACACTACCATTGCCAAAAGATAAAAATGGGAAACAAATGCAGTTCCCACAGCACTGTAACAACCCCACCCACCACACCCACCCCCCCATACACACACACACAGCTAACGATTTCTGCCCACTTGCAATAATATGAACCCATGTCCTTGTGCTGATTCTTATCCCTGACTTCAGTAACTGTACTATGAATACTACAAGCAATAACTAAGCATAAATATACCATGTGAATAAAGGCTGAAACACTTAAAGAGCTGTATGTGGGCGCATAGTTCATTTCCTCACTCTCATGGCTACTTAATGTACTTTAGAGGAGTAGGAGTTACTAAATATCAATAAGAGTATTAAATGAAGAGCAAAAACTGAATAGGATGTTTAGGGTTCGAGGGGAATGTTAACTGAATAATAAGTGTGCTTTTTTATCTGTTTAAAGAGACACCCCACCTTTTTCTCTGAGTCCTTCGCCCTCTTCCCATTGTGTTGCTGGGGCAGCTGGTGGTGCTCCCGTAGACTCTTCTCTGTTCCAAACAGCTTCTTGGCCCACTCATCTTTCTGGGCATGAAGCCGATGAGGCTGGGAGGCGATTTCGCCCGCCGCCCGATAGCGGTCAGCTGGGATCTTACTCATGGGTGGTGGGAGGGTGCTGCAGTTAGCGCTGGACCAGCCGTCAGTGGACTCAGCGTAGGACTCCTGGTCACTGCTGTGACCGTGCCTCCAGTCTTTCAGGACATGAACAGGCAGCCAGCGTTGTCCCGTCCCTGCTCCTGCTGACTTTTTACCATGGGCGTGGTAATGGTGGCGGGAGGGGAGGCCAGACATGTCCAGCCTGGATGTGGAACTCAAATGCCTGTTTGAGAGGGGGGGTGCGTCTCCATGTGAGTGAGGGTGTGGTTGAGAGTGCTCTGAGAACTGCTCGTGTCTGTAGCCATTACGATGGGACATAGGAGGAGGAGGGGGAGCAGGAGGAGGAGGAGGAGGAGGAGAGAGGTTGCCCTGAGTGGCAGGGTTACGGGCACCCTGAGGTGTTTCCCATAATCCAGTGGGCACATGGCGGGCAGGATTGGCACCCAAGTCCACCAAAAGGACACGGTTGCTTTTTTCCTCAGGTAGAAAGTTACCGATGCCACTATCACTGTTGCTGCTGGTGCTGTTGTTCTGCTGAGCGTCCAGGTCACCATCCAGGAAGGCTCGAGCCCGCATGCCCTCAATGGATTCGCCCATGTCCCGGTAAAGAACAGACACGAACTGCAGCAGAGGCTGGGAGGTGGGGGGAAACTCCAGGCACCCGCCTGTCTCTGGATCTGGAGTGCAGTTGAAGCCGAAACGACGGGCCACCCCTTGGTGGATCTTGTGATGACAAAGCTCCGGGTCCACAATAAAGACGTGGCAGGAGGTTCGTAAACTCTGGTCCTCTTCGCCATTCCGACTCACGCTGGGGTCATCAGTAGCCTGCATGGTCACCAGGCCAAAGAAGCGACGGTCATCCGGGCACACTGCACTAAAGGCCAATTTCTCGGCTGGATAGGCGGCGAGAACTGCACCACGATCACTGCACAGCCGCACACAGTCATGCATGACCTTAAGGAGAACAAGTGAGTGGACCTTCTGCTCGGCTCGCAACCGCCGCATGCAGCCCCGAATGGCCTACAGGTAGAATGGGGATAAAGGAAATTCATACCACAAATCTCTTTTTAAAATTAAACAACACTACTATCACTGCTACTAACAATTATAATAATAACTTGTTCCAATACTGGGTAAGACGAAGTCAGATTTAATAATATTGAATAAGCTTACTTCATAACACAAAGTGCCTTCGTCATGTTCAAACTCATACATTTTCCATCAGCCTCAGATACTGATCAGCCAATTGCAATGCAATGTGAATATCAGTCCTGTGAATATTCTCTAATAAATGGCTAAATTTAGGTTTTATTCAGCTTTACAACACACTTCTCTGTCCTAAACCACACAAGTCTGCAATGATGAACTGGCTGTGGTTTGATTTGACTGGAAGTATCTTAATATGATATTCTGAGTAAATGCAGAGTTCTAGTTAAGTTAATGTTAAGTTGTAACTCCAATACAAAGTAGCAAAACTGGACTCCAAACATGTCTCTGATCAACACCTGGGCAGAGGAAAATTGTGCAAATTCAAAATATTCATTTTAACTTTAAAGAGAAGAAATGGGGGGAAAAAAATATGTGACACATTTTTATGTAACTATTCACGTGCAAAAAATAAATGCTCTGCCGTAAGTGCTGATCAAAATCAGTGAGTGTTGAGTAAATGTCACCTCTACCTGTAGACTGTCACTCTCCAGGTTGGCACCGGTGGACGCCAGCTCGATGGACCCCAGGTAGCCCACGATCATACCCACATTAAGAATTCCTTCAAAATCTTCCTGCCGCTCTTCTTCAAATGCATCCATGAACACAGAGTCATCGTGCAGCATTCGGGCCATCTCCTCTTCGGACAGGAGGTTGGGGTCACTCCTGTGGACATCAGGGTCCGCATACGGGACGTCAGGCTCTGAGAGCGGCCTGCGTTTGGAACGGGATGCACAGGCCACGGCCTGCTCCGAACTGCTAGACGAGTGACTGGAGCTTTCAAAGATCATGTTGAAGATTTGGCCAGACTGCATCTCAGCCACCACTCGCTCCGCCCGATTTATGCCCAACGTCTTAGAGTCCACTTTGGGCCGGAGCCAGTGACTTTTATGGTCATGGAAACCCAGCTCTTCATCACTTGAGCAGGAGTCCAGCTGTCCGCCAGCACCATGTTGCTTCCCTTCAGCGATTACCAGGTGCAGCACGCCTGAGCAGCGGCCAATCAGCTTGACCACGTCTTCATGGGATGCTTTGGACACATTGATGTCGTTGACGCTGAGGATCTGATCGCCAGAGCGAAGGCCCACATAATCTGCAGGGCTGCCTTTCAGAACACAGCTCAGCACACAGGGGGACTGGCCTGAGAGGGTGAAGCCATACCCCGCCCTGCCTCGGGCCACCTCTACCCCTCTAACACGACCCGACGGCTGTCCATTCGCACGTCGCCTGCCTGACTCGGACGGCCTAAACATTATTTCCTTGTTTTCACCTTCTTTCACTTGTGGTTGTCGGTGCCTTCACAAATGCAGAGCCACTGGGCTAAATGTAACACTCAGGTGAGATCATCCCCTGTTCTTGTTCCTTTATGCACATCGTCATCCTGGTGTCAGCTGGATTAATGTTCACAGGACACGTTCTGCGAAAGGAGAGAAGGAAAACAGTGGGTTGTTGGAAGTAAACAGACAAGAACTGGCGTGAAAAGCAGCTGGAACTAAAAGATGTTTAATGGCAGCTGGGTATGAATAGCATCTTAATTAACAACATCTTATTACAAGAGTAACAATCACTCTGTTGCAATTTTTTTAATTCATACATTCATGCAAGAAAAATGATTTCATTTTTAATAATTACTAGAAGTCTCTAAAAGCTAAATCCCATGAAGTTATTTCATAAAGCGGTTAATCGGCCTGATGCTGAGGCTGATGAGTTTTAAAAAGCAGTGAACATGCAAGATTGTAAAGCAAAACAGTAGCTATTTATTGATTTATTCTGGATTTAATAATATCTAGCTTTCATGAAAATAAAACTTAAAAACTCAAGAAGACACATGCAGCCTCACTGGCAGACAGAAAATGGACAGAAAATCAAGAGACTGCATTTGTGTCAGACATTAGGACTCTGTTCCCATCATCACTACTGTAACATCTCTCTTTAATACATCACAACCCTCTGAATTACTACTACCACTATCGCCATTTCTTCCTGTCTTCTGTATCTTCCTCCTTTAAACAGACCACCCGCAGGTCCTCTCTCACCATGTCCATAAACCTCCTCTTTGGTCTTCCACTTTTTCTCTTTCCTGGCAGCTCCATCCTCAGCATCCTTGTATATAATCCTCGTATCTCCTCTGGCTCTGGTGTGACTTTGTTGTGGTTCACTGTGTGTTGTGTCATGGACTCACAATGACGAGAATGGTCACTTTCACTTTCACTTTCCAATCCTGCCCATCTTTGTCACACACAACAAAAATCTCAGCATCTTTAACTCTGACACCTCCATCTCTGCTGCCAACCCATATAGCTTAGCTGGCCTCACTACCGTCCTGTAAAACTTCCCTTTCACTCTGTTGGTCCCCTTCTGTAACAGACCGGTTATATTTTCATTATTAATGTTGTTATTATTATTATTATTATTATTATTATTATTATTATTATTATAGTTGTATAAGTGAACTTAACAAATATCATCATCTTGAACTTATCAAACATTACTTTAAAATTTATATTATAATCATAATCTTCATCACTTGTTATAAAGCAGGTAAGTCATCTTCAAAAAAAAATATTGAAGAACACTTTTCAAATTGTTCTGAACACTTTTTACTGCATCATTATTCATCGTACTGTTATTATTATTCTATATAATTATTATTATTGTAATAATAATAATAATAAACATTTTTATACATTAACAAGAGTCATCACGCAACAGTTATTAAATGATATTTATCTTCATTATAATAATAACTCCCTCATTAGTTCCACTGGACGCGGTGCCTCCTCATTCACTCTTGATGCGCTGCCTCGGTCCCGCCTCCGGGCTCTCTTTGGTCGCGTCACGACCCGTTACTATGACCACGGACATGTCAACAGAGCAGACGCAACGGGTATTGGCTTGAGTCCCTGTCAATCATGTTGTTGGTCCCGCCCCGATTCTGGAATGCCGTTTGATTGAGACTGGCTCGGAATCCAAAGTATTCCTCAGGTGTCGAAAAAGTTTTAACAATTTAAATTGGCTTAATATCCATTCTGCGGGCGGTGGAGTGAATAAACCGTCCTTATCCATCTCCCGACTACCAGTAATAATTAATAGCAAACATTAGCTCGAACGCTAGCGGCCAGCTAACCCGTATTGTGTTCGGAGGAACAGCTGGTCGGTGAGTAACGGTAAACTTTCAGCACGAAAAAAACAAAACATAGTGTTACACCAAACACAGCGCTCTAAACCACACCAAACTACAATTCCTCAGCAAAAATGCATATCAATGTGACTCTGACAGAATGAGCTACACTTGGCCAACTTTTTCCCCCCCTTTTTCCCCACTTAAACCAAAGCCTAAGCTAGCAAAAAATTAGCAGCTGCTTAGAAGTTTCATGGAGTCTAATTTCAACTTACCTTTCAACTCCTTTAACTTAACATCTGCCCGTTTCTTTTATTCAGCTCTTCCCATAAACGTGTCACCAGCCTTCTCTCTCTTGGACTGCATGGTAACCTTAGTCTGCAGTAAACAAAAGAAGGCCTGCCAGCTGGTGGAAGGATGGAGGAGGTGTGTGTGCGCTTCCCACACTTCTTTAAGGGGGGGAAACCCTGCTTCAGCCCTTCTCTCAGTCACATGACTTCAGGGCCTTCAACTGTACATGTGAAAGGGTACAGATGATATTAAGTGCAGCTATCCTGGGAAAGCTTGTCTTCACTTGGAGGGGATGCAGGTGCGGAACTGGGACAGGGACTACTGATCCGTGATCAGGGGTAAATGGGTCTGCAGGACAGACCTTAAGAGTCACGACTGATTCCTAATCAGTTATTCATAATTATACATAAAATACTTGGCTGCACTGCATGACACTGAAACTATGGACACACACACACACACACACACACACACACACACACACACACACACACACACACACACACACGATGGAGCTGTGTCTGCTTCTTATTTTCAGGACTCACAGATCTGGCCTCTTTATTGGCTGGCCTGGGATTCCCCCCTTGATCTGCTAAAACTGTTAACACCCGGCTAAGTGTTTGAGAGGATTATCACTACACACTGTCCCAAACAGCCGTCTAAACCATTGGCCATTACTCTGAAATGAAAGCAGTTGACATACTTAAACACACACCAGTTCAGCTTTTCAGGTTTAATGCATGTCAAAGCTAACGCTGAAATGTGATTTTTTTAAAAATGATGCACATACATACATACATACTGGGGGGGGGGGCAAAGGAAATTTGAAATTTGGCAAAGGAATCACCTTGTTGGTGAAAATTGTTTTATACCCTTTAAACTGTCTTATTTTTGGCATATTGTGTAGATTAAATGAAAGAAATGGGATCAAATGTAACAAGCTGCAAGGTGCTAGTTCAAGGTTCTAGATAGAGGTTCCAACCACTCAGCACCACCAGTAAGCTAATGATCATCTGCACCCATTTCTTCACGGTTTTATGCCTTAAGTGAAGCTTTGTTCTGCTTGAATGATTCTTCTGTAGCTCACTGTGTAGCTTAACCAACAACAGGAAAAAAAAACAAAAAAAAAAACAGTCCTCTGAAACTGGGCAGGTACAGGGACTGCACTGAAAGTGAGAGCCAAAAACTTTGTCCTTCAAGAACACCACTTCTAAGATACCCAAGTCTTTAGAAGCAAAAGGAAGAAAAGAATGGTGGTTTAAATACTAGCACTGTAGTGTTTATATCAGTTTAAAAGAATGCAAAATAACTGAAATGTGTGTGTGGAGGGGGGATGAAATGCAAATGAACAAAAAAAAACTTTTTAAAACATTTTATTACTACATTATAATCTTTCCAGTCATTTATATTAAAATAAGCCATTACATTAAATACAACGACTCTTGTCTTCAATCAACTGCAATTCTGCAGAAGTAAGTTGGAATACTTAACTCAGAAACAGCAGGGTTTTTTTTAGGAGGCTCCAGGACAGGACTATCACAGCTTCCCACGCTGCTGTTCTGAAGTGAGTATGCACTTACGCGTTCTCCCAATCTTCCCTACTGAACACACACTGACGGGGCACAACGTCCTCGACTGCCCCTTCACTCTACCTCACTTAGGATGACTTAAATGCCAAATCTGATCTTTAGATCAGCACAGAGGGAATTCAAGCAAGCTTGGGAACAAGATGCAGGTGGACCAGGTGGAAAAAAGGAAAATGAGGAGTGGGAAAAAGAGCACACCCTGTGTTGTTGGTGCTTGAGCACAGAAATGCTACAGAAAAATGGTCACCTGAATCGGAGTTGTGTAGAACCATTCAAAGCAGACTAATACTTCCATAAAGGGGACTATGTTTAAACTTTTATATAGTTATTGCTGCTTGGATTTGTGTTTTTGCAGTCCCACATGGTTTTAAAAGTAGCTACCCAACAATGCAGGAGTTAAAAGTTTATTGTGTAAATGCAGAATTTGGAGTGTCCAAAAGAAACCCTGGTACACTTGAGAAATCTCTGTGTGCATGAAGAAACATCGAGTGTGTCTATACAAGGGTTCACATCAACTGTGAAAATGTCTAAGGCTGGATATTTCTGACTCTATACCACTAGAACAACGCAGACAGCACTGGATATTAGTTCATATGTAACATACCTAAAGCTATGACTGTAATGCAACAAGACCAACAAGCTCTGTTGCCATGGAAGAGTGCCTTTTAAAGCATGCCAGGGAAACCTAAATGCAACCTGATGTTCCTGTCAGATTTGTCACTGGTCATTGCACTTCAGACCTTTCAACCTGCAGACCACAAAAAAGTGGGCCCAGTGTACTGTAGTTTCAACATCAAATGAAAATACGGATTTAATATTGAAAGTAGACAACAGCATGCTGCAGGCTAAATACACAAGACGCTGCCAGGTTGTAGACTAAGGCCTCTATTTACAGTGAAGTGACGCCTCTGCCGTCAAAGCAAACAAGAGATCGTTTATTCCAGGCCTTTAAAGAGTGAATACGTGATGTTTGGTCAGATTCTGCATTTCTCTCTAAAAGCAGAAACCTTCTAGTCTTCAGAAAGGACAGAAGTTTGCACACATTCAGTAAAAGTGGTTTAACTCACTTTTTCAGTGCCATCTCTTCTTTAGATGGCTATCCTCATGCACCACAGAGTTTTAGCATCTTAACACAAATATTCTCTTTTACATACATTTTACATGATTGAGACAGACTCCAGTTGTGACACTACATCAACGATCACGTTACTTCCTGAGCATTAAAAGAAATCAAATCGAATATGAATGTGGAAACGGACATTAAACCAATGCAAAATTAGGGGCAGCAGACTTAAGCACTGATTTGTATCTGCTCTAGCAATACAAATCTTAAAATGTGTCATAACAAGCACTATGGCTACTTCAAAGCCTTTCCTTGAAGGGCTTTTGTTCTCAATAACTGAGGAGCAAATGTCATTTAAAAACTTTTAAACATAAAAACTACAAAGAAAGACAACTGCACTTAAGAGAATAGTAAACTTTTGCGGCTGCCCATTCTACCATCAAAACAATCATCTAGAACATTTTATAATTTAACTACATGGAAATAATTTTATCTTCTCATTTTAACATGGCTTAAACAGGTCCCTTAGATAAGGGAGAATTATATAAAGTCAGTTTGCAATCACATATCTCCATTTCCCCCCCCAAGTGCTAAAGGTCAGAAAGGGCAAACTGATGCATTGCCTGTGCAAAAGGAATGACTTAAAGCAAGGAGGAAAGACTTTTCTTGGGAAGTTTAGAGGGAAGCGAAAGAAATGATGGGGTGAGGCCACTATCAGATATGACACTTCCAACCTGCATACGCTTTTTCCAATCTGAACAGTAAACATCTTAAACAGTACATTTCTTTCATGAAGTAGGTTTACCATAACATGTAGATATGATTAACGCTTGACTGGGCAGAACATCTATACACTGATGTTACTGATGTTGGATAGATAAGCAAGTAACAAAGTTGCAAGGCTGGAAAAATCGGATTCTGGGTGTATACTGGTGCAAATCTGAATGGTAAGAGAAATCTGTTTACTGAGAGCAGGTTATCTAGCAATGCAGAGTGCTCTGATTGATCCCCATGTAAAAAGACTTGCCTTTCAATCTAAATGTCCTGCTGTTTTGCCTCCATAAAACATTATATATAGTTAAATCTCACTTGTCTGAAATTCTTTGCTGCAAAATATTCAGTGCAATTATGTCCTCTTGTCTGTTTTTTGACAGATGATAAGTCTGAGGGTCAGTTTTGGGACAGAGAGCACATAAGCATCCTCTGCTCCTAATTTCCTCAAAACTCAAAAGGGTAAGTGATGAGCTTTAGCTACATTTTTAAAGCTGATCATTGCACTTCTCATAAGTGCATTATGGACCAAGAATTATCTTAAGGATGTAAGGTATTCTAAATGGACGAAATCCCACCACTTTTTATCATAAGCTATAAGTTATTTCATGTCAACATAACTTTACCCTCCTCAAGCCCTCCTAGTCAGGAAATAATCGGGCCTTTTAGAGCACTTTAGACTGTATAAGCTGTTTTATAGTCATTCTGTGATCATGGCTAAATTATAATGGTGTGTTTCAGATCTAAGAGGGTGAAATTGTGGTCTGTCTCACAGCGACAGATCTTTGTATTTTTCCGGTCTGTCTCATAGCGATGTGTCCTGATGGATGCTTTGGAGGCAGCAGAGTAGCTGATGATAAGGGCTACCAGGTGATGCCACCATCTCAAAAACAGACTGGAAGGACCTGCGATCCAACTCCTCGTCTATCTGATGTCGATAGAAGTCCATAGCAACCAGACAGAATAGGCTAATGTCCACGGTGTCCGACTTGCCCATGCGACTGATCACATGAGGCAGGCTGAAAGAGAGGAGAGGAATTAAGGAGAACAAAGGGGGAGATTAAAAAAAAAAAAAAAAAGTTGGTGTGAAAATGTGTGAGGTGGAAGATGCAGAGTACAAGTTACTAAGCTAATAGCTATAACTGTCTACTGCTTTTGTAAGATGATTTGTATCCTATGCCTCAAGTGCATGTCAAAGAACTGCATTTTCCACCTTTCAGTAGCTGCATGCTTAACTCGTACTTGGAGGCCTAAGCAAGAAGTCAAATAAGCCGAGAGTTGTAGTTCTTCTTTTTTCTTTTTTTTTTTTCTTTTTTAATAACCGTTGTGTTTGTATATATTTAAGGATACAGGGCAGAGATCCATTGGCTGGTAGAGGCACTGACAAAGAAGCAGGACAGGCTCCACATTGCCATGGCAACAGGAGTTCTCTGTGTAAAGTTGGAAAGAGAGAGTAGCACCCAATCCCGCACCATAGAGGATTGGCCTGTGGCATGGAGTGTCTGAAACACCTGAAACAAAACACAAACCATAAAAATATAAGGTATGTTCATGTAAATGGCTTAGTTTCCAAGACTTCAATACTTTTACAATGACTTATTTCAGAACTACAGAGAAAGAGGTAAGCAGGGATTTAACTTTTGAAATGTTTACACACAGCCACTTTTAGGCTGAGGTACTACGCAAGTTATTTGTTTCCTTCCAGGTAATTTAAGCAACAAAATCTGAATGCACTTCATTCAAAATGCAAAATTCAAAGCCACCTTATAAACCACTGTTGCCATGAACTGTGGGTAAGGCTGCTGGTTGGACAGGAACTCCCCAATCACTTTGTTCATGACGTCCTGCGGTGGGAAAAAGTCATCCAGAAACTGTGGCAGTATGCGAGACACCACCCGTGCCTCGCAAGGAAAACCTTTACGAATCCTGCATTACAGAGGGAGGGGTTATAAAATATAACCATAAATATACAAGTTTAGTGTCATAAGACATTAAGTAAGGTAGTCTCCAGAACAATCTAATTAGATTTCTGACCCCATACACAAGCCATATTTATAGAATACTGATCCTAATAAAAATGCTTGAGCCTTACCTGTCAAACAGAACTGAAACACGCTCCATGGCAACAATTACCGACTCGCTATCAGGAGCCGTGGGATCTGCATCAGCCAGCCGACCAGGACTCCCTTTCTCCTTCCCTGCAGAAGGAAGGCAAAACAGCCATTAGTTTCAGTGCACATGAAGCTCTGACAGAGTAAAACCTAGTCATTTCATCTAATAGCAGGGAACTCTTCTTTAAACAACTGAGAGCTCATGTACTTCCTACTCGTACTGTTCAACACACAAAACCACACAAGGAAAAACAAAAGACTTTAAAAACATTAAAGCTCATTGTTAAAGACAAAAAGGGCATGTGAGGTGAGCTAAATATTAGTCAGGCTTGTTAAATGAGGGAAAGGGGTTGTTCTGCTGGTGCTGGTTAGTAAAAGGGTCAGTTGGGTGAAAAGGGTGAGCTGAAATGTGTCCTGCCTTCCTCTCCAGGCACACCTGTGTACATGCAGGTGAGCATGAGACCCAGGGCAGCCATGGCGCGGTGTGGACTAGGCATGTTCACGCGATCCACGCTCAGCTTCACCAGCGCCTCTGCATCGATCCGTGACAGCTGCTCAGAGAGAAGCAATCGCTCGAGACCTCGCAGTGCACAGTGATAGATCACTGATGGAGTGGCCTCCTCACTGGCTGAGAGCATTACAACACACAGCTGGAGAGACAAGAGGACGCAAGAGACAAAAATGAGAAAAAAACTAAGACAGACAGACAACAAACTTACATAAATGTTATGAAAAACATCACATTATCCTTCCAGTAAGTAGACAGCTGAAAACCAACAATGCAAATCAATTTCATATTATGTTGACACTGCAGATGCAAGTAGTCCATTCTGATCATTTTCAGAAAAAAAAGGAACGTGGGTCATGCAGGTCCACAAGACCTGTGAAAATGCAGTATGCTCTCCCAGTGTTTCCCAGTAGAACATTGTCCAGAGCACTAACTGTCTCTGCTGGTTAGCCTTCTTTCCATGGAGCATTCTGGTTCAACCCAGGTAAGCATGCACCCAGCTGTGATTCTTCATTCCACATCAACTTTTTCCATTGCTCCATGGTCCAGTTCTGATGCTTACATGCAAAATGTATATATTTTCAGTGATATACAAGGGTCAGGGTGGGCATTCTGACTGGTTTGTTAGCTAGCCTTCCAAAGCATCAGTTTTAAAAATTGTTTAACTGCTGGACAGATACCATTGTGTGACAGCTATTCACTTCACTGTACAGTGGTTTTAAAATGTTATGCATGATAATTGTTTGTGATGATGAAATCTAATCAATGCCCAACATGCAGCAGTTTGACAAAACTGTACAACTGGCTTCATGAATCATTATGATTTTTCATAATGAAAGCAACAAACTTCAAATATCAAAACCATGTCATTATAATAAAGGCCACTGTGGTTATGTTTAGTTCTGAAAGCTGAGTAAGTGGCAGGCATAACAGGGTTAACACATAAGAAAAGTGATGTCACGCAGTTTAAGTTTCATTTAAAAAGGGGTCAAAGGAGTTTTACACGGAAGAAACCGTTTTCTCTTTAAAATATTTCTATATTACGGTTTTCGTTGTCTGCGATGGGCTGGCGACCTGTCCGGGGTGCGTCCCCCGTCCTCGCCCTGTGTGCGCTGGGTTGGACACCAGCACTCCCCCGCGACCCCGTTTGGGACAAGCGGCAGATAATGGATGGATGGTTTTCGTTGTTAACATTGTTTTTCCACAGCAGGCAAACGAAAATGGAGAAAACGTTTCTCGTTTTACATTTACAGCATTTAGCTGACACTCTTATCCAGAGCGACTTCCAATTCCTGATTACAGGGACAGTCCCCCTGGAGTAACTTGGGGTTAAGGGTTTTGCTCAGGAACCCAATGAAGGTAGTGCTGGAGGTGGGAATCAAACGCTTGGTCTGACCAATCTCTTGGTCTGCAGATGAGTATCGTACCACTAGACCACCACCACCCTTCTGTTCAGCTTCAATTTAGTGTCTACTGGTGTCCTTAAGAAGAATTTATTTCAGACGTGACCTTAAATGAGTCCATTAATCTTAAGGAAATAAAGGAGGGCAGCTGAGATTGTTGCAAGAGCTGCCTAAATGGACTGTTGCATGTTTCTGAATGCAGGTCAGTTCCTGAAGTGTCAAAAAGAATGTAAATGAACAAAAACCAAAATTAGATTTGGGTAGTGAATCAAAATTAAGCTCCTTTAACCTGTTTATTCAGAATATATTACTATATTATAAGTCTGGACACAAGTATGTGCACTTAACAGATACTGATATTAGGTAATGACAGAGCAACTAATTGAACGTCACCTGTGGATTATTGTCCTTTTATACAAATTAATTTCACTATTAAACCTATTGAACACCCTTACCTGGATGACACCTGCATTGAACTCTGATCCCACATCCAATGGGTAATTCTCCATCATGTAGAATGCCACAGCACATATCACTAACACATGCTGCTGATTATGCAGGTTCACACAGCTGAAACACACACACACACACACACACTGTAAGTCTTGCACACACTGACAGCATATTTCAGTATCTATTGCCAGCTCTCTAGTGTGCTCGGGTGTCAGGAAGATGCCGTATCTGACAGCTAATGAGGAACTGAATAGCAAAGCAGCAGAACTCAGCATGTATCAGGCTCCACCATTAGCTGTAACTGCAGGGGGCTAAAATTCTTAAGAGAGCTGTGGTCAGTGTGAAGTCTTTTATCCATACTGAAACATTAACTGCCTACAGTTCCTGTTTTATCTCATATTCTCTCATAAGCGTCACCAGTATGTGACTGTATGCTCCAGTATGTGACTGTATTGATGTTTTAAGGATTTGAGCTGTACATTCTACTATGATGGCTATAAAATTAAAGAAATCCATTTCCATTACTAACTGTTAGAATAAAATGAATGGTAGATATTTTATGACAGCAGGTAAGAATTGCGTAATGTGTGGGACATTAAACATGGGTTGGTGGAGCATTCTGTTGGTCAATTACATGGTCACGAGTTGAGGTGTGTCTAAGTGTTTTATATTCATAAACATTTAGATATCTTGTTGTTCAACACTGTTTCCCCAAAACCATTACTATGAAGCTGGATTCTCTTTTACACGCTGTAACATCTTTAACCTGAGAAGGCTTTCCATTTTTGGAATGCTGCTATAGTCATCCCACTTATCCCAGAGGTATTTGAAGGTGCCCCACTACCCCCAAGAATACAATTCCACTGTTTCACTGCTTTTCTGAAATTCACACAGACATATTAGACTTGCAATCCCTCAGTGTAAGAAGGAAAACAGCACCAACATTACTCATCTGGATAGAAATAAAATCACAAAGCAGAATCACTTCTTAATGAGACCATATTATTTGGATGGACAGTGTGCAATTGTAGTGGATTTGAGCTGGTGCTTATTAAATCACAAAAAAAAACAAAAACCAGCTCTTAGGTTGGAAAGCATGTATTAACTGAAAACTGAAAAGGTTTGTGTGTACACAGGTAATGCAATGTGTTTGTCACTTACTGTGCGATGGCCCGGAGATTAGACAGTACATAATCACTGACAATGGGTATGAGTTGGCGTGCGGTGTCATCCAGCAGATCACACTCCAGAACGTACAGCACTCCATGCAGAGCTCCGATTCGACTTGGCAAATGTGTACTCCGCAACGTTGTCTCCAGCAGCCGACACACAGGCTCTGCTATTACCTTATCCTGAAAGTTTAAAAAAAAAAAATGACTTCATTGGCATACTTACGCATTTTGAAACTAAATGATGCTCAATGGCACACAGAGGCCACAACACACCGCAGGCAGAACCAGACAGACACTCACCATGCCAAGTACAGCAGCTGCTTTGCAAATGGCAGGGACGAGGTACTGATTGAGAATCTCGTCCTCTGGTGGGTGGACTTTCTGAAGTTCCATCAAGGTGGAGAACATCATATCAAACTGATTTCTCTCAGTAAACAGATCAGACACTGCCAACAGCTGGTCAACAGAGCCAGATAAAGAATGAAGTCAGGAATGAAGAGGAAAGGGGAAAAAGGATAAATATTCTTTCATTACAACCACATGTATATACAGCCTTCCCTCAGCTTGTCAAACTCACATACTTACCGAACGTACCACCTCACTGATAAGCACCACAGGAGTTTTTCTGTTGCTGGGACTACCAGGGAGGATCCACTGACTATAGAGCTCCAGTAGAAACTGGGAGCAGGAATGGATGTCTACTCCAGCTCGGTGCTTCCTGAACCAGTGAAGAAAAAACAAAAAAAAACATTGGGGTCAAACTGAAGAAGCTCTTCATACAGGCTTTACACTGTGTAAACTGTAGAGATTGTTCTGGGATGTACTGGCAAGTCAAATCATTAAAAGAGGAGAGGGTGGAACACAGATATTCTGATCCATTATTGTAGCAATCACGCAAGTCCAGAATATAACCACTGTTTCCTTTTACTTACTGACAAATGATGGCAGCAGGGGTAGGTGATATGGCAAAAATATATCTTAATACTTCACAAAATGCTAACGATAGACAATGTCATGATTTTTCATTTTTTCACACATTTAATATGTCTGAATGGAGAAAAGTTGTACTGCACAAAATTAAGAATACAATGTTTTTCTTAGTATGTCACATGAAGCACTAAATCAGTTAAACGGGACTAATTGCAATCTTTTACTCCAAATTATTTGTTGTCTCTTTCATGATTTTCCAAGCCCAGCCCAGCCAGACCTCTAGGTGAAGTAGAAGTAGACCCCTAGTTTAAATTTACCTGGAGTTAATAGGAGATGTTGGTGGTGAGGCAGGTGCTGGAACATCAGTTTCATCTTCTTCATCCTCACCCCACTCTTCCTCCCTTAGGGGTGTGATATTATTCCCCAACCACACTGAGTGAATAGACACCTATGGAACAGTGTGGTGCAGAATGACGTTATACCAAGAATCTACATAAACAGGCATGTTAACAATGCAATATGAAATTATGGGCTTTCTTACCTGACCTAGCTTATAGTCCATGTTGCCCACCTCTCGCTCTGTGTTTATCTGCAGGAGGAGTTTCTCATGGCTAATCAGAATGCCTGCACAAACAGATGGCATAAACAAGTTTAGTAAAAAAAAAGAAAAAAAAAAAAAAAAAAAAAAAAAAAAGGTATTTTACCACATAAAATAAAACAATGATTTGTATACAACGCTGAATATTCTAGTGTGGCAACATGTGTAAAGTTTACCTGAATTCGAGGATGACAGCGATGGTACTGGGTCCCAGGCTTGGTATGGGAAGTGTGTGGCTATATTGTCTCTTTTGGACACCATGGCCTGAATCTCTCTCTCCACCACACCTCTGATCACACTCAGCTTACGGCCAAATCTGAAAAATAATACACAGGTACCTCAACACAGTACAGCAGAGCAGAGCAAAAGACCACGAGCACATCAGCAGGCTCTTTACACCTTTAGTAATAGAGAACTACCCCGTCAGTGCAGGAGAAATATACTTAAGTTTTTAAAATGTAATAGATATAGATATATGGAGGCTCAAGTATTAATATTTTAACAGTTAATTATGATGCTCACATCTGATTGTCATATGGCAATATTTAGCAAACCAAAAAGTCCACAATAGTACTGTTTTCCAAAGATGTAAGAGTTGAACCCATTTAGAGACAAAATTTTACGAAAGTATAAAAGTGCAAATACAACATTTTGAGAGACTGTTGGTGCATACTTAATCTCAAAAACCATAAATTCACATGATATTCATGTCTTGTTCATTTTTTACACTTTCAAAACAGTTAGGCAGTACACCCTACTCTCTACAGTTTAACTGTAACAGAAGAAACCGTTTGTGAAACAAATTGAACTTTGAATGATGACGAAATGTAAAAGGTATAATTAACTTCCTTATGGTTTGGAAGGAAATGTACCTGGTGTCCAGAGCTTTGAGGCTCTTGTTGCGTGGCTGCTGCTCCAGGCAGCTGACTGCTGGGTTCCCGGCTGCAGGAAGAGTCATGGCGCTCAGCACCAGAGAAGTGATGGCCTGCACCGCTAAAACATTTATCTGAGTTCTCTCCAGATCCTCCTGTTACACACACACACACACACACACACACACACACAAATTAAAAACCAGGCTTTTATAGTGGATAAAAAGTCATGTTGCTTATTCCATTACAGCAACATCGCAGTTACCTCCTGCTGGGTCTCTTCTTCTTGGTCCATAGTAATTGGCTGGGTGACCAGCACCCCTAACAAAGTTGCCCAAGTTTCCTCAAACTGGGTCCTACTGCTCCAACCTACAACCAAACAAACACCTGTTGTCAAGCATCATACTGAAAACATAAACAAGATGTTTGGTTGGCGTATCTTCCTCTGTCTCGTACCTAGAGTGTTTATGCGGTAGAGAAATTCTCTGAAGACGTCTTTTTCCTGGAGGAACTCAACAGGAATCTCGGGCAGCGTTGTCCGAAACTCTCCACCACGTCTAGGGGACCAGCCCAACTTCCAGACCTAACATATACACACACACGGCAAAACATAAACATATCACATATACGCACACACAAAACAGACAGACACATATACACACAAACCAAGTATTGTTTTCATTTTTCATTTTTTATTTTTTGGATGATGTTCAGATAAACATCATTTATTTCCAGGTCTGGAACACAAACCCACAGAAACACTCACCAGTGGTGGGACACGTGTGTAGCTGTTGACCAAAGGCAGCCTAGCAAGGCTGATGATGACATTCCGAAGGGTAGGAGTGAGAAATGCTGGGATATTACTGTTTCTATGGTGACCAAGAGAGAGTACACACTGTAGGCTTTCCACCAGCTCAGCCATGATCTCACAACACCGCTGCTCACATACATCTGAAATGCACATGCAGAATAATCAAATGGCAGCATATTTAAACTCTGCTAACGTCAATATACTCCTTAAAAGGAAATGTATTGTTTTGGCGGGACCTTTTCATTTGTATTTCACCGTCTGCTCAACTCACTGTCTAGTGCCGAGTCAACCTGGTCCTCCTCAGAGTCATGGCCGGTGTGTGATTTCTTCTCCGGTCTCACAAGCTGGTCACCGGGACCAACTGCGACTGCATGATACACAATTCATATTGATTTAACTGAGTGTGTTACAGGTTCTTTTCATGAACTTCCTACACACATGTGCAAACAAACCTGAGTAAATGAGCAGCTGGATGCATTGGATAATAGAGCAAGTGTGTGTGAGGTAGGCACGAGAGGCAAAATGTGTCCACACTGCAGGCTGCTGGAGAGCCAGACACAGACAGGACACACTGATTTGCACATCCACACTGAGAGGTAGCCGGTCCTGCAGCAAACGCCATGCCACCAACTACAGACAGAGAAAGAGAGGAAAAGGGTATTTTCAAAAGGGTCGATTAGAGCGCAAAACAAACTTAGGCTTAAGTGGGGGAAAAAAAAAATATTAACAAAAAAACATCTGGTGTGTAGTATGTGTAACTGACCTCTATGGCAATGGTGCTGAAGGAAGTAATGAGGTGCTCAGCAGACGGAGGAATCTGCAGAGCCAAGGGTAGTTTAGGTAGAGCAAGCAGGTATTGACTCAAGGCTCCACACACACTTAACACCGTCTGATAGAGCCCCGGTTCTCCTGTAACACATACAGATTAGAGCATCAACTGTAGTAACTAACCCACACAAGAAGGTTTTAACCCTTGTGACTGTTCGACTGAGATTCCTTTACTATTAATATGCAAATCAGCCAATCACATGTGTGGCTTATAGCTTTTGGTTTTAGCCATAAGAAATTTTGAATGTTGCACTTGACTATATAATCATCCTCCTACGTCATCACCATCATGCCATCAGCAGTATTAAAATGAGTTTTATGTATTGCAGCATGGCGGTGAAAAAAAAAAAAAAAAAAAAGCCATTTTGAGGTTATAAACTGCAAGTTGTTAAGGCCTTGCCAGAACTCACCATATACACTGCTGACTGAATTCCAGTATGAGGAGTCTATGGTAGGCTGGGATGAGGGCAAAAGGGGCTGATGAGGGGAGGGGAGGAGTGCTGTGATGCTTGCCAACTGCTCAAATGTCACATGGAGGGCTGTCTCAAAGAGAACTGCTCCTTGATCTCTGCACAGCCTCTGCAGCCCAACACTTAAACACGGAGCTAACAGACACAGGTTGAAGTCCTGGAAGAGATAGGAAGATAAAAAAATAAATACATGGTGCAGACACTTTAGGTTATTAAGGTGTAACCTAGCACACTGCTAGGTGAAGAGTTAATTAAGTGTATGTATTAAGCTGGATTAAAAACTAAAAGTGTGTGTGGGTGGTGCTGAATACCTTGCAGGACATGATAGCTTTTAGATCAGCCTGTGGTAGTTTGGTAAGTAAATCTGTGGTCTCATACAGAGCTCCTTCCCCTTTCAAACAACTCTGTGATCTCACCAGAACAACATACCAGTCCTTTGGCAGGAAGATACAAACAATACATACATTAAAGCCTTTATTAAGATATTGTTTGCATGTGAGTATTTTATCGGAACAACTGAAAGAAAGGATGTTTATGTAACTAATGAACTTAAAAGATCATTCCAATGTACCCCTGTAGCAACAGGTTATATAATCATCTCTGACTTTGGGAAATTAAACTTCAGGAAGTTAATACGTTTGCTCAGATTTATTTAGCCCGTGTGTTGCCATCATCAAACTAGAAAACAGCAAAATTAAGACAAAAAGCTGATCTAAGCAAATACAGAAAGATAAAGATAATTTGGATAAACATGCTAAATGTGTAGCACAATGCATGAAGGAAACACCATTAAAACAGGATTTAAATGTAATAACTCCATAACCATACCTTATCCACTATAACATTTTCAGGGTGAGGGGGTGGCTCCCCATCTAGTGGGTGAGAGGTAATTGGAGGGGAAGGGCTTGTGGTTTCTTCTGCAACAGTGGCTCTGAACCTGTCCAGCAGGGAGTAGAACCTCTGATGCCTGAGTGAAAAGATTAAAAACACAACAAACGATACATCACTTAACATTATCAGAAGCTGAAAATGCAGATGAATTTAAATTTTGCCAGAATGAAACAAACAGAGATGCCCACAGTAACTCTACCTCTGAGCGAGGCCACTTGACTGGAGGTATTCTTGGATCCTGTCCAGTTCCTCCACTGGCAGCTGAGCTACACTATTCTACAGAGGATAAAACCAAAATCCTTTTCACACACACATACACACACAAAATACACATTTCTGCTACAGGATGTCAGAAACTAATTGCCCAAAAAGTTAGCCATGCATTGTTTTCTCTTCCATTTATCAGGCTGCAGTTGTGAAACACAGATGTAAGCATAAGTTCAGATGCCCCTTGTCAAATTGTGTTTTGTTGATTTTCTTATTTCAAACAAGTAAACATCATCAAGAGAACAGTATTGGTAAAACTAGGGACAAGCTACCATTCAAAATAGTTTCTAAATCTTAAACAAATGTAGTAGATACTCAGATTTAGGCAGGTATGCATGTACGTACGTGTGTGTGTGTGTGTGTGTGTGTGTGTGTGTGTGTGTGTGTAAACCTGTAAAGTCTCAGCAAGCAGCATTTCCACACGTCTGCATGCAAGTGTGTCTACCATGCGAGCCAGCACACGGAAGGGTGTGTTCAGCAACTTATCCACATAAAGCATGAGCAGGGCTCCAGACTGACTCAGATGAATCCCCTCCAGACACTGTAGAGTTTTCTTCAGCATCACTGGCTACAGAGGTTCCAAGGAGCAAAAAAAAAAAAAAACCCCACATTAAGCAGACTGGCTCTGTGCATGATGACCACACAGTATGACTATACGAAAGCCTGCTGACTAATGTGTGTCAGATTAGCAGGTTCTTCCAGCACGAGTGTATACAGCCTTTATTCTAGGACTTTGAGCACACATACTCCTAAAACTGCATATCTGTGGAGAACATTGCAGAGAGGTTTTCACATGGATACTGGATTATCAAAATGAAGCAAATGCTGGAGTGTGTATCACATATGGACTATTAACAGCTTAAAAGCTCTGCCTGCAGTGTGTGCGTGCAAATAACGTACTGTTGAGAGGTTTTCACAGCGGGACTGGATTGCCTGGATGAAGAGTCCACTGGCTGCAGAGTTGCGGTGCACTGCACTAATGAAGTCCTGCACAGGTGGCTCATGGGAAAGACTGATCAAATCCCTCACATGATTGACCGTCAACCATGTCAGATGCTCTGAATCATGCAGGTTTTGACACTGAGAGAAGGCAAGCAAAAATAACAGTGAGTACAGGTTGCCAGGCATGCAGAGATAGAGATGGGGAGCCTATGAAGGCTGTATTTAGACAGACAAGTCTCACCACATAGTCACAGAAGAGGATGAGTGCTCCTCTGCGAACAATCTCTCTGTTGCACATGGCCTGCTTCCCCTCTGGCCTCTCCATCTCTCCATCTCCAGATGAATGAGGGCTTAGCAGCTTGGTGCTTGATAAACTCTGCCTCCTAAAGAGAGAATGAGAAAAAATGAAAAAGCTGCGGAGTGTATTTCTAACATTATGACCATTCATTCGTTCGTTATGACCACACAAGAAAAACTTCTATTTTCTCCACAACAATTCTTTGGAAGACTGCAAAGCATTCTGCTGGATGGTTTTATTGAACAAAATACCTGGGGGTTTGGTGCACTTCAGACCACCATGTGTAGTTGGTGTAGTTGATTATAAGCAGCACCTGGCACCAGAGCAGCACCAGAGATGGATGTGTGGTGATAAGCTGCAACACCAAACCATTAAGCCTCTCCAACGGGTAAAAACTAGCCCCTTCCGCCCCCTCTGCTTTCAGCAGACGGCTGCCTGCAGCCGTGATGCGGCGGAACATTCCTATAGAAGAGACAGAATGATAAAAAAGATAATGAGAAATTCAGTCATAATTAAAATGGACAGACCTCAAGGGGACTTAAATTTGGGTTTCCATCTTTTCAATGAAGATTCAATAAGTAACAGAATTTGAAATTCTACTATGGTCACTGAGTTAAACAATACAAAGATTAACATGTCTTGCAATTAGGCTTCATCATTTTGTAGCTTTTTTTTCCCCTTTGTCTTATTCATGTGTGGATGTTATTACCTGATTTAAAAATATGGATGAGACACATGAGAAGAGTCCCAAGCTGCTGGCAGTAGAAAGTGTGCTGCTGCTCAGTCATATCCACTTTCACCCGCTTACTAGAGATATCATCCAACAACACTCCAACTAATTGCAAAAGGAACCTAATAAATGGAAGAGATTGTATAGAACAACAGAGAGATAGAGACACCCCAAGAATCAGAAAAAGAAAGCGTAAAAGGAGAATTTGGTCAGTGAAATGAAAACTGAAAATATGCACTTAATGAGCATCCAGGTCATGGCTACTTCATAGTTAAATGGCTTCCATGATGGCAGCACTTGCCTGGCGAAAGTCTCTTCAGGTGGGAAGCGCTGTTGGTCTCCATTAATCTCTAATGTTGCACTAGGCCGGGCTGTCGGGGGTGAGGGGTCATCATTGTGAAGACAGTGGATGGTGGGGCAAGAGAGAAGGAACGGAGACAGTGACAGCTCCTGGACACGAGACAAAATGATGTCCTCTGTAGACTGGGAGATTAGCACACGAAGTATAGCCAGAATCCCAGACACCCACAGCTGCAGTGTGCCAACTGATGACTAAAACAAAAAACATCACAAATACAGTCAGAATGAGATGTGAGAGTATGACAATAAATATCTACAATGAAGCTTTGTGACATCATGTCAGTCTAACAACTGGAAATTTAACTAGTATAGCATGGAACAATTCAGTGTTATCCTTCTAACGTCTGTTTCTACCTTCAGCTGAAGGAACTGTGAGTGAAGGCAAGAAACTTACTAAAGGTGTGCATTAATGGGAACTGAACATTACCTTTTTATCGGTTTATGTATGACATGTCCTCCACACTGAAATTTTTTTTTAGGAACAAGCAATGATCAACTATGTCAGACATATGATTCAAATGATCTAACCATTGTGGAAGGTGTGACAAACATGCTCTTCAGCAGCATGTCCACTGGTCTTAGAGATGATGGAGCCACAGTCTCAAACAGCGTGTTCAGCACTCCTAATGCTTCAGGGGAATCTAGATGCATCTGTAACATACATAAACACATTGCATAATGATAATATTGATAAAACAACACCCCTACAATTAGAAATAAACATTTTAGAAAGCACATTTTATCTTACCTGCTGTTTGCCAATCATGGGCAGGATTATGTCAGCAATCTGGCGTGATAACCTTTTCCATTTATCTTCATTCTCCTTATGACACTGTTGCAGGACAAGGATAAACATCTCCAACACCTACACACACAAAATCAAAATACATCTCATTATATATCTTACAAAATGCATCTCATCACTGAAGCAGAAGATTTCAACAGTAGTACACACACACAAAACATGCACCATTTGGTGATACCTGATGGTGCTGTATTAGTCGCAGCAGCATGGACACCACCACTTCTTTCTGGGTCTCTAGCTCTTTGCCAGCATCAGCCTTATTGGAGCCCCGAAGCACAAAAAGGTCATGCACTATAGGCTGAAGAGCAGGGATTGCTAAAAAAACAACACCCAAGTCATACTTGTGCACTTCCAAAGAAGCATATGAGAAGGCTAGACTAAGAGAACATTAAGCATCTGAATGTTTAGATTCTAATACTGTACATCAATATTTCTCAATCAGCGATAAAATGCTGCACATTGTGTGTCACATACCATGGGTAACTGCTTTCCTGCCACTAGCCATGATGCCATCACACAGCTGAATAATCTTTGGAATGCTGATGATCTGTTTGGAGTGATACCGCTCATAGGACAGTAGCACAAGAAAGAAGAAAATATTGGCAATGATTGCCTCAGAATCCCTGCAGGGGAAAAGAAAGGAGCAGAAAACTGCATTACACTGCTGGTCAAGTCAATGAACAACAATTTAACAAACTCAACTGAATCGTTAGTGAAATATTGCAGTTTTTTTTTTATCACTGCATTTGGTCAATGCAAGAAACTGAAAAGAAAAAAAAACAAAGAGAAAAAAAAAAAAAAAAAAAAAAAAAAAAAAAAACCATGCTTACACTTTGCATGTGTGCATATTTGTAATACCAATGCCTCACCTGAACTGTCCCACCTCAATATATTCAAACTGCTTCAGCACAAAGCCAATAAACACCTGAAACAGGCAATTTAGAAAATATTAACCCAAGGCCTTCTAAAGCAACTTGTCTACAAAAATGTCTTGTAACGGAATGGCCTTTGCGGTTTTGAATCTCTGATTTGATTCAGGATTCAGAATGCCAAGTGACTTTGTGACTCACCTGATCTGAATCAAGCAAGCAGTAGTTGACTCTGAGCTGCACTAGCTGAGCAAGCAGGTCCAGCACTTGTCTCTGCAGGGCCACAGAAGTGCTGGTGGTGTACTGCTTTAGTGCTTTGATCACCAGTGGCTCAAACAGTCGAATGTGATTGTGAATGGCATTCTGAAACACACACATGATGCAGTATTTAACATGAAGCTATGCCAGAGTGTACTGATTCAGTAAAAATCAGTACCAACCAATGCCACAGAAGACAAAAATAAGTTTTATTTATAAAGCACCTTTCACAAACCCAAGGGCACATTGGTCATTGAGAGACAGACTTTAAGTTACCTTAACTATGTTTGTGGACATTTTTATTTTCAAGACTTTTGAACAGAGATTGGATATCTACACCAAACATACTTCTTTGATTTTGGATTAAAAAACATCCAACCACAACCCTGTCTTTACCTTGTCTCCTCTATGGCGTGTTACATTTGTGATGCTAGATCTCAGCTGATTGGAAACTTTCTGCATTACATCAAACCATCTGTGGGAAGGCAGGGAAAACACCTTAAGTCTTGCAAAGCACTGCCAAAGTGTTTGAGTTCATGCTTTTGTGCTTCCACCCACCCTGACGCATCTTGCTCTTGTTCAGCTTGAACCATGTTCCTTAAGCTTGCATCAGCTAGGGCCTGTGTAAAATGTGTGTATGGTGCCATAAAGCAGTAGTGGTAGAGGCCTAGCCTCAGGCTGGACGAGCCAAGACGCAAGGTCTTCCCCTGAGATCTGCATGGGTGGGAGGAGGTCCCATCATACTGAGAAGCCAGGTTTGTCCCAAAAAGGGTCTTCAGCAGCTGAGGGGGAAAAAAAGAGCAGGGCTCAGCAGAACTACACAGACAAAGGAAGTGTATCAATACGTCATGAAATTGGTAGTTTAACTGCTCTGATTTAGGAATGGCAGAAATGGCTGAAAAATACAAGACATTCTAATAAAAATTAGTGGTCAAAGTATAATTCTAGAAATACTGCCAACAAAAGAATGTTTCTGTTTATATGCCAATACTGTACAATATGAGCATTGTTTTTGCTTTATCTCTAGTTTAAAAAATAATAAAATTGTTCCAATTTTAAAAATTCAGAGGTAAGAGATGTTGTGTGTTTTACAAAAGTATGTGAATCACCTGTTGGACACAGACGGTGGACAGGGTGGGCTCCCGTGAGAAGCAGGATTTTAAGTAACCCAGGATTTCCTCCACACACTGGGGGATAAACACAAGACAAGAATAAATATAATTTTAAGTTTTGAGCTGTAGCTACACCAAATATAACTGCTGTGTAAGTGATATTGAATGTTAGGCCAAATTCCTATACAAAAACAAAACAAAAAACGTTTTAAAATCTTCATGCTAGCCCTACCGAACCTCAAGCATAGAGGCCCACTGCCCAGCACACCTTATTATTTGTCCTGCTCTTACACAGGACTTTCCTGGATTAAATATGAAATATATTAAATATTTAAAGGACATCAACACTTGTGTCATGCAGGGGCCTCCATGACCAGAGTTGGGAACACTGGTCTAGATAAATGCGGTCATACTTTGCCAATGTCATGCAAGGTGGCCAGCTCCAATAGTTGAGACAAAACATCAAGTGCTGAACGCAGGAAGCATCCAAACTTCTCGCTGTTGTTGTGAAGGTCCAAAGTTACCTGCAAACAATGACTCTGAGATCAACAGAAATACCCAGAACTAAGACATCAATATGTAGCTTATGGCTCCAAAGCAAAACAAAAACAAATACAAAGAATGCAGTCTTAAAAGAGTAAAAAGGATTTTGGTGAACAAAATCACCTTCCCAAATCAAATAAATATAATTTTTACCTGGTCTCTAATTAGGATAAAAAAGCTACAAAGAAGAATCATGGACACATTTTTAATTAAAACCTAAATACTTAAATGTATAAATGTATACATACCTTGTAATTGGCATGAGTAGCTTTTAGCACTTCATAAAGCTTCAGGTATGGGGGCAGGTGGTAGAAGCTGCCCACTGAGATGGACTTGCTCACTGGAGCTGATCCTGTGCTGTCTGCAGGTCTACCTGTTTAAAATTAAAAGAGAGGCTCAGATCTCAAAAGTGAAGCCTAAAATGGTGAAAAAGCAAGAAATAAATCTAGATGTTGCTAAAACCACATTCAATTAATAGCTTATATGATGACTGTACTGTAGTTTGCACAATTAAAGATGAAAAAGTTGAACACTTGACCTATCACTCCTGAGTCTTCTGTCTCTCCAGAGGTGAAATTAGAATGGAAGCTTCTGCATTTTGAATACTTTACGATCCGGAAGTCAAGCAGATCCACATGCTAGTCTGCTTTAGCAGTATATTTAGTGAGAATATGGTTTATAGATCAGAGCATAAAGACAGAAAGCCTCATTCAGGTTTTCAGACACAGCCCATCTCGCACACAGTGCTGGGTTGTAATCACGTTTTCTTAACAAAACCAAGTTTGAAAGATCTTGTAACACATGACTCCTGGATCATGCTTGTATCGTAACCCACAACTTCAAGATTCTCAATTGCTAGACAGGGTGCTAGTGTTGTGTGAACAGTCAGCAATCGGAGGAAATTAAGTCATGCAGTGTTTCAAAGGCATTGGTTGATAAAAACACTTGTTTATGAGTGTGAAAAAGGATCTGTCACTTTTACCTGCATTGGTCTCTCCTCCTTTCTTTGGGCTCATGGGAGTTGTTCCAGGGTCTGAGGTTTCTTTCTCTTTTCCCTTCCGTCTGATTGGACTCAAAGATGGTGTGTTTGCCAAAGAAGGCAAAGTAGCCTAGGAAGACGTTTATTGAATTAACAAGGAACAAGTACTAAAAAATATCATCTTATCAAAAAATAAATAAATAAATAAAAATGTAAACCTGGATAATGCAATTTTTATTAGTACACTGCAGCAACAATATAAGCTCTGTTTTATATCTGTTAGAATCTATCAAAGGATCTATTAAACCATCTTAATTTCTTAATCTTGACCTTGTTACCTTGGCAGCTGGGCCTGGAGAAGCATCGTCCAGCACATGTGCACAGATGTTGAGGATCTTCAGTAAGTGGGAGAACAGCTGCTCCACCATAGAAACAAGGGAGCGGTCACTAAGAGCAGGCCATGTCTCTTCCTGTTTGGAGGGGGTGGAACTGGAATCCTCCTCACCAGACCATGGACTCTTCATGCACTTTGGTGCAGCAGCTTGGGTTTTAGAGCAAATAAAATTAAGACCAAACGTAAAATGGACAGAGGTTAGACTAACAAAAACACTGCTCTAAAGATCTAACCGCTTAGCCAGACTAGGGTCACGGGTGGTGCTGGAGTCTTAGACCCTGGACTTCTCTCACATACTCAGACCCAGTGAAGCAATTTAGCATTCCCAATCCACCTATCAGGCCTGCGGGAGGAAATCGGAGCACCCAGAGGAATAGTACAGACACAGGGAAAACATGCAAACTCCAAACAGATAGGACCAAGACTGCTCTGTCTGGGAATCAAACCCAGAACATTCTCGCTGTGAGACTGTACCACCCCTGCTCTAAAAGTACCATGGAACTCACGGAATACAGCAGAAAGACATACAATTTCTTCAAGCAGCCCAAATCTACGTAACAAAGTTAACAACCATTTAAAAGGTGTTAAGTCGATGCACAACATCTCACCTGCAAGTAGATTTCCAGCCAGCAACATGGCATCCTGATGGGCAGAGAGGTCCAGTGGGAACCAAGCAGAAGACAGCAGTGACAGCACCATGCTGGCCACACTCACAGTCAGAGTTCTGCGGCTCTCCTCACTGTTGCCAGACTGGGGCTGTGACAAACTACAGACAGAAGACACAAAATAACGATACAGATGTTTTACCTGAAGAAATGGAAGTGATACTAGAATAGTTATTCATTTTTGGGAAGAAAAACTACATAACAATACTGCTAATATAAAGACTGATAATACTCTACGTTTTACAGGCAGACTGTGCTTGTGTGTTCTCACCTGAAAGAGCGTCCACGGCTGCGGTACTGGCTGGAGCGTGTGGAGTGGAAAACAGGAGAGCTGACAAAGCCACAATGCCATCCTGTGCTCCAAGTGCACACTGGGAACGTGGAGGACAGCTGACAAAGGGCCTCACAGCAGCCAAACTGGAAGAAAGAAATAAGATCAATTAAAAAAAATAGAAACAAATAAAGTTCTTAAGGTCTTACAGAACATGTACACAACATCAAAACTATAAACTAGCCTATTAAAAGTGTGATATAACCCAACAGGCTAGACCAAGAAGTACTGATCTTACAGTCAGAGCTCTGGACGTGGAGGAGGTGAGAGCATGAGAGATCACAGCAATAACTCTAGACAAATTGTTCTCCACTGTGACATCTGAAACATTCAGTGACAGCGTGTAGCCTCGATATGTCCTGTTAGGAAACAGTTTGTGTCGAGTGTCACCAAGATGTGAAGCAAGACATTATATGGCATATTTATTGTTTTGAAATATATAAACGTAATTTTGTGTTCCACATTTTATGTGTATCCAGTAAGTAGGGCGTTTATTAGCGGAAGCTAGAAATAAGAATGCGTGACTAATTTCTTACCGCGTGATTGTGCTGACAGTAAACTGGGAAGGAGGCTGGGTCTCATGCATCAGAAGCTGCAAGTATACACTGCTCTGGTCCCGAGCAATGGCCACCACTGGATCTGCCTGAGCCTGGTCACAGTCATAAAACAACCTGGACACAAGCCTGGTGCACCAATCACATACATTAAACTTCAAACTGATTTCCTGCACAAATACCAACACTGACATTAAAAACTGCTATGTTAGAATAAACTGTCTGCATGACTGCATACCTGCTAATGGTAGAAGCGGCAACATGTCGTACTCTTGGGTCGTCGTCGCCCAGCAGGTAAAGCACAACATCATTTATCACTCTGTCCTGCAACCGTAGCAACTGAGAGAAAGAAATAATATTGCAATGAGTTTAATACTCAAAATCATATAAATACTCAAAAACAAATAAATTTGATTTTGGTAAAACTGTATATGATGTAAATAACAGCCAATTTAGTGGACTTTTTATGAATGTTGCTGATACAGTTATAGCAAAATATAATTTTAATTATGCAATTATTTAATGAACAGCAATTTGCCTCTTCTGAAGTAGCATTATTTAACTTGTATTTTAATAGGCAACATATTTCTGAATCACATTTGGAAAAGCCAGTTACACCCATTAAAATATAAATAATGGACATTAAAAGTAAACCCAGTATAAATGATATGACAGTAGGTCACATTGTGAACTTTGGTTTAATTGTGAGTAAAAATGGTCTCCCCCCACCCATCATCCAATCTGGCTATAAAGGCTTCACCACAGTTAATGTATTAGTAACTGAATCTGTGATCAGTGGATCTCTGCTGACAGCAGCCTGTAAAGAATCTAAACATTGCCCTGAGAGTGAGAGTGAATACACGTGATCTCACCCCAGCGTAGTGATGCTCTCCTCTGTGCAATTTCTCAGTTTTTCTTTCCAGGAAACAAACTAACCTGTTCAACAAACATTCAGGAAAGTGAGGCAGAATCCAGAGTTACACTTTATTCATTCTTTTTCAGACATTGTCGACTGAATAAATATCTAATGGCTTCTTTGCCACCAAAAGCTCCATCAAATGACAATCAAAAAGCCTTGGACAAGTCATAGAAGAATCTGTAGCAGACCACTGTGAAAGAAACAAGCCTTAGGCTGAGCTTACCGAAAATCCACCTCAGCCAGAGTTTCAAGCAGCTCAGTACGAACCAGCCAGTATGAGCAATCCCTTAGAGCAAAGAGGTTGATCAGGAGCTGCAGACCCAGTTCACTAAGACTGCTGCTGCATAAAGCCATGATACAGTGCTGGAAGAGAAAACGCACACCCAGACTTACATGAGTCCTTATCGTTAAGGGTTTATGGCACAAACACATGAACAAACTGTTTGCTTTTGTGTAATCAAAGGTTAGCAATATCCTTCTTACCCTCACAGCTGAGCAGGCCATTTTGCACGTTACTGAGGACTCATCCTTCAGACTGCGCTGCAGTAAGGGCACAAAGTCCTCTAGAGTCACAGGGCTTCCTGACACAGTGGATAAAAGAGAGACCATGTTAGAGTGAGAAGAGGAGAATAATGAGAGAGGGAAACGGAAGGTCACTGCTGTCTTTGTCAAACTCTTCTAATGCATCCTTAGAGAGGAACGCAACAATGGTGCAACATATACATGGCCTGTATTTAAAAAAAAAAACTAAACGATGGCCTTGCAAATGATGTTTATAATCCTCACCAGTGGTGCTGTGGAGCCGGGAAAGCCATGGCTCTGTAGAGAAGCGTGTCTTGAGCAGGACAGCCTGGATTAAAGCACCACACAATATGGCTGTGGCTCCTCTGATCTGAGGGTCCCCATGCTCGATATAGTTTAAGATGTCACTGATGTACTGCTGCTCTGTTTACACAACAGCACAGCACATAATAGTCAGATGTATAACAAAGGCATTAAAAATCCAAATTGAGTCTGTCAGTGTAGAAAAACTCTGCAAGCTAAATGAACAATAACGGCAACACTTTCTTTATAAAACAACTTTTGAATTTGTGATGACAGTGAATAATGAGAAATGTGTTACCATCTGCTGCCTGCCCGTCAACGGGCTCCAGGTAGAGTTTGTTAAAAAAGGCTTCTGGAAGGAGAGCAGCTGCTGCCCCTACACAACTAACAGCTAATGCCTTCACACTCACACGGACCTCCTTATCAGGAACCAGCCCTGAAAAACACACACAATGTTAAATTGCATACATAAGCCACAATACACAAACACAAGCAACAATAAAGTGATCGTGTAGGCATAAAGGTATTTCTTACATTTACACAACAATCATAGTTCTTGTACTTATGTTACAACACTTTATCCTGATTTTCCAAAACTGTACAGAAGACTAAGTTCCAAAGGTGAGAACAACAAAAAGGTATGTATCCAAACCATTTCTGTGACCGGTGAGCAGAAAGGAGGCAGACAACAGTCGGACACAGTGGACAAGAGGTGCCTCCCCTGGGTCAGTATAGTGGCCAATCTCTCCTTTAATCCTAGATGGCTAAGACACATGGACAACAGAATATGAATTAGGAATACATTGCATTGGCAGACAATTGCATAAAAAATAAAGCCACTGATTTTTAAATTGATATTTGATGCTTTAACTGTACTCCAGAAGAGCAGTGTGTTTAGGTAGTTCAGGACTACTGTTCGAAAACATCTGCTTTTTTATCATTTTACGGTCAAAGTGACTTTATGTCTGGTGAAACACACAATGCATTTGAGCCTTACACACAGTGCAGCAGGAGGCAGCCGTTTATTTAGCACCTGAGGAGCAGTGAGGATCGAATGTTGCTCAAGGGGACCTCAGGGCAACTTAAGGGTCTGTGATAAAACCCCACAACCTTTCAATTATGGGACCTAGTACCTATCCGCTAGCTAGCAGATGGAGTTTGAAGACCGCTACATATAAATGCTACCCAGGGTTCCCCCTCTGGCTTTACTGATTAAAAAGCTGAATTACCATGACCTTCAACCAAAAATGAAAAAGTTAGGACAGAATAGAAAACGCAAAAAACCCTGCAGTGAATCTTACATTTACTTAAACTTTTATTTTGCCATTTAATTTTTTATATACATCCATTCCTGTCTATCAGGTGTACAAAAACATTGCCAAAATGTGGGGATGGCAGCAATTTAGGAACAGTAATGAGATACTGATATGACTTTTGCAACCATGATTTGGTAAAAATAAAAAAGCATTATCGACAAAAAGGGAAACCTGGTCATTTATAGCATTTAGCAGAATCTCTTATCCTTCCGATTTCTGATTACAGGGCAAGTCCCCCTGGAGCAACCTGGGGTAAAAGGTTTTGCTCAGAAACATGATGGCAATACTGGAGGTTGGATTCAAACCTGCAACCTCTTGGTCCACAGGAGAGTGTCCTACCAGTAGCATATTTCTCCCTCTACAGTTTACATTTATTGATTCAAGGAATCTGGAGGTCCAATGGCAAAAAGACCATAAAAAACAAGCTTTTATTTTCAAGTCCGAAAACCAGGGTCTGTCATGGTACAGGGTCATGATGACAGCCTTCATACAGAACCATAAACAGATTTTAGAGCAACTGATGCTGCGTTCATGACAGCCTTTTCAAGGGATGTTCATGCATTCCTCAACTATTATTTTATTGAATACTTACATAAACATAATGGTTTGGGTTAACAACTGACAAATGAGGATAACTGAAAAATATCCATGTCCATGATAGATATGATAGACATAACTGAAATTTGAAGACCTGTGTATATATTTCTCTGCAATGCATATTTAAGTTTATTTTTTACATTTCCTCTGCATCCCTATAGCAAATTAGTGGCTTTAACTATCAGAAACAAAACAGCAGTTTGCTGCAGACTAACTGCTGTTACTTCTTACTTTCTGATGGACATCAAAAACATATCAGTAGATTAATTTCTTTTGAAAATAAATAAATAAATAGCTAAGTAACAGGTAAAATACAGTTATAACTACCACACCTAGGCGCTCCAAAAAACTGACTAGTGATGTTTTAGTAGGAGAAATAGCATTCCCTTACGTTATGACTTAAAATGGTATAGATTGTATATACTTGTACACTATTTGCACACGCTTTTTGTGTGGGTGCTCACCTTGCTGTCAAGGTCCGCTGGCTCCAGAACCTCTTCCTTTAGTAAAAATCGATCCACGCTGCTGTCAGAAGCTTGCCTGTTGTGACCTTTACCCTCCAGCAGGTGAGGTTTACTCAGTGCTGTCACAAAAGGAAAATTTAACCTTCATTACATACTCCAGCAGTATTAATCACACACATTTATCATGATGCACCAAAATTTGGCTATCAAAAATCTTTTGCAGAAGATTAAAAAGATTTTTAAATATCATGTTGTGTACGTTGTGTACCTTACACTTAAATTATTTACACAACAATGACATTTAGTAATAGTGACCAGTGCTATTTGCTTGCAGAGGACAGGAATAAATGGAAATGGATTGTGGCAAACCCTAAACTGGAGCTCATTTTTTTCAAATTAATTTTTTGAATTACTAATACGGAGTTAAAGATCATTAACTATGACCCAGTTAAATAACTTTGTTTCAAATGTAGTGCACAATTCACAGCAAAGTGATAGAGAGATTTCAGTTTATTCACACCAGTGCTGATAAATTTTTTTTTTTTTTTTAAAAAGCCAATACATGAAATGGTTACAGGTAAAATGCTGGAGACATTGTTTTTAAAATTTAAAATGACTTTGTCAGCCTAAAACTGAGCAATCTGGTAGAATTATGTTTAGGCTAGTACATACACTACATACCCAGCACAGACCCTGAGAAAGGCTCCAAATCTTCACCAGGGGCTGCAGCCACTCCCTCCTCTTCCTCATCCTGTAGAGTGCCTATCTGCATCCCTGAATATTGACTCTCACTGCCATCCATCACCTGATCACACACATACACACAGACCATAAATGCGTAAATAACTAAAAGGCGCAGAGAGCATCTGACAGCCACAAACATACAAACACATGCAAGATGTATACACAAAAAAATGTACATGCATTAGAACATAAACAGGGATCAAATATGCTCCAGTTATCTGAGAACACAGAGGCAACAAAGTACAGAATGGATGTGATGTAAATAACTAAGACTTAAAGTCAACTTCTAACTCTTCAAAATTGGTTTTATTTTTGCTGGGACACAAGGGAAAGATCTCCGTGATCGGATTCAAATCAGGCAAAGGTAAAGCTCAAAAACCACTAAGACATGCTTTGTAAGGTAGGATATATTAAAATCACCAGAGAAGGAGCCATCACCACCATGCTTTTTACTGGAGGTCATGTCTGAATGAGAGAATGATAAAGGAGTAAGATTTTCTAGGACAGGGATCAAGAGAGATGAAAGGCCAAAAGATAGATAATGCAGAGCAGAAGATGCATCTGACTGGCATTAAAGATCAAGAGGGTCTTTGGGCAAACTCAGTAGTGGCGTGCATGTAGGAAGAAGGCTGATAGAAAGAGGCTGGGCTCGGATGGGAGAGCGGAGTTGATTTAAGATTGGCCCCACCCCTCTGCTACCTGCTGACCTTGTCAATACTGCTAGCGAAGGAGACAGCAGAACAGGTGGAAGAAGAAGATATGGAAGAGGATGAGGAGGAGGAGTGTCTGTAGGATGAAGAGACTTCGCTGTCAGAGAGGGAAGTGTCCGGCCCCTCGGTGGGAGTCGGGGAGGGCGGTGAACGGCTCCGGTAGCATCTGCCGGTGCCGGGTACACTTACGAGCTCGGCACAGTCCGAGGGAGTCACGGCAGAGTCGGGCCCCTCTGTGGTTGTCTGGGAGCTGTCGCTGGGAGGCGAGGACGATGGCGGCCCAGTGGAAGTCTGATTGGTCTCGGCAAGGAGGTCGGCAGCTGTACCAATGGTTCCAGCCGTTCCACTCGAACTACGGCTCAGCATATCGTCCTCGTCTTCATCGTCCGGTGTATCAGGCCCACCACCCTGCTCAGATGATGCGCTCAGGTCCACCGAATCACCTGGCTGCAAAGTGTGCTGGGAAGATCGTGGCTGTTCTGTGATGATATCAGTCGGACCAAGGGAGGACACACCAGAAGAAGAAGGAGCATCACTGGTGTTTTCACTGCCCACCGAGGCTAAACAAACCATTACATTCTGATTAAAATTTAAAAACGAATGTTTAGTGGATTTTTAATAGATGAAAGTTTAGAGCATGTGTATTTTTATTTTATTTCATGTTAATTAGTGGCTATTATTAAAAGTAAGTGCTATTACTAACTACTAAAGTTCATTCTCACCAGAAAAGGACCCTGTGGTGACCTCTGCCCTTTCAGGGTCGTCCTCCAGACCTTCCTCTTCACCCGACAACAGCTTACCTAAAACAGTTACAGCATCCATAAGTTAAAGCACTTAAATTAATCAGTTAAATTAACAGCATTGAAATGAAATACAATTAGCTGCCTACATCATGACTGCAATCATAATTTAATTCAACTTTCTTCAGTCCATGAAAAATGAAATTTTTCTTTTTAAGCCTCCACGAGGTAGCTGTGACAAGAGCCACTGATGCATTAGATTAAATTGATGGAACTCTGGAAGTGAGAAAGTGAAAGTGAAGATGCTTGCCACTGTGAGTACACAGCACAATGAACCACAATGAAATCAGACCTCTGCATTTAACTCATACACACTCACACACGTGCAGCAGGGGGCAGCTACTGAAAGCTGCCCAGGGAGTAGTGATGAGGAGGGTACCTTGCCTGACCTTCTGATCCTGGCTCAAACTCCCTAACCACTAGGCCACCGCTGCCCCACATATGGAGCGGTGAGGGAGAAAGGGACACCCACCTTGCCAGCCAGATCAGCCGAATCGACCCTAGCGATCAATGGGGTGACAGATGTCGCACCCAGCTCGCCCTCACATCCAAAAGCAATCATTTGAATTTACTATTTAAGCCACTGCTGCAGACTAGTTAGTTAAGGACAGAGTGCTTTTTACCGGTGCACTATTCAATGCATAATGAAAGTTATCCAAATTTTCTGTTTCAAATTCAAAATGCTCATTTTTTAAATTTAGACTTTCTTCACCAAACCACACTCAATACTCCAGAAACGACAAAGCAAATCTGCTAATTTTTTGCATTAGTGATTTCTGTTTCACATCAGTTGTCCTTAAACCCATCTGTGCCTAACTGAATTGGACATAATTAGGAAAGGCACAAACCTTTCTGTTTAAATTCTTATAGCTGATGGTGTGTTTCACAGTAAAAACCAAGCCATGAGGTTGAGAGAATGTTCTGTAGGCCTGAGACAACACTGTGTCTTCAGGGATAATGGGTCCTTAGTCAGACAGGTAACAAAAAACCCTCTAGTCAATATAAATGAGATATAGAGTTCCTTTGAGGAGAGATCATAACAGAAGGGCCACTCTCAGTGCAGTGCTCCACTAATCAGGCCTTTATGATAAAGTAGCCAGACAGAAACCATTCCTCAATGCTAGGCACAAGACAAACAGCTGGGAGCCATGTGAATGACTCTTAGACCTTTGGTCTGATGAGCCAAGCCAGAGCTCAAGCCTCAACCCAAACGAGCTTCTCTGGAGAGAGCTGATGATTGAGCCATAAATGTTCCCCATCCAAACTGTTCAAGTTCAAATAATTCTGCCAAGTAGAATAAGGACAAATGCCCAAAAGAAGAGTGAGCCTTGTTGGCTTTCATGGCAGCCCAAAGGTCCTTTAACAAAATATTCAGTGAAAAATCTGCAGATTTAATAAATCAGTTTTTAATAAGCTAAACACTACTGAGTAGATTAATATTAACCAAATTAAATGAGTCTGAAATATAACATCTGGAAAATGTGATTTGTAATTGGCTTTAAACAGAGAGGTTAAGCCACTCACTCTAGCCTAGAGTACCCATAAAAAAAAAACACTGTACAGAACCATAATAATTACACTAAATACATTGCTGTGGACATAGATTTTAGTTAGTTTAACACAATAACCATGCAAAGTAAACGGCACCTAACTTATTGACATTACTATGTACACACACTGACAAGTAAAGTTAGGCATGATTTTCAAGTGAAATATGCCCAAGTCTGCATTAATTAGTTGACAATTTTATAACAACAAATGTATTTATTTTATAGCCACTCAAAGCACGATTCAGGTCAGGCAAGTGCAGAATGAATAAACTAAAACCTTGCAATTCTACTATTTCTGCATTAAAATCTTAAGATTGTCATGTGCAGAACCCTTTCAGGCCCAAGCTTCCAGGAAAAGATAAGGTCAAAGGATCAGATGCCACAAAAGAGTTAAAAGGTCAGAGAGGATGTCACCTTTCTGCTTTCTGGGGATGAGAGGACTGGATGTCGATCCTCCAGCTGGTCACAGGAAACAGGAAGTGAAGAGAGAAGAGAAAAAAGCCCCAGGGGACCCAGGCAAATGGAATAAAGTCAATTTTGAAAAGAGGTTAGTGCAAGAGATATAAAGCCAGAGAGGAGTGGATGCATGAGGTTTTATGTGGCAAAACTACAAGAGCTTTCCAAGATGGAATTTAGTAATACTATAAAAACAAATTAACTGCTTGTTTATATACATATATATGTGTGTGTGTGTGTGCATGCACGCATGTGCGTGTAAAGTACATTTAAGAAGCTAAATGAAAGCTGTTAAATGTTAACAATTTAATGTTAATCAACCCCTAACACCTGAGCCAGCGCATCAGCGGTTATACCGTTGTATGACAACTGAACCTACCAATGAGCTCTAGGATGCTCCCACTGCGAGCACGACTCTCTGTCTCTTCACTGTAGACGCTGGTTTGTCTGATGTTGCCAGAAGTTATGAGTGTGTGTAGGAGCTCAGGAGGAGGAGTGCGGAACAGCTGTTGAAGAAGCTCCAGAGAGGCAGTCACCACGTTATGGTCATGGTGCTGTGTGTAGTGTAGCGTCAGCTCATACACCTGAGAGAAAACAAACGTACACAGGTGTACTTGCATTCAAATGCATCACTAGACTGTAGAAACTGTGCATGACCACGAATCAACCTTAAAATTTATGAAAGCAAAAAGAAAAGTGAAATAAATATTTATTTCAGCCAATAGGGATGCACACGCCACTGTTTTTCTTTGCGCCGTGTAAAAGCCCAGATAAAAAACCATCAGGTGTAAAACTTTAACAAGTGCCGACCACCACCAGTGCTGTTAGCCTACAGGGTGGAAATTGGGTACTTGCTGGCCGAAGGAGAAGCAGAAATGGAAGCGGAGGAAAGTATGTCTAGAGGCAGGAGGAGAGAATGACGTGGAGGAGTGTGGAAGTGAGGGAAGGAATTTTGAATGTTGGCAGCATGACTGGTAAAGAGAGAGAATTAACTGATATGATGAAGAAAAGAAAGGTTGATTATTTTGTGCGTGCAAAAGACTAGATGGAAGGCTACTAAGGAGAGTAATACCCTGAATGAAGTATGTCAAAAGTGTTTTGGAGATGAAGACAAACTTGTGTCAGATAAATTTGGGGGCAGCTTGAGGAAACACTCTAGAGAGGAGAGGAATAAAAGTGAGGAGAGGTGAAGAAGAAAGTTCAGGAAGGTTGGAAATGGGTGGAGACGAATGGCAGGAGTGATTTGTGATAGACAAGTACCAGTGAGAGTGAAAGGGAGGCTTTACAGGACAGTAGTGAGACCATCTATGTTATATGGGTTGGAGTGGTGCTTATTAAAAGATGGTGGCAGGGTTAAAGATACTAAGTTTTTCGTTGGGTGTGACAATGGACAGGTTTAGTAATAAATATATTAGAGAGACGGCTCAGGTTAGACATTTTGGAAACAGAGTTTTTTTGGACTTGTACAAAGAAGAGACGAAAATTATATTGGGAATATATATTAAAGTTGTAGCTGCCAGGAAAGAGGAATGGATGTTATGAGAGAGGACATGCAGGTGGTCAGTTTGAATGCGGAAGATGCAGAGGGCGAAACAGAAACGGATGATCTGCTGTGGCGAACCCTAAACGGGAGCAGCCGAAAGAAATAGAAGTAGAAGAAGGAGTCGTCCCTTTCAGCAGTGCACTAGTGCAAGGCCATCAGTGCACTCACTGTGCAGCTGCAGCACCTGCATCGCACTTTTACCTGTACGAGCTGTTCAGGTGTAGGGGAGATGTCTGCTTCTTTGCGCATGAGACCAAAGCTGCCCTTCAGGCTGGTGCTAGCATCCTGCTGCTGTAAAAGAGGCATCATGTACCGCAGGGTCAGTAACACCCCCAGAATCAGGTGACTGGAGTGCTCCTCATCCACCGGTACCACAAGAACTGACAAAAAGAGGGGAAGTGAAAAGAAGGGTTCATAAATGAGGAAATTGCTAAAAAGTGAGTCAAGAGTCACAGTTCATTAAAAGCTGAAGAATTTAAGTCTTTAAATCTTCATCTTCTATAAACAAGATATTCACTTTAGAATAAGATGCGAGGAAATAAATACATTAGAGAAAACTCTGAGCCTGTGGTGGCTTTACGGTAAATGCCATACCTAGTAACACGTTTAGGAGCCAGGTGTAAAAGTAGTTTGTTCTGCGCGAGTGCTGACATACACTGACAGCAGAACTGGCAGCTGTGCGCCGAATAGTTGGAGATGTGGACTTCAGATTCGCTACAAAGGCTTTCAGAAGCATCTACACACACACACACAAACACACAATTCTGAGTCCTTAATCACTAAAAAACAACCTTACTTTAATTTACATTTTTGGCTTAAATCACAGCCAGCGTTAAAGTCTTTTTCATTTTCTCAAAACAGTTCTTTTATCCCATACATGTCATTTTCCAAGTCCTAAAACTTACCTAGTTAAGTAGGTTTCACTCACATTGCTCCATACTTTACAATGACAGCAGGTGAGTCATTTTCAAAAAATGTTCCCAAAAATATAAAAGATTTTGTACTTTATTTTGGATGAGATTCTGTGACTTCCATGTACCAAACCTCAAAGTGTAAAAACAACTTTGGCAAATGAATGTTTATTCTTGCCTTTTCATTTCCAAACTTTGGAAAAATATAGTATATTTAGTGTTTAACCTAGTAAGTATATGTAATGCTGTTGCTCTTAAAAGTATTTCCACTAAAGCACTTTACTAGCCACTGTGAACACTGCAACATCACTTTCCCTACAAGAGAGCGAGTGAGGGGAGAACAGAGAAAGTGAGAGCATGCCTCATAAGAGAGAGAGATATCATGGATAATTGAGGCCAATCAGAGACAGTCAGTTTCCACATTTAGAAAATGATGTCACTCTGCTCTCATGACTAGAGTAAGTGTGAATAACTATAGCACCAAAATGTTCTCTGCAAACATAAGACCATATAGCTAGACTTTCTGTATGCACTCAGTACATAACATTAAATGACCATAGCACTGTGGTGGCAGTCATTGACTCAAGAGGTTAAACACAATTTAATCATTTCAGGAAACACCGAAGACAATACAAATAAAATTATTTTGTTCTCAGGTAACCAGTTTGGGTACCTTGATTTCCACATCATTGGCAAAGTGTCCAAGGGCTGCCATAATTTTAGGCATGGAGGAGGCCAATGTTTCCTGTACAGTCTCCTCCTGTCGCCTAGTTATCCGCGTCAGACATGGCAACAGGTTCACCAGATATGGCCTAAACAGGTGGAGAAAACAGGCCAGTTAAATATAACGCATTGTGCAAAAATGTGGAACCAAACCCATATTTTTTAGTTGGAAAAAAAATAAACTGTAAAAAATACTTTTGAATACTTGAATAAAAAAAAAAAAAATTAAAAAAAAAATCAGTGACTGGCTGCAAAATGCTTAAAGATAGAAGGTGGCAAGGTAAAATGGTTCCAACCACTCAGCATTCAGCATTACCAGCTTGTTCATCTGGAATCCTCTGCACCTGTTTCTTCACTGCTCGTTTAGGCTGATTTGGATTCAAGTAGTGTTTAAACACAGAGCTAATTCTGATTCACTGCACTGGAATCAGGAACATACCTGCATTTCTGTGGACGTACGAGGTGAGCAAGCTCAGCAAATCTCCACAGGGCTGCTCGCAGGCTCCGTGAGGCACCGTTCTTAAAGAGCAACAAAAATGGAAAACAGATAAATGACACAAGCAGTGAGTGAATGTTTATACATGTTCATACAATAAAACTGGAAGAGCATCAGTACACCGACAATGGGCAAATAATATAATTTACCCAATGCAAGTTAAGTAATACCCTCTCCATACCTTTTTAATCTCTTTGTAGAGTTCAAGCTGCAGTCGAGGCAAGTTGGAATCCATCAACGCCTACACAGGCAAAAAGGTACAGATAAGTATTTTCTGCTTTTTTTAGACCATGTAAAAATCTTTAAAGACCTTTCAAAAAGAACAGTACAACTATACTCGGGTATAGTTTGCAACAGAACTGAGCATGGGAGGACATACTTTAATAATTTTGTTCAGGCACTCATCTGCCACCATCCGGACATCGGACTCCTTGTCGTCGCTGCACAGCAGAAACATTTCCATGGCAATTCCCAGAAGTTTCTGGAACTCTGGAGAAGTCCTGATAACAGATAAAAGATATTCGACCATTGACAAACCCTTCATTTAATAAAGGCAACATAAACAAATGAAAAACACACAAGAGGGGAAAAGGCACAAAAACTGTGTGTAGTATTGAAAACATGTTTAGCCTCCAATCCACATTCACCTAAATTTAGTCTTAACACATCTTTCTAAACTTGACTTGCCATGAAACTTCAATCAAACCAATACCCATTTGCATTTATGCTATTAACTAGCTTAATTAGTTAACTAATTAATTAATTAGCTATTTGATGTATTATGCTATTAATACCCAAAAGATTTTAGATTTACATCTTTTTTATTAAGCTTTTAAACAATTATTTAGGTTTATTTCTAATAAACAAATCCAAACTGTGGGTTTGCAACAAGCAGTAACCTGCTAACTAACCTATATCACAACTTAACAAATTCATGAAAAACATGCCAAAATACAGAAGATGATGGTGACTAAGAAAAACTTAAATATTCATGCTATAAAATATGCATGCTATTAAACTGCGGCATATCTTGAAATATATAGATATATAAATAATACGGACAACTACACTTCTGCTACTGCTTATATTAGCTACGCTAATATACTTCCACATCATCCCTGGGTAATCTCTGAGAATATTTATAAAAAAAAAAAAAAAAAAAAAAAAAAAAAGGTCCTTAATTTCTCAGCAATAGACAATGGGATTATTTTAAGCCCTGTAAATAAGAGATGTTCAATATCCTTGATTGTGTTGTCTTATGAAAATTAATTCAAAAGTGATCAAACATGAAGCACACAAATTACCAGGTTATTAACAAAAATCATGCCATTACTTCAGCATACCTCAGAGATTGTGCTACAATGTTTTCGCATATCGTCAAACAATGAGTCACTCGATCCTTTTTGGTTGTAGCTAGTTCTTTTTTCCTAAAAAAGAGAAGAAAAATCATTTGTAACACGCATATTACATGTGTAGAGATATTGTGTTTCTATAAGCGTATTCAGAAAAAGTCACAAAGAATGGTACAATGATGTGAAACATGTCTCACAGTGAAAATAGGCTGAGCGCACAATAATCTCATTATGACACACCAGAGCAGCTCAGTGTGCAGCTTCACTCCCCAAGAAATAGTGAGAGCAAAGCTGGGTGATTAGAAAGAAAAGAGAGTGCAAAACAGTGCACAGTGGTACATTACTGAAATTAGGGCTGCACGATGTGGGCAAAATTCTAGCATTGCTGTCGTTATATTACTGTATATTGTGACCATGAGTTATATGTTAAAAATGGAAACAAAAAAGAACCAATTATAACGAATGATAAACGAATGAAAATGAAGCAAAATACAGATCTGGGCCAAGAGGGTGCAGAATCTCTTAGGGTTAAAAATGGATAAGAAAAAAAAACTGTGAAGCTTAAGTTGCCTAATTAACTTAGCCTGCTATGTGAAATCCCTCCTTTTAACTTCCTTAAAAATACTGATGGGTTTTAGGTTCATTTGCATATTACATTGACCAATATCACATAATGATGAACAGACAATATATTGTAGCTGATATGATGAAGTAAGGCCAGGGGTATTTACATTGTTTTACCATGGTGTGAATAGAAAAAGAAATGGGGTAGGTGTTATCCTGAAGGAGAAGTATAGCAAAAGTGTTTTGGAGGTTAAGAGTGTCAGACAGGGTGAAGAGTTTGAAGTTGGACATTGAAGGTGTGATAATGAATGTTGTTAGTGCTTATGCCCCACAAGCTGGTGAGATGGAGGAGAAAGAAGAATTCTGGAGTTAGATGAAGTGATAAATTGTGTACCCAGGGGAGACAGAGTGGCGATTTGTGCAGATTTTAAAGGACATGTTGGTGAAGGTGACGAAAGGTGACAAAGGTGATGGGTAGGTATGGTGTCAAGGAAAGGAATGCTGAAGGTCAAATGGTTGCAAATTTTGCAAAAAGGACAGAAATTAAAACATACTCACAAATGAGCAGAGCATGTTGAGCAAATGCAAAGAGTACTTTGAGGAGCTAATGAAGTAAACAAGAGAACGATTGGATGATGTGAGGATACTGAACCAGGAAGTGCAGCAGATTAGCAAGATGGAAGTAAGAGCAAGGATGAAGAGGGTGAAGGCTGTTGGTCCAGATGGCATAACTGTGAAAGCATGGAGGTGTTTAGGTGAGATGGCAGTTGGGTTTTTGACCAGATTATTTCACACAGCTTTGGAAAGTAAGCCTAAATTGTAGAGATGTGTACTGGTACTGATTTTCAAGACTAAGGAAGATGCACAGAGCTACAGTAACTATAGAGAGATAACTTTCATTTTCACTTCATAAAGCTGATCAGCCACAGCATCAAGTTGTTTAGGATATGTAATGGGACAGTGTGACAGTGGGGACATCTGCAGCTAGAGTGACAGATGCATTTAAGATAGAAGATTGGATTACATCAAGGATCATCACTGAGCTTATTCTTGTTTACAATGTAATGGACAGGTTGACAGATGAGGTTGGACAGGAGTCCCTGTGGACTATCATGTTTGTTGATGATCTTGTAATCTGTAGCAAGAGTAGGGAGCAGCTTGAGGAGACCCTGGAGAGGTGGATGGAGGTGGAGATATGCTCTAGAGAGGAGAGGAATGAAAATGAGTAAGAAAAATACAGAATACATGACTGAACAAAAGGGAAGAAAGTGGTTATGATGCAGGCAGTAGAGGTGACAGGAATTTAAATACATGGGTTCAACAGTTGAGGGTAACTGAGTGTGGAAGAGAGGTAAAGAAGAGAGTGCAGGAAAGTTGGAATGGGTGCAGACGAATGGCGTGAGCGATCTGTAAAGATAGGTACCAACGAGAGTGAAAGGTAAGATTAACAGGTCAGTAGTGAGACCAGCTATGATAAACTGGTTGGAGACAGTGGGGCTGACAAAAAGAAAGGAAGCAGAGCTGAGGGTGACAGAGTAAAAGATGCTGAGATTTATGTTTGGTGTGATGAGGATGGACAGTATTAGAAATTAAATATGCTGGAGGGACAGCTCAGGTTGGACATTTGGAGGCAAAGTAAGGGAAGCAAGATTGTGCTGATTTGAACAAGTGCAGAGGAGAGATGAGAATTATATTGGGAGGAGGATTTTGAAAATGGACGGTTTGTATGAGGAAGATGCAGAGGACCAGAAGAAATGTAAATGGATGACCCACTGTGGCGACCTCTAAACGGGAGCAGCCAAAAGAATGAGAGGAGTCCAGCCTTACATGCAGCCTTGACTATCATTGCAACATGCAATCAAAACCCAAATCAGTAAATACATCATGCTGAAAACTATCAAACACCCAACTACATTTCATCTACATTTCTGAGCAGCAGTTTCAAATCACTGTTTAAGCACTTCCAAGACAATGCTTTCAACTACTAGGTTAATTAAAATTGTTTTATTTTAAAATGCATTTGAGAATTTAAACCCTAATCCTTTCTTTCCCTGGTTTTAGTCTCATCCATATTATTACAATGCATATTTAAGCAAGGTACCAATATGTGTTCTACCAAGTACACAACTCCATTGCACTGCCTCCAGTAAAGATGTAAGCAGGTTAACTAACATTAACTTGAGCAATGATTCCCACCTCCACTCCTGTAATCCACTTGCACTCATCTTGTCCTGCCCTTACATCCCTGATCCTTCTACCGAATGACTACATCATTAGTTAATTGAAGTCCAAGCCTGTGCACTGAGGGCAGACTAAAAGACTGAAAAATAACTACTCAGCTAGCAGGCAAAAGAGAGTCAGCATAGGGCTCCTCATTTATGACAAAAATCAATCTCAATTATTTTAGTCGAGCCTGAGATCACGAGTATTTAAGACAATCATTCATTGTGTTTGGAAACATATGCATTTATTTAAATTTATTTTTCAAATTGTGGACTTAACATCAACTAAAAATGTTCTTTTTCTTTGGTGCTGTCTCCTCACAGCGTCCTGAGTGTTCATGGGTTCGACTCCCAGGTGGGACGTCCTGTGTGTCTGCATGCTCTCCCCATGTCTGAGTGAATTTCCTCCAACAGTCCAGACATCCACGTCAGCGGGATGCAACATACTATAGTAGACTGGCAGCCTGACCACGGTGTTACCCCACGTGTCGGCCTACGGCAGCTGGAATAGGCTTCATCACCTCTGTAACCCCACTCAGAATAAGCCGTTACGATAATGAGTGAACTTTAAACTCAAACAATTCTTAAAAAAAAAGAAAAATGTAAGAAAACATTAATAATTAATTCATTATCAGAACCACTTTTCTGACTAGGGTAGTGGGTGGTGCTGGAGGCAAAAGGTGGAAAAACACCCTGGACAGATCGCTAGTCCATCAAAGGGACAACGAGCTGGTGTCTTAAATATCTTTAAGTGGTTCGTTTAGACGTATTCAATAACCTGTAAGTGCAATCTAATCTGAAATAATGTATCAATTTTTAAGAAAATTTAAATTGAATATCAAAATCACTGAGTAATCACATTAAATAATGATCTGCATATTGAAAATGATCAGATTATTGTAGGAGACTGCCCTTGTCATTAGAAGACAGACGTCACTCTAGACATGAGTATCTGAGCAATGCTGTAAAAGAAAAGTCCCTTTTAAATCATGCTGCTACAACTTTAACCTTGAGCTGCTTCTCACTTTTGTTTCTCTGGTCATTTGCTGCTCTTAATACACATTTAGCACATCTAGTATTCAAGTCTTGAATTTAGTAGAACCCATCCATAATGCCCATTCAGGAGTGGAATAATGCCCATTTCTGTTCCATATTTCTTTTCCAAGTGTAAATGTTGTACCTTTGAGGGCAAATTTAAACTGCCTGTACCTTGATGTCCAAATCGTAACCAGGATTCAAATTCGATTAATTGAGCAGCCCTCAGTCAGATTCGTTCACTCTGACAGAAGCAGGGGTTTGAGGCCGTTTCTAACAGCACACGCTTGATTTAATGCACCTGTTTATTACAGGACTGAAGCTTAGCCGGTCTCAAAGCCCTGACAACTTCGCGAGGAAAGGAAAATGCTAAGCTAACGTTGTCAACAGTCACCGAGGGGTCCCGTGGAGACCTGTCAGTCCCTTCACTCACTGTTTCTGGACGAGCTCCTCGGCTGACAGGGGGCCTTGCTGCTGCTGGAAGGACTTGAGCGACTCGAAGGCCTTCATCAGCTTCTCCATGGTGGCCATTTTCTGGGGAGCGCGGACGGCCGGTCCGGGCTCTCCAGCCCGCGGGGCTTGCTAGTGTTTACTAGCGCAAAGCTAGCTGGTGTTTACTAGCGCGAGGCTAGCCAGCTTTACGGGTTCCAGGGGGCGAGCGCTCGGCCAGATTTAACCCCAGACAGCTCGACGCGGACGGTCGCAGCGAGCGAGGTCCGTTAAGGCCGTTAGAGTACTCCGGGACGTTGGGAATGTCAGTGGCTTCGGGAAAACGGTCAGAGACCGAGGCCGAGAAACCGTCGGATTTCTGGAGCCATCTTTGAAACAGCTCGTGGAACACTCGTCAAAATAAAAGTCATGCATAAATCCATTCGGTAACAGGTCCGGTTCGGTGTTGTGTTGTTATTATTATTATTATTATTAGCAGTAGTAGTAGTATAAGTAGTAGTATTAATAATATTAGTAGTAGTAGTATTGTCGTCGTTGTTGTTTAAGGACTTGCAGTTATATATGTCAATATTTGCTGCTTAATTGTATACTTTAAAAGTGGCTTTTTCATTAATATTTGCTTTCAGAATTTCCTACTACTTGGCCCTTAGAGCGAGATCATTTTGGGGCAGTTTCTTACAACTGGTTTAATGCTTGCAGAAACTGACCACTGCGGGGTGGCAGTATTATTTTCACTACAGGTCTGTAAAATGTATAATGTACACTGAAACACTCCCACCCCGAGACATAGTAAAGCAAGAGGGTTCGAAAATCGGCGTGCGCATGCGCATTGGTGATTGGCAGCAGCTGGTGTCCGGTAACGGAAAACAGGCAGAACACATGTGAAAGCATGACGGTGAGAGAACTTTCATCAGAAATATCGCGATCGCGGCGCTATTAAGAAATGCTTGGCTAAAAGAAAAAATCTACGCCAAGACCTTGTTAATGAAAAAAAAAACCAAATATATATGAATCAAAAGTCACTTGCCCACTTAAGTGTAGATAAAATTTTATTATTACAGTAATATTATTATTTGTTGGTGTTGTTGCAAATGTTAAATATAATATAAAAGTATATAATATCAATTATATAATTATATGCAATATATTACTTGAAATATTATAATTATATATATATATATATATATATATATATATATATATATATATATATATATATATATTATATATATATATATATATAGTTATATATATATATATATATATATATATATGAAGTGGACAAGTTTTCCTAGGAGACTGGAGTGTGATAAACTGTCCACTAGTAACTGTGTGTGTGTGTTTGTGTCTTCTCCTGTGATGGACTGGATGAATGTATGAGGGTGGGGGTGGTGGGGCTCCACTACTAGCCTCATATTAAACTCATCTGAGTTATCCAGCAGATAATGTGAAACACATAAGGGTTTTATTAGTATCCAGCATAATATTGTTACTATTTGCATCCAGCGGTTAGATTAGCTGTCCTACCACAAGCTTCCAAAGCGTGAAACATTTGTATAGATGAACAAGTTGAATGTTAAATGTTCATCTATACAAAACAGACTCCTTCCACAATCCATATACATATGATGTGCTTATTTACCAAAGTGCAAAGTTTCTAGTGGTGAGGGAGTCAGCCACAGGATCGGAAGATTGTTCAAACCCCTTACAAATAGGTTGCCCTGAGGTACCCTTGAGCAAGGTACTGTCCCCGTCACTGCTCCCCAGACACTTTCATAGCTGCCCCTGCTGCACACAGTGTGTGCTTGTGTGCATAAATGTAAAGGTCCAATTTGTTGTGGTTCACTGTGTGCTGTGCTGTGTGTTCTCATAATGACAAGAATAGTCACTTTCACCTTTCTTTCTTTCTAAAAAGGAAGAGATGCTATTTAAAAAAAAAAATTTTTTAATTCTTTTTATTTCTCACAAATCCAATTTTTTGAAGACGTACACTGGAAGTCGTTCCATTTAAGACTATGCTAGATGGCAAAGAGAAACACAGTTTTGGTTTCATTAAAGTTGAAGTTAAGCGATCTTCCATCCAATACCTAAAAAGGGAAGGGATGTGCTATTTATTGCATGCTTGCTCAAAAACCACATTAGAACATTCTCAAATTCTGGGGCCCATATTTTCTCACTTCTCTCAGATCAGCTCATAAAGCCTCTTATAGTAACACGAAGAGTTCAGTCATGTTTTTAAAAAGATATTAAAATTGTATTTTAACAAATATCAAACAGTGTCTAAGGACTGTGATGGAGAAACACTGACATAATAGCTAGCTGTCTACCCAATCAGTAGCTTATACCTCTGGACTGCTCATCATGTGCCGTTAAAATTTAGAGCTGGACTGAATTTCCATTACAGTGCAATGAGTTTTATTGTGCATCCTATTCATTAGACAGCAGCTGTGTGCAGAGTCGTGGGCAATCATTGTGAGCCAGAACATGGGCAGCGGTGGCTTAGTGGTTAGGGAGTTTACCCCAGGATTAGAAGGTCATTGGTTTAAATCCCAGAGCAGTAGGTTGCCCTGACCTGCCCTTGAGCAATGTACTGTCCCCATCACTGCTCCTTGGGCACTTAAATAGCTGTCCCCTGGTGTGTGTGGGTGAAAATCTGAGGATAGATTTTGTTGTGGTTTACTGTGTGCTGTGTTTCACAAGGACTTTTTTTTTTTTTTTTTGCAAATGAGAGGTTTTACTGGGTGGTTGCTAATTTCGACACGCATTCAGTCTATATTCAAACTACAACTGAAAGGTGTGTCTTATGAAAATAACTTCTAAACCATAACCAATAAAGTGTAGAGGAGCTTAATGGCCTATTATTTATTATACAAATATTTAGGGCCTAGAAAGATGATCCTATTGTGTGGCCGCAAGTTAGTATGGCAGAAAGATAGAGTAGTAAAGTTGTGACCAAAAGTTAATCAGGTGGAACAGATTACTACAAATGGTATTTAAGGTATCCCTAAATCCTCCAACAGGATCTCATTCTCTTATGAATACACCTTTTTTGTACTTTAAATATGGAAGGTGATTGTAACGTATGGTCATGAACTTGTAAGGTGTGAAGCAATGATTAAACTGTTGATCTCGGTTATGTCGCTACGAAGAGGAGTCCTAGAGGGCAATAATGTTGCTTGTTCATGTGTCTGATGTAACAGAATTGGCAGAACCTCCACCAAATGACTTCAGCCAGAACATAAAGCAGCCAGAAGTTGGCAAGGTGAGTTCTTTGCATCACTGTGCATGTTTTAACCCTTATTACAAGAAACCACTTACTGATCTCTGTCTCTTACCCCGGGGTTTCTGTTGTGTTATCCACCCATTTCCAAACTCCCTCTGTTTCAGCATCAGCTAATAATCCATACCTCTTGGAGAAACCTGATACGAACATCTGGCACACATAACACACATGTGCCATGTTATCATCTCTCTCTCTCTCTCTCTCTCTCACCTGCTCCTCCCTGCTGTTTATGATCACTGGTAACAGCGCCCATCTTTCTGCAGTTCTGTCTGCCTCGTCCAGCTTTTGCTTTTTCAGCAGAAATGTAGTAAATGCTGTAGTTGAAATACTTCCAACCTTGTCAATATAGATAAAACGACAGAGGTGGAAATGTTAACAGAGGCAAGGCTTTCACATTAATAATAACACACACTTACACATTTGGCAGAAACTCTTATCCAGAGCAACATGTGTCAGAGCCTTGTATTTTTTCAAAAGAAATATGTATCCACACCAAAAATCCCACAACTGCAATTTTGAAAAACGTTTATGGTTGTGAAATGAATTAGAATTTCTGATGATCAGGGGAATTTCGCTCCACTACTTGTGGCCTGAGACTGAGAAGAGTCATAATGTATGTTTTTGTCCCTTTGAAAGGGTCTGGCTGAGCTTGATGTGGGGCTGAGCTTGATGTTTAAAGAGGAAGTTGAGACCTGTGGTTTGATCATTGCGGAATGGTAAGATCGGCTGGTCATTTTTAGCTTCGTATTCCAGCATGAAGGTTTAAGGTCAATTTAATGGAGGCAGCCAGTGATGACTAGTGGAGTGATTTGATTACAAATATTATTATCACTTTTATATATTTTCTAAGTTATTTTATTCTACTCTAATATACATGTTACATGCTTGTGTGGAAAGTTGGAAATATTATTAAAAAAGAAAAAGTAAAAATTTGCTGACCCAAATCAGTTAACTTTTTAATACATCTCTTGTTCTCCCTCCGTGAAAGGTCATTAGCTGTAGTGAGGTTGTTGTTTCTGGTCTGTAACTGGTCTTTCTCCATCATCAGATAATTGATAATGTGTTGTAGATGCTCTTTCTCCGTAGTGAGCTTGATTGATAGCATGATGATGGTAACTGCTTGCAGGACACACAGTAACCCCATACATACTGCTGATGTTCTCCAACACCTGCTCAGTTTTGATCGACCTTCGGAAAAAAAACAACCCCCAGACACACACACACACCCACACACACACGGGGCACATTCTGGAGACAAATTAACCAAATTAACCAGCAGATGTTTCTACCTTTTTATTGAGTTACTGCTACTATGTTTCATTAAATAATTAATAGTATGTGATAAACAATTTGTAGCATGATTGTACTATTTTATTATTATTTTATACAATTATTTTATGTTCATTAATACCAGAGAAAACTTCTGAATACTGTAAAAGCAGTGTTCAGTACATCATAGAATTAGTATTTACCAAAAATATTCTGCATTACAGCTAGTGTGAGAAATAATTAAATGTAAACTTGCTTGGATTATGATATCAAAAAAATGAAACGTTGGATTTACTGGAAATTCTTTCGTTGTTTTATACTTATATATGAGACCCTCATCACAAGTCACATGTTTAAAAGCTTTACAAATTGTTCACAATCAAGTAAATCACTTATAATGTTTGTTTATATCATATTCAGTTAAGAAATAAAAATCAAAAAATGCCACAATAGTCTTTAATGTCAATCTACTAGAATGTTGCCTTTAAATCAGCTGCTCACACACTTCAGGTGATTTATAAGTCTATATATATATATATATATATATATATGGCAAATCCAACTCATTGTAATGAAAGTTTTTCCTCTTCAACAACTGTGTGCGTGCAAGCTGTTTAGCAAGTCAGCAGGTCACACCAAATAGTTGATTTGATTTAGATTTGCTTTAGTTTATTCACTGCATTTTGTTGATTGGATGAAAATAAATGATTAACACTTCCATTTTTGAAAGGATTCTTTGTTTACAGAATTTTTCACACCTGCATAAAACTTGCACAGCATCATGTATATGTATATATATATATATATATATATATATATTATTTATTTATATTTATATTCAGTTGATTATATGTCTTCCTGCATCTAAAATTTTCATTTCAAATTCAAATTTCATTTGAATAAAAATGTCAAATGAAACTAAATACATATATTTTTTTTATATTCACTTTGGGCAAACGCTGTTGGTGGAACAAAACCTTGTATACTTTTTTATGAAAATGAAAGCTGTTTTTAACACTGTGCCATTTTGTTTTTATAAAACAGACCAACAGAATATCAATGAACATCAATAGATCTAAAATCTAAATTTATTTTATTTTATTATTTTTTTTAATATAGAAGTTTTTGCTCTGAGAGTAATAAAGTGAATATTTACACATTTTGAATATACGTATCACTGCAGGTTAATTAATTCTGTTTCCATTATGAAAAGTGAAATAGTTACAGTAAAGGGACATTCTGTTCACAAAGTTGTCCAACATTGATACAGGATAAAGTAAAGACTTACGGCTGATAGAAGGTGTAAAGGCCTCTGTCCTCCTTCTGGCCTGAACATCATAGATGGTTGCAGACATTTCAGAATCAGATGTTTATAAGAGCTCGTATTCATTTGTGCATCAGTGGAAAGCACAGGAAGACTGTGGTTAGTATATGCAGGGGGCATGTGGTTGCAGGTTGTATTGCTCAGGCAAAGCCTAATGCGTATAGATGTATAAAGTGAAAATGAAAGTGAATATTTGCGTCATTGTGAAAGACAGCACAGCACAAAATGAGCCACAATGAAATGTAAACTCACACCAGTGCAGTAGGGGGCAGCTATCTAAAATGCCCGGGGAGCAGTGATGGGGACAATACCTTGCTCAGGGGTACCTCAGGGCAGCCTACTGGGGCCAACTTCTTAACAACTAGGCCACCATTGGACAGTTGTGTTTTGCTCTTTCTTTCCCGATGAACAGAAGTGCACTTATGCAGCAGAGGTGAGTAAAGTATCATAAGAATAAACAAAGTTCCAGTTCCCTAAAACTGCAGTGTAACATTTTACAGTCAACATTTATCAGCCTTGGGAAGATGATGTGGCCCATATATTCATATATACATGTATTTACACTACCAGTCAAAAGTTTTAACACCCCAATTTTTCCAGTTTTTAACTTTTTACGGTGTAAAACCTTTGCTAAATCAATATGCAGACAATGAAACAGACTTCCGTGTATACACTAAAATGTCTAAACTTTTGACTCTTCAACGTAGCCACCTTTGGAAGATATAACAGCTGAACACACTCATGGCATTCTTTCTACAATGGAAATCAAGTATTCTTCAGAAAGTTCTTCCCAACTCTGTTGCAGAAATTCCCATAAATGTGTGGCACTTGTAGGTTGCTTTGCTTTCACTCTTCTTTCCATTTCATCCCAAACCAGCTCGATGGGGTTTAAGTCTGGAGGCTTTGCTGCCACTTCATTTTTTCAAGCTTACCATCTTTTCCTAAGGTAGTTCTGGCATAGCTTGGACTTCTGAACTGCATTGCAAGGCAGAATGCTGTGGTAGCTGTTTTGGTTCAGCCTCCCACTCTGTACAAGTCTCCAACCCTGGATCCAATAAAAGAGCTCCAGACCCTCATGCCTCCTCCTCCATGTTAAGCATTTGATGTCACACACTGAGGAACCATCTTTTCACCTACTCAACAGTGTACAAAAGCCCTGTGTGATGAATCTGTGAGATGTCAAAATTTGATTAATGGGTCCATAACACGTTCAATTAGTCTTGTTTCATGCCCCATGCAAGCCTCTTTTACTTATTCTGATGTCACAGCAGTGGCTTTCTAGCTGCAACTTGACCTGTCAAACCTGCAACACGAAGTCTTCTCTTTACACTTAAAACTGAAACTTGCTTAGTACGACCGTTATTAAGCTGTGATTGAAACTGTCGTCTGAGAGGCTGTCACTTTGGGTCTGCCAGACCTCTTCCTGTTTCCCCTTTTCTGAGTGCCCTTTGATGGTGAAAAAGACTGTCCTCTGTAGAAAAGATCTTCACCTTTTTTACGTGTTATTATGGTCTGTCTCTCCTCCATTTCTATTGACTTTTTTCTTGCCATTTTTATGTGCACTACTTTCTGCAGTTCAACACTGTTCAAATAATGCTCATGACGGTGTGGTTCTACAGTGTGTTCCAGCACCTACTTTTATGCAGAGAGATCAAACTCCATTACTTTAAGTTTAAGTTAACTAATTTCTTGTTCCCTGAAAAAGGCCTTTATGTATAATTCTGAAATGTACAATATTTTCCAGTTTTGGGCAATCTTATCTATTTTGAACCTCTGACTTTTCAAAACTTACTTTTGTACCATTTTGAGCTATTCATTGATATAAATAAAAGATACCACATCATCTTCCCATGTGTATATATATATATATATATATATATACACTTGAATAAATTCCTCAGTTCTTCCCTACATGATCCACAAACCAGCCCCTCATCCCTCAACACACAGTGAATCACCGCTGCATTTAACCCATGCACTCAAACATCATGCAGCAGGGGGCAGCTATTGAAAGTGCCCAGGGAGCGGTGACAGGGACGGTACCTTGCTCAAGGGTACCTCAGGGCAACCTACTGGTGAGGGAATTGAACCCACAATCTTCCGATGCACACAATCTTCTGGGGCAACTCCCTAACTACTAGGCCACCACTGCCCCTTTAAGAGTTTATCATGCTTTCTTCTTTTTAAAATTTGGTAATAAGACAATTCTTCTTCACTCCTCTCAGTTTGCAAGATTGCGTTAAACATTCTGGAACTCAACTTCCATCTTTCCTTAACACCTCCATGTTTCCACCGGTATATCACCTGAACCAACAGCCTTTCCATTCTTCATTCTCTGCTGCACTTCCTGGTTCAGTATCCTCACATCATCCAATCTCTTCTCTCTCTTGTGCACTTCATTCATCAGCACCTCAAAGTATTCCCTCCTTCTCAACAGGCTCTGCTTACTTGTGATTATGTTTCCATTTCTTTCCTTTATCTCCCTGCGCTCCTAGCTCTGTCCTTAGCCATTCAGTACATAGTTGAACACTCAAAGATCCTTGAATTTTTCTTTCATGATAGCAAACAAAGTTTGAGTATACACACATTTATAGCACCATATTCCACAACTGTTCATAGACACACAGGTGCTGTATAGTACAGTGAAAAATATCAAGCCACCCTTCATTCCTTCATATTTTGCTTACAAATCGTCAGATTGGATTGCATTTTGTAATGTATTGTTGAGGAATAGTTCTTTAGGGTTTTTGAAGGACAACATTTTTGGCCCTCATTTTCAGTGCAGTTTCTGTACCTGACCAGCTTCAGAGGCAGAAGCAGTGTGGGGCCATCTTGAGATAATGGAACAAAAACCAGGCAACCGACATCACAAGAAATGCACTGGAATGCTTACAAAATACTGACTTTAAAGCTGGTAAGAATTCTACAAATTATGTTTGTCTTATTTACTGTATTTATATGTGTTTGCTCATACTGCAATAAGTAACTGCACCCATTGTCTCATTTCCTTGCAAAGTCTAAAGCAGGGGTCACCAACACGGACAGGATGCTCTCAAGGGCCACATGAGTCGCCCGCGGACCTGTTCTAAAATTAGCAGCAGCAACTCACCAGTGAGCAGCATCTAAAAGTTGCTATTCTTCTTTAATCACATTTGCATTTACATAGATTTGAAAATGACAATATCTAAAAAAAAGCATTTAAAACATGTTTCTTACACATGAAGTTTAGATAAGTGCAGGTAAAATCTGTTCTGTTCTAGTTCAACTGGTAGCCCTTTGTACGGCTCAGTACACGTGAAGTGGCTCTCAGTTTCAAAAAGGCTGGTGACCCCTGGGCTAAAGAAATAAGTTGTTCAAGACTTTCACAGCACTGTAAAGCTTTAAAACAAAAGGTGGCGCCATTGCCACACAATGTGACACAGAAACCAACTTTCTTGTGAGCTGTGTTCTCAGCTACTTATTTCTGTTATTTGATGTTAAAGTTATATTGCTGAAAACACTACTTTAGCAGGGATGTTTTGGTGAAATAAATAATTAATTTATCCTGTTGGGTTGGTGCTGTTTAATGAGACTTTCAGGGCAAAGATGGTAACATTCATCCATGTAAAGTATCCAAAGGTATGAGAAAGTATGAGAAGGTGCAAAGCCCATACATTACTTATGATGTGCCTTCTTTCACCACCTGTGTGTCAAATAAAAGAGAAGTCTACTCTGATACACAAACTTTTGTCCATTTGTGTAAGATGTACTAGTAAAGATCTTCCAGTCTATTTTCCATTTTTTTTGTGAAAAAGATTGTTTTTACACATTATTTATCATTTAGGACAGGTTTTGAATCCATCTGATCTACATTCTGTGATGTTTTGTAGCTTAGTGGTAGAAGGTAACTGAACTAAAGTTTGTAATATTACACAACATGTCTGCTTTTCAAATAAGGAGGTTTAAACTCACAAAACATTTTTCTAATAGGCTTATTTAGGAGGGGCTTTAATTCTTTGGAAGGAAGCTCTTATGCATCACACACAAATCAATACATTGCTTGAACTGGCTTGGACATGGACTACTTTACATTGTATCAAAGTATCATATCTTCAGTGTTGTCCCATGAAAAGATATAATAAAATATTTACAAAAATGTGAGGGTTGTACTCACATTTGTGAGAAACTGTATCATTTGATCCCAATCAAATTAATCCGAGCTTGAGTTCCCAGGAAGGTGGGGTTCTTTATGTTGTATATTTATCTAAGTATAAATATAATATAGCAGTAATACTTATAGTAATATAAGTTTTTATATTCCTACATATTTATATATATCATCTTTAATTATCAAAGATTTTAATCTTTCATTTTTATTCTTTCTATTCTTTTGAAACTTTCCTTTTTGTTTCTTCATTTTAAAAAATGTTCTTAGTATTTTTTCTTGTATTTTATTATGAAATAATATGAGAACAATCATATGAGAACACACTCATGTGTTCACATCACCTCTCCTTTGTTGGATAGCAGCATCAGTTGAATGACATTGATACACAATGTTTTTATGTTATACAACAAAAAAGTTATAACATATGCTGCTACAGTGTACCTGGTTTTATTTCGCATTTCTGGTAAAGGAGCATGATTGTGGAAAATGTCCTTGAACTCAATTTTTGCAAAGTTACAGTAAATAAAAAAAATAAATGCATTTATTGTGTCAAGAATCTATAACAGTACACATTCAATTGTTGTTTATTCTGATTTTTATTACCTGGTATTGATGACACAGAGACCCTGCAAGCTTCTAGATAATTAAAACATTTGAGTTTTATTGAAGTGACTAAAACACGCCTGCTATTTAAATCAAACCAACACTGCTCTTACTGAACACATGTGAGTATTTGCATATTAAAGTGTCCCCAGCTGGTGTTCCAGTCAGTAGTGGGAATGAAATAGCATAGATTGATCAGTATATTTGCTGGATTACCTGATTGTATAAGAAATCTGTTAATTTAAAAATTAACAGAGCAGTGGTGGCCTAGTGGTTAGGGCGTTAGCCTCATGATCGGAGGATCGGGGGTTCGAACCCCTTCCCAATAGGTTGCCCTGAGGTACCCTTGAGCAAGGTGCCGTCCCTGTCCCGCTCCTCCCTGCAATGGGCTGGCGAACTGTCCAGGGTGCGTCCCCCGTCCTCGCCCTGTGTGCGCTGGGTTGGACACCAGCACTCCCCCGTGACTCCATTTGGGACAAGCGGCAGATAATGGAGGGATGGATTAAGGCAGTGGAAGATAAATTTTTCTATAAAAATTCAAGAAGACAATCTTTAATGTGTCTGTCTGAAGTAATGGCATAACATTAGAAATAAATAAAATGTTTGCTTTTAACCATTATTTATTGTTAATTAACTGCATTCAATTAATACATTTATAACTGCATTTCATCGGCCCTGTATGTCATGGTTGGGCTTCATGTTTGGTGCAGTAGAGGGCGCTGTGTTCTGACTGAGCACACCTGAGCTCATGAAGGCACAGGTGTGCTTCATTGGGGCTGCTATTTAAGCCCCAGTGAGTCAGAACAGAGCATGGTTCATTCACTAGGCGAAGCCTTACAGTAAATGGTGGTGTTTTAGTTCCATGTATCTTTACTTTATGACTATGGATAATAAAGTTATGTTCTGGACCACTGGCTCTGCATTGACGTCCTACCCGCACCCCGCCACTGTTACACTGTACCTGTATTGTGCTTAGTGTCAAAGCTGAATCAAATCAAATTAAATTGAATCAAATCATACCTAATTTAGTTTAATTTTGTAAAATGTGCTCTTTGGGCACGTCCTGGGGGAGGTGGGGGACATTGAGTCTGAATGGACTATGTTCCACGCCTCCATTGTCAAGGCGGCTGACCGAAGCTGTGGCCGGGAGGTGGTCGGTGCCTGTCGCGGTGGCAACCCTAGAACCCGTTGGTGGACACCAACGGTGAAGGATGCTATCAGGCTGAAGAAGGAGTCCTACCAGGCCTTTTTGGCCAGTGGGGCTCCGGAGGCAGCTGATAGATACCGACAGGCCAAGCGGAATTCGGCTCTGGTGTTTGCTGAGGCAAAAACTCGGGCATGGGAGGAGTTTGGAGAGGCCATGGAGAAGGACTTCCAGACAGCTTCGAGGAAATTCTGGTCCACCATCCGGCGTCTCAGGAGGGGAAAGCAGTGCACAGTCAACACAGTGTATAGTGGGGATGGTGCGCTGCTGACCTCGACTCGGGACGTTGTGGGTCAGTGGGGGGAGTACTTTGAAGACCTCCTTAATTCCACCAACATGCCTTCCGAGGAGGAAGCAGAGCCTGGGGACATAGAGGTGGACTCTTCCATCTCTGGGGTCGAGGTTGCCAAGGTGGTCAAAAAGCTCCTTGGTGGCAGGGCTCTGGGAGTGGATGAGATCCGCCCAGAGTTCCTCAAGGCTCTGGATGTTGTAGGACTGTCATGGCTGACACGCCTCTGCAACATCGCATGGACATCGGGGACGGTGCCTCTGGATTGGCAAACCGGGGAGGTGGTCCCCCTCTTTAAGAAAGGGGACCGGAGGGTGTGTTCCAGCTATCGAGGGATAACACTTCTCAGCCTCCCGGGGAAAGTCTATTCAGGGGTCCTGGAAAGGAGGGTCCGTCGGATAGTCGAACCTCGGATTCAGGAGGAGCAGTGTGGTTTTCGTCCAGGTCGCCAAACAGTGGACCAGCTCTACACCCTTAGCAGGGTCCTGGAGGGTGCATGGGAGTTTGCCCAACCAGTTTACATGTGCTTTGTGGACTTGGAGAAGGCATTCGACCGTGTCCCTCGGGGGCTCCTGTGGGGGGTACTCCGGGAGTATGGGGTATCGGATTCCCTGTTAAGGGCTGTCCGGTCCCTGTACAACCAGTGTCAGAGCTTGGTCCGCATTGCCAGCAGTAAGTCGGACCTGTTGCCGGTGAGGGTTGGACTCCACCAGGGCTGCCCTTTGTCACCGATCCTATTCATAATTTTTATGGACAGGATTTCTAGGCGCAGCCAGGGCGTTGAGGGGGTCCGGTTTGGTGGGCTCAGGATTGGGTCACTGCTTTTTGCAGATGACGTTGTCCTGTTGGCCTCATCATGCCGTGACCTTCAGCTCTCTCTGGATCGGTTCGCAGTCGAGTGCAAAGCGGCTGGGATGAGAATCAGCACCTCCAAATCTGAGGCTATGGTCCTCAGTCGGAAAAGGGTGGAATGCCCTCTCAGGATTGGGAGTGAGACCTTGCCCCAAGTGGAGGAGTTTAAGTATCTCGGAATCTTGTTCACGAGTGAGGGTAAAATGGAGCGGGAGATCGACAGGCGGATCGGGGCAGCTTCTGCAGTGATGCGGGCTCTGCATCGGTCCGTCATGGTGAAGAAGGAGCTGAGCCAGAAGGCAAAGCTCTCAATTTACCGGTCAATCTACGTTCCCACCCTCACCTATGGTCACGAGCTGTGGGTAGTGACCGAAAGAACGAGATCGCGAATACAAGCGGCCGAAATGAGTTTCCTCCGCAGGGTGTCAGGACTCTCCCTTAGAGATAGGGTAAGAAGCTCAGTCATCCGGGAGGGGCTCAAAGTAGAGCTGCTGCTCCTCCGCATTGAGAGGAGTCAGATGAGGTGGCTCGGGCATCTGATTAGGATGCCCCCTGGACACCTCCCTGGTGAGGTGTTCCAGGCACGTCCCACCGGAAAGAGACCCCGGGGAAGACCCAGGACACGCTGGAGAGACTATGTCTCTCGGCTGGCCTGGGAACGCCTTGGGATCCGCCCGGAGGAGCTGGAAGAAGTGGCCGGAGAGAGGGAAGTCTGGGCATCCCTGCTGGAGCTGCTGCCCCCGCGACCCGACCTCGGATAAGCGGAAGAAAATGGATGGAAATGCTCTTTGGGCTTTTCTGTTTAATGCCACTCCATGCTTCTGCTGTCCACCGGGGCTCTGTCCTGATCCTGACTTTGTGTTGAGGGTGAAATGTGTGTAATTTCTTACCAGATGTTAACAGCCATTGTGTATTCAGTCTATTGATAAGGAAATGCTACATTTACATACTATGATGTAAGTTCATCCTGCTTGCAACCAATTCATAGGGGCAGCGGTGGCCTAGTGGTTAGGGAGTTGCCCTGGATCAGAAGATTATGGGTTCAATTCCCTCACAAGTTGGTTGCTATGATGTACCCTTGAGCAAGGTACCTTCCCTGTCCCTGTCACTGCTCCCTGGGTGCTTTGAATAGTTGCCCCTGCTGCACATGTGTGTATGGGTGAAACGCAGAGGTTGAATTTTGTTTTGTTACAAATGTAGTCACTTTCACTTTTTTCACTTTCTGCTTGTCTTCACTTCTTGCAATTTTTTGTAAGTTGTTTTGGTTGTATTTTAGTGGGGATATTGTGTGGTTTTACATGTTCAGCAGGAACATAAAACGAATAAATTGAGTTCATGACATTATTGGCAATAGTAGAAAAACATTTAAATTTACATTTGTGGCATTTAGCAGACACTTTTATCCAGAGTGACTTCCATGTCCTAATTACAGGGACAGTCCCCCTGGAGCAATTCAGGGTTAAGGGGCTCAGTGGTGGTAGTACCAGAGATGGGATTCAAACCTGGCACCTCTTAAGCCAGAGGCAAATACCCTACCACTAGACCACCAGCACATCCACAACCACAACCCACCCACCCATCCATAAATAAGGTCCTTCATGACCTAATTTTACTGTAGGAACCTTGAGCAAGGTACCATCCCCGTCACTGCTCCCCGGGCACTTTCAATAGCTACCCACTGCTGCACGGTGTTTTTGTGCATGGGTTAAATGCAGAGGTCCAATTTCGTTGTGGTTCACATGTGCTGTGCTGTGACCTTGCAATGACAACGGTTGTCACTTTCACTTTTTTCACGTTTTTTCTTGCTCTTCAATGGCGTGATTAGCACACCCAGCATGTTAAGAGAGTTTGATAGTGGAGTAATATCACAAGAAAACAGTAATAAAGGTCAGTAATGTTACTGGCAGGTAGGAAAACAGGTTTAAAAGCAATCCTGAAAAGATTATTTTTAAGATCCTCTTTTGTTGGTTCCCTACATTTCTATCTTTCTCCACTGTGTTCTGTGTGTCTCCAGGGCCTGGCTGTTTTAGGACGAACAGAACAGATGCACAGCAAAATGAAGTAACAGCCACTGCTGTAAAGAAGGCAAGGTCAAAAAAAGGTATCAGGAAAAACATCCACAAACATCTCATATACAGCATAAGTAGATGCAATCAGCCAAACTCCTGCAGCTGCTGCAGTCCTGTACTGGATCCATTTTTGTTTAAAAAATACTATTGGATGAAGCACTGCCAGGTACTGCTCAACACAAATGCGCATCTACATCAATGCCTCGCCAACCATGCTTGGGTCAAAAACAAAATATATCCCCCTCCAAAACTGATCACTGTCAAGGATCAATAGATTCAGCCCTGACAAATCACAGTAAATGAGGTCCATTATAGTTTGAATTAAAGAAAACACCTGGGTGGGTTTGATTTTCCAGTCATTATGATGAGAGAGCCAGAGAAGCCAAGAATGAGCCGGCATTGCCAGGAAAATGCAGAGGAACATGGCAACACAGGTGGCAACCATTCCAGTGGCAGGTTCTTGTAAACAGTCTAAAAGGCTTAAATAAGCTGAATTGAAATTATTATCCATTGCAGATGCATTCAACATTGTGCAGCAATGCTGTAATCTGGAACAGAAAATGAGGCGATCAGTGGTGTGTTAGAACATGAGCTTTCAGAGAAAAAGTAAGATGCTAAGCAGACACTACTGCATCATAAAACACATCCAAACAATAAATAAAAGTAAATAAAAAATAATGGTATATTACACTAGCAGCATTGGAAGCATCAATGAAAGGGCATTCTGATACACTGTTGCACGGTAATGTTGTGTTAAAAAATATTTAATGTTAAATAAATTAGATACAGCCTAACTGGATGTATTACCATTACTGGTTAATAAGCACAATGCATTATTGGCATTTTACCTTGCGTATATGTCTCTGGGATACTGCAAGTCTTCTGGATTTCAAAGTTCTCATTAAAAATCTGCTCTTTTAAAAGTTGTAACTGTCAGTGTATTCCTGTAAACATTTGCAAATTGCACTCAGCTTGTGTTTCAGAAAGTAATGGGATTAGAATAGTAAAACCATAATTGTAAATTTTTTTAACTAGTCTCCATGTTTCCTACCTACTGTAGCCAGTATGCGATTATACAGTATCATGTGTACTTGCTTTGCTCCAATGGCCTAAAAGCTTTTGATGAAGCACTTATGTCACTCTGTGCTCTTCCAAAAACGAATCATTAATGATCTGAATCAAAAGCAAGTTCTGTGTCAATAATGGTGTCACAATGTTGTCATGGTTACAGGGAAGATATAAGCAATAATGCAAATTCATTGAGCTTTCACTGAGCAAATTTAATGCAAACTATTCAGCATATAACTCATCAGCTCTGAGATTCTCAACTGTAGATGTCTCTGGGATGCATGTCTTTTGGAGTTTCAGAATGATGGTTAGTTACTGAAGCTCTAAAAATACAAGGTTTACATGTAAATATTATATAATGCAAATCATTTGCATACCTGTTTTGAAAATGAGTTCAGGGAAATACCTGCAAACACAGGTACAGCATAAGCAGTTACTCGGGCAGTCTTTTGCCAAAACCAGACACCAAGAGAAACCAGCTCAGTTATTTATATTTTTTCTTTTTTTTTTTTATTTGCTGCCGCTTGTCCCAAGTGGGGTCGCGGGGGGGTGCTGGAGTCCATCCCAGCTCACAAAGGGCGAAGGACAGGGAAACACCCTGGACAGGTCGCCAGCCCATCGCAGTATTTATATTTTATATTTATTAATTAATAAATATATATTTGTATTTTCTGCAAAGGCTCAGAAGCAGCAATGGTTAGACATGGCTTCAAGGACAAGATTATGGCACAAGAAACAAAATTGCCCCCATGATTGGAGGTTTGTGGATTCGAGTCTCAAATCCATGGATTACCTTGAGGTACCCTTGAGCAAGCTACCGTCACCAACACTGCTCCACAAGGTGAAGAAATGTATGGTTGCTCATTGCTGCATGGTGTGTGTATGGGTTAAATACAGGGAAAGCATTTTATTGTTGTTTACTTTCACTGTGGTGGCCTAGTGGTTAGGGAGTCGGCCTTGGCTCAGAAGATTGTGGGTTCAATTTCCTTGCCAGTAGGTTACCCTGAGGTACCTTTGAGCAAGGTACTGTCCCTGTCACTGCTCCCTGGGCACTTTCAATAGCTTCCCCCTGCGTGTGTATGGCTGAAACGCAGAAGTTGAATTTCGCTGTGCTGAGTTTCACAATGACAAGGGTAGTCACTTTCATAGTTTCCATTCATAAAATTTAATTACTCTCAGCTGCTCGAATGGTTACGCCTATCAACTATCAAATTACAAAAGAGATTGAAAATATGAACATTCACAGTGTGGGCAGTGGTAGCTGAGTGGTTAGGGACTAAGCACCATAAATGGAAGATTGTGGGTTCAAATCCCTGACTAACACATAACCATGTGGTACCCTTGAGCAAGGTACCATCCCCAACACTGCTGCATGGGCACTGGATGTATTTCACCAGCAGGAACTACACTGTTGTATGGTGTGATGGATAAAATGCACAGAATACATTTCATTGTCGTGTGTGTCGTGTACTTTATGGCGAACTGTCCCTTTAACTTCATATTCCTAAGCCCTGGTGAAAACTAGACGAGAGTCCATTATATGCTCTGCACTTGTAACCTGCCTCTTACCTTAAGATCTACTTATCTGACATAACATTACAACACATGCATGTATTGATATGTTCCCCATAAAAAGGAATCTAACCTGTAGAATCTAACCTTTATATTTCATGAATACTATTGGATGAACCACTGCCAGATACTGCTCCATACAAATGCACATCTGCATCAGAGCTCTGCCGACACAACTGAAGCCAAAAACAATGTGTCTCTCTCCAGAGCAGGTCACTGCTGAAGATCAGGAAATTAAGCATCTCCAAAGCACATTCAGTGCAGTAGATTAGGTCCAGTACAGTGTGATTTAAAGAAAACACCTGGGTGGGTTTGATTTGCCAGACATCGCGGAGAGAGAGCCAGAGAAGCCAAGAATGAACCGGCGTTGCCAAGAAGAAGCAGCCTGGCATTGCCATGCAGACCAATATCATTCCAAATCATTTCCTTTTAAACAGCCAAAAAGACTTAGAGAGCGTAGAGTTGAATTGTTATCCATTACAGATGTATTTAACACTGTGCAGTAATGCTGTGATCTGGAAAAGAAAAGACAGTTAGTGATGTGGTAGGAAATGTGACAATGTAAATGCTACTGGATAATGAATACGTAATGGAAGCTAATAAAAATTAAATGATTTATGAAAATTGAAGCATCAGTGAAAAGACACTGATGCAAAATAATTGTTTTTAATTGTAAGGCACATGATCGGAGGATCAGGGGTTCAAACCCCTTCCCAATAGGTTGCCCTGAGGTACCCTTGAGCAAGGTACCGTCCCCATCACTGCTCTCCGGGCGCTTTCAATAGCTGGCCACTGCTGCACGGGTTTGAGTGTGCATGGGTAAAATGCAGAGGTCCAATTTCGTTGTGGTTCATGTGTGCTGTGCCGTAACCTCGCAATGACAAGGGTTGTCACTTTCTTTCTTTCACAAAAACCTTTATGTTATACTACAAAAAAATGTTATTAATTATGCTGTTACAGTGTATCTGGATTATTTCAAGAAACATGATCAATTATTGACTATTTACCTGGTAGATTTTTCTGGGATCCTGCAAGTCTTGAAAGGGCTCCACAGAAGTGACTAAAGATGGTCAAGCCAACAACAGAATGGTTTCAGTTGCATAGATGGGCCATATGAAACGTAATGCTTTGATCTTCCCATAAGCCATCTGAATCAAAAGCAAGCATAGTGTCTTTACTGCAAAGAAAATAACACACAGTTTTATGTCTCGATGTTCCCATGGTTACAATGAAGAATCAATTATGCAAATTCCCATGCTAATCACAGAGCACCTGATGCCCTGCAAAGCTCACCTGCTTTCCTTTCACCAGATGTAGTCTATAATGTTTCCCTAAGGTGATGGAAACACATATGCATTACGACACCTTCTGACACCTTCTGTTCCGAAGGATATTCAGGTAAACAAATTATAGGAAAGAAAGAAGCAATTATGCAAATGCCGGTGCTAAACATTGTGTACACAACATTTCAGCAGCATCACACCTGAGACCTTTTCTTCGGTGGCACAGAGGGAACCTGATGTTGGGTTGTCCTTAAAACCAGCATCCACACCTGGATTTTTAATATTATTGGTAATAATAATATAAGATGTAAAAGAAAATGTGATTCATCAGACTGGTCCATCTTCTTTATTTATTTCTGTAGTACAGTTCTGATGCTCACCTGTTTACGAGGGTGATCAGTGGTCAATATGTGTACTTTGGCTTACACCAGTTTAGCTTAGACCAAAACAATATTTTGAAAACATTCCTGGTAGGAACTACAAAAACTGTTCACTTGCAGCCTTTATGACACCAACTTAAGGAAGAATTATAGAATTATATTAATACTGAATTAAAGACTTAAATGAATACTAGAAAAATCAGAATTCCATCCCATTCAATTAAAAAGGGAAAGAATACAACCAGCTCTGTGATGGCTGTGATGGAAGCCATGAATAAGAGATTTGTCATGGAATGTGGAGCAAAGACCCAGCATTGCTTTTCCAGGCCTTCCAAGTTGTGAATCAAAACAACAAAGAAACAAATGTGCATCCATGCTTATAACTGAAATTAACATAAATGTTATCCCAGGTAGGTGAATAGGATTATAAACAAGCCTGAAAACAGTTTTAAAGGCAAGACTTGGGGACTTCTCTACCTCTCTCACCGTAACCTGTGTATCCCCTGTCCCTGAGTCTTTCAGAACCTGCAGAACTTCACAGAGCTTCCCATCACTGCTATCACTGCTATGAAGAAGGTCAGGAACACTACCTGTAAACTTCTGATATGCAGCATGTCTGTCCACCAACAACCAAATTACCACAACTGATGGAGTTCTCTGCAAGATGTCTGCACATTCAGATGCAGAATGATTTAATATACCCCAGGTTTCACCTTTGCAGAGATAAAGCCAGAGAAATTAAAATTAGTTGGACCTCCCAAGAAGAAGGTGAACAACATCGCAACATAGCTTAAAGTCTTTCTGAGAACTGCTTCGTTTACACACTTCAAAAAAATTGAAAGGGGAACTAATGGTGAAATTAATATCTATTAAAGGCACATGTGGTAGTACGTAATGCAGGAAAGAATACACTAATTTCTAACCACAATAAGAAATTACACAATAACTGTATTCAAGAAATTATCATTATTGGAATTACATATGAAACAAGATCCTTTTGGTGCAATTTAGTGTGCAAAATAGCAACATATGATTGATTATAAATGGAATGCATTAATATGAATAAATGAATAAAATCCATCACTAAACTGGTGTGACTGATGTGAAAAATATACTATGAAAATGGGGGTGTGTGTGAACCTCATTAGATAAAAAATAAACTCACTCATGTGTTCACATCACTTCATCTTTGGTGTGTTAAGCATGTTAGATGATCATCTCTGTACATAAAAAAAAAAAAAAAAAAAAAAAAAAAATATATATATATATATATATATATATATATATATATATTTGTTATAAATTATGTTGAAACAGTAAACCTGGATTTATTCACTAAACATGATTTTTTAATGGCTTTTTACCTTGGGATCCAGCTCATCTTCTATGGTTTTTCAACTTATATAAATTTTTAAATGTGGACTGTAGAATCTAAAAAGGTAATTTATGCCCTTTCTCATGTTTTCTTGCTATAGTTAACTTAAAGTTCAGTTTGCATCAAATGCTTGAACTATTTTTAATAAAATACTTTTATAATATTCATGATTAACCTGAATCAAAGGTAAACACGTATCTGAATAAGTCTGAATCAGTTTACAGCAAAAAGGTTCCATATAAAAGGGTCATTAGCATCACCTGAGGCATTGCTGCAATGACTTTATGCAAACATGTCAGTATGTGGTGGTAAAAAAAATGTTGTCTTTTTTGTATCTGTAATGGTACACATCACTTTCAGATCTCTGCAAATCCTCTAAAAGGGTATGTATTCCTTGGCACACATAACCAAACCAATCATCTCACTCACTCTCACTAATTTTCTGAGCCACTTGTCCTAATTAGTGTCGCAGGGGGTGCTGGAGCATATTCCAGCTCTCACAGGGCGAAAGGCAAGGAAACACCCTGGACAGGTCACCAGTCCATCACAGGGCAGACATGCACACTCACACCTAAGGGCAGTTTTAGCATTTCCAATACACCTGACATGCATGTCTTTGGACTCTGTGAGGAAATTTGACTTCCCAGAAGAGACCCACATGGACAAAAGAAGAACATGCACCTCTGCACAGAAAGGACCCAAACAGCTCCACCTGGGGATCAAACCCAGGACCTTCACACTGGGAGATAACAGCACTACCCACCATTGTGCCACCACCACTCTAACCAATCAAGAGGATTTATCCTTGAAGTTCTGAATTTTGGGGCATGTGACTTTTGACTACAGTATACCACAACCACAAAACTAGTCAGACTGCCTCAGTTGACCAAGGTTAATGTAATTTCTCTTCATGCAGTTGGCAGTTGAATTTCTTTGCGAACCTCCATTTCCCCAAATGGACCTGTCTCTACCCTGTAACAGTGAAGACACATGACGTAGCAACATGAAATATACAGTTTATGGATCTTGTAGGAATTCATTTAAATGTAAAAATAAAATGGAGCTTATCAGATTAGATATCATTAAATATCACTTATGTCTCCAAAGAAATTAAAAAGTACATTTTAGATCAAAGTACATTTTACAATCATTACATTTTTTTCAGTGGCTTTATGCCACTAACAGCAAGTCTAATATTTTTAAAAATATGAAATCATCAGTTTATATTTTTTAAACTTTTTTATTTTACAAAAAATAAATAACAGCAGTATATAACAAGAAAAAGTATAGAAAGTAATAACGTTTTGTTTCAATTATTATTTATAAATTAATCTAAAAGCTGAAAGAGTCAGCAAATGCAATGTGCTGCAATTTGAAGCACACATAAATGCTTGTGTCAGACATAAAGGCATAAAGGATGACTGATATTAATTCCATTGTACAGGAAGAAACATTCGATGCAAATTTGAAGAGCATGTGGACTAATGCAGCAACGGCATGACCATCACACCCATAACGGTAAAAGAGTTCAAGAATGGAACAACATTACACCACAACAAATGATCATCTAAATTTATCCTAGTGAGAAACGTCAGTGAAACCACAGGCAGGTATGAAAAAAGGATTATAAGCAGTCCTGAAAAGATTGTTTTAAAGGCATTCCTCTTTTGTTGGTTCCCTACATCTCTACCTCTCTCCACTGTGTTTTTAATCTCTCCAGGCCCTGGGTGTTTTAACACACACAAAACAGACAAACAGCAAAATGGGATCAGAGCCTCTGCTGTGAAGAAGACACAAAGACAAAAAGTGTCTGGGAAACTATTAGTCAAAGCCTCATATACAGCATATGGAACAGCAGTTAGCCAAATTATTACAACTGCTGAAATCCTGTACTGGATACCTTTACATTTTAGAAATATTATTGGATGAACAACTGCCAGATACGGCTCAACACACATGCAGGTCTGCATCAGGGGTCTGCCAACACAGATCAGGCCAAAAAATACATATGTATATGTCCAAAACTGTTCACTGTCAAAGATAAGTATATTTAGCATCTCTAAAACACTTTCAGTGCAGAAGATGAGGTCCAGTACAGTGTGATTTAAAGAAAACACTTGGGTGGCTTTGATTTTCCAGCCATTACGGAGAGAAAGCCAGATAAGCCAACAATGAGCCGGTGTTCCCAAGACGAAGCAGAGCAACACTGAAACACAGTTCACAATAATTCCAAAATTAGCTTCCTTTGAACAGACAGAATAACTAACATAACCTAAAGTGTAATGATTATCCTTTACAGACTTATTTAACATGGGCTAGGAATCATGTCATCTGAAAAGTAAATGGGAAGTGATGTGTTAGAAGATGAGATGTCAGGGTGAGGGTAAGATGTGACTGAGCAGAGACTGCGGAATCATCCAAACTGCAAAGTATATAAAAAACAGCAGAGGATGTATGACGGTAGCACCATCAGCTGAATGGTACAGATTGACAATAATGTCTTAAAAAATCAATAGATTCCTTTTGATGCTACAGTGTATCAGTATTTATTCACTGTTTTTGGTAAAGAATGATTCGTTATTGGCTTTTTACCTGGTGTAGGTGTCTCTGGGTCCTGCAAGTCTTCTGGAGTGATTTATTTAAGTGACAAAAACAGACAAGCCTTTCAAAAAATATTCAGACAAACAAAACATTTGCCTACAAATTTGCAAATTCTAGTACACTCAGGTTGTTTTCCTGCGAGTGGTGGGAATGAAATTGTAAAAACAAGTCAGAATATTTGACTACAATATTTAAGTTTACCGTCTTTTAAATGTGGACTGCAAAGGTTTTTGCTAAGCATCCTCGCATGTGTGCTAGTTGTAGCTCTTCCATAGTTCAGTTTAACTGGTTAAATTCTATTAGGCAGCGGTGGCCTAGTGGTTAGGGAGTTTGGGCCTTGATTGGAAGATTGTGGGTTTGATTCCCCTTAGCTGAAGTTTTCCCTGAGGTATCCTTGAGCAAGGTACCATCCCAGTCACTGCAGAAATGCAGAACACCATTATCTGCAAAAAGTTTAAAATGCAGGTTCTGCTATATGAGCTTGTGTCAGTACTCTTGGCAAATATATATATATAGACTCTGTGATGGCAGCATTGATGCAGAAAAATACAAAAAATGTTGAGGCTTTATAGCAACATATTCTGCCAGAGGATCTTTCCAGGACATCTACACATTTTATCAACAAGGGATTTATCAAGCAAAACCACATTCTGCCCACATTAAAAATGCAGGACTGCAGACAGGATAAACCTCAGCTTTATTTATCTTTTCTGGCCTTGTGAATGGCTGAGAGCTGTGCAGCAAAGTCAGAGCTTAATCATTATAAGAAGCACATGCACAACTACAGCTATTTTGTGCAAAATGACTTGGGGAAAAAAAAAACATCCATGGAGTATAACTTTCTTTTTTTTTAAACAGTCATTTGCAAAAATAAAAAATTCAGTTGTAGCACATTTACTTCTGTTTACACAATTAAGTGAAACTAATTAAGGATTTATGATGTTAACCCACTGCAGCTTTAAAGATTACATCTGAATTAATGTGAGCAATGTTGAAGGTCATTTACAGGAAGTGAAAGTGACTAATTTTGTCATTGAGGAACACAGAACAGCACACAGTGCACCACAACAAAATGCTTCATCTGCATTTAAGCCATACGCACGTGCAGCAGAGGGCAACTATTTAAAGCACTAGGGGAGAGTACCTTGCTCAACGGTACCTCAGAGAACTGGTCTGTAATTCAAACAAATGACTTCCAGTCAGGGGGCATAAACTCTTTCCACTAGGCCACTGCTGCCCCACTCATGAACGCCTTTGTTGGGTAAAGCATATTAGATCTTGTTTCATTAATTTATTCATCCTGTGACCTTTCTTGTCATTGTGAACCACAGCACAGCACACTGTGAAGCAAAACGAAATTACATCTCTGCATTTGATCCATACACTCACACACGTGCAGCATGTGTAGGGGATGGTACCTTGCTCAAGGGTACCACTGGGCAACCTACTGGCCTGGGATTCAAAACCATAATCTTTTAATTTCAGGGCCAACTTCATAACCACTAGGCCAACACTGCCCAAAGATGAACATCTCTGTAGTTTTTCAGCAACGGCGTGATCATCACACCCAAAATGTTTAAAGGGTTCAAGAATGGAACAAGTTCCCAATAAAAAAAATCTATAATTTTCTTGTATCCCAGTAAGAAAAGCCAGTGATGCCAGAGGCAGGAAAGAAAACAGGAATATAAGCAATCCTGAAATGATAGTTTTATAGGCGTTCCTCTTTTGTTAGTCCTCTCCAGGCCCTGGGTGTTTTAGATTACGCAGAACAGAAACACAGCAAAATGTGATCACATCAACTGCTGTGAAGATATGAAGGTTGAAAAAATGGTCAGGGAAAGAATAAACAATTGACATATACAGTGCATATAAAACAGAAATGATCCAAACTACCATAGCTGCTACAATTCTGTACTAGATATCTTTCCATTTAAAAATAATTAATGGATGAACCACTGCTAGATAATGCTCAACACTGCATTAGGGATCTGCCACCAGAGGTCAGGTCAAAAAGCCTGAAAAAACATTAGCTTTTCATGGGGACATTTGCAAATTAAAGCACACTAAACTTGTTTTGTAGTAAGTTGTTTGCATTGATTAGCAAATACACATCAGTATATTTTCTGACTACAGTAGCTAAATTTCTAGCTTAGCGGACTGGTTGCTGCAGCTCTTTAATACCTCAGTTTGCCTTAATTGCTTAGCCACATTTGATGAACCATTTAAGTCATTCTCTGCTTTACCTAAAACATGATTAATGAAAATCTAAATCAAAGTGTTGACAGTGATGCAAACAACACAGTCTTATGTCAATAATATCCATGCAAATCATTGTGCAAATGACTCTTTATTAGCATCACATCTAATGCCCTGTCCTCCATGGAAAAAAATGAGAAACTTGCTATCTCAGCCAATGAGATGCAATGTTCAGCCATTATGTCTTTTAAACAGGTGACAGTAAAAAAAATTGCTTATTTGCACAAAAAGATTTTATTTGCAAAAAAGATGTTCAAACCAGCAATATATTACTTTGAAGGGCTGATGGATGAGAGAGAGAGAGAGAGCGCGAGAAAGAGAGAGAGAGAGAGAGAGAGAGAGAGAGAGAGAGAGAGAGAGAGAGAGAGAAGGTTAGTTGAACATAATCGAATAGCCAGGGATCTTGTGCTCAAATTTAGTAGGCATAAACAAAAAACTTGAGAACCATAGGATCCCAGGAAGTCCACAAACAATGTAATCCAAACAAGAAATCCAAAAAACCTGAAAGCCAAAAAATGACCAATGCTCTGCTCTGATTCATTGGGGCTTATAAAAGCAGCGGTAGACGATGCTCTGCTCTGACTGTGCACACCTGTGAGCAACAGGTGTGAACAGCCAGAGCAGAGTGCCATCTAACGTGAAAGGCAGAAGCGATCTGTGACAAATACATGCGGTGAAGCTGGGGTTGGCAGACTTAAAGACGCTGGGATTTGCATGGGGAGTGATGAGGACAGATAGGATTAAAAACAAATATATAAGAGGGGCAACTCATTGAAGAAATGGAAACTAATGATCCACTGTGGCAATCCCTAAATGGGAGTAGCTGAATGAAGAGGAACAAGAAGGAGATGAAAGGCAGCACAAGTCTAGGATGAACATCTGTTATCTCCTATCCCTCCTATGTGATCTCAAATGGCACTACATCAAAAGGTGCCTGGAATGGATCCTCACAGTGGAATGTATTGTAAACTGAATTGAAAATGACAACTTGGAGTAAGCAGCACAGCACACAGTGAACCACAATGAAATTACTTCTCTGCATTCTGCCTATATACCACGTGTAGTCATACATCAAGCACCTGGGGAGCAGTGATGTGGATGGTACCTTGCTCAATGGTACATCAGGGCAATGAACTGGTCCAGAATTCAAACCCAAAACCTTTTGATCATGGGGTCAACTCCCTAACCACTAGGACACCGATGCCCCACGCATTAGTGCACTGTGTTCACATCACTTCCTCTTTGTTGGGTTAAGCATGTTAGATGACCATCTCTGTACATTTTCAGCAATGGCATGATCATTACAACCAAAATGAGTTCAAGAATGGAACAAGTTCACAATAAAAAAAAAAATCTACAATGCAAAACCACATTTTGCACACATTATAAAAGCAGGGCTACAGAAAAAGAGGTTACAAGTACTGGACTGATCTGTCCACACATCTGATCCATCCCCAAAAGAGAATAAGTGGAGGATTGTAAAACTATAAAAAGACATAATGACCCTGTTCTGCTGTACACTGTAACATATGTTTGCAAAAGATAAATATATAAATAAACTAATATTGAATAAACTAATATTAAATAAATTACTAAAACTAAAAAAAAAAAAGTACAAAGTTTTACAACTTACTCACAAGTGCATTAAGATCATATCATGAGAGATAGAGATATGGATATAACATAAATCTGAATTTAAAAGATTAAAAAAGGATTCAATCACCAACCTAGAAGAACTGATGCTGGTTTGAAGGCAAAAGGTAGGAACATCAAATATTGATTTGATTTAGATTTTTCTTTTGTTCACTCACTTTGCATTTTGTAAATTGATCAAAATAAACAATCATTATATTTCTGAAAGCATTGTTTGTTTATGTCACGATGCGGTGTTGAGGGCTGGACGCCATCGCAGAGCCGAGAGCTTCGTACTGGACTTTAATGACGGCTAACGTGCACAGAACTCAAAGCTAAACATAACAAATAATCTCAGAGTGCGCACACAGAATGACCAGCGCCCCGCTCTGATTCACTGGGGCTTATAACGCCAGGCCCCGAGAAGGCACATCTGGCACCCAATGCCCAGGTGTGCACAATCAGAGCACGACGCCCTCTACTGGTTCAGAGCCATTACAGTTTACAGCATTTTTTTCACACCTGCCTAAAACTTTTGCACAGTACTGTATATGTATGTATATGTACATATAGCAGAATTTAGGCACTTATACTAGCTAAAAATTTAATCTTTATAACCGTTAAAACAATCTAAATATTACATGCTATTAAGTTTACCGCTGTATTTGAAAAAAAAATTCTAATATAACTTTGAAACTTTGAAGATCATCTCTGCACTGATGTGAGCAATGTGCCATCATGATAGGTGAAGTTTACTAAATCCACAGAACTCACTCATGTGATGACATCGCTTCCCCTTTGTTGGGTTAAGCATGTTAGATGACCATCTCTGTACATTTTCTGCAATGGCATGATGATCACACCCAAAATGTTAAAAGAGTTCATGAAGGGAACAAGTTCACAGTAGAACAGCGTATCATTTATCTTTCCCCTGGTAACAAAGATTAGTGATGCCAGAGGCAGGTGTGAAAACAGGATTATAAGCAATCCTGAAAAGATCATTTTAAAGGCGTTCCTCTTTTGTTGGTTCCCTACATCTCTACCTCTCTCCACTGTGCTCTGTGTGTCTCCAGGCCCTGGGTGTTTTAGAACACGCAGAACAGACACACAGCAAAACGTGATCACAGAAACGGCTGTGAAGAAAAGAAGGTTGAAAAAAAGGTCAGGGAACTTACAAACAAAAGAAAAATATACAGCATATGCAACAGCAATTAGCCAAACGACCACAGCTACTACAATTCTGTACTGGATATCTTTCCATTTAAAAAAAAATAATGGATGAACTACTGCTAGATATTGCTCAACACAAATGCAGATCTGCATTAGGGGTCTGCCAACACAAATCAGGCCTAAATGTACATATAAAAGTCTCCAAAACCAGTCATTGTGAAAGATAAGCAAATTAAGCATTTCCAAAGCACATTCAGAGGAGTAGATGAGGTCCATTACAGTGTGATTTAAAAAAAAAACCTGGGTGGGTTTGATTTTCCAGCCATCTCGGAAAAAGAGCCAGAGAAGCCAAAACTGACTCGGTGTTCCCAAGAAGAAGCAGAGAGGTTTTGCAACCCAGGCCACAACAATTCCAACATGATTTCCCTTTAAACAGCCATAAACAGTTAAATGATCTAAAGTGGAATTATCATCCATTACAGATGTGTTTACCATTGTGTAGAAATGCTGTAATCTGGAAAAGAAAATGAGGCAATTAGCGATGTCGCAACATTAGACTTCAGGGTTAATCATGAAAACCGGATCATGAAAAGCATCCAAACAGTAAAGGAAAGTAAATAAAATAGTAATGGATGTACAAAACTTGAATTGGAAGTGAAAGGACATTAATAAACAATAATGTCAAATCAAAAATGGCCAGGCTTTATTCACCATTTATGATAAAGAAGCATGATTTAATTTTTTTTTTACCTGGTGTTGGTGTCTCTGGGATCTTGCAAGTTTTCTTGAGTTTTAAAGCGATTCTCTTAAGCACCAAAATGCTTTTTAAAAAGTATTTATGTGGCCATTTGCAAATGAATGCTCAGCTTGTTTTCCATTAAGTTTTCTGATTGGATTAGCAAATACAAATCAGTGTATTTTCTGACTACAGTAGCTACGTTTCCAGCTTTTTAAAGGCCTTTTTATGGATCTTCTCATGTTTTCAGGCTCTAGCAATTTAATAGGTCAGTTTGCTCTGCTTGCTTAGCTGCATTTGATAAACCATTAAAGTAATTCTCTGCTTTGCCTAAAAAGTGATTAATGAATGATCTAAATCAAAGTGGTGTCATTGAGACAAACAAAATAACACGCAGGTGAATGTCAGAAATGTAAATACAAATCATTATGCACACAATGATAACCTGCTATCTCAGCCACCTTCTGCAATGTTCAGCCATGATGAGATGTCTCTGGTTTTCCAAAAGTCCCAGAAGTCCCACAAGTCTTCTGGAGTTTCACAATGAATGTTATTCAATAAAGACAGAATCAATGGAATAATTAACTTACCAGATACCGAAGTGAAAACTCACTCTCTCACTCATTTTCTTAGCCACTTGTCCTAATCATGGTCATGAGGGGTACTTGAGCCTATCCCAGCTCACAGGGTGAGAGGCAGGGAAACACCCTGGGCAGGTCACCAGTCCATTGCAGGGCAGACACTCACACCTACAGGCAGTTTTAGCATCTCCAATCCACCTGACATGGATGTCTTTGTACTTAGTCACTGTTCGCCATGCTTTCTTTTGTGGCGTGTCTTGTGTGAGTACTTTGTGTAAGTTTTTGGGTTATGCTTTTGTGCTTGTGTATTGTGCATTGTCTTCCAATTTTCTGGTCCTGATTCTGCATACACATCCTGCCTCACCTTCCACAGTGTGATTCTGGATCATGCAGTTTATACAAACTCACAGCAAATAAAATTAAGCAAAATCATACATTGCTTCATCTATATATGTGCACCGAACACCATTCTCACAGCTGTCCCTTTATCACAGGAGTCTAAACATCGTGCCAGACAATCTGCATCTGGTAAAGAATATAAAAAGTGCCCTGGAACTGTGGGCCAACTTTAATGATTCCACGAGGTGTGTTTTAAAAGGAGAAAATTTAAATCCAACAAAGATTTCTTTGGTTACAGGATCTGTAACAAAGGTTACAGGATCTAATAAATTAAAAATGGAGATCAACTGTCTCCATTTCTTCCAGGCTTCTGCATCTTCCTGCTTCAAACTGACCACTTGCCCACCACGTCCATAAACCTCCTCTTTGGTCTTCCTCTTCTCCTCTTTCCTGGAAGCTCCATCTTCAACATCCTCCTTCCAATATATTTTATCAAGCTGAGTGTGATATCACTAAATTGATGGCATGAGTCTGTCTTTAGTGCAAATCTTGTCAGCCAAGTCTACATCTCCACTGCTGGCGGGAGGCAATGGGGTTAATCTTTACTCGTTTATACATTTACAAAAAATAAAAAACACAGATTCTTACTTACATTTATTTTATTTATTTATTTATTTATATACATTAATGTATTTATTTATAATTGCAATCATTTATTTTACATTTATTTATTTATTTATAAGTGTTAATTATTCACGACTTCTATCAACACTACACACACAGACCTGCTGTCTGTTGATCTCCTTTTTATTCATAATGCAGCTTCTTTGTTGTAAGTACTTTCAAACATATGCTTTACAACCCAAAATATTCAGAGTAAATGAATCCTCTAAAATATTACATTGTTGGTCTAATGTAAACAGGTTAATGTAAGATGCTAGTGGAGCAGAATGCCTTAATATAGCATCAGCATGTCTTTTCATAACAGCATATAAACAGGAAAATATTTTTTAAAATCTTTTTTGCAATTAAAAGTCAGTTTGTTGGCGGATGTACCATTATCTTTGCACTGGGGGCTATGAAGTGAAGTGAAAATTCGTGGAACACTGCACAGCACAGCACACAGTGAACCACAACAAAACGCAACTTCTGCATTCTACTCATGCACACCGTGCAGCAGAGGGTAGCTACTTAAAGTGCCCTGGGAGCAGTGATGGGGACAGTACCTTGCTCAAGGGTCCCTTGAAGAGGTAAAGTGTAAACTATAATTCATAGAATTGTAAAATGATGAGGAAAGAGCAAAAACAAGAACTATATTATATGCATTTCTGGTATTTCCATGTTTATTTTATTTTTTTTTTTTTTAAATCAGAGACAGTGTTATAGTGAATGAAACATTTTTTCATACTCTTTATATACATTTAATAGAGGCATACTAGGTTTGCTTACTTGGCAGTTGGCAGTTCTGATAGAAAGGTTTGGCCTAAAACCTATTTTGCTTTTTTTGTCCAGCTTTCTTTCTTTTAGATGTTTCTGCTTGTAAAGATTTAGGAGTACTACAATGATGGTACTGCAAATACTGAAGGAGTTTATGATGGGAACAATGTCACACTGTGGAGTCAATGGATCAATTTTAACCCTGGTAATTATAACAAGTGGTTCTTGTGGAAGGTAGCTTACCAAAACAGAAAGCAACACAAGAAAAATATTCTTAAAGGCATTCCTCTTCTGTTGGTTACCTTTATCTCTTCTCCTATTCACTGAGTTTTGAGTGTCTCCAGGTCTTGGGTGTTTTAAGGCACACAGAACAGATATGCAGCAAAACAGGATCACAGCCACAGCTGTGAAGTAAACTAAAATTATTACAATGTCAGGAAACTGAAGAACTGATAATGACAGACACAGGCCATATACTACTGACATCAACCAAGCTGCAACAGCTGGTGACACTCTATAGTGGATAGCTTTATATCTCAGGAATATTACTGGATGAAGCATGGCCAGGTACTGCTCAACACAAGTGCAAGTCTGGATCAGAGGCCTGCAACTCCACGACATGCCAAAAATAAAATATGTCCCAATAAAGAGGGATGTCTTCTGAAAACTTGAGACATTCAGTATTGCAAATATTAAATGTATACAGAACAGCAGCTCCACTAGAGTGAGGTCCAGGGGCAATGCCTGGGTGGGCTTGATTTTCCAGCCACCACAGAGGGCGTGCCAGAGGAACCAAGCATGGCCTGGTATTCTGATGAGGATACTCAGAGAGTTCAGAAGTTCAGAAGAAATCCAAAATTATTCTCTTCCAGACACTTTAAGAAATGTTTCCAGCCTGAAGAGCAATTTTGACCTGTTTTGAACATCCTGCAGGGAAAGTTGGGGAAAAATTCAGAAAAATCCAATAGTATTTAGATTTATAGTATATTTCAATTGTTATGATTCACTAAACAAAATAAAATTGGTAAGTGATCTTGTTCATTCAGAGACATACAGATTTCCACCTATGTATGTTGCTTTCGGTAAGAGGATCTGCTAAATGTCGTAAATATAAATGCATTTACATTTACGGCATTTAGCAGACGCTCTTATCCAGAGTGACTTCCATGTCCTAATTACAGGGACAGTCCCCCTGGAGCAATTCAGAGTTAAGGGTCTTGCTCAGGGACCCAGTGATGGTAGTGCTAGAGGAGGGATTTGAACCTGGGACTTCTTGAACCATTGGTCCATAGGCAAGTACCCTACCACTAGACCACCACCACATTGCACAATGTAAATGCAGACATCCACATTGTTCATTCTTCATGAAGAAATCATTCAAAGGTTGGGCTGTTGCCTCACAGCAAGGAAGTCTTCAATTCCCAGGCGGGGCAGTCTGGGTCCTTTCTATGTGGAAAGGACATGTTCTCATCGTGTCTCTGTGGGTTTCCTCTGAGTTCTCCAGTTTCCCCCCACCATCCAAAAACATGCAGATCAGGCAGACTGGAGAAGTTAAATTGCCTGCAGGTGTGAGTGTGTTTGTCTGTGTGCCTGCCCTGCAATGGACAGGTGACCTGTCTGATATTATTATGGCATGCAATGACAGGAGGCATCAAGTTAGAAATCAAATAGTAAAGTGAAAGTGACAACCCTTGTCATTGCGAGGTCACAGCACAGCACACAGTGAACCACAATGAAATTGGACCTCTGCATTTAACCCATCCATGCAGCAGTGGGCAGCTATTGAAAGTGCCCTGGGAGAAGTGACAGGGACAGTACCTTGCACAAGGGTACCTCAGGGCTACACAATGGGGTGGGAATTAAACCCACAATCTTCCGACATGGGGCCTACTCCCTAACAACTAGGCCACCACTGCCCATTGTGCCCATGTTCTTTAAACCTGCTCACAAACTGTCCCTCCCTATTTAAAACAAAACTAACTTTGATTCCATCATTAATAGAATGACTTAAATTTTTATAGGGTGAAGGGTGGCGGTGGTCTAGTGGTAGGGTACTTGCCTACGGACCTCTGGATCAAGAGGTCCCGGTTCGAATCCCACCTCTAGCACTACCACCACTGGGTCCCTGAGCAAGACCCTTAAACCTGAGTTGCTCCAGGGGGACTGTCCCTGTAATTAGGACATGTAAGTCGCTCTGAATAAGAGCGTCTGCTAAATGCCGTAAATGTATAAATATATTGGAGAAATGTACCAAGATTTATAGCTTTCTCTCCTCCAAAACATACTTTCAATTATAAAAAATAAAGGCCTTCTTAATAAAAAGCCGGTGGCCTAGTGGTTGGGGAGTTGCCCCGCATCAGAAGATTGTGGGTTTGCTTCCCTCACAAGTAGGTTGCCCTGAGGTATCCCTGAGCAAGGTACCGTCCCCATCACTGCTCCCCAGGCACTTTCAATAGCTGCCCACTGCTGTACGGTGTTTGTGTGCATGGGTTAAAAGCAGAGGTCCAATTTCGTTGTGTTTCACGTGTGCTGTGCTGTGACCTCGCAATGACAAGGGTTGTCACTTTCACTTTTTTTTTTTTTTTTATAAAAATGTATTACCTGATTTTTAAGTCAGTCTTGTATTGATCTTCGTTAAACTTTCTTGCAACGATGATGCATCATAACCACTATTCAATACCTGAACTTCAAGCCAACATCACATCACATGTGTCATAAATTTGCATCACATCTTTATACAATCAAGGCAAGTTTATTTATATAACACCTGTCATACACTGCAATCATTCGAAGAACTTTACAAATGAGCAAATGCAAAACAAAAGACATTAAGAAAATTCAACACAATAATTAAAAAAATAGTAATAGCATAATGGTCTAAGGTACAAAGTAAAAAATGCATATTTTTATTGTCATTACAAACAACCACAACCAACTCCTTTTTTGCCTACTGTTGATTATGGATTATCCACTGTGATGGAAGGATGACTTCAGGCCTTTTTATCCTTTGAGCACTGAATTATGCTCCAGCAGTCTATGGAACTCAAATAAAAGATGCGTGGATTTATTATTCAAATATGCATTTTTTATTATAATGTATTTCTATTATTTCTTTGGTGTGCATATAATTACAAGAAACAAAAACAAAAAGAAAGAAATTGAAAAAAATAGTTCCCCGATTCTTTTTACTGGTGCTAACCTACTATAAACTATTTTTAAATCTGCACAGTGTGTGGCAAACAAACTAGTTACTCAGACCCTAAAGAGGAGCTCAGAAGAAATGCCTGAAGCTATGGCTAAAATGTAGACAAATCATTAAAAAGGAAGAAAATGTGCCGCAGGGTGCATCTCACTTCTGCAGTGCTTCGCTTAATAGTCCTGAAAGACACATTTCTTCCTATATTCCTCATGTATGTGTTTTTTTGCTGCAGCACTGGCCTAGTGGTTAGGGAATTGCCCTGGATCAGAAGATTGTAGATCCGATTCCCTCACCAGTAGGTTGCGCTGAGGTACCCCTTGAGCAAGGCACCGTCCCCGTCACTGCTCCCCGAGCACTTTCAATAGCTGCCCCCTGCTGCACTTGTATGTATGGGTGAAATGCAGAGGTTGAATTTCGTTGTGTTGTGCTGCGTTTTACAATTACAAGGGTGGTCACTTTCACTTTCACTTAAATGCATTTGATTAAACATAAAAATTCATAGTTTGATATGAATCACTTTCAATTTCACAGCAGAATGCTGATCAAAATGTCAAAATTCAGATACTTGTGTTACAAGTTATACATTATGATACAGATATAATTAAACAATATAAGTAATAAATCCTAAATTATAGAAATGTATTAATAGAATAAATACAGAAAACACTACAAATTACAATTTAGTTCCAGATTCTTAGAAATGGCAGTGTAACTCTATCCAGTTACCTATTTAAAATGTTTTTGTTCTCTGATATTTTTTTAAACCCCACCCCTTTTTCATTGTATAGCCATATTTATAAACTGTGTGCACAATTATTTAAGTGAGTATTTTGAGGATTATTTTAATCTGTAACAAATCCAGTGAATCAGTCAATCCAAAATGTTAAAAACCCTGAAACTTGAATGTTTCAAAAAGGAAATGTGAGTGTGAATGTTCTCTGGGAAATACACATGTGCACAATTATTAGGCAACGATTAGTGCAGAATTATTTCACAAATAAATGAAAAAGTAAAAAATAGAGCCACCTTCTTTTCAATAACAGTCATAAATCCTTCCATTCATGGAGTCATTCAATTTCTTGATCTGCTGACGATCAACAATAAGTGTAGCAGCAACCACAGCCTCCCAGACTCTGTTCAGAGAGGTGGACTGTTTTCCTTCCCCATAAATCTCCCGATTAAGAAGGTCCACAACTTCTCAACAGGGTTTATATCAGATGAGGAAGGAGGTCATGTCATTATTCTTTATTTATTATGAATTATTCTTTAAGGCCTTTACTGGTGAGCTATGCAGTGGAGTACTTCCATGCATGTGATGGAGATGCAGACTTTTCTTGCAACACTGCATGTAGAAAGCGTTGGTTTGGGAGTTGATTTTGAGTCCATCTTCAACCCGAAATGGTACAGCTAGCTCATCTTTAATAGTATCAGCCCATCCCAGTACCCCACCTACAGCTTGCCAGTATATGACTCGTAATGGAGCTCTGTGCCAGTTACTGATCCAGCCACGGGCCCATCCATCTAGTCCATCAAAGGGTCACTTTCATCTCATCAGTCCATAAAACCTTTAAAAATCTTGACGTTACAATTCCTGTCTTGTTCAGTGGCGGTGGGGTTTCAGTCTTCCTTATCTCAGCCATATCTCTGAGCACTGAACACCTTGTACTTCTGGACACTCCAGGTAGGTTCAGTTCTGAAATATGACAGCACTGCAAGATCATGGCTTCCTGGTAGCTTCACGTTTGATTAATTCTCAAATCTTTGAGATTTAATTTGCATCTTTATTTCCAACAAACCGTTTGATGGTTCTGTGATAATTTTGCGCACCTTTACATAGGGTGTTGATCTCTTTAGGCCACACTCTCTCTCATTACACAAATACACATCACCTGATCAGCTTTAATCCAATTAGCATTCATGTTTATAGAGCTTGGAGTTGGAATATATACATAGAAATGATGATCTGGTCAAAATACTGACTTGCCTAATAATTGTGCACACAGTGTAGATCATAACTGTGTTTGTGTTGACTAAAGTAGATTTTGTGTTGTATTAACCTTAGTTTAAAGATCAGAAAGAATTGTCACAAATACATTAAAAATGCAGTTTTACAATACAGTTTTCAAAGACAGTAGATACATTCATACAGGTATTTACAATCCGAAAGTAAAGTACAAATCACTGTAGGAGTTTAAGAGAAATGTAATAAAACAATGCAATATATTCTACTTTTAATCATAGTTCTACTTTTACTGCATTTCATTGCTTTTATTAGCAACACGTGATGTATTTCATCTCGTATGGTTTCTCCACAGTTTGCTGATACATGTTAAATGGCCATCCTTGTACAGTTTCAGTATTTCTTGATAAACCACACAGGCAATACTGGGAGAGCTTAGTATGGGAACAATATTACAGTTCAGTAGTTTCTCATCTATCTTTATAAAAAAAAATATGCCAATTGATACCAGAGGAATGTAGCTGAACAGCACAACAAGTAATACAGCAAACATAGTTTTAAAGGCGTTTCTCTTTTGCTGGTTCCCTACACCTCTACCTTTCTCTGTTACGATCCTGATTGGTCCTGAGTGTTTCAGTGCATAAAGAACAGACACACAGCAGAATGAGATCACAGTCACTCCAATGAAGCAGATGTTTAGAAAAATAAAGTCAGGGAATGAACCCAGAATGGCTAAAAACAAGCCATATCCTGAGGACAAGAACCAAGCTGTTGCAGCTACTACAACCCTGTACTGGATACTTTTATATCTTAAGAAGGTAACTGGGTAAAGCACGGCCAAGTACCGTTCAATACAAACACACACCTGGATCAGAAGTCTGCAGATCCAGGAGAAACCAAAAATAAAAAAACCCACATGTACAATCATTTTGTTTTGGATGAAACAAACATTCAGCATGTCAACAAATATATGGATGCCAATTAACAGATTCAGTACTGTGAGATTCAGAATAAACACCTGGGTGGGTTTCAAGTTTGATCCAGTATGTAGAGAAATCCATAGGTACCAAGAATTAGTTGGTATCCCCAAGAGGAAGCAGAGGGACCCCACTAAATAGATCCAGACTAATCCAAAATTTATTTCATTCGAGCAATAAACCATATCAAAAGGAACTGCAGAGGTATTAGAAGAGGTGTTGAACATGTTGAGTTACTCTGTAATACAAAACATAAAAAGATTACAAAACACAAGAAGGAGACTATGGTGCAATTAGTTTTAGGTCAGCTAATCATAATGTAGTCAAAACTATATGTGTAAGTAGTAAGATAGTAGTGAGAATTAAATAAAGGACTAAAAGAAGGCCAAAATGGCCAAAAATGTAATTGGTCTAATTTATTGATGCTGCATTTATTATTGTAACTACCTCTTTGTCTCTAGTTCAAAACTTCAGATCATTCAAAATCTGGATATATCACACCTATTCTTACATCATGTTATCTTCTAAAGTACCAAAAGACTTCCAAAGAGAAAAGAGACGGGGCATGCACTGCATTTCTATTGCATGGGCCTTAAAAATTCCCTTTTGAAGGGAAGCTAAAGCCACTACATTTTCATTAAATATTACTAAAAAGCCATTTTTTCCTTTAATTGACACAGTCTAAAAAATTGTGCTTAATGTGTCCAGAGATTTAAAATGACTATGAAAAAGTTTTTAGTTTTTTTGCATATATTCTATCTATGACCTTTGTTTCTGCTGGTAGAAAGATGCTCATTGCTGAAATAAACTCCTTTCAGATAAGTTGCATTTGTACCTAAGACTTGTACTGTACATGCATAGTCCTCAATATTTGTATTTTTATTAAAATATCCTGTAATAGAGAGATGAACCCTGCATTATAGCTGTCTCCATACATGCTAACAATTACAAAAGACTAATGAAAGTATTATTCAGAATAAGAAGATTAAACAAATATTACCTGATTCTTTGGGCAGATTTGAATTAGTTTTCTATGAGCATTGCAGCAATGTCTTAACAAAGCGATGATGGTACATCACACCCACTATTCAAAACAGGGTTTTCATGCCATCAAATCCTTTACATCTGTCGATTTGCATTGCATTATTATATAATGGTGTAATTTTACACCAAAATGCTGAATAATGAACTTCACACGCATGTAGAACTTCATTAGTTCAAAACTTGATGCTGTTTTGAAGGCAAAGGATGGTCACACCAAATATTGATTTGATTTAGATTTCTCTTTTGTTCATTCACTGCATTTTGTTGATTGATGAAAATAAATGATTAACACTTCCATTTCTGAAAGCATTCTTTGTTTACAGCATTTTTTCACACCCGCCTAAAACTTTTGCACAGTACTGTATATGAGTAAAATAATATGAATAAATGAATAAAATAAAAAAAGCTATCTATCTATCCATCAAATCCATCAGTATGGATTTTTTAAAATGATAAAACTAAACATTCATTAGGTCAGCTTCATGTTAGTTTCCTTTATGTCTTTGTGCAACGATCCTCTTACAAAGCAAAGATTATGCATCATCAAGCCAACACATCATCAGGTGTTGATGATTATGCATCATCAACCCAACATTTTGATATACCTATCATTTATTTATTTTTCACCCCATTATTCTTCTATAAACTGCTAACAATATTCCGTTAATACTCCCTTAAAAGTTGTGGTTTAGTATGAGAAAGTCTGGTGTGGCAGAGAAGTATATCAGAATAGTTGCATTGCAATAGAAATGACGGATGCATTTAAAGTAGAGGCTGGATTACTTCAGGGATCAGTGCTGAGCCCATTCTTGTTTGCACTGATAATGGATGATGATGTTTGCTGATGATATTGTGATCTGTAGCAGCATGTGTAGGAAACAGCATGTGAGGAACCCTGAGAGATGGAGATATGCTCTAGAGAAGAGAGGAATGAAAGTGAGTAGGACAACGACAGAATACATGAGTAAATAAAAGAGAGAATAGTAGAATGGTTAGGATGCAGGAAGTAGAGGTGACAAAGGTAAAGGAATTTAAATAATTGGGAGTCAGCCCAGGATCGGAAGATCGTGGGTTCGAATCCCTTACCAGTATCTGGCCCTGAGGTAACCTTGTGCAAGGTACCATCCCCGTCACTGCTCCCCAGGTGCTTTCATTAGCTGCCCCCTGCTGCACTTGTGTGTTTGTGTGCTGTGCTGTTTCACAATGACAAGAATAGTCACTTTCACTCTTCATAAGAGTGATCTGTGACAGCCTATGCTATATGGGTTGTAGACGGTGGTGTTGACAAAAAGACATGCAGCAGAGCTGGAGGTGTCAGAGTTAAAGATACTGAGATTTTCATTGGGTGTGTTGAGGATGGACAGGAATAGAAAGAGTATAATATAGGGACAGCTCAGGTTACATATTATGGAGACAAAGTTAGAGAAGCAAGAATGTGCTGTTTTGGACATGTCCAGAGGAGAGATGAGGATTATATTGGGAGGAGGATTTTGAAGATGGAAAGGCTTGGAAAGAGGGAAAGGCCAAAGAAGTGGTTTAAGGATGTTGTGAGAGAGGACATGCAAGTGGTAAGATGCAGAGGACCAGAAGAAATGGAAATGGTTGACCTGCTGTGGTGACCCCTAAACAGAAGCAGCCGAAAAAAGAAAAAGACACAAGTGTAATTAGTGCAAAAAGCTTCACCTTTCAGGAAACAAATAAGTTGTTCAATCACTGGCAGCCTTAATGCAAATAACTGACCAAACAGCAAACTGCACTCGAATATGTGGCATGTTTTTATTTTCAATTAGTAGTCTGACTTGGAGAATCTACAGACTGACTCCCTCCTCGGGTCCCCTCAGATTCTAATAATTTGTTATATAGATTTCATTTTTTTTTTATTAAAATTGAATAATACAATTAAAACATAAACCATATATGTGTTAACCTGCTAAACTTGATCATCTAGTGCACATGCAGGCCTGGGTGTATGTCTTGCTGGTGCAAACCTACTATAAACTATTTTTAAATTAGAATACAGCATGTGACAGACACACTGGTTAGACAGACTCTAAAAAGGAACTTTGAATGAAATATCTCAGGAACACTTGACTATTCTTCCTCTTTCTGAGTTTTTCCAGTCGTCTCCTTTCTAGTTCTGCTCTAGAATCTTTTATTTCATAAACCAAACCTGAGTGCAGAACATGGGCTAAATAAATGGAAAGCTATGTTATTGTTATTCTATTCTATTCTATTCTATTCTATTATATTATATTATTAGTGGTGTAATTATAGTTAAGGGGGCCTGCACAATTGCTGTACTTATGCTCCGGAAACCACCTCACAAGACCATGAGCTCTTCTTGTTCTGTCCCATTAAATAACCTTTCGTGTAAAGCTTTAACAGTGACACAACCCCCTGCTGCACGTGTGTATTGTTGAAAAGCAGAGGAAGCATTTCATTGTGGTTCACTGTGTGCAGTGCCTTCTTTCACAATGACAAATAGTCCTGAGCCCTTTTGCATCTTCTCCCTATGTCTGCACGGGTTTCCTCCAGATGCTCTGGTTACCTCTCAGAGTCTGACACATGTCGGTTAGACTGGAGATTCTTAATTGTTCTCTAGGTGTGAATATTTTTGTCTCAGTGTCCAATGAATAGGTGACTCGTCCAGGGCGTTTCTCTGCCTTTTTGCCTTTTGAGCACTTGGAAAGGTACCAAGCACATCCCTGGTTAGGATAAGCAGCTATTTCAATGAAGAATGAATGGAGTTCGTTTTTTTTTCTTTCCTTAATTAAACCAAACGATTTGTTTAAATTTAATTTAAAAAATGTAATTAAATTTAATCAATTAAAGTCACTTGGACAAATAAACCTTTAGACATTCATTCACTGATTTTTTTGCTTAATGAAGTGGATTAAAAGGTCAAGGTAATTGTGGTAAGTCATGTCATGTTATGTAGTCTATATGATTTGCAATTGAAATCCAAATTTTAATATATGCAAACATTTTCGACCAGATTCACACATTTTTCATGTGATATAAACCATTCGTCTTGCTCATCTCCCTTGCCTTTGGAACCAAGTTTGCACTTAACTATAAGTGGGTGAATGAAAGAGATGAACAGGTATGTAGTACATTTTTGTTACTATGTAAATGTCATGGCATCAATCAACAGGACTGTGATGGTATGTGTTTTCCTTTTCTTCTCTAGAAGTTTTAGAGTGTTTTGGTGAAGAGGAGATGCATTTTTTTTTTTAATATCACCACATAATTGTTTACTTTATTTCTTGTCATGCCATTAATATTTTGGTTCTTCCTGCTTATTGTTATATAGTGTTTATATAGTAAATATATAGTATTATAATAACTTTTTTAACAGAAAAAAGCACTTGTGTCACAATTATTCAAACTCAGCCTTGCTGTTTGTAAGATCTTAAGTATTCTAACAGCCTTGAGTGCACATTCATTTTCCATATATCCTACATTTTTAAGCTTTGCAAGCTCTGTCCTGTCACCTTTTTGAAGTGTAAACTTCTGAGACACAAACTGGCTCGTTCTGCTGTTGGTGTTTGGGTGCTAACAGCTGGTTCTGCTTTGTAATTCATTTATTTAGTGATTTATAAATGATGCCCCTTTATGAATAGAATAGAATAATGGTTATGTCACAGTTCATTACCAGTGTAAGTTTAGGGCTGTCTGGATGGTTGATGTTGCCATTGCAATGCTCACTGCCTATTCTTATATTTACATTTACAGCATTTAGCTGACACTCTTATCAAGAGCGACTTACAGTTCCTGATTACAGAGCCAGACCCCCAGGAGCAACTTGGGAATAAAAGGTTTTTGTTCAGGAACCCAACAGTGGTGCTGGAAAAAAATGTTATACTGCTTAAAATCTTTTAGAAACAGTTTTCATCAATCATTTAAAGGTTTAACCAGATAATTATAAAAAATATATAAATAATATAATGCTTAATTTATAAATAATGGTGGTAGAAACTAGTTTCATTGATTTGATCTGATTTTGAACTTTAAATAATCAAAGTGTTTTCAAGAGACTTGTCTGCAGTTTTCCGAATCAAAAGAATCCATAAAAAGAGGAAATGCAGTGAAGTAGATGTGCATTCACCTGAGTTTAAATTATAGAGTTTAAAATTATACAGGCCTTTAATATCAAGAAATTAGTATACAGTCATGTGAAAAAATTAGGTTCTTTTCAAAAATTCAGTTCTTTATTAAGAAATGCTCACATAATGATGTCTAATCTTGTTTTTATTTATCTCTGGAAAAGAAAGGGATTTCTTTGCAGGTAACAAAAATTAACATAGATTTATTAATTAAACAAAATATATCAACAAAAATGTGTATTCTAGCAAAGGAAAAAGTTAGGACACTCTACCCCCTAAGATAGTGTTCCCCATTTGGCTGAAATAACTGCAGTAAGACACTTCTTATAGCATCTACCAGTCTCTGACATCGGTCTGCCCCACTCCTTAAGGCAGAAATTATTAAGCTGTGAGATGTTTGAGAGGTTTCTTGCATATGCAGCACATTTCAATTCACCCCACAGCATTTTAATGGGATTAAAATCTGGGCTTTAACTTGGCCACTCCAAGGAGTCTTTGTCTGTGTTGCAATTTTGCAAACTTCAGTCTGGCCTTGATGTTTCTCTTAGCGAGCAAAGGTTCCTCCTTGTACACCAACCATGAAGTTAAAGTTGTGCAGCCGCTTTCTGATTGTAGAGGCACTTTCACATCAACAGTAGCAAGAGCCTGCTGTAGGTCCCGTGATGACATTTTAGGGTTTTTGGAGACTTCTTTTAGCATCTTGCGGTCTGCTCTCGGGGTGAACTTGCTTGGACAGCCAGACATGGGCATGTTGCCAGTTGTTTTGGAAGTCCTCTACTTGTAGACTATTATCCGGACAGTGGAATGGCTGATTGCAAATTCTTTTAGGCTGCTACAATTTTCTTTTTGAAGGCCTCAGACAGCTCATTTTATCTCACTATGGTGTTCACTCTCAGTCAGGAGCACAACAAGCAAAATATCTGAAGTTTAAATAGGGCAAACCTCCTTCAAAATGCTGAGTTACGATGTTCTAATCATGTGCACCTGATGCTACACCGGTGCACAATTCGCACCCCATTTTAATTGGGAATAAAGGTGGGGGGTGTCCTAATTTGTTCCTGACTTATTCCTTTATTCCACATTTTTGTAGAATTACATCATACAGAAGATTCTGAAAAGTCTTCTCTTCAGTTTTAATTGTTTAGTTGTATTACTTGAATCTCGCAGTATTGTTAAAATTGAGATTAAATATCCATATGTCTAAGAATGTTACAAAAAAACACAGGATTTCACAGGGTGTCCTAATTTCCTCACATGACTGTAGCTTAATAAATACCTTGTTTCTATTATGAGGCAGGTTCTAGAAATGTTGAGAAAAGGAGACCAGGCTTAACAGCAGCAAATACTAGCAAGTCAATTATAACATTAATATTGAAAAATCACTATTATTTCATTTTTTATGTTATGCATTAGTTACAAGCAGCCAGATGGATGGCCCAAAATAAATAACATCCTGTTACACACATTTACATTAAAGTTACAAATGTTTTTTTCTTCTCTTGTCATTATTATGGAGATTACATTATGTTCATTTTTTCTATTTTCTATTTTGATTTTGAGGTTAGAAGCGAAGTACAGTCAGGAGATGAACTTCTCTGAGGATCTGGCCACCACAATCAACCCATCTCTCTTCAGCAATAATGCAAGCAATAACCTGTGGGCATACTATAGGTTTTACCGTTTCTACACTACAGTTTACATCATTCATATCATTCTGGGCCTACCTGTCAATTCCTATGTCTTGTGGCTTATTTCCACAGGAAAAGGAAGTGGAGTCGTGTCAGATTTTGTATGCCTCAATTTAACTTTCTGTGAATTGCTCTTCTGCATAGGCTGTATATTCATGGTAACTATTCCTAATTTCTCAAACTTCCTGCCATTAGCAATGTTTCTAGGAGGACTACCAATGTGTGGTCGTCCTATGTTTCTCACTTGGATCTGTGTGGAGCGTTACATGGCAGTGATCTATCCCATCACTTTTTTAAAGTGCAAGCCTCTGAGATACAGGCTGATATGCTCTGCTGGTGTTTGGGTGACAGTTATTGGTTTCTGTGTATTCTGTTTGTTGGTATTTAAGGATAACATGTACATGTTAATATGTGTTATCTTGCCATTGTACTCATTTTTTCTCACCATTAAATTGTTTTGCTGTGTAGCCACAGTTAGAGCCCTGAAGTATCCAGGCCCGGGTCAGAAAGGGAAGGAGAGAAAGCTGGCTAATCAAAGGAAGAGAAAAGCAATTACACTTTTTCTGATACTCACAGTGGCCCAAGTCATCCAGTATTTCACCTTATTTTTAGCAGGGATTCTTTATGTTTTTCTTTCAGTTCTGCAATTTTGTTTGCTCTGGTGCAGTAGTTGTACTATTTCTTTGTTTTTTGGATATGTACACCCTTTGCTTTACATTCATAGAGTTAGACATCTTTCCTTCTTAAACTGCTTAAGTGCTACGTAAGAGCAGTGTGGATTTTTATAGGTTAGTAGAATAGCTCCAGTGGTGTAGTTTAAAGGTCTACAAATTGAGGCAGATGTACATATCTTAGTTTAAATGTTCATGTGATAACTGCCAACATGCAATGTGTTCCAGTGAGCATGCTTTTCATTTGCATACCGGACATACAGTGCCTTGCAAATGTATTCACCCCCCTTGGCTTTTTTGTTACCTGTAACCTGTAATTTAAATGTTTCTTAATCTTATTTTATGTGATGGATCTGCACAAAATAGTCTACGTTGGTGAAGTGAAATGAGAAAAATATATTTAAAAAATGATTTTCAAAAATTGGCATGTGCATATGTATTCATTGCAATGAAGCCCCTAAAAAGTCCTGGTGCAACCAATTACCTTCAAAAGTCCCATAATTAGTGAAATGAAGTCCATCTGTGTGCAATCTAAGTGTCACATGAATTGTCAGTATAAACACACCTTTTCTGAATGGCCCCAGAGGCTGCAACACCCCTAATTCACACTGAGGTTTTCTGTTCTTTTGTCCTATTTGTTGTTTGTTTCTCAATAAAAAAAAATACATCTTAAAAGTTGTAGGCATGTTCTGCAAATCAAATGGTGCAAACTCTCAAACAATTCATTTTAATTCCAGGTTGTGAGGCCACAAAACATAAAAAATGTCACAAAAATACTTTTGCAAGGCACTTTTTGTAAGATCGTATTATACAAACCCAAAGAGAAAAAGTTGTGACAAAATGTAATGCAATGCAAATAGAAATAATTACAAAAACACTGTAATTCTTGCATTAACTTTGACAAAAAAAAGTTAAGATAAATAAAAGACATTTTCTATTTTTCAAGCCTGTAACATTTTTAAAGAATGGTTGAAATGGTGACAGCTTAGGACTAGTAATATGGTAAAAAATAAATCTATGAAATGAAGTAATTGTCACTTTACTTTAACTGTTGGAATGGCCATGTCAAAGTCCTGACGTGAACACAATTTAAATGTTTTGGTGGGACTTTTAGGACAGCAATTGAGTGCAACAGAACCCTTCAATGTGATTGAAGTAACAGTTTTGTATTGAAAGCCGGTCTAACCCAGCTACTGAGCATGCAGGGTATTTCTTGGTGCCGGTCCCAAGCCCGGATAAATGGCAAGAAGGGCATCTGGTGTAAAGCATTTGCCGAATCAATACGCAGACAATGAAACAGACTTCCATACTGGATCGGTCGAGTCCACCACCAGTACTATTAGCCCACAAGATGGTGGAAACTGGGCTACAGTTGGCCAAAGAAGAAGAAGAAGAATAGGAGGAAGGCACATCTGGAGGGAGGAGGAGAGAAGGAAGTGGAGGAGAGTGGAAGAGTGGAAGAAATTTGTATTGAAAAGTGGTCAAACATTTTTCCACAACATAGGAGGCACCACAATTTTACTTTTAATTATACGTTTTCCTTCAGTCGTGTTTTAAAAGCACTGTCATAAAAAGCTGTCAAAAATGTGTATTGATAGCTTAGCTAGTTGTTCCTAATGTTAAGGCTTTTCTGAAACTCGAACCACATTTTTATATTTCATATGTTTATATAGTTTCTGCCATTAATTTGACAGTGGTAAATTATTAACTGTAAATAAATGTAAATTTAAGGTATGAACACTGGTGGCAGAAATTATTCCAATTACTCTGAATTGTACTTAAGTGTTTTAAATGAATAGGGAGAGGAATAGCACAAGTAAGTACAACCCATTTATTTCAGCTTTGGCTATAATAATGGCCTGGACAGAATTTCCATTTTGTAAGTGAAAAGGAAAAAAAAAAAACACAATGTGACATAATGATGGAGTGCTTTCACTTTGTGAATTAGCATAAATTTCAATGTGAGGAAAATAAACAGGTGCTGCTCGTGCTAAGTTATCCGCACATCTTGCTTTACGTGACAACTTCTAGACCTGAATTCTACATCTGCCTGCACAGTATGTATGCATAATGTTTTTAGTTTATTTGTTTTTAACCAAACTGGATTGACTTTTGATATGCATTTTAATAAGACCTCTAAAGTCTACTAAGCCTGAGGTCATAACATGTAATGCCTACTATGTTGTATATATTTTAATGTATATGTTGTTTAATGTCAATGTAATGATATGCTTATATCTGGAAATTTCACAGATAAAATTGAAAAACTAAGATATAAATCAAAGGTGCTGCAACATTTTACAGTATCTTTACATGGAAATATATATTTATGCACTGCCATTCAAATATAGTTTGGCAACCATCCAGACGTTTGTTTATGTTTTAATAAATATAAAGTCCATTTTGTTGCAGCTTTATTGTTATTATTTTTACAGTGATATTATTATACTACTAAACTCAATGGTTAAATTAAGTAAAGTTAAATCAAGGGTGTATTTTTCCTTCAGATCAGTGTATTATGTTCTTAATTCTGTTTTACATTTTAATTTCAATGTCAAAGGCGAAGTGCAATCAGGAGATGAACTTCTCTGAGGAGCTGGCCGGCACACACAACCCATATGTGATCAGAAATGTTATAAGCCACAATATTTGGACAGAATATGGGATGCAATTTATATACACTGCAGTTTACATAATCAATATCATTCTGGGCCTACCTCTCAATTCCTATGTCTTGTGGCTTATTTTCGTTGGAAAAGGAAGTGGAGTCAAATCAAATTTTTTCAGCCTCAATTTAACTTTTTGTGAGTTGATCTTCTGCCTAGGTGGTTTATTCATTATTCTTAATTTACATTTTCCTGAATTCCTGCCATTAGCAGCATATGTGTCAGGATTAGCATTTTTTGGTCGTCCTATGTTTCTCACTTTGATCTGTGTGGAGCGTTACGTGGCAGTGATCTATCCCATCACTTTTTTAAAGTGCAAGCCTCTGAGATGCAGGCTGATATGCTCTGCTGGTGTTTGGGTGATAGTTATTGGTTTCTGTGTATTCAGTATGTTGGAAGGAGTATCAGGAAAACTTTTCATTTTTATTTGTGTTATCTTGCCAATGTACACAGTTTTTCTCACCATTCAGTTGTTTTGCTGTTTAGCTACAGTTAAAGTCCTGCAGTATCCAGGCCCGGGTCAGAAAGGGAAGGAGAGAAAGCTGGCTAATCAAAGGAAGAGAAAAGCAGTTACACTTTTTCTGATACTCACAGTGGCCCAAGTCATCCAGTATTGCCCTTTATTTTTAGCAGGTACTCTTTACAGTGCAGTTTCAGTGCTGTGCTTTAAAATACTCTGGAGCAGTAGTTGTACGATTTCTTTCTTATTTGGTTATGTACACCCTTTGCTTTACATTCATAGAGTTGGAAGTCTTTCCTGCAAAACCTCTACTTAAGGTGAAGGCAACTTTTATGGGTTAGTAAAATGGTCCAAGTGGTGTAGTACACAAATTTTACAAATGGCTTTAACATCCATTTAAGATCCATATATGCTCATGTAATCATTGCCAGCAGTGTAATGTGTTGCAGTGAGCACCCTTTTACATTAACTTACTGGACATTAATTAATACTGGCAGAAGTAATCAAACATACCATGTGAGTTACTATCATGGAACTCTCAACAAGCAATCATAATATTCCACGACCCCAAAGGCGGGAGTGGATGTATGGATTAACAAATGACATTAAGCTGACCACACAAAAAATAATATATCTTGGGTTCATACACTTTGCCATGAAAAAGTCAAAGTTAATGTGAGAATTATTGTGTTTCTTTCAGATCCTCATTTTTTTTTTGTTCTTGAACCAGAACTGTCCAGTGCTTTTGGGAATGGGATTTCTGTGTTACACTTTTACTGTGTAAGAATGTGATTAATGAGTAGGTTCCGCAAACATGTTAACATATCCAGTGGTAGCAGTAGCAATAATGAATATTTCTGTTATCTGAGTTGTAAGTCCTAAATGAGCAAATGTGTAAAAAAGTGTAAAATATATAAATGATGTCTAATCATGTTCTTTCACTGTTGGCAACACTGTCATGGATGAACAACCAGCTGTCTTATAATTTTATTGATTTTATTTGATTATATCTCCACCAGTTTCCACATTTATATCTGGTTTGTGCATTTATTTGCATGCTTGATGATTTGCATTTGTGCTGAATACATGATATGATGTAAAACCCAGTTTAATGATCTGTTTAATATATATATATATATATATATATATATATATATATATATATATATATATATATATATATATATGTATGTATATATATATATATATATATATATATATATAATATATATATATATATATATATATATATATATATATATATATATATATATGTGTATGTATGTATATATATATATATACATTCATTCATTCATTTTCTGCCGCTTGTCCCAAGCGGGGTCGCGGGGAAATGCTGGAGTCTATCCCAGCTCACACAGGGCGAAGGACAGGGGACACACCCTGGACAGGTCGCCAGCTCATCACATATATATTAAACAGATCATTAAACTAACAAAATTATTAATTCCTCAAAGGTTTTAGTTACTATTAGGACTTTGTCTTGTACTTTTACTTTCCAATTTATACTCACCTTCATTAAAATGTAATTCAGATTTACAGCTATGGAAAACATTTCCAAGAGGCACATATAGGTTTATAAGTGATTCTGGTTATGATGAATAAAGCTGAGCACAAGACTGCTGACTGCGCGTTTATGTTTGAGCAACAACAACAATACGTTGCATCAGAGTCCTCTACTGACACTCAACTTTGCAGACTCATGAACAAGAACAGCACTCTGTCCAGGTCTGAACAATTTCTTCTGTATTAGAATTGTGTGCAGTGCCAGTGCCAGACAAATTATCCTTTTTCGCTTGATGCTTAACTTGTTTCAGAAACATCAGGAATTACACTGCAGCACTGATGGGCTGATTCTGTACAGCAGCCTATTCTCTGTAAACAAAGAATGCTTTCAGAAATGGAAGTGTTAATCATTTATTTTCATCAATCAACAAAATGCAGTGAATGAACAAAAGAGAAATCTAAACCAAATCAATAGTTGGTGTGACCACCCTTTGCCTTCAAAACAGCATCAGTTCTTCTAGGTACACTTGCACACGGTTCTTGAAGGAACTCGGCTGGTAGGTTGTTCCAAACATGACTGTGTTTCAGCCTCCGTGTGACATTGATGATCATCAGTACCTGTTTGGTAAAACTGGTTGATCATACACCGACTATAATCCCACAAAATCCCTGACTTTGTGCAAGTGTACCTAGAAGAACTGATGCTGGTTTGAAGGCAAAAGGTAGTAACACCAAATATTGATCTGATTTAGAGTTTCTTTTGTTAGTGCACTTTGCATTTTTTAAATTGATAAAAATAAACAATCATTATTTATATTTCAAGCCTTATATATGGCTTGAGTGTGTATACGTTTATGTTTATGTCCATGTTCAATAAACCCCAGCTCCAGAATCTCAACCCTTGTTACTTAAGGTCAATGTAGCAGCAGGAGTCTTGCCCAAGGACTTAATGGTATAATTGTCACGGTGTGGTGTTGAGGGCTGGACGCCAACGCGGAGCTTCGTACTGAACTTTAATGACGGAGAAAGTGCACAGAACTAAACATATTAAACATAAGTGTAAAACATAACAAACAATCACAAAGTGCACACACAGAATGACCAGCGCCCTGCTACGATTCACCGGGGCTTATAATGCCAGCCCCCAATGAGACACACCTGGCACCCAAGCCCAGGTGTGCACAATCAGAGCAGGGCGCCCTCTACTGGCGCCAGACCGTTACAATAATATTGCATGAACTTCATTTTATTAATTATTTTTGTTTTGCTTCACCTGTAAAAACAGCAGATTAAGCTACAGTGAAAGTCAAATAGGATTGCAAACTTTACACACATTTCATTGAATTCTGTCCAATATTCACAACCAAACAAATGTGGTATAGAAGATGCTTCTTGTTGTGATTGCCTAATTTACACAACATTCCCAGATTCCTCACATTTCCATACCTAACACCATTTTAACCCATCATTATTAAGTCCATGAAATGGCCAAAATAGACACTATAAGATCACAAATATCTTGAGATGCTTTCATTTCATTGAGCAGGGTCTTAAATGGAGCGTGCAGCTTTTGCTGTAAAAGAAATATTCTGCTTTTCATTATATATACCTACCCACATGCTATAAAACATGCATAAATTATGCTCTAAATTATTTTGCATATTAGATGCACCTGCTTTTCAAAGAAATAAAACCACACTTCACAGAGGGCTTGTGGCATCCAGGCTTCATTTGCAAATTTTCTTATGCTTCACTGAGCAAGGAAGTGTACCCTCCAGGTCTGGCATTTTCTGGTTAGTTGCACACAGGAACACTGGAATTTACAAGATAGCTTCTTCAAACTGGCAGCAGCAACACTGAGCACAGAGACAGCTGTGGACACTTTGCTCGTGCCTATATCCACCCTGAAGATTATAATACTTTCAGCTTGCAGTACAGTGTGCTGGTCACTTTCTACATATTCATCTTCATCACAGAAAGGCACAGAGAGAGAAAGCAACCATTTTTGACTTCTCTTCATTGTTATTCATTATTTTTTTAGCTAAGTCGTTTTCTGTATTATTGTCTCCTGTTGAACAGTTTAATTTTAAAACAGTCAGTACCTAACAATTTAAGTCTCTGTTTGCATTTTATTTTGAAGTAATTGGGGAGCAGAATCACCTAGTCACTCACAACATTTATATTTAAGTCTAAAAAGGGGACTTAAATCCAGGGATGCTGGAATTTTTAAATGGTCCTGTACTAATGAAACATTAGTACAGGACTTCTTGAGGAAAATAAAATTTCACACATTTATGATGTGAAAAATGTAATTTTGATTTTTTTTTTTTTTTGGTGATCATACCATCATTTTTGTATTTACTTGATTTGGAAAAAATTGGAATTGGAAAAAAAACATCAATAATAATGATATAATGTTACATGTTTGAGGTATGTTTAATAAAGCCAAAATATTAAGCTATTAAACAAAAGCAGTTTAGTGCCATATCTGAAACTTGTTGGTTCAATGCGAGAAGAAAACAAGCTGGGGAGCATTCTCAAAGTTTTTTTGTAATGGATGTATTTCACTCAAACAGTGACCACAGCTCAAGTCCAAATTTTATACACCTCCCAATTCATTCTTCCTTGGTGCCAGTACTGGATAATTTGTTACAGTAGTATTTGTAGTATTTGCTTGGTTGCTTGATTTATTAATTCAGGGCAATGAATGCATGGGTAGTTGGGAGTTGCCCCAACCCACCATATGTCAAACAAAGTTAATGCATTTCCCAACCAATTGCATCCCATTTCACAGATGAGCCAACAGCCCAGTTTAAACAGAATTCAACTACAAGACAACACTGGTCTGAAAAGGTATGGAAAATGGAACTAAATATTTAATTAAGCATATTTATATAGAATTTTAATGAGTGAGACTGACAAGATTGATTATCCCTCAGTTTACCATGTTCCAGTTAGGGAAATTAGAGTCATCTTGATTGGCCATTATAATTTAAACATGAATTAACTGGTTAGACAACTAATTATGTTTGATTAGACTTATTGAATTAAAACTAAAGACAATATGGTGCAACATTTTCCCGCATTTCTTTTATGTAAGATTTTATGTGATACTATAATTAGTGCAAGGACAAGTTGCAGGATGTTATTGAGGTTTTTCAGTTTTCCCTTTATTTGTTCATTTAGCTTGGGACAAGAATTTTCCCATTAATGTAAATACCATTTAATAATGAATGCATTATCCTTACACAGTATCCTTACAAAATTCTATTACTATTCTGTTAAGATTTTAAACAGCATTCCAGTGTTTCTGTTGTAGCTTTTGTTTCTAACATGTTGCACCCCCATTTTGCAAGGCTATATTTATATTTCTGTACGGATATTTTTCTGCTTGCTGCCGTTAAGCTGCCTGTTCAAATTATCGATAAAGGCTGAGAACCTCCCTTGTCTCAGGTCTCATTAACTACTACATAATTCATATTTGCTTTATTTAACAAAAACAAAACAGAAAAGGCTATGTTCATGTGTTTATTTGTTTATTTATTTCTTTGTCTCCTGTTGGTTTTTTTATTATTATTTATCAGTGAAACTAATGCATACCTGCAACAGTTCCTACTGTATAAACCTAACTGGCAAAGACCATACGAGAATTATAGAATGTACAGGTATATGTGTCCGGCCACAAACAGGGAGTAAATTATGAGAGAACTAAAGTACAGCAGTCACAGCTCTTACTGATTTTTGCAAATGTTAATCGGATTCTTTTGATGTTGAAACAGTAATCACCAAGTTGTTAGAAAAGGATAATTTAAAAAATGTTAAATATACAAAGGTTTTAATGTCTTCTATTGTCTTAAATCATATTGCACTTTACCCTTATACATTTCCTCCTAAAGGTTTTGGACCAGCACTGCCCATTTGTTTTCAATTTGCACTAAAGGCATTTGGGTTTAAAATCAAAATATGAAGCTAAGTTGAGAAATCTGATTTTCAGCTTTTATTTCCCTGTATTTAGATCTAGATTTCAGTCTGAACTGAACCGAAGTAAAATGCATGTTGGATTTGATTAGGATTCAACCCTGCCTCTTGATTGGTCTGGATGCATTTCTCTGTAAACTGGCAGACAAAGTGGTTCGGTAGACTTCAAAATTCATTTTTCTGCTACCGTTGTGACTTGCATCATAGATAAAAGTGAGTTTGTTACTGTGGCAGCCATTGAAAAGCAAACCATGACATGTTTTTGAAAATGAACATGTCCTTTAGTTCTCCACACTTTGGCCTTTCCATAACTTTGGTAGAGATTCTCTCTTGGTAGAGATTCTCTTTGCTTAATCATTGTTCCAAAAGCTATGTTTCTTAATAATTTTCTCTTTACACAACTTGAAAATGACATGCTTTCTCCCAGTGGTCTTCATGCCGGTTTTCCTTTATAACTTAAAACAATCTATCAGGACATACCTGTGTAGCAGCAACACCTGTCAGCCTCTCATTTTCCAGTTCTTTTGCTCACTGTAAAAAATTGGGTCATATACAAAAGGTGATATGTTCAATGTAATTTAATATATCTATAAAAAAAACTGAAATGAAAGATGAAATTATAATCTCTTATTTCATATACATCATCTGTATTATCTGGAAAACCAATATCTTTTGCCAAAAGAAATTACATTTAAGTAATTCATGTCAATGGATTGATCGCTACTTCTACTAATAGTAATTTTCTATTATTTCCACTAACACATCCCAGTCTGTCACAGTCACCACAGATTATTTTTAAACATACAAACCCGGAGTTTGACTGTGTTATACAAACACTGTCATTAGAGACAGACCACAAAGTTTTGCATGTTTTACAACCACAGTGATTTCATGGCCATAAACGACACCGTGGCAAAACAACAGCACAGCCCAAACCTGCATCTGCATACAATAACAAGCAACTTCAGTCCTTTCATGTTTGGAAATTATTCTAGCAGTAGGAAGCAGATTGCAACAGAACTAAGCTAAGTCTGTATATCCTTGTTTTGTTATTGGCACCATGAGGAGAGACATTCTCAAAAATTGCCTCTATAATATGTGGTAAACAAGAATATTTCAAAACCAATACAATTTGTTATACAAATATTTGGACTGGTTTCTCTTAATTATAAGATCATTAAGTAGTCAAAACATAATTTTGCTACATGCAAGCTAATAACCAGTAAGTTTTGAACAAAAGTGTTTTCAAAAGTTTCTGTTAATAACTAAACATACTCACGTCGTTTCAACATTTCAGTTTTAGCTTTCTAGTAATAATGGATGAAACACATCCAAAAGTATTTATCAGAATATTCTGCATGTATATCTTCCACCAAGTGCCATAAGTTTTGTGTCTTTCTCAACAAGATGACTGTCCTGCTCAATAAAGGTTAATAGGAATTTGGCAGGAAAGTGAATGAAACATGTCATCAGGTCAGGTGGTCATTTTCTGCTGCTTGTCCCAAGCAGGGACACGGTCACGGGGGTGTGCTGGAGTCCATCCCAGCTCACACAGGGTGAAAGACAGGGGACACACCCTAGACAGGTCACCAGCTCATCGCAGGGAGGAGCATGACAGGGACGGCACCTTGCTCAAGGGTACCTCAGGGTCAGGGATCATGCAGCCAACACCCTAACCACTAGGCCACCGCTGCCAGAATGAAACGGAAACTTGTCTGCAGTGCCTACAGCCATTGCCAGAAATTTAAGAATGACACAAGTATTTGTTTTCACAGTTTGCTGCTTCAGTGTTTTTAGATTTTTTTGTCAGATGTTTCTATGGTAACTGAAGTACAGTTACAAGCAAGCATAAAAGGCTTTTACTGACAGTTACATGAAGTTTATGCAAAGAATCAATATTTGTAGTGTTGGCCCTTCTTTTTCAAGACCTTTGTGATTTGCCCTTGGCATGCTGTCAATCAACTTCTGAGCCAAATGCTGATTGATGGAGCCCATTCTTGCATAATCAATGCTGGGAGTTTGTGGGGTTTTATTTGCTCAACGGCCTCTTGAGGATTGACTACAAGTTCTCAATGGGATTAAGGTCTGGGGAGTTTCCTGGCCATGGACCCAAAATTTCAATGTTTTGTTCCATGAGTGACTTGGTTTTCACTTTTGCCTGCTTTCACTTTTGCATGCTGTGAAAGGGGTGGTGCTTTACCTCACTCTGCTTGCAGATCTACTAACACCTGCCTGCTGCCATTCCTGAGCAAGTTCTGCACTGGTGGAGCCCCCATCCTGCAGCTGAAGCAGCTTTAAGAGTCAGTCTTGCCACTTTCTTGGGCGCTCTGAAGCCTCTTCACAAGAACTGAACCTCTCTTCTTGAAGTTCTTGAGATCCATTAAAGGGTTAATTTAGGTGAAATTTTACAAGCAGCAATATCCCTGCCTGTGAAACCCTTTTTGTGCAAAGCAATGAGGTTCACTTTTATAGCAAAGAGGGACTTTGCAAATAATTACAGTTCATCTGATCATCTTCATAACATTCTGGAGTTTATGCAAATTGCCATTATAAAAACTGAGGGAGCAAACTTTGTGAAAAAAAATATTTTTGTCATTCTCAAAGCTTTTGGCCACAGCTAAACTTTGCAAAAGTTCCACAATTTCAAAGTCTTGCTTTTACATCTGTTTACTATAGCTATTCCTTCTCTCCTCTCTTTGTCTTTGCAAGTTAGATGGTTGGGTTGGTGTAACTTCATTAACCAACGCTCCCATTGCTAAAATGATTTGTCATCCAAGGCCAACTAACCACTGTACTTGTATTACTGTGTTAAATACGTCCTCGGCTAGAAAATAAAAGCTTAAAATTGAGAATGTCCACTGCTCTGCGGTGCAGTTCTTACTTGGATTTCACTGGCAGAATTTTCCCTGTACAGTCCAATTATGATTACATTTATCTGACTGATTGGTTCAAGAATATAAAAGTCACATATCATTAGGGCCATTGATACAGATTTAATGTTTACATTTGAGTTGCCAGCTCCTTTCAGCAGTATAGTTTAGGCCTAATTAAAGCAATTATGTCAAGGCTTTTTTAGATATACTGTGCATGCAAAAGTGCCCTACAAGATTAGTGATAAAGGGTTAGAGGAAATCCATCTTTTGTTAACGTAACTTCATCAATAAAGCTGAGGATGCGAAGCCTGCTTCTGCATAACTGTTGAACTGGGCTGCAACAGGGAAACGTGTACAAAGTACAAAACATATCAACTTTGAAACATTTGTAAAATGACATTCAGTTTCCCAATATAAAAACACATAGGCCCCAGCATGCAGCAGACTAAAGAATTACTGTACATCTAGGGGGCCTTAAACTTGAGGAAAGATGAGTTTTGAAACTAAGCAGCAAGTTCTTTTGTTAGTTATTATTCAGATGAAGGCTTAATCTCCTGTATTTTATATTTATTGTCTATGTATTTTTTGATCTGTTACCCACAGAGACATCACTGTAGACCTGTATAGCAGCTGTCAGAGGAGATGAATGAGTCCTCGATTTCATCAAGCAGTTCCTCCAACTCAACAAGTGTTGCACTCAGATCACAATACATCTTTTCTGTCATAATCGCCACAAATATTGTATTTGGTCTCCCGGCCAACTTCTATGTGATTTGGTTTAGTGTCAAGCAGGGGCTACGAAATGAAATCTTTTTTTTCAGCCTAGCATTGAATGAGATATTCTTTTGTTTTGGCTCTGTTTTCCTTCTAATAAATTTTTATTTTAACTGCTTCAGATTTGCCGGGGCACCTCCGTTTCTTATAGGGCTGCTCCAGACAGGTCGGCCACTGTTTCAGTGCTGCATCTGCATGGAGCGATATGTGGCTGTGGTCCATCCCATTATCTTCCTAAAATACAAGCAACCAGCATGCAGGGCTGCATGCACTGCTGTCATCTGGATCTTAACCTTTGGCTTTGCAGTGATCTCAACGCATAACAATTCTTTGTTTTTCAATTTACTTCTAGCACAGTACTTGATTGTCTTTCCCCTAAAGCTATTCAGCTGTATGATAGTTCTCAAGGCTTTGAAGAAAACTGGGCCAGTTGAGGGAAATAGAAAAGTTATTCAGAAGTCAAAAGTTAAAGCTTTCAGGATAATTTTTATGGTCCTGATATCTTCACTCCTTACTTATATTCCTGGAGTTTCTTCGCTAGTGCTCTTCAATGTTTTAGGTATGGAGAATTTTCTTCAATCTTGGTTCATTTCTGTAGAAGTGGTAGTAATTGCTGGGTTTGTACAGCCTCTTATCTATATGCATAAATCTGTCTCTCACCTTTTCTGTACGATGGGATAACAAAGTAATACTTACTTACTGTATAGGCTATGTTGAAGAATGTTCACCTGGTTATAAGAGAATTCATTTAAGTGGTTGGAGGGGAAATTTCCCATTTTATGTAATTGGTTATGGTTATGGTGATTCATGTGCAGAGGAGAGATGAGAATTATATTGGAAGAAGGGTGTTGAAGATGGAGCTGCCAGGAAAGAAGAGAAGAGGAAGACCAAAGAGGAGTTTTATGGATGTGGTGAGAGAGGAAATGCAGGTGGTCGGTTTGAAGCAGGAAGAGGCAGAGGACAGGAAGAAATGGAGACAGTTGATCCGCTGTGGCGACCCCTAAACAGGAGCAGCCAAAAGAAAAAGAAGAAGAAGAAGAAGGTTATGGTTATGGTGATTGGCGCTACATAAGCCCTTCATGATGGGAATCAAAATCAGAATCAGATTCCTTTGCCAGGTATATTAACAAACAGTATAGTATGGTTCCAGATGTTGGAGACAACATCAACAATCAAACAGCAACAAAGAGACAACGTACATATTATTTACAGCAATAACACAATGCAGGTCATATAGAAAACAACAATACAAACAATGTACATATTATTTATTAACAGAATGCAATATGCCATCATTATATATGAAATGTGTGAAATCACACAATGTGCAAATGAATGTTAATGTTTATCACATGTGAGAAGGAACTAGAGAACACAGAGGACATTTTTTTTTTCAGATTGATCACTGGGTTACCATCATCAGCACTGGCTATAAAACATATAGGATGCGTGTAATTGACTGATATTTTGCTATGCACTGAAGACATTTGGGTTAGATGATTGGATTTTCAGCTTAATCTCCTGGTATTTACATTGTTTATATACATCTACAGGCTTTTTAGATTGCACAGAATGTAGCACATCTGTTTCTGGCACACAGTTTCCAAGCAAGTAAAAGTACTGGAACATTATGTTCAATACAATAAAATAAGTGACCTTTGTGTGACACAGATGCATCAAGCCCATGAACCACTGGTCCCAAATTGTTGGTTTCTTTTTTGGTTATGTCTTTTCAAGTTTTTTCCATATCATAGCAATTTGCTATTTGCTTTGATAGATTCTCTATGTGTTCTTTTCTTCAGGTAGAGAAGCTTCTTTAAGGTATAGGAATGAACTTGGTCGAACCAAAAGTTCCCACCACTCTTTCTTCTTGATTAAGTTCTTTGTTAACTTTCTTAAGGCAACCACTGCTTGGGGCAGTGGTGGCCTAGTGGTTAGGGAGTTGGCCCTGGATTGGAAGATTCGATTCCCTCACTAATAGGTTGCACGGAGGTACCCTTGAGCAAGGTATCGTCCCCATCACTGCTCCCTGGGTGCTTTCAATAGCTGCCCCCTGCTGCATGCGTGTGTATGGGTGAAACACAGAGGTTGAATTTCGTTGTGTTGAGCACAAATGACAAGCATTGTCACTGTCACTTAACTTGGCATACGACTGCCTGCCAATACATTTTGATGTATTTCTCTGTAAAGTAGCAGACAGTGACACTGACAATGATGATTCCCCCACGGACAGTTCTCTCGTTGTATCAGTTTTCCATTTTTAACAACTAATGCAGGCTTCATGGCTGAAAAGGGTGGCGGTGGTCTAGTGGTAGGGTACTTGCCTATGGACCTCTGGATCACGAGGTTCTTGGTTCGAATCCCACCTCTGGCACTACCACCACTGGGTCCCTGAGCAAGACCCTTAACCCTGAGTGTCTCCAGGGGGACTGTCCCTGTAATTAGGACATGTAAGTCACTCTGGGATAAGAGCGTGTGCTAAATGCCGTAAATGAAAATGTAAAAGCTTCAGCTGAAAGTAGATTTTAACAACTATTTATAGTTTAAGTCAGTTTAACAGGACACATCTGTTTTAGTCAAGTAAGTCAAGTAGGCTTTATTGTCATTTCAACTATATACACAGTTCACAGTACAATGAAACAAAGTTTCTTCACAGCCCTGATGCAACGTATGAGACAACATAGAACCGAGAACATGACACCATATTACTACAGACAAAAACAGGACACACCTGTTAGCCTCTCATGTTCCAGTGCTTACTTGGAAAACTGGTGTGGTCAGATAAAAAACCTTAAAATCTGATCTCTCAACTCATATTCACCTGTGCACCAAATGTTTTCAGTGCATAATAAAAAGACAAGTTAATTGGACTTGCTGTTCAAATACTTTTGAAGTGGACTATAGCATCTATACGTGTGTCTGTTACTATGTACTATATAAAAATGTTACTACTCACGTTTATTTATCTTCTGCATGTTTCCATTTAATGGTTTTACTCCTGACTTAATGTCACAGCAGGTGGTGCTCTGCTCTGACTGTGCACACCTGTGCTCACCTGGGTGACAGGTGTGCCTTATTGGGGGCTGGACTCCAATGAGTCAGAGCAGAGCGTCGGTTACCCACGTCCTTTGTTCAGTGGTTCTGAGTTCTAGTTATGTTTAATAAAGTTGAGTACAAGACTCTTGACTATGCATTCATGTTCGAGCACCAACACCAGAGCGTTACACAAAATTTTTTTCATGTTCTCTTCATAACTGTATGAGTTCTTGCCTGGGTTACATTTTCAAGTCAAGTCAAGTCAAGTAGGTTTTTATTGTCATTTCGACCACATACACAGTACATAGTGAAACGAAATAATGTTCCTCCAGGAACCTGGTGCTACACATTAGACAACATAAGACACGACATAAGACACAAGACAAGGCAAACAGACAAGTGCAGACAACAACAGACAGAACAATAGATGGTACATTCAGTACATTCATCCTTCGGATAGCCACAGAGTTACAGAACAAAGCAGCACATGTTGTTGGCAGTGTGATGGAGCAGCAATGTTGTGGTTAAAGTGCCAGTGCAAAAAATAATAAGTAATAAGCAATTAGTAATTTCTTGTTACTATGGTTAATCAGGTGGATTGGTGATGATCATTGGTGATGATTGCCCGCTAGGTATGACTGTGTGCCTGAGTGTGTCTATGTATATATTGCTTATCTGCGATGGACTGTGGCCTCTGTGACCTCTGTGTCTCTGTGTCTCTGCGACTGTGTCTCTGCGACTGTGTCTCTGGTCTTTCTATGCTTTTACTTCCCTATAGACTACTGATAAGGAAATTTTGTATATTTTATTAATTCGAATTATTTATATAACTATTAATTATAGTTTTGGTAGTGGTAGTAGTTGTACTCTCCAAGCTCTCCATATTCTTTTACAATCACATTGATGATAAAAAACAGAAACACAACATTTGACTGTACCCTCTGTAAACCACAGTTTTGCATGCTGCACTATTGTTTACACTGTTACAAACACTTAAATGGAAAGTGCATGGCATCGTGGCACAATGGCAGCACAGACCTATATTTGCATCCAGAATGGTTAGATATACAAACTAAAAAAATTGGCCTTTCAAAGGCTTAATAATTCTGAAAAGTAAATGTTATATAAGTATATACGTTTATTTTCTATCAGTAAGTGGACACATGCAAGAATGACATCTGAGCACTAGACAAGAGTAAACCATAAAACCAAATAATCTTAGGCATCAGATATCACGACTCAACATAAGATCAGAGACCAGCCCAATATGAACATTAACTAGAAGGTACATATTCACTTTACTGTTTGCTCACAGTGAAAGGATGAACTAGCGCACCATATCACACCAGGGCTGTGCAACAGGAAGAGCATAGCGAAGTTCTCTCCACTTCCTCCGCTTAAGTCTCAGCCCACACCATCTATTGGCCAATGGAAAAGATGCATCCACAGGTCCTGAAATAGAAATAGAAGTCAGCAGATAAGGAAACTGACAGACTCTGAGTGATAGGCCTGGATTTGTTCCAAATTAAAATCAATCCTCAGGATACTCACTAATAAACTCACTAATAACTCACTAATACACTGCCTAATAATTGTGCACATAGTTAGACAGATGGATGGTTGGATGAATGGTTGGATGGATGGATGGATGGATGGATGGATGGACAGAGACAAACAGACAGATAGATATGAATGTAGAAATAATTTGAGGGCCTGCTTGTTGATGATAAAGATGATGTTTGCTTGTTGATGATAAAGAGTGATGATTTACATTTATGACAAGAATGAAATTATTCTAATGTCACTGTAGATGTTCATATGTATTTCCCCCTTTTTAATAATAATATGTCAGAACCTGGGCGTGTTCCTCATCCTTACTCATTCTTTAAATGCTGTCCCTATATGCAAATCTCTCTTTCTCTTGTATATACATACGTTCATAAGATATATGCCTGTGGTACAACGAGTTTACCTTGATGACGGTCAGGTCAGAATAACTATTTGTTGCTGTTTTTTCATATTTATGCATCCCACACAGCAAATTGTAATACTGGAACTAAGAAATACTCAGAAATATTTCATTTTTAGTGATTTTATTTTTAACATTTTTTTATTTTTTACATTTTACAGCTTGATCATAGTCTGTATTGAAAACATTTAAAAATAATCACTAGTATAAGGGTTAATGATGTTAACTTTATTAGCATCCACCAATTATTTAATTTTTTTTTAAATTATTTTTTTAATTTAATTTTTAATTTATTTTATTTATTAAAAAAAGATTCTTTTTAATAAGATATATATTGAAAAAATACTTTAATATACTATTTCTGACAGTTATAAGGGAGTTATAAGAGATTTTTTAGAATTTAGAATAAAAATAATGGTGGTTTTAAAACCCAAGATCTATAGTTTGTTTCATTGTTTCATTGCTAGAGTTGGGCAGGGCTCTCACATGAGATACCTGAGTATTCAAGTTATTGATGTGCTATTTTTTGAGTCCTCCCATCCATATTATGAGTTGTTACTGTATGACAATTGTAATCTCAAAACTGCTTTGCGAGTGCTCTTGAACAAGGCTACTGAACAAGCTCCCCTTACTCTCAGCTGAGCTGTTAATATTTTATGACTAGTGGCATGGACTGTGGACTACACTTAATAGCACAGACTGAGCAACTGGATTTTTGATATTATTTGTTCATGATGATGATGATGATGATGATGATGATGATGACAATGACAATAATAATAATAATAATAATTATTGTTGTTGTTGTTGTTGTTGTTGTTATTGTTATCATTTTGTTATCGTTGTTATTATTATTATATAATGCTGGACATTTTACTATTAATCAATGTAGTATTTAATAGCAATTATAGAAAAGGTAAAAGTGCTTCATTAAGCTCTCTTGGTCAACACTATTAAACTCTCAAAGCAGAAATTCAGTACAGTACATAGTCCAAGTACATTAGATAAGATACAAGCAATGAACTTTAACATTAAATAAAATCAACATTATCCATCCATTATCTGCTGCTTGTCCCAAACGGGGTCGCGGGGGAGTGCTGGCGTCCAACCCAGCGCACACAGGGCGAGGACGAGGGACGCACCCTGGACAGGTCACCAGCCCATTGCAGGGAGGAGCGGGACGGGGACGGCACCTTGCTCAAGGGTACCTCAGGGCAACCCAGTGGGAAGGGGTTCAAACCCCCGATCCTCCGATCATGTGGCTGACGCCCTAACCACTAGGCCACCGCTGCCCCAAATCAACATTATATTATATTATATTATTTTATTAACAGCTTTCTGAGATTCCACTCAGTTCATTTCCAGTGTTAAATAGTCTTTTTTCTATATCTTCTGTTTTCCACAGAGACATCTCTGTAGGTCTCAACAGCTGTGTGAGAAGATGAATAATTCTTACGTCTTAACCAACAACTCCTTGACCTCAGCAGATAGTGACATTTTGTCCATTTGTTATTCTGTCATCCTTGTCACAAACATTGCGTTTGGTCTGACGACCAACTTCTATCTTATTTGGCTCATCGTCAAGCATCGTTTACAAAACAAAATCTTTTTTTTTAACCTGGCACTGAATGAGACAATCTTTTGCCTTGGATCTGTTTTGTATTTATTATCTTGTTATTTTGGTTTATTACACATTATAAAAGCAACCTCATTTTTTGGAGGCTTTCTCCTAGAAGGTCGACCATTTTTCCAGTGCTGCATCTGCATGGAGCGATATGCAGCTGTGGTCCATCCCATCACCTTCACGAGGTACAACTCATTCAGATACAAGCTGGCTTGTTCTGCGGTCACCTGGATCTTAATCCTAAGCTTTGGTATGTTACTGGTATTTTCAGGAGATAATAACTGGAATTGGTTCTGTTTACCTTTCCTTCTAGTACAGTACATGGTTCTATTTCTCCTGAAACTGTTCAGTTGTTTGATGGTCCTCCAAGCTTTAAAGCAGACTGGGCCAGGTGAAGGGAATAGGAAAGTTATTCAGAACTCTAAAGTAAAAGCTTTCAAAATAATTTTTATGGTCCTGATAGTATCACTCCTCACTTATATTCCTCTGATTTCATCTTTAGTGCTTTTTTATTTTATAGGTGAAGCAGAATTTAATGTAGCCTGGTATGTTTCAATGGACATAGTAATAATAACTGGCTTTGCACAGCCTGTCACTTTTATGAATAAGAATGCGGTCTTTCCTTTCTGTAGGAGCATTTTAACAAATTAGCATTGTTAGTTATATTTTATCGTATGCAGATTTGGCTGCAAATGGATTAATTCTTTAAATATATGTATAGGATTTAGAGATGACATAGAGAGTTGCATTGAGCCTCTGGAACGACACCCTTCTTTTCTTATTGGTTCACTTATTATACTACTTTCAGCCATGGGCATATATGGACACCCATAGATCTCTAGGTGGGCTGGTCATTGGTGTACATTTATAGAGGATAGTGCAAAATAGCAAAGCAAATGGGGCAGCAGAGGCCTAGTGGTTAGGGAGTTGCCCCAGATTGGAAGATTGTTGATTGTGGATTCCCTCACCAGTAGGTTGCCCTGAGGTACCCTTGAGCAAGGTACCATCCTCGTCACATTTACATTTACGGCATTTAGCAAATGCTCTTATCCAGAGCAACTTCCATGTCCTAATTACAGGGACAGTCCCCCTGGAGCAACTCAGGGTTAAGGGACCCAGTGGTGGTAGTGCCAGAGGTGGGATTGGAACCTGGGACCTCTTGAGCCATAGATCCATAGGCAAGTTTTCAAGGATTGAAAGATGTAAACAAACCAGACTAGAATGACTAAAAAACTATACAAACTGAAAATATGACATAAATATTAAATAATGTTAATTATTAAACCATTTAATGAATAAATTACTTTTCATGAATATGACTGTTCTTGTATTTTTCTGTTTTTAAATTTGACAATATAAGAATGATGTGGCGCTATTTATACTTTCTACTTCTTACATTCTCAGATCAAATTCTGCATTTGATGGAATTTTCCATTCTTTTTTCAGTTATTTTGCAAAACTCTTTGCAACATCTGTCACGCCTGTGGTTCCGACCAGGCATGACAGATGGCGCTCTGTTCTGACTGAGCACACCTGGGCTTGTTCAGACACAGGTGTGCTTCATTGGGGCTGCTAATTAAGCCCCAGTGAGTCAGAACAGAGCGCGGTTCATTAATGAGGCTATGCCTTACAGTTAATGGTGGCACTTTTGGTTTGTGTTTTTGGTTTATGTTAATAAAGTTTCGTTCCAGTATCCTGGCTCTGCGTTGGGGTCCTTTCCACACCCCGCCCCCGTTACAACATCAAGCCTATTTATGACCTAGATGGACAAAATCACCCATAGTGACGTCTTTAGTGCATATTGTGGATGTAATAAGACATAAACAATGTAAAAGATGATGTAAAAAGGTATAACAGAAATATGAGTGAAGGGAGAACTAGCACAGAAATGGATGAAAGTGAAGCAGTGAAGCTGATGTTCAATATTATTAGCAGATTGTTTTTATTGGAGCTGAAGTTAAATGGTTTTTAATTATAGTAATATGGCATAAGGTTCAATTTGGAATGAACGGAAACACCTGTTGGAAATTTTCTTTAAACTACTACATTTTATTTTTACTATGCAAAAACGTTTAATCAGTTTTTCCCTTTTTACAAGAGTTACAAGGAACTGTCCCTAACACTGCTCCCTTGGCTGCCCACTATGGTAAAATGCAGAGAATGCACTTAACTGTGGTTCACTGTACTGTATTTTTACTGTATCTAGGTATGTAACTGAGGTGACAATAAAGTTCCCTCTGACTCAAACAAGAAGTTCCGTCTGAAACAAACAAGATGCATGGCTCACTGGAAGCAACATCAAGTTTTGCATGAATCTAACAAAGGGTGCTACCTTGTCTGTTCAATATAATAGATGGATTTTGAAAGGTTGCTCTAACTAATTTCATGCTGAGAAAGAGCACTACAGATGGCATATTTGCTCAGGGTGTTGTTGAAGAAGTAGAGAGAAGGTGCATTGTGCCTTTGTGGACTTGGAGAAAGCATATAACAGAGAGCTAGAGAGGAGTTGTGGTTTTGTAAGAGGAAGTCAGGAGTGGCAGGGAAATATTTAAGAGTGGTATAAGTTATGTATGAGGGTAGTGTCACAGTAGTGAGGTCTGCAGTAGGAATGATGGGTGCATTTAAGGTAGAGGTTGGATTACATCAGGGATCAGTGCTGAGCCCATTCTTGTTTGCAAAGGTAATGAACAGGTTGACAAATGATTCCCTGTGGACTATGTTTGCTGATGATATTGTGACCTGCAGTGAGAGTAGGGAGCAGCTTGAGAAGAACCTGGAGAGATGGCGATCTGCTCTAGAGAGGATAGAAATGAAAGTGAGTAAGACAAAGACAGAATATATGAGTGTGAATGAAAGGGAGGAAAATGGAGTGGTTAGGATGCAGGACATAGAGGTGATAAAGGTGGAGTTTAAATACTTGGAATCAACTGTTTAGAGTAAAGGCGAGTGTGGAAGAGAGGTGAAGAAAGAGTGCAGGCAGATTGGAATGGGTGGAGTAGAGTGATCTGTGAAAAAGTGAAAGAGTGAAAGGTTTACAGGATGGTAGAGAGACCAGCAATGCTTTACAGGTTGAAGATAGTGGTGCTGATGAAAAGACGGCAGCAGAACTGGAGGTGTAGAGTTAAAGATGCTGAGATTTTCGTTTAGTGTGATGAGGATGGACAGGATTAGAAATGAGTGTATTAGAGGGACCCGAAAATGGAGAGAACCGGAAGAAATGGAAACGGCTGATCCGCTGTGGCGACGCCTAAAAGGGAGCAGCCGAAAGTAGAAGAAGAATTATAATAACAATAATAATTTAATTTAAAGGCTTTTACAAAAATGAAATACAACTCAAGACTTTATGCCTAGTACCATGTATAGAGAGAATAAAACAGAAACAAACGGGATTAATCTCACTCTCCCTTGCATTTCCACACTTGTCCTGAGCGCGGTTGGCCAGCAGAGGGCGCGCGCATGTTTGTTTGAAAGGCCCCCCGCACATGAACAGGCTGACGTAGTGCTGAAGATTGGCCTGATAACAGTGTTGCTGCAAGGAGGCCAGATTTCCTTTATCTCGGCAGTTTTGTTGGAAGTATTAAGGAGAACAGTATCATTATAATGCCTGGTGAGTCCAACTCAACAAAAGCCTCTGGTCGAACTGCACCCATTATGTGCTTGTGGTCAAAACACACGCCGTGCGAAGTAGCCGCTAGGCTAACGTTAGCCAGGTTGTGGGTTCTCGCTGGATAAGCGCTTGGTTCAGCTCCTTGTCGGCTTGTTTTGCATAAAATCGATCGGCTGACGGAAGATGCTGAGGTCTGTCAGGATGAAATGTGTTTTGTGAGTAGAGAAGGAGCGCAGGGAAGGCCCGCTGCCCCCCGACGGCCTGCACGCTTGATACAGCTATATCGCAGATCTACAAGCCATCTCCCGCACGAGCAGGCCGCGGGGATGCGGTGTATATCGCGTGTTCTCCCACGAAGTCTCCGTTACTCGTTCTTGCTCTCGTTCGTTTGTCACTTTATCGGTGTTAGAGCTTTTATTCAAGTGCCTCAATCATATCCGGCAACATTTCTAATGGTGAAACACTGTTTGATAACTAGATTTTGTACTATAAGTAGAATGTGTGCTGTGGCCCACCTGGAGTCTCATTAGTGGAGCTGAAATCCTGGGAGATCTCTGGGCTGCTCTTACTGATCCCTGCCTTTAGCTGTACTTTTCAAATCCGAAACACTAATGGAAATGAATGGAAGTTAAACTGAGTGTGTGAATATTGACCTGTAATACCCTGGGCGAACTGTTAACCAGCTACGAGCTGCTGAGGATTCGAGCTTTCAACTTTCTTTCTGTATTCGAGATTTATCTCTGGTCCATTCTCTTCTCTCGCTCCGTGTTTGGTTTTTCGATAGAGGAGTCGAAAGTTTGGGGTTTAGTTGTACGGTTTCTGCATTTTGTTATGCAGTCTTTACAGCGTTTCGGATGTTTAAAGAGGTACCTGAAAACTATTCATTGTGTTCAAAGAAAAGGTGGAAATCCAGGTCTAGAGAGTGGAAGTCCATTCCAGGGTTTTGTTCCAACTGCACGGGCGCCCCCTGCTGGTGGTGTGTGTTTATCGGCGAGAAAAGGCAGTTGGAAAGAAATCCTGGGGAGGATTTCTACCATCTGGACCTAGATTTTTCTACCCCTACTTTTGAAAATAAATAAGATTGTATGTACCTCTCCTTGCCCAATTGATTATATTTGGGGGGGGAGAAAACATCTAGTTAGTGACACTGGACTTTTGGGGTTTGAGCTCAATCCTGGAGAGAAGTTGTAAAATAAGAGTCAGTTTTTTCATTTCTGGTTCAAAGCCCAGGCTGTATCAGTGATATGATATTTTCACTTTGTAACCCCTTTTATGGGTTACAGGTGATGGTGGGAGTTGGTGGTGGTCTAGTGGTGGGATACTTGCCTACAGGCAATGAGGTCACAGGATCCCGCCTCCAGCACTACCATCATTGGGTACCTGAGCAAAACCTCAACCCCAAGTTGCTTCAGGGGGATTGTCCCTGTGGTTAGGAAAAGGAGTCTATCTGGATAAGAGCATCAGCTAAATGCCATGAATGTAAATTTTATAATTTTTAATAACGGTGGGATGTTTTGTTGTAATTTACATAGAAAAGCACTGCTATTTACAGTGCTCATGCTTTTGTTTCTTCAACCCCCCCCCCCCCCCCAGAACCGGCAGACATTAACAGTCCTGAGGTGGCGAAGACCCCCGGGGGCAGCAGTGGTTCTGGGAAAGATGATGGTGTGGTGAATGGACACAAGGATGGAGAGCCCAACCCCTTTGCAGAGTACATGTGGATGGAAAACGAGGAAGAGTACAACCGACAGGTTAGTTTGAGCCTGCGTGCCATGCTGTGTAATTTCACACTGAAGTATGTACCCAACCAGTAGAAACGTATTAAGTTATGCATTTGGTACATAAGTGCCTCCTGTGGGAATCAGCTTAAGCAATAAAGTTTTTCTGAGTGAGAATCCCATCCAGTGTTTCTGAACAGAAGGCACTTGCCCAGTGCATTTAAGTGTTTTCACTGCTTCTAACACTTCTGATCCAACTAATCAGACAATTGAATAATCCCTTAACAATCTGGAGTGTACTATAGTAGAGGAAACACTCTGAAAGTGCAGGACCAGTGTTGAGAACCTCTGATCTAATGAAATGTTACTGTCCAGCCCTGGAAAACTGCAGTACATCAGTGCTTCCTGTTTACTAGTGCACTTTGGACATTTCATGAGGGAGAGGCTTGCTGATCAGTTAAATTGTGTGTTTTGTGATGAGGTGACATTATGTCGTGATTAAGGATTGGAAGTGGATGCTTTTAAGTAGGCTGCATGCGTCTGACCTCTTCTGAAGTAAATCCTCATGAAGGTCGGTTTTACTGTTTACAGTTATGGCTGTGTTTGTACTTGAAATTTTGGCCGTAAATGTATAATTTATTTGCAGGTGGAAGAAGAGCTTTTGGAGCAGGAGTTCCTGGAGCGCTGTTTCCAAGAAATGTTAGAGGAGGAAGATCAGGATTGGTTCATTCCTGCAAGGGACCTCCCCCCAGGGGTAGGGCAGATTCAACAGCAGCTCAGCGGGCTGTCGGTCAATGATGGAAATGCTGAAGACATTGCAGTAAGTGTTTTGACTCGAATCACTAAAACTGATAGAATTGGATTGTTGGCACTAGCTGTTAGGCATGTTTCAACACGGGCCCGTTATAATATACTTTTTAACTTAACAAGATGGGTTTACATGTTTTTGCTACCCAGCTAAACAGCTTTTAAATATTTTCTCATGTATCTAAGGCTGTACCTGTATTTGTTAACCATAGTTCAGGTCTCAGATTTGCAAACCTTCACTGCTGTTTCTTTTAGGTGCTGCTACCATCAGTTTTACAAACTGTCATCTAAAAAAATTAAATGAGCTGTTTTCAGTTTAGTTATAAAAGCAAACAATGTTTATATCTAAACTAAATAATTTTCACAGAAATGAAAGCAGCTGGTTTATCGCCATGACCGCATGTTGAATAAAAACTGGACTTGTCATTGATACTGTTTAGCTTTTTTTTTTTTTTTAGTGCATGTATATTAGTTTAATTTCTTTAGTGAAAACAAGCAAAATCCAAGGTCATTTTCACAATATTTCATATCTATAACCTTCTCTTTAGCTTTGTAGTCAGGTTGACCATTCTAAACTGGATGTCAAGCTAGCTTGTTGACAACTCCATCCCAATAGACAACTCCCTATTTTTAAATTATGCAGTTGTTGAACCTCTAGCACAGGAACACAGACATTTAGGGCAGTGCTTTTACAAAATACATCCACTGTGTATGAAGCACACACTAAACATAGACTGTCATTAAGGGTATTTAAAATTCATGGCATAATGATGGCCTAGACTAACTAGTCAGGCTTTACTCATTACACAAGTGGGAATCAATTTGTGCTATATATTACTGTGTATTGATGATAATTATGGCCTCTCTTCTTGTTCCAACAGCGCAAGAGCAGTTTGAACCCAGAGGCGAAGGAGTTTGTGCCAGGAGTGAAATACTAGGGACCAACCAAATATGGGCTCCCTTAAATAGACTCTATGTGACTGCTGGTGGTCAGTGGTCACCCCCACTCATGCCTCACTAATGTGGTATGCATGTGGGGTTGGTGGGTTGGGGGGGTTGGGGGGGGTGTTGGATGCTCTTCAATAAGCTTTTTATTTTTGTCTCCATATGTAACCTGGGCAGGATAATCAATGTAATGCTGCCATTGGATCGCTTCAGAGTGTGATTAGTTATCCAGGACATTGTCTGTGTTCCAATCTCAGAGAGGCAGTGTGATATCCACTATTGTGATAGTGACTAGCAGTTTGTCCCTGGACATTGTTACAGGTTTTTTTTTTTCCGTTATTTTTCTTTTTTTTCCCCTTTCTGTAGGGAGTTTAGCAGGGTGCAAACATGTTGAGGGGAAAGGAAAGGGGTGGGGTGAATGACTGATACAGCAGATGGACCAGTTTAAGATGTTTGGCGCTGATGGCAGCTGACTACCTTTGAGGGATTTCCACGTTTTTTTTTTTTTCTCAGTTGAAGTCCTGTCACTGTGCGACTTGCATTAACAAAAATGAAGAAAAAAAATTATAACGAAATAAAAGAGCAGGTTCCCTCTTTGATGTTTATCATCTTGGTGTTTCACTCCTACAACTCAATTCTACCCCCTCTTCTCTCTGCAGTTCCTATAAATTCTATATGGGGGTTCATATTCAGACAATCCTGAAAAGCAAGCTCATAGTTACTGTCTGAATGTCACTTTAATCATCAATAATTCACCCTCAGAAAAAGCGGTATCCTCAAGGGGTAAGCCTTCAGTACCTTTAATTTGGTGATGTCTAACTTTGTGTGTGTGTGTGTGTGGGGACTGGCTCTGTACCCCAGTCTGGGGTACTTTTGTTTTACTGTTCCAGTTTAAAACATTAGGTTAAAAAATGTAAATCTCCCCTTTCACCATGTAACAAACGTGTATGGAACTGGACTTCAAAGAGCATGTTTGTACATTTCCGAGGGCACATTTACACTATTTGGCCTTGAATCAGAAATGTACCTACACTCTTATCTTTTTCTTACTCCGCTGATGATTCAGAGTTTTACTGGGCAGAGGTACTCTGTGTGGCTTTGGAAGCTCGTGAAGTCTGGTCTATTAGTGGAAGTTTGCTCTTCTGGGTGTGCCTGTAGAGTACGTCCTCTGATATGGCTGATTTAAAAATGGACTCCTGTTTAAAGCTTGAAATGAAATTTCAGCTAATTAAAAATCTTACTCATTTCAAGTGGTTTGTTGTGGAATGTAGCATTGTTGACTTTGGTTCTTATTAAAACCATTGACAATTAAGTTTATGTACAACATGTATCTTCCCAAGAAACCACTTTCAGTGACTGAGTGAGTAATGCAGAAAGTCAATGGGATTTCTCTTCCAGGTTTAAAAGAGTAACTGAGTATAATAATTTCTTGCACTAGTCAACTTTAACAGCAGCTTTGTATCAATTTCTATTACATTGTTGAATGCTGGTGATTTGAAAGATGCAAACACAAATGTGGCCATGTATATCAAATGTGATTAACCGTGCATTTTTTTATAGTCGAAAATGAAGGCCCTCAAACATGGATGTACTAAGATCGCTGATGGTCAGTTGCTTTGGTGCTGTCTGTGGGTAGGACTGATCTTCTGTCTGGGGTTGTATTTGATAGACATGTTGGAGAAAGGTTATCTTCTCTTAAAAATGTCTCAGAAGTTTGAATTTAATAATAAATGTCCATCTGAATACGAAGTTTTTCAGAGCTTGTGTGCTTTGAATAAGTTCAGTCTGAGTAGTGCATGTGGTACAACGTGTAAATGGACCACATACTGTACTTTTCATGCCACTTTTAAGCAGGTTAATTAAACAGCCTTTCTTTTACCTGCTGTTTGTAATTCCTGTGGATTTCCGAGTGCAGGTTCTCCCAGGATTGAGCAGGTGTACAGGCTAGGGTGGTGAGGGAGCTAGGGGTCCATTTTCTCAGACCACTAGGGGGCTTCAATTTCCTAGACATCGAGCCCTCTGGACCTTTTTGTAATGTGAGAGAGATATTCTTAAACTGTTACAAATCATGTGCAATGCTGAGCCAAATTAAGAAAAACCCAATGTGAAGGACAACGCAGCCCTAATTGATAAATGTATTATAATTTTTTTTTATTTAAGTTTTTGGCTTTTCTGATTCACTTTGATCTGCTTTTTGTGTCTAGAACAATTACAGTGTTTATAGAAAACTATCACCAGCGTAAAAGAAACCAAATCACTCCATACATTAGACACACACATCACAAAACAGTCGATCACTAAAACATTGTCACTGGATGAGAGAACCTTTTACCCATTATATTAACTTTGTTCTTCAAAAATGTATTATAAATGAAAATGCTGCAAGCATTTGTGTGCAGCGTGGAGAAAAAAAATTAACTTTTAATGTATTTGGGCTGATTTATATACCGAATGAATGTTGTGGTAACAGGTAATTAACTAATCTTTCATCACCCCATTCATAATATATTGTTTCACACATGGAATAATTAAAAGCAGATTATATTGGATTAGATTCAATTCTTTATATTCATTGCCCATACCACAGGTACAACACCAGTGTGAAACAATCAGCATTTTACAAGAAGTGCAAATAATATGTGCAGGCAAGTTGTTTTACAACCCAGCAGCTTTACAGAATCCGGGTGTGAGCCCCAAATGTGCAAACCAGGGGAGACAGAGGCAAAACTCCCTAAAACTGGAGGAAGAAACCTTGGGTAGAACCCATCCTCCTGTGGTCGAGGATAATCAAGAAATAATAGAAAGTTCATTTGATAAGTTAATAGATTTCAGCAATGAGTTCCAGGAAAGTGAGTTGCTATGAAGGGGGTTTGGTAGAGACTGGTATTTGGAGTTGAGGTGGGAAGTGGAGCTGATAATGGAGCAGCAAGAGTTCAGAAATACTATATCTTACTGTATTTAGAGTTTTTGACTGATTTAGTATCTATCTATTGTCTGAGCAATCATCGTTCCAGGAGCCTATCCTGACATGCTGCCAGAAGTCAAAGAAATACCATGGACAGAATTATTAGCTTCTTTATTAGGTCCAGCTGACGTGAATGTCTTTTGGACTGTGACAGCAAACCACACAGACCTGGGGAGAACATGCAGACACCACATAGAATAGAGCCTGTCTCAGAATCGAATCCAAAACCCTCTTGCTTTGATGCACCAGCGTTACACACTGCCTTTCTGTACTATGATTACAGAAATGAAGTAGAGCTGGAAAGGAGTGTGTATGTATATTTAAAGTTCCTAAGTACACTATAAATGATTGTGATCTGTATAATCATGTGAATAATATGAGATCACATGACAAAATACAACACATGATAATACATGTTGGGGGGGGGGGATCATTTGTGGAAAACACCATATGCTGTCTTCACTGTGTTTTTTAATCATCCAGCTGACTTGTTTTCAGCATCTGTTTCCTCATCCTCCCTCTCACTTATACCATCATTTTATCATCTGTCATCTTTCTGCCCTTAATCTTAATTTCCCCTTATGGTCATTGAAAGTTTTTGGTTCCTTCAAAGAAGAAAAAAAAAGTTGAGAACTTTATTTTTGCCACTTTATTAACTTATTTATTTACCTCTTTATTTATTTTTATCAGCTTCACTGTTATGCTTTGGGATGACTGCGTGTGACATGATCCCATGTCAATTCTCAGCCATGAGAACCAGCACCTGCAGCCTTTAGTAAAAACTATTTATGGTATGTAAGATTACACATCTAACTTCAAGCTAAAAGACTTCATCAGTTGGGCTGAGGTGAATTTGGTGGTTTGAACTTCACCCTAATTCAGACAGCACATAAAATGGGCCTGCTGGGTCTTTGCATGTAATTGGCTGGAAATCCTTGCCAGGAAAATTACTCCGTGGACTGCTGTTAAGAAAAGATTTTGCTACTGCAAGTGTAAAATTCGCATTACCCACTGAAAAGTGTACTATTGACTGAGGCTGGCATTGCATAGTGGGATGAAGTGGTTTCCACACGATGACCAGTGTACTTACTGCTTGTGGTTTAGACTTGGCACAAAATGAAAAACCAACGATCGTGGTTAGTTGCATTAATGTTATGGGGTTTTTTCTGCACCTTTGAGGCACTTCAAAACAGGCTCTTTTGCAGCCAGTTTCCCATACATAGATTGTAGTATTTATCGATGGACAAGTGGAGGTAGGATGTATGAACCAGTAAAATTACAAGGTGGGACAAGAAACTACAAGGTGGGACATTCCTTTCTATGTGGAGTTTGCATGTTCTCTTCGTGTCCGTGCATGTTTCCTTCGGGAGCTCCAGTTTCTTCCCACCGTCCAGAGACATGCATGTCAGGTGGATTGGTCATGCTAAATTATGTAGGTTAGGTAGCTTAGGTAGGTGTAGGGCGGGGCGAGGCGAGGCGAGGCGGGGCGGGGCGGGGAGGGCGGGTAGGTCATTCAGTCTGCCCTGCAATGGACTGGTGATCTGCCTAGGGTGTTTCCTTGACTTTCACCTTATGAGAGCTGGGATTGGCTCCAGCACCCCCTGAAACCCTAACTAGGCCTAACCCTAAGGGGCTATGAAAGTGACTTTGAGTGGAACAATATAGAACACACTTACAGATGACAAAAAAATAGTGTAATAATAACACACTTTCACAGGTAAAAAGGCTAATAACACCTGAGATAGTAGGGGGCACAACAAACACACACAGGTGAACACACTAAGGAGAAGGTGTGGCAAAAGTGGAACCAGGGCACAACAAAAAAGCACAAGGGAAACATAAATAAAAATTAACATGTCAGGTCAGGTCACAGGACATACGTGGCATTAATTAATTTGTTAGTGAATGATGATATATAATTTTAAATGTTTATATACAGTGTCCACCCCTTTTATTCCAAATGAGCAAGAAAATGTAGTTTTCAATGATATGGGTCCTTTAAAAATTGGAAAACCTTTGCTGCAGTGCTCTGTTTGAATGGTTCCAGGCAGCTATGGCTATTAAAGGAAGACTTAAACTAAAAAAACACTGTGGTAATGCTCTACGGGAACTGATGCTAGATTAAGTGAGTGTGGCAATGCATCTACCAGCTGTCGGCCTGCTGAAGTAATGTGACAGTTGGTCAATGCTTTGGTGGGAGATGCACATCCTGGGGAAAGTATTTCTCACTCAGTGGTCACTCCATCAAATGGCAGTCTTCAATATACTGTGACAAGGTGCAAAAAGGAAAGCTTAATTGTTTATAGTTTGGTTGCTTTCCATGGATGTGTTTTAGTCTATGTTTGTGTGTTTTAGCCATCTGTGTGTTTGTGTTACCTGGGTACAGGATGGAGGACTAGGAGGCAATACATTTGTTACACTGAGCCTCTAATCAAGCTGAGTAGTATGCATCAAAATAATCAAAATAATTCCTCCTGAACCTTCCTCTGGTCCAGTGTATCACTTCCTGATAATAAAGACAAATGCTCATGAAAACATATTTTAAATAACTTTCAAAGACATTTAGTCTTGGCTTAACCTAAAGGAGCAATACAGGAGCTAATGGTTAATTGCAGTTTTGTTGTAAGGCTTTTGAGATGAAAGCATAGCAACAGAATCTTATATATTTCTACATAATTACATACATATGCAAAACAAACCTACTTTTTTTGCTTTCATGCACATATACAAGCAGAATTCTTTCTGTCAGGGTTCTCCTCTTCATACAGTTCTCTTCTATTTAATTGTTCCCTTAATTTCCTCTGGAACTGTAATAATATCAAATGATGACCAAACCCACTATTATTAAAATAATGCTTAATGGCAAGCACCCTTGTGGTAAATGTTCAGTTATGTAAGACTTCTTCAAGCCTTACCTTCTCCACAGTCAAGAATGGGGAGCTTTATTTGCCTGTCATTGTTTCCTGTGTAGCTCTTGCCGGGGCCTGTATCCTGACTTCTTTGAATACCACATGTTTGAGTGGAGGCCCATGAGAGTGTCAAACTTGGAAAAAAAGATGTGTCTGCTCTGCCATCCCGGTTACCACACCCCCTGTGATGGCTGGGTGCTTGGCACGTGTCCCTCTCTGTTGTGGTTGATGGATCAAGGGAGGATTTGCTGCCTTCCTCACCTTTCACAAAAGCAGTCATGCCTGTTTTCCCTCCCTTGATGGTGAAAGAGGGAAAAGGTTGAGAATAAGATTTCAGAAGTCTGTTATAACCACTTGATATGTTTCATTATTGTATGAGGGGACTAGATAAACCTGATTTGATATGTTAAAATGCTCCCAATAACTGGCACAAAATGAAAAACAAGGTGAATATTTAGTGTAAATACAATGTTTCAGTATAATTTATCCATTTGACAGTTATGTCCAATGGTTTTAAAAAGAGCATTAAAAGGGAACAAATACAATATTACAAATACAGTAGTATGGCGTTTCTAATTCTCAACAAAGAGGAAGTAACAGTAACAAACTAACAGTTAAGGAAGTGCACAAAAAAGGACATAGAAAAAAGAAAATTAGAAGTCTAAGGACTGTGCATACTGTTTCTGTTCTACACACCTGTGGAAAAGCAGGTGAAGAGTTACTGACTCCCCTAGTGATCTTGTACTGTTGATTATACTCAACAAGTGCATAAGCCACCTTAAGGAGGTGCAGTGAAGCAAATGAAACAAAGAAAATCAGGTTGAATCTACAGACCTTGGCAGTAACTGGATTGGTGTATAAGGGGGCTTCAGTTTCAGGTCGGCTAGCAGCATTTCAATTCTACTGCTTGATCCGTGAAATATTACCATCAGTCTGTTTAATTGGCATGAAATGCATACAAACTTTACTCAAACTGGTTGCACACCACATAAGCCACGATGTTAAAATATCAGATGCAACATTTCTTTAAAGAATAAACATTTCAATTTGAAGTGAAAATTACCACAAAATTAGATATTTAAACAAATGTTTAACTTGGGCGCTTAAATCAGCACCTCGGTCCCTCAAGATTTTATCAGTGTATGTCATCAGTGATGCAAATCAGATTAAAATAAAAAGCTTACAGGCATGCATTGCACTGATCCAGGCCAAACATGCCTTTTAACATGAGTATACATTCAGATCTAGTGTGACAGGGGTGAGGTATTAATAAAAAGAGTTGAAGCTGTCTCTGCAAGTTGTTATCAGCCCCATAATCACCCTACATGTTATCTTGGGCCTGAAAACTAGAGAACTTCACACAAGTGACAAGAAATTATCACAGATGTTCTCTAACCAATTCAGCCTAACCAATCTAGGCTGCTGATTTACATTCACTGCATTTAGCAGATGCTCTAATCAAGAGCGACTTACGTTTCCTTATTTACAGGGACAATCCCTCTGGAGCAAATCAGGGTTAAGGGTCTTGCTCAGGAACCCATGATGGTAGTGCCAGACCTGTGCCCTCTTGGCCCAAAGGCAGGAATCGTACTTCTAGACTACCACCACCCATTTTTGAGCTGTTTATGTGGTGGGTCAGTTTCAGTTAGGGTTGTGGTTTGTTCTCAGTTATGGTTCTTAATATATATATATATATATATATATATATACACACACACACACAACACATATATATATATATATATATATATATATATATATATATAATAATGTGTGTGTGTGTGTATGTATATATATATATATATATATATATATTTTTTTTGTGTACCATTTTTTGTACAAGATTTTTATTATGATTATTAAGATAATTATTAATACTTTTTAAAGTTTGCTAGAATACTATTACTAGTATATTAGCAGTACTAATAATACTAATCATAGTAGAAATTTTATTATTATTGTCAATAGCAATATTAATAACTAGTAGTTGTAGTAACAGCATGTAGTCAGTCCCTAAGAGAAATTAAAAACTAGTCTAACACACAGGAAACTTTGAGACATTTAATAATATAATATATTAATTAAATAATATTCGATTTTAAATAATTTGATTTTAAATGTAATTTTTTTAATCCAAACCTCGTTAAAGACTTCTCAGGGTTTAGGGAGTAACAGCCTGTAAATGGAAGTATAGGGTGCAGCATTTTCTCATGGATACGATGTGTCATAATGACAAAAATATGCCTTTAATGTTGTACAAATTTGGTTTCAGTCAAGCCCTGTGTTTGACGTGATGTGATGTCATGTGTGCAGTGATCTCACGAGGTGGAGAGATCAAACATGTGCTGCTGAAAGGCTCAGGGCTGGACCAAAAGAGGCGATTGGTTTTAACTCTGCTTTCAGGTGAGGTCAGTGTTCACATTCACAGGCTTCAGTGAAGCAAACAAGGTTTTACACATTTCTTCTGAGGGACTGGGTCCACACTTTTGGGATCATCTAGAGATACATTGCTTGGCTCCAATAGACATGGACACCCTTGTGAAACGGGGAGAGGTTTATTTACAACACCAGAAAAATTCAGAGGTAAGGGCTGGCTTGTCTCTTTTTCTTTGGTTGAGTATGGGGAGAAATGTTTAACGTAAAAGGTCAAGAACCAGTCAGAAGACAAATGTTCAGAATTTATAACTTCTCTTTCTGTCATTCTGTTACCTTGAAAAACTTATTACTTATTCTTATTTTGATTATTATTCTTAGTCTGATTTGAACTTCTTGTTATTATCCTGTCATTTAAGGTAGAGTGAAAAGCAGAATACTAAAACACTGTGTATTATATGTTTGCTTCTGCTTGATTGTGCACTGGTCCTGGTGTTTTTGCATTCATTTTTATGTTCTTGGTTCAAGAGAAGGCTTTCTGTTCACAGCCCCAAGTGCTAGTTATGCACTGGTATGAAGGAGAGATAAAGCAGGTTTTGTTTCTACATGTCAAGGCAGAGCAAACATTTCTCTGCCTGTTTCACAATTACCCATGTCCATATTTGCACCCGCGCACACTGTGGCATACCTCTTCTGGAACCCACATTAAGACACACTCTCAAACACATGCTGATGAAAAGCTGACCCTGACAGTGTATAGAGATGATAGAAATGATTAATAGACATTAATCACTTATAGATTATAGTAGATATAATCTAGAATCAGTTTTTGTGAATAAATTAAGGGGTCGTCAAGATCAGTTCTTGTGATTGCATATGAATGTATATAGTAGTGGAAAAGCATGTCCAACAAGGTATGATTAGCAGGACACACACTTGGTCCATTCAGCGCAAAAGGCCATAATTTAAAAGAACTGGTAGGCACTAAGCATCATCTAATTTGCATAATACTACTAGCTTTCTTTGGGGAGAGTTGAGGCTAATATCTAAGCAGGGCCACAATAAAAAAAGATCCATTTAATAGGTGGAGCAAACAAAATGTGCTAAAGTAGGGCACATGATGTGCTAAAGTAGGGTTTAGTGTTGCTACAAGATATGCTTAGACTAGCCAGTGATTAGTATAATAGGTGGAGTGTGATTATAAAAAATATTACAAGTGGTTGCTAGAAGCATTAAATTCTTTCGTTTTCCCTCAAGCTTGTTCCATCTTGCCACTCTCTCTCCCTCCATTGCTAGAAGTGGAAGCGATACTGGCTGAATCTTTACCCAGACAGCCGAAATGGTGTGGCTCGACTGGAACTTAAAGAAACCAATTCAGATCGGTCACCGGTGGTGGTTCGTAGGCAAACCTGACCGTAGGTGATAAGGTTATCCGAATGCATCAGCGTGGTTAGACTCCCCCCACATGCAGAGGCCCACCCGGAGGACAACATGGCTGCATTCTGTGTGGAAACAGCAGACAAGAAGCTGGTGTTTGCAGTACAGAAAGAAGGATGTGAAGAGTGGGTGGAGAAAATCTGCGACACTGCCTTTCAGGTGAGAAAGTGTACCTGACTGATCAAAGTTTTGTTTTTTTTCTGTTTTTTTTTTTTTTTCAAGCTCTCCAGAGTTGTTATCTTCCATTGCTCCTCAGTTCTTCTTGTTTTCTTCCCTGTGCTTCTCTAATAGAAGGGGGCAGTAATGTTGACAAAGCCGTGTCCACAGATGGAGGAGAATCAGATATATGCTTCCAGAGAAGAAGGTTTGTCTTTTCTTTATTGGAAATGTAACCATTTAGAATTAGATCACTAAGATATAAAACATAGTTGAGGTGGAAGTGATAAGGAAACTAGAAGAAGTCTAAAGCTTTTACCATCCTCCAGTCAACTTATACATGTCCTCTGAGTTTTTGTTTGTAGTGCTAATGGCAGCAAAATAATGGCAAATTGAGATAAAAGAAAATGATGAAAAACATTTTGTAATTGCAAAATATTGTAAAACTATGTCTCAAGCAGCATAAACGTAACAATGCATAACCACATTACAGCTTCCTGTGAGGTAGCTTTAGAAATCAAGGGGTGGCGGTGGTCTAGTGGTAGGGTACTTGCCTACAGTCCTCTGGATCAAGAGGTCCCAGGTTAAAATCCCATCTCCAGCACTACCACCACTGAGCACTACCATCTGCTCAGTGGTACCATCATACACTCAAAAACAGAACTGCCAACCAGTACACTTCACTTCCCCATTAACTTTTGCACTTGTAACATTTTAACCATCTTTCTGGTTTGGCTGGTCAGGGTTTACTTCATGTGTTTATTGCTGATTATTATTATTTAATATTAAAGTAGCTAATTCCTCCCTATGTAACATTTTTTCTCATAGTATTTGAGTTCTGGGTGACTGTGCAGCAGTCTGAGGCATCTGCACGGTGTGGTTTGAGGGGAGCATACTTCCTGCAGACCGGTGAAGACACACTGATACTCAAAGACTGTGAGAGCAGGCAGAGCGTAATGGAATGGCCATACAAGCTACTGCGCCGATATGGACGAGACAAGGTCAGTTAAAATAACCAGTGGAAACAAGGAAGATAGACAGTTAACTATAAACAAAGGAAGACAGACTATAAACTGCAATCAAACACCCAAGATTTCATACTGATTCAACTGAGAACCTTCCTTTAGCTAGTTTCATAGTGGTCTGCCTCTATGCAGATTTAGGGTTAAGGTTAGGGTAAACTAAAGTAGGGTAAACTTTATGTGAGATGTGAAATACAAATGTGAAAATGTAATATATGTTAGTAAAGCCTTGAATAGATTTTAAGACATAAGTTTTAATGCTAGTTTGGTTTGTCTAGTGTTTGGTTGATCTTAAAGAAATTGTGTGGCATAAAAATCCTATTTATGCAATTTTCCTCTTACCCCATATGCTAATTAGTAGTTAATGAATTAGCCATAGCTTTTTTTAACACTGCAGCACAGCAATATATATATATATATATATATATATATATATATATATATATATAATAATATATTATATATGTATAAAATGACTTTCATAAAGATTTTGTTACTGTTTGTACAGTTAGAAGCAGTTGCTGGTTCCTCAGAAGATTTAGGTACTTCCAAAATTAGATCATGACTGTTCAAGTGCTCACAATAAATGTAATAACAGATGTAACAGAATGTAATGCTTTCAAAAATGGAAGTGTTAATCATTTATTTTCATCAATCAACAAAATGCAGTGAATGAACAAAAGAGAAATCTAAATCCAATCAATATTTGGTGTAACCACCCTTTGTCTTCAAAATAACATCGGTTCTTCTAGGTACATACATATATATATATGTATGTATATGTATGTTATATAACATACTATTTTTGTGAAATGGAAGTGGCAGGTCTCACAAAGGTCTCAAAAGACTGTTGTAAAGTATGATTTAGAAGAACTCCAGTTGGCTGAACACATGCCTTCTCTGAATCCATCTGAACACCTCTGGGATAGGTTGCAGTGTCAGTGGTTAGTTGGACCACCTTTGAACAGTGTGATGGTCAGCTGCCTAAATTCTTTTGGCCATACAGTTCATAGCTGCAAACATTAGTTAAACATCAATCTTCCTCAAGCACCTTTTATATTAGACAATCACATTTAAAGATCATTGAAGCCTCATTATGCAAACTGAATGGTTATGTCTAGCCTTACCCTTGATCAAGGCACTTAACCCTTAGTCAGTGCTACTCCATTGGTAGCAATGTTCTGCTAAAAGCAATGCATTGTAAAGTCAGTGAAGTGACAGATATCACTTAACAAGATCAATAATAAAAGAGAATAATAGAATGAGTAAAGTGCAGTTTACCCTTAACATCTCACTAAACTATTCAGTGCATTTAATCAATATGGTCCTATGTGTTTTGACCTCCAATGAGAATATTCTTGGGTTGAATTTCTTCTCTCTTGCTCTCATTTTTAGACAATGTTTTCAATCGAGGCTGGCAGACGCTGTGATTCTGGTTCTGGCACCTTTAACTTTGAGACAAAGCAAAGTGACACGATTCACAACATGGTGGAGCGGGCCATTCGCCAACAGAAGAGCCTGAGTGTCTCTGGAGATAGCTGTCTCCCCCAGACCCCCTTGCCCAGAAGACCCATCAGTGCCTCCCTGCTGGACACTCAAACTAACAGCGGTTATGAATTCAGTATGATTTGTGATTCTGCTCTCTTGAATCCAGCTGGTGCTCTCAGTTCAAGTCAGATTGGGTCAGCTGAGTCAGCATGTGTCAGGCCAGCCACTGCAAACAGATATTCTGGGCAATCCACTGGCTTGCCTGAACCTGTGTATTCAACTCCTGTTCATTTTATTGGTTCATACGAGTGTGAGTATGCACAGCCAACAGATGCTATCATATCACAGCAGACTGTTAAAAACGATAGGCCTATTCATCACCATAGTAATTACTTAGAACCAGTGTACGCTGACCCTGTTGATGTAATCCGGCCCAACCCTAACACCCAAGCATGTGTCTGTTCTAATCCTGCTGGCAAGGTCACACCTTTTACCAGCTCAGAACCCTCTCACCTTTGCAATCCACCGGAACCAGTGTACTCTGAGGTATTAATCGTCCCACCAGACTCAGCACAGAAACAAGTTCACAATCAGGAGGAACCTATATATAGTTTACCAACCTTTAATACAGTTCATAAAACAACTGAGGATGTGTACACTGGTTTCTCAAATGAAAGCAAGCAAGGCAGTGAAAACAAGAAGAAAGCTGAGACCACCATCATTTACAGCCAGGTCAACAAAACAGGGAAAACCACCCGGCCTATAGACAAGACTGCAGCTCACGAAGTGCAAGATATTATCTCTGAAAACCTAGGACTGATTTAATGGAACAGATAGATATTTCAGCTATTTTAAAATGACTTTCATAAAGATTTTGTTACTGTTTGTACAGTTAGAAGCAGTATTCATTACAAAGATTGCTGGTTCCTCAAAAGATTTAGGTACTTCCAAAATTAGGTCATGACTGATCAAGTGCTCACAATGAATGTAATAAGAGAGCAGCTTAAATGGACTGTAAAAAAAAAAAGCATGCACATGCTGAATAGTTTGACATTAATAAGTATATTATTTTTATTAGCTTTGTTTAGTAAAATGTTTCTGGATTGTATGTAAATAAAGATATTCATATGTTTCTTACACTTTACTGAGATTGAATGAAAAACCTTGTAAGATGCGCTGCAAGCTACTTGTAAATGCAAGTCCTTTTAATAAAGAAACAAAAAATGATTTGAAAGTGCAATCCTTTTAATAAAGAAACAAAAAAACATTTTTAATTAGGAAAAAAGGTGCAGGAGGGGTCGAAGGTTAGACACAAGTCAGGACACTGATGAGGAAGTAGGACTAATGTGCACTGAGAGCACATGGCACACATTTACAATGACACAGACGAGGCAAAGGCAACACATAATCACAGGACATGACAGGCCACAAGGAAAAGCTGAATTGATGGTGGTAATATCTTTAGCCTTAAAGCACCAAGCTTTAAAAATGTTAAGTATGTTTCTCTCAGAGATAGTTGGTGAAAAAACAGGCATCTGAGCTGAAGGTGGCAGGAGTGAAGAGGCAAAGATTTGTGTTGGGAGTGATGAGGATGGACAGGATTAGTAAAAAGTATATTAGAGGCACAGCTTAGGTTGGATGCTTTGGAGACAAAGTCAGAAAATTAAGACTACATTGGTTTTGATGTGTGCAAATAATAAATGCAGAGGACAGGAATGAATGAAAATGAATGACCTTTTGTAGACCAGCTTCTACTGGGACCCTACAATTTAGGAAATAGCAGCTACTACTTAGTTATTTTACCAAGATATAATACAGTATTTTGTTACCTATGTAATATCTCTTAGTGAAGAATAGCTTTCATCCATCCATTTGCCTTTCAAGGGGCAGAGGTGGCCTAGTGGTTAGGGACTAGGCTCCCAGATCATTAGGTTGTGGGTTTGAATTCCAGACCAGTAGGCTGCCCTGAGATAAATTTGCTGCTGGTTAGGGTGATGCAGAATAATGAAAAAAACATACTAACGTACTTGAGCAAATGAAAAAATCAATACTTTATGAAAAAGAGAATGAGAGATCACATTAGGAAAGTGCAGTGGATTAGCAAATTTGAAGTAAGAGCAGCTCTGAAGAGGATAGAGAATGGAAAGGAGTGGCAGAAAAGTATGTCAGAGTGGTATAGGGTATGTAGGAGGGCAGTGTGACCGTGGTGAGGTCGCCTGTAGGAGTGATGGATGCATTTAAATATGCATTTTTATTTGCAGAATGAAAAACTATACATACAATTGAAAGTGGCAACCCTTGTTATTGTGAAACACAGCACAGCACAACAATATTCAACCTCTGCGTTTCACCCATACAGCAGGCAGCAGCTAATGAAAGGGCCTGGGGAGCAGTGACGGGGACAGTACCTTGCTCAAGGGTACCTACTGGTGAGGGAATCAAACCCACAATCTTCCAATCCGGGGCAACTCCCTAGCCACTAGGCCACTGCTGCCCCAACTGGGATAATAATTTCAGCATTAATAATAAAAAATGGATTCAAACATTTATGAATACATCATACCGGTGAAAGGGTAAAAGGCATAACTGCGGTATATATGTATGCAGATACATATATGTATTTATATACATACAAAAAAAGACAAACCCAGGAGGACATTTGTCCAGTGTTCACTTTTTTGTCCAGTCTTTTTTTTACATATGATTTTGTGGAACAATTTTTTAAAAACACAGGAAACATGATAAAAAAACACAGGGGCGTTACAGACCAACAGTCTATATTAAAGGGTTTTTTTGACAGTCTTTGTATTTTGTCGAGAACTCCAAAAGATATCTATAACAGGAAGAGGGGTTTACAGGAAGTCGATGTGTGCATAAACTTGATCATGTCGAAGTTGTTTTGTATAAAACACAGAACCACGGGCTCGTTTTGTTGGTTGTTGTTTTGTTTTGTTTACAAACGCCCACCGCGTGACGTCACCAAACTGAGACAGCCGGAAGTGGCTCATGACATCAACATCCGACGGTAACAGGACGGCTGCCCGTTTTCAGCACATTCCGCGACGGTTAAAGGAATTAAAGGTCTTCTCCTACCGTCCTCCGCTTCGCCACCGGTCCGGGACACGCACTGCGATGTCGAACCGTCTCGCCTTCCAGACGCAGCTGGCCTCCATCATGGAGGTACTGGCCAATGCGGCGGTGGCTGAGATCTGTAAGCTGGTCGACGACGACTGGGCGGTGATGAGCCTGCAGATGTCCCAGTGCCAGCGTGAGAACAAGGCGCTGAAAAGGAAGCTGCACCTGCTGGAGCTGCGGATGGCCCGGATTCGCGAGAGCTCGGCCAGCCGCCCCGGCCGAGTGCAGGTGAACCCCGGCCTGCCGGACAAATACAGGCCCTACAGGGCTCCCGTTGCCGGTGTGTGTCCACATCCTAAACCTGCCGCTCTCAGCCGGCCGGAGCTCCTCGCGCTCACCACTCTGTCCTTTTCTCCTGCAGATCTCTACCCGGCTCAGGACGAACTGTACGGCAGGCAGCTGGACGAGGACGTGTGGAGAGAGGGGGGATCCTCAGGCACAGAGGGGGTCACTGGCCGTGCACTTATCAAGGACAGCGAGAACGTGGTGAGGAGCCTGCTTGGTTAGAAACCAAGCTTTTCTTCTTGTTACCCGACCCTTATCAGCCCAGCAGGCCTGCCTCAGAGGTTTGGCACCCCTGATAATGATACAGACACAGCATTGTCTCTCTATTTGCTACTTATTCATGCACATGGCCATGGTAACCATGGCAACATGTAGGTATGTATATGTGTGTGCACATTGCACAGTAATTTTACTGCCACTAAGCTAAATGTTTACGATAAATATTTATCTTAATCCTGGTAGGCAGAGTGGCTTTGTGTCTTGTTTTAGACTAAATGATAAACAGACTAGCAGATCAGTTGTTTGCTCATTGAGCTCAATTTTAGTATAGGCGTCATTCCTTCTTCCTACATCTCATCTACCCATCCTGGCTAGGGTTGACTATCCTCACCCAAATAGGACAAGCAGAGACCCTGGACAGTTCACCAGTCCTTCACAGTGCAGCCAGTGAGAGACACACATTTATAAGTGGGGCAAAAGCTTCAAGGGATCCCAATGATCCTTCCTTCTTTCAGTAAAGTAAAATCAAAAAGGTTCAACTTGTCTGGTCAGAGGATAGATTTTTTTATTTCAGTGCTGAGGGGTTCCCATATCTGTCTCTCTACAGAAATGGTCAAAGTCTCACTGAGTAGCAGATTGCATAGACTTATATTTGTATATATATATGTTCATCAGATGCAATGTAATTATGATTAATGGATTTAAAGTTATCAGGAACTTACTGGGGAATGGTGTAACTGGTCAATCCCTCACCATCCTCTAGCCATCCTCTTTTTTTATTACTTATAGGTTTACTCATTAAAGCTCCCAATAGCTTACACTAATGCCTACTTCTTGTACTAGTCAGTTCCCATTATATACTAACATAACCATGTGTTTCAGCTCATTTTTACATGCAAACCATTAACTACTTTTCAAGCTGTGATATTTTAGTAAATATGGTCAGAGTAATTAAAAAAAATAAGTGGTAAACCAGGAGAAATCCTTCCCAGAAGGCCATTAGCTGGTCTTTTAAATTAAATTTAATCCTCCAAGATATAAAGTAATCGTGTTCTCTCCCCAAAGGCTGGAGATTCTGGTGTGACTGATCCAGATGCTGTGCTAGTGAAGGCTGATGAGGGCCAAAAGCGACAGGAGCTGTTCATCCGAGAAGACGGTGAGGGCACAGTAGATAGTGGGGAGGGTGCTTGAAAACCTTCAAATTACTTTATGCTCTCTGAAGCCCTCTCTTTTGCTTAACTGATCACCTCTTGCCTCTTTCTCAGGAGTGGCAGAGGCTGTGACTGAGGGTGGGGAGGCAGGTTACGGCACTGTTCAGGTGGAAAAGGCCGAAGGTCACCACTCCAGGACACGCCGCCAGGCTTTGGAGGTCAGTGGATCCGAAAAAGTGCTTAAATCTGAGCCACAGTTTGAGAACGCAGAGGGGTTATCCCAAGAGCCATTGGGACAAGAGTCAGAGGCAGGATTTGGTGTAAGTGGGGAGAGCAGCCATTTGGGGGAGATTTTTGTGCAAGGGGCTGCTGATGCGGACCCACAGCATCCATCATGCTCATACATGGTGACTGACAGCACTGCTGAGAGCCAATTTGAGCAACCCCCACAGAAATCCGAGATCATAGAGGTTGAGTCTGCAGAAGAAGAAGACCCCTCTGTCTGGGACAGCAAAAATTTTACTGGACGTCATCCTAATGACCGTGAATTAGACCGTTTCAATAGTGTTACCTTGCCTACCTCCGGTCAGTCACAGCTGACCAGTGACTTTCCAGCAGTGGCATCAACTTCTTCAGTCATGGACACCTGGAAGCAAGCGAAAGGCTTCAGTCTGTACCAGCCAAAAACTGGGCGACCAAGAAATGAAAAGGTCCCTCACGAGAAGCTCTTTAGCTGCAAATACTGTGGAAAAGCTTTTAATCGTCCTAAGAAGGTAGAAATCCACCAGCGAATCCACACAGGCGAGAAACCATTCAGATGTGTCACCTGTGGCAAGTTCTTTGCAGAGGCTGGAAACTTAAAGAAACATCAGAAGGTCCATACAGGGGAGCGGCCATATAGCTGCACCCACTGCGGAAAGACATTTGCCTGGATACGGAACCTCAAAACGCACCAACAGAAATACCACTCAGAGATGTTCATAGCAGAGGAACTGCTGTCCCTTGGGGCAGTCAAAAACTGACCTAGGACTTTTTACAGTGACTGAATGGACATGTAGATGGATCTAGCTGCATGATACTAAAGGGTTTTATAGTGAATTGTTATAACTAGACAAACACCATATGTGAATTTGATCTAAACCATATTTTTTTAATTTAGTAAAATGCACCATTTGGATTCTATGGGAATCACTTTTGAATTAACATGAATTGACTTAATCTTACCTGATCTAATTATAAAAATGTGGAGAAACAACAACAAAAAAAAAACAATTGTTATGCCAAAGTAGATTTTATTTCAGTGGCAGCTGTTTGGAATTGTATGACTCAAGAAAATAAACATTGATTTATCATTGCCTTTGTTTGCTCCTTTGAGAGGAATTATTCTGTTAGTTTAGAAGATCTTAGTACATAATCTCCTGTTTTTTGTTTTTTTTTGTTTGTTTTTTGTTTTTTCTTCAAAATGTTTAACTTTAGAACTACTCCTTGAAGCGTGTTATTTCAGCTATCCATGTTAACTCAAGACTGTCCTATAGGAGATAAGGTAAGGGACCAGCGTACACTGGCGTTTGTCATGGTATCCAGCTGAGAAACACGGTTTTGTGAAATATCTCCGTGTCAAAGTAGACTGGGATGTAAGTCTCAACTGTTTTGTTGCTAACAAAGAATCAGACACACTCTGGCTTTATGGCAATACCTGATTTTCTGCAAACATCCCAGCAGGAGGGTTACACTGAAGTTTGCACAAGCTTCAAACACAGGCTGAATTATGTTCTATGTCTCCTGGATTTCTGCTGAAGGTTTGATAAAATGGTTATTTTCTAGCTTAACAGCTAACGTATTGGGAATCAAATAAAAAGTGCTTAAAAATGAAATGTAAGTAATAAGCGACAAATGACAAAAGGGGCTTAAATCCATCCCAGACACAAGTATCTACAACACTGAACACATCCATTTGCTAAAGGGAGACATTTTGAAATGATTTTGTTCAGAAAACAGAAATACTGCAAAATACATTGGGGTTTATTAATAAAATATGTAAGAATATCTCACTGGTATCTTTTTTTGGGTGACTGTTAAACAATTCAAGAGCAAAAGTATTCTATCAAACAAGGATTTATGGGCTTTATTATCCAGGACTTAAGCCGTTTCTAAAATGCTGAGAATTTCTCTGCAAGAAAAAGAATGTTCCTTTTCTGAAGTTCATCTGCTGTCATCTTGTGAGCTTGTTTTCTCCATATGCATTCAGTGTAATTCTAGCAGAGGCTTTAGCAGTACTGTGTAATGCACACCCACACACTTCCCTTGTTTGCTCTATATGTGATGTGAAATTATACGATTTGTAAAATATCTGGAACAATTGTGAATTAAAACAATTCTGGCAATTTTTAATGTTCTCAACACTTCGTAGAAGGTTGCAGGGGTTGTGTATGTGTGTGCATCACGATACCTCTATGGTAATACTGTCTTATTTGTATGTCCCTTAGCCTCAAAAGACAGAGGATGAAGAGCCCGATGTGCTGTTCATCAAGGAGGAGTTAACAGAACAGGAGAGAAGCGAAGGCCAGGCACATGGAGGCATGAGTGTGCAAGATGGTGAGTCAAAGAGAGAGTCGAGAAAAGGTGGGGAAGTAGATACGCCACAGTTCTGTAGACTAAGACAGGAGTCTATTCCTTCTTGTGAGATTCAGCCATTCATGGGTCAGATGTGCTTGAGGACTTCAAAAGCACAGAAATGGTTAAAACAATTTAAAGAAAAATCAAATAGTTCTGCTATTTAGTTCCTTTCATGAACCCAAAGATGCTTTTCATCAGCAGAGGAGACAAATAAAGCATATAAAAAAAGAGTGAAGTTCAAAAATGAAAGGAGCAGTTATGCAGAGATTGTGACAGAGATTAGGTTAAAGAAGCCCTGGTGTAAAGTAGGTGCTGTTTTGACTGGATGACTTGGAGCAGAATCCTGTTAATCCTGTTTTGCTCTAGTTACTTCTGTCAGTTGCACATTAAGGTACCAGTGCATTGCTGTTCACTGGCCATGAAAAAAATGATGTGACCATCACTTGTGAATAACCACACACACACAAACTTTTCACACACACAGCTTTTTTTATGTCCATCTTGGTTTCTCACGTCATGATTCCTTCATTTGCATGCAACACGTAAATTCATGGTGTGCAATAGATTGAACTGAGCTTCAGGACATTGGTCAGCCTCAACTGCTTTTCGCTTCAACTGTCAGATTGAGTAGTTGGTGGCAGCTGGGATAGTCAAGAAGAGAATTGTCAGGATGGACAGTTTTACCAGAGGTTCTGTGAAGTGAGAATTTCTTTTTGGTGATATGTCACAGGGTTTTTGTGTGAGAGAGGGGTGGCTCATTTCCCTCTTTAAGCAGAAAGTCAGGTTTCTTTCACATCTGCAGGATTAAAAAATAAAATTCTTCTCTTCATAATTGCACTGGCATGTGACCATGGGTGTGATGACTAGACTGTTGTGACTTGGGGTTTTTTTCTTTTCTTTTCTAAACATTACACATTGTTTTTTATTACACATAAAGCTATGCTTTTTTAATTAATTAATTTTTTTTTTTTTTTAATCAATAGGCAATTTTAAGACAAAACAGTTTCAGTTCTCTTCAGCTGGCTGGCACCATTTGCCGCTCAATGGCTGTTCTTGCACCCAGGGGACAAGTGAGGGGTGAAGTGGATGTCTCAAGACGTGTGCAGACAGGAACTGAAACGCCTATTTCATCCCATTGACTTTAACTGGCATGTGCATCCTTGGTTACAAACTTTGCTCAAACTGCTTGCACACCATATAAGCCACAATGAAATAATATCAGATGCAACATTTCTTTAAAGAATAAACATTTCAATTTGAAGTGAACATTAACTCAGATTTACATATTTAAACAAATGCTGTGTTGTTGTTTCTATGTGGTGTCAGCAGAATCAGTTTTGTTGGCATCAAGCCATTATTTAGTTTAACTCTGGCTCATTAATCAGCACCTCAGTCCTTCTAGATTTTACTGATGTCGTCAGTGATGCAAATCAGATTAAAAAAAAAAATTTTTAAAAACTACAGGCATGCATTGCACTGATCCAGGCCAAACATGCCTTTTAACATGAATTCACATAATCGCATGTTAACATTCACATATTCGCTTGTGTGTGTGTGTGTGTGTGTGTGTGTGTGTGTGTGTGTGTGTGTGTGTGTGTGTGTGTGTGTGGGTGTGGTCTGACTTTAGACCTGCTTATTTACATAGTCATATCTGACAATTCACCAAGCTGTACTGACTGAAACATGTCAGAAATGTTTAAAGAACGCTTATCTACTCTATTTTGCCGTGTATGCTATTGTATTTTTTAAATGTATTCCTAATTGCATTTATGACGTCAACTGTGTCCACCAGAGGAGGATGGGTTCCCCCTCTTGGCCTTGGTTCCTCCCAAGGTTTCTTACCCCAATTTTGGGGAGTTTGAGCATTTTGAGCCTTCAGTCTTCACTCATTTTAATGAAAGTATTACTGTAACCGACAAATGTATGTCAATGACTTAGTTCAGAGTTGGGGCTTTAAATTGTGCCTCATTCTCTTAATCATTACTGAAGCACTAAATGTGAATGGGTGCAGCTAAAGACCTTTAAAATCTTAGCAATGCTTACTTATTACAACAAACTGTTTTATTATTAAAAGTGGGATTTTGTTATGTGATAGACCCTTCAAAATCACAATTGTATTCATATAGAGCCCTGACATTCGTAGTGTCATCTGGTGGTTACTACTTTGCTTAGGACCATGAAAGATTCAAGAAAAGTAAAAGTAGTGTCCTGTTTGCTCCTCAGGATTTGTGGAGTCCAGCACTGACATTTGTGGAAGCAGAGTTTCTTCCTCCCCTGCGCAAATCACAGTCGCCCTCGGAGCTGAAGAGGTTAGTGTGGCTGTGCTGTCAAAACACAAACATTTATTACCACTGCGCAATATTCCTAGAGAGAACTAGACCAAATGAAGTCCAGGGATTTACCGAAGTTGATTTTCATGTGTATATCGTATATGTATATCGTGTGTGTGTGTATATATATATATATATATATTAAGGAAGGAAAATGAAATTGTCTTCTTGTTCCCAGTCTGACATCTTGGACTCATCCATTATGAAAGAAGAAAAAACAGAACATGAGGAGAAGACAATCTCCAATGCGTCTCCAGGAGTACAGATAACCATTCAGAGTAAGTAAGACAGTCAGGAAGAATTTCAGAATGAAGTATGATGACTTTCTGAATAACTCAGAACTTCCCTGAAATCCCTTAAGGGTTCAACACAAACTGATAAATCTTCATACATAGTTTAATCTGTTGTATAAAGTACCCAAATTTGCTGGCGTTTTATGAGGCACACATAACATATATGTACAGTTGCTTGCTCAGCCACCATTTAATCCAAGTTAACAGACCACAGCTGACGTACTACTGTTTGAAAAGTGCACCAGTCTCATCCCGTCTGTTGTGCTGATATATTAGGCACAACAAAGCTGTTGGGATTTATTTATTTATTTATTTATATATATTTTTTTACAAACTTTGTATGCAAACATTTATTTAAAAATGTTTAATAAAACATTTATTAACACAATGATCAACGTTATAAAACACACATTCTCTGTCGTTACCAGATGTGGTAGGTTCTCAGCCTACAGGCTCTCTACATTCGCGTGAGCCTGCTGTCTCACACAGAGTAGCAGCAGCAGCAGCAATAGGAGTCAAGGTGTGGGATCTCCCGAGTGCGGAGTCTCAACTGCAGGGAACAACAGAGAACAATAACAACCCAATTTCTGACCAAAGCACCAATCGAAGAAAAATGTCAATACCTGTTGAAGTGCTGGAAACAAATAATGCACTGTTTGAGAGACCCGGAGAGGTGGACACTCTTTATACAAGGTGGACTGCGAACAGTTCCTCAGCCAGTCAGCCGTCTTGTTCCTATATAGTGGACACAGACCAAGATCAGGACTGTGTACTGGTCCAGCCTGGACCTCTGTCGGTCAGGGGGATGCAGGAAGACCTGGATGGGCTTGCAGACACCAGAGGGCCTATTAGAGTGGAGCAAGAGTGGTCCACAGCTGCAATTTCACAACAGACCCAGTCTCAGCAGTTGAGTCACTACAGTAGCACAGAAGCAGTTCGTTTAGAGGCAACAAATCGAGCAAACGTCACTCAGTCCATCCCAAAGATCACCATGAATACTCAAATGGTGACGAATTTTGCCCAGCCTGGGTTTCCTCTTACTGGGCTACAGCTCCCCAGGCGCATGGAAAGGGGCAAGAGGAAGAGTTACATCTGTAAGTACTGTGGAAAGGCTTTCACTGGGCTGTCTAATGTGGAGGCTCACCAACGGGTCCACACAGGCGAGAAGCCTTTTAAGTGCGAGACCTGCGGGAAGCTCTTTGCAGAGGCGGGAAACCTAAAGAAGCACCAGAGGGTTCACACAGGAGAGAAACCGTTTGTGTGTACACGTTGTGGGAAACGTTTTGCTTGGATCTGCAACCTCAGGACTCATCAGCAATCAGCTTCCTGTGGAGGTGTTTAAAGACATTTTGTTTTGGAGTTGTGTTTGGAGTAGTGCAGACTCTTTATAATATAGCAGCCTAAAATCTTTGTGGTTCTTAAAAGTTGTGAGACAAGTTGGGTAATTTGGGTCCGAGGTTGGTTAGAGAAATGGGGCAGTGGATTGTAGATGCGACCAGTCTGGATAAGCAGAGTTTTGCTGTAATGTGCTTTTCTACATTTTGTTTTGGTGCCTTACATTCTAAATGTGTATACCTTTAACAATGCTGTCAGTTTCGGAACAAAACTTCCACGACTCGTATACCTCACTGACCGCTCCACTGGCCACAGATTTCAACTGTGAACTTGTTCAATCTCAGAAACGGCAATTCCTTTCTACCTCTTGACGCCTTTTATATACAGAGAACAAAGCAATATATTTGGAAGAAATGGCACTCAATTTGGTACTGTTACTGAAAGATGAACTGAAAAAGGGCAGCCAGTGTACAGATCTGTCTCACAGTAAAAGTGTGGAATACAAAGTGTGTGTCTTCAAAGGTCTATATTTCATATTTTTAGTAGCATGTTTTACAAAACTGAGTATTAATGTAATGTTTCTGTGCACAAACCTGATATTGGGTCTTGGCAGTGAAAATGGGCGCGCTTTGGGTTTTAGATCGGCGAACGATTCATTCCCTCCAATCAGCTCTTTTCAATGAAGCGGCCAAACCGATATCGAATTCCAGTTCAATAAAACTGTCGCAATTTTGCAACGTTCAGGTCCCCGTTAAAGACTGCAATATCTTTCTCCATTTCTCACACAAGCATGACACAAAATACCACAAATACCTTTCTGGATTGGTGAATATCGACTCTGGTCTGTAGCTGTCTGCTATGGTATTACAGACTCAAGATTAAAAGAACTGTAACACTGCCTTCCTGGGCTGAGCCGAACCTCATCAGTTCTCCAACACACTATGAAACCGGTGTGGAGTTCTTCTCAACCTTATAGTTACTGCCTTTTATTATTGAATGGTTTTAAATATCAGCACGTTCAATGAGAAACTGTGTGCCTGGTTTTAAATATCAGCACGTTCAATGAGAAACTGTGTGCCTGGTTTTAAATATCAGCACGTTCAATGAGAAACTGTGCCTGATTTGTGAACTCAGATATATCCTTAAATACAGCAAAGCTAATAAACCAGGGATGGCTTTCATAGGGAACTGTAGTGATGATAAAATCTTGAGAACCAGGAACGGATGGCCTGGACGTCCGGCCTGTAGACTGATAAGCGTTCACTGCAATTGTACTTAAAATAGGGCTTTGGGTAAAGTACATCTGTTAATTGTTTAGTGGGGAAAAAAAGTTTCAAACATTCCTGCAGTTTTGCAGGGGGTGCAATTACTGCCTGACGGCCTCACGTGATTTTCGAGGATGTGAACCCATCTCACATGAGAAGACTGGGAGGAAAAAATCTGGAAGAAATGCAGAGCAGGTCCTGCAGATCAGGGGTCCCAAACTACACCCCTGTTTTGTACTGTGTAAAACTTTTTGACCTGAAGAAATAGATCCCAAATGACTTTAAATAAAATCTTTTTACACATATTTTCATTAGAAGTGAATAGTTTTTTCTGTCTTTTTTTCCCTTTTTCCCCCTCGACGTGATTTCATTGATTTTGTCTATCTAGTTCATACTGTAGTAAACTGACAGTGAGTCCCATATTAAGCATTTGAACCGTTTCTGACTGTTAATATTTGAGTCGGCCGGTTCGCTTTAAAAAGGCCAAAAATATTCTAGATGTCGATGATCTCTGTTAATACGTAGTTCTTGTTCATTTGGCGGCAAAGAAGGCCTGTGTTCGTAAAGACTCGGTTGGATATTCCTGAGTCGGTTCGCACGAAAATGAATCCGAATAGAATGTTTGCCGTTTTGAAAGGAACCGTGCAAAAGTGTCGGTTCGCCCAATTGATTCAAACGATTCCTAATTTGGTTGCACTACTTCCGAAAAACAGCAGATGGCACTCGGTCATTGTTATCGGAGGTATCACTGAGTCACTCCCTTTTGTGTCTATTGATTCAATAGGCGTGCACAGCCCGGCTAGCTCAGTCGGTAGAGCATGAGACTCTTAATCTCAGGGTCGTGGGTTCGAGCCCCACGTTGGGCGATTAACATTTTTAGAGCAGTCCACACACATTGGATTAAAACAGGGTTAATGTGTACTGTTGTTGCACGAGCTGGATTATAAAACATACAGCGATGTAAATGCAAAGATTATCTGAAAGATCCTTATTAATGGAGTCAACTTTAAGCTTTATGTAAAAAAAACTAAGTATTTAAAAAATGAATTATATTAAAATATATATAGAAATAGTTTACAGTTTACATTTCCCCGGGGAACTTTGTTTACAGTATCCATTATACAAACGGACACTGTCTACAAACAGTATATTACGATGGTCTTTGTTACGAAACAGAAAAGTTAGCAGAGGATGGTTTCGATCCATCGACCTCTGGGTTATGGGCCCAGCACGCTTCCGCTGCGCCACTCTGCTGCTGAGCTCATTTGCGCAGGATTGATATTTATAGCGGGGTTCGGCCTCTTTACATTATATCGATCATTTGTTAAACATTTTATATTCCATAATCTACCATAATCTAAAACCGTTTAACTTTATTTGAATTTATTATTATTATTATTATTATTATTAATATATTTTGTGGGATTTTTAGTCATATTGTTTGTTGTAATTCGTGTTGTTTGTGTACACCGTCGTCTTGTTTATTCTGGTTAGTTGATTGCCTTTTTCGTGGCTTTATTTTCATTTGCAGCACACTAGGCTGTTATATTGAGTAAGAATGGCGTAATATAAGTAAATATATGTATGTCTGTAATGAAAAAGGATGAGTTCCCTGACCGGGAATCGAACCCGGGCCGCGGCGGTGAGAGCGCCGAATCCTAACCACTAGACCACCAGGGACGGTGAAAAATGCAGAACAGTGCTCAGTAATGAAGTTATCGCTTTCTGTCGCTGCTTTGTACACAATACCAAATAGTTGATCAGAAATGTGTTTTCATGGAGGTTCGTGCACCTTGGTGAGTTCACGGGGTTTCTATGGTGTTCCGTGTAGTTGCTAAGGTAACACGCTAGTTTATTTACCTTAAGAGTAACAATGTAACACTGTAGGAAACACTGATTAGAGAATCTAACAACCAAATTTCACAAATGAACTACTGCCAAAGGAAGCTCTCCATGTTAACGTCTCACTGATATCGTTTTTTTTGCAGTTTGTAAAGTTTGTTTTTCTCCTTCTTTTGCCTGCTGCCGATAGGGGTCGCCACAGATGACCTTCTTTCTTCATTTCATCCAGTCCTTCCTGTAACTTCTCTTTCCCTCCGACCGCCTGCATATCCTCACCTCCATATCCTCTTCTGTGTCCTTCCTCTTCCTCTTCCTGGCAGCTCCATCCCCAGTACCCTTCTCCCAACATCACCTCATCTCTCTGCAATCTCACTTCTCTGATGTCTCCAAACTGCCCAGACTGAGCTGAAATAGCTATATGTATATGAAAAAGCTCAAATAATTACAGTAATAGAGTCAAAACAATACAAGGAAAAATGCAGACTGGAACACTTTATTCTAATAGACATTTAGAAAATTCTTTCTTTTTTATAGACAAATTTGTTCTATATTCTCAATCCAAAACAGGTTTAAATTGACCAAAGAATGAACAAAGGTAATAGGGTTAAGAACCAAATAAATTTATAAACATTTTATTTACATTTGCATTTATACATATGAAGCTCTTGCAAAATTACACCTTGAAAGCATTGAAAGGTCTACAGGTTTTCTGCAATATAATATAACCTGCAGATTAAAAACATGAAATTAAATTAACTATGTTTTTGGTGCAAGGTGGAAACAAAAATATAAACTACTTTTTCTAGCATTCATCCTAATGTGTAAATAAAATATAAGGTGGTAGTCCATTTTATTCTACTCAAAACAGTGTTTGTACCACTTCCAGGACTAAAAAGACTTTAGGAAAGATTGAAGGTATGATAAATGGTGAAGTTTGGTGAAGCAATTGGTAAAGTTTGTGTTTCTCTGTAAGGTAGTGTCAAACCTGTGACTTCACACAGTTCATCTTCTCCGCTTTCTCTTCACATCTCATTATCACTTCCCATGTGCTCTGTAAATTCTTCTCTTCCTCATCATGTTCCTCAGCACATTCCATTTCTCTGCTTATTTCTTGTTCTTGTTCTCTCCTCGTCTGCTCTCTTAATGCACATGGCAGGCAGTTGACAACAAACAGGAGGGAGGAGAGACAGAGGAGCGACAGAACAGCCCCGACTCCTACTTCAAACTCTCGACCTGTGTGTTTTTCTTCCGTGCTCTCTTTCTCTACCCCAGGGGAAAAATAAACTGCACTTTCCTCATGGTTAGGGGTCAGCACTGCTCTCTCCAAATCATTCTTAGCAATCATGTTGTTGCCAGCATTGTCCTCATAATCATCTGTGGAGTTCAGGGGTGTTTGCTCTTCTTCAGAAGTGCCATACACATCCTTGTCTGACTCTATGAGTATATCAGAAGCATCAATCATCTCAAAGTCAGCATCTTCACTCCCGAGAGGCCAGAGGTCTTCATCTAGATTCACCCTTATCCAGCCAGAGCCTTTAGCCAGTCTCTGAGTCCCACCTCCCTCTGTGATCCCATCCAGCTCAATATGGTTAGATGCAAGCTCACAGGAGGAGACCAAAAGCTCTGCTTTCACGAGAGGGCCTCCACCATCGCCTTGTGCTAAGACACGCTGTGATGGAGCAGGTGTCACAACAATCACAGTTTCAGCCATAGAGGACAGGTGTAGAGAGAAAGGGACGCCACTGAATGCAGAGATGGGTATGGCAGTGTCGTCAGAGAACTGCAGCCAAATGCTGACGGACGCCTCCTGAGAGATGAAGGAAAAGCTCAGATTTAGAAGTGCTTGTAAAATGTAGAAGTGAAAGTGACTAATTGTCATTTTGAAACATAGCATAGCACACAGCACCACAACAAAATGCTTCTCTTCATTTCACCCATACACACATGTGCAGCAGGGGGCAGCCCTGGGAACATTGATCAGGATGGTACCTTGCTCAAGGGTACCTCAGGTTCTCCTACTGGTCTGGGATTTGAATCCACAATCTTCCGATCCTGGGGCTTGGTCCCTAAACACCAGGCCACCGCTGCTACTAGTACATGATGAATAGCAGGACTAATCTTTTAGGAGAGCTTACCTGTCCATGGTTATAGAGTGTGTTGTGAGAAGTCACTGTTGCTGTAACTACAGAAGGATGAGAAGGGTTCGAGTTGACTGACAGACCCAGTCCACCCACTAATTGCACAGAGAGGTCACCAGGGGCCACTGGTTCAGATGTCACAAAGACATCTGCACTGCCAAGCACACCGTCCCACTGATTTGTGATCACCTGAGGAAACAATTAATTTAGTTGATAAAAAAGGGTCCTTTTAAAGAGGAATTCCATTGGTCTTTCAAAAATCAGTCATTGAGATGTAAATAGTCATGTAGAGCAGTTTGAATGGTGCAATGTAGAAAAACTTGCCCTTACGCAGCACTCTGAACTGGGTGTCCCTTTATTGTATTACTATTTAATTTGCACTCCCTACATGTATGTTCTCTGATTTGCAATTGTTTTCTGCACTTGCCCTATGGTGTGTTCTATGTAACGTTAGATGTTCTCTTATGTGTAGCACCAGGGTCCTGGAGGAATGTTGTTTCATTTCAATGTGTACGTGCAGGTACACATTTGTTGTTGCTGTTTTTGTTCTCTTGCTGTGTATCTACTGTATCCGTGGATTACTGAAAAATCACACTGTACACTTTCAGTTCTCGATACCATATGGTTACAGTGTCAACCAGTCTCATTTGTTGTTCTGTCTACCTGCTGTTGCATTATTGCGCAATATTGCATATGCAGATTGAATTAAAAATGAAGTTAATTTAGGACTCCTTTAAAAAAAAAGAAGGATTAGCAAAGTCGGAATTTAGTTGGATAGTGTAACTTCTTATTTTGCTGTGCATATGAAAATAAAACTCTTGAATCTTTAATTAATTTAATTAAAGATTCAAGAGTTTTATTTTCATATGTGTAGCAGTGGTGCAGCACAAACTGCAGCAGTGGTGAAAAAAAACAGGGGTTGTGATATCAGAAATATAGCCATTTTGTTTGCTTTACAGTGAAACTACACATGACTCTTCTGAGTTTTGCATTAGAATTATGCATCTCTAACATGAATTGATTCAAAATAATGTTTTGAACAAAAGCATCTTGAAAAGCCCCTTTAAAACAATGTCTTAAGCAGCAGGCAACAGATTTGCAACAATATCATGCAACAGTTGTGTGTTAAGTCACTTTTAGTGGCATTAAAATACATCTGGTTCCTCACTATAATCCAGCAATCCACATCAAAGAACAGTGAATATCCTCACATTTCAATATTCAAATCTAAAGAGAAATCAGTAAATTCTCTTTCTCATGCTTTAGAAAAGCACAAGTTTCATAATATCTGTTCAATGTCCTCAGAAAATGAAATGTAATATTTATGTATATAATGTCAATGTCATATATTTTTTTTATGAATGGTTTCTGAGATGGAATGGTTTTCAGATACTAACATGGAGTGAAGTAAAGCCAGGTTCCAATCCGATTACATGGTTTTGCTTATCAAGAGCAGCAACTCTTGGGTTTTCTATCCTCAGCCAATCACGAACCATGTTAGTTACGTCTACAAACCAATCTGGTGATCCAAGCATGTAGGTAAGCTGGCCACCTGGACTGGTACCTTGGGCACTGAATTGTGCAAGGATCTGTATAGTGGACCTTTGATAGACTGGACTGCATCTAAAAAGGAAGAAAGAGAAAAGAAGGAATCTCAGCAAATCCCTTCCTCATAAGTACCAATTAGATTTTACTGCTTTAGAGATGACGTTCAAAACAGTGCCTCTAATTTTTACTGGTGCCATTAATTGCTTCCTTAACACATTTTTCCTTTGAAACCCATTTCTCTCTTGTTTATTGTTTATTTATTTATTGTTTATTTATTGTTTGATCTGCAGAAGCCAAAACAGCAGAGCATACCTGCTGTCTGTGTAGTAGCTCCAGCCACTGATGGGGCTCAAGACAGAATCTGAGAGTGAAATCCGCAGAGGAACCATAGGAGCCCACACAGCCAGGCATAAAGAGCCTGTGAGTTTTCCTAGAGAAAACTCAACTTTTACACAGGTACTGCCCATCCCGGATTCACTCCCATCAACAAAAAGCACAGAGCAGTCAGTCGACACCTGCAATAAAATCCATATGTTAAGCATGAGCATCCTTTGTGGCTTGTAGTTTGAGAAATTGAAAGAAAATAGCAAACTGATCACACATCAAAACTATAAAGCTGTATAATTAAAATAAATACAGCAAATCAAAAAGTGTGAGTGATGGAGAACATTATGGAACAGTGTAAATGGCTAAGGACTGGCTAAGACTTTGTCGGTGTAAATGGAAAGTATTTTTTTAGAATTGTGAATGGAAAGTTTGACTGGGAAAAAAATGGAGAACAGTGTATATGGAGAACATGTTTAATGGAAATAATTTTCAGAATATTGTGAATGTAAATTATTTTGTTATTTTTTTTATTATTTATTATTATTTATTTTAGAACAGTGCGAATAGAAATATAGTAATAGAGCTGTGTTAAAAGAAAATATTTTTTAAAGAATAGTTTGAATGGAATTTTTAAAAATAAAAGTAGCAATGTAATTGGATAAGAAATTGCTCTACTGCTGTGAGTGGGTAAGGATAAAAAAAATGGGTTTATATGGAAAAGAGTTTTCTAGAACACAATGCAAAACTAGGACTTTTCTAGAACAGTGTGAAGGGGTTGGAATATTTTAGAGCACTAGTTTTCAATCCACAACTCACACAATTGACGACAAAATGTCTCTTAGTGCATATTAAGACTCTACTGTACCAATTGTTTAAAATGCAAATGTCACATAATAAACCATGTACTGCAGCAAGTGTTAGTTGACTGCTCTGTAGTTGTGATAAAGAAGTTAATTTTCCAGATGATCATCTTATATCTACATATCATGAGGACTTGTAATTATATGGGCAGCGCTGTCCTAGTGGTTAGGGAGTTGGACTGAGGTACCCTTGAGCAAGGTACTGTCCCCATCACTGATCCCCAGGCACTTTCATAGCTGCAACATGCTGCATGGTGTGTGTTTGTGTGCATGGGTTAAATGCAGAGGTCCAATTTCATTGTGGTTCACTGTGTGCTGTGCCATGTTCTCACAATGACAAGAACAGTCACTTTCACTATGTCTTTATATCATTATGATATTACATTCAAACTTCATGCAATGAGTGGATCAGTTTACCTTCACAATGTCTTCATTGCTTGATTGACACTTGACCGCTGCAGTAATATCTGATACTTTCCCATCATGTCCCACCCCCAGCACTATGACAGGAAGGGACACTGGTTGACTTGTTAAGATGGCCGTGTTGATTATTGTGTTGCTCTGGTAATAGAAGAAAGGAAAAGTGAGAGTTTTCCAGACTTTTGGAATGAAAAGTGATGTAACATGCTGATGATGTTTAAAAATTTTACACAAAACCAAACTAAGTCATTGAAACGTTAGCGTTAGAAGTTCCATGAAACAGCAAACCATGAAGGCAGTAACTGTAATGGTGGCGGGGTGCGGGAAGGACATCAGTGCAGAGCCAGGAGTCAGGAACATAACTTTATTCATCATAATACCCAAAACAAGATTCAAGGACTGCAGTTCTGACCAAACCAAGACACAAGGAACTGCAGTCGTGACTAAAACAGTTACCAAAACCCCCATTAACTATAGGCTTCGCCTAGCGAATGCACCGCACTCTGTTCTGACTCATCGGGGCTTAAATAGCAGCCCCAATGAAGCATACCTGTGCCTTCATGAGCTCAGGTGTGCTCAGTCAGAAGAGAACGCCCTCTACCGTGCCCAAACCAAAACTCACCCATGACAGTAACACACTATGTGATCCTATCAAGTGACATAATTTCAAATGATCACTTTCCCGTCAAGATATAAAACAGGACAATTTATTAGATGGTGTAAAAGGTGATCCTCCTGATCGACTATATGTAACTTTGGGTGGTATGAAACACAACCAATAAAGGAGATTTACTATTTACTAATCAATGTCCATTTGGTTCTTCATTTATTCTTCACTTTTAAGCTGCTGTTCTAGTCATTTATGTAGTTTACTTCATCTTTTTTTACACAATGATATTAGCAAAAAAGGTAAATATCCTTTTTGATGTTACACACAAAAATGTAAAATTAATACAGAAGGGAGACCAGGATGAAGGAAAGGATGAGAAAGGTTTAAAGGGTATACATATTGATTTTCAAAATATTAAAAATGTAGAAATATATAGTAAAGAACCACATTGAGAGAAAGCATTGATATATAGAATAACAAAATGCTGAGACTAAAATGATTGCAAAATCACAAATTATTTGATATAATGAGAGCAATGCAATCAAAAATATATGAGATTCTGTTTGGCACACTAATAAATTATGAGTATTGATTTGAGTGAAGCTTTGGTTTTGGATTGCTTTGTGTGGCATGTGACTAACAAGCTTAACATGTAACTGGTGCCATGAAAATTTCACAGTCTAAAGCCAGCATTAGAATTTAAATGAAATCTAATTATCCCTGGTATCTGTTTAAAGCCTAGCACAAAACTACACATGGAGTATCAGTGATCAAACAGATCTGTTTAGGTGCTACAAGAGTGCAAGCAAATGTACATCACTCACATTTGTCCTACTCATTTCCTTTTCAACAATGGCCTTATTTCAGTTCCAGACTAATTAGATTTTTGAGACAATAAGTGTTGTCCCATTTCCACCAGCATGCAACTGGAGTGACTCACCTCTGTAATGGGGGCAATGCCCACTATGTGTCTGTCTGTAAAGGAGAGGAAACTTGTCACTGTCCCATGTGGTGGCACCACACTACTGTGCATGGAATACTCCACCCACCAGCTAGCTCCCACTGTCATTGCCACGCCAAAGCTCCTGCGTAAGCCCTCCACTGAGAAGCAGGCCACCTGTCGCAGAGCTGGGGTGCTGAGGCTGAGAAAGGAATATATAAATGGTCTTCATGTCTTTAGGCATTTGTTCATAAGTATTTTTAACACTGGAAAAAACTGAAACTAAAAAATGCCATGGTCTCTTGGACAAACCAACACTAAACATGTTACATACGTATGTGTTAGTAACAGCTGGGTTACACCTTACCTGTGTGGGTCAGAAACAGTGCCAGTTCTGTGAGAAATGATAGAAATCGTTTCATGTTTGGAGCCTGATGTCCTTTCCACTTTAACAGTCCACAGGTCAGAGTTCATGGCCGGTTGGATTTGCAGTGACAGTAAGCCTTTTTTCACTTTAAATCTAAGCAAAAAAAGAGAAGATGGAGTCTGAAAAGTTGAGGTTTAAATTAAAAAGTGTCATGGATACATTATGTGCGGTTTAAAAGATGCCATACCTAACAATAACAGATTCACCACTATAATTCAACCTTAGATTTATAGATATTCCAACTGATCGTCCAACTAGCACAGGCCCCTTATTGTAACGGATAAGCACATTTGAGTCCAGCCATAGCTCCTCCTCTTCAAGCTCATTTAAGCAAGAAAATCCTTGTTTTGTCTTGTTACTTGTTGATTTATCTTCAAGGGTGACGCCTCCAATGTAGTGCAGCTTTCTCTGCAACAGCTGGAATTTGTCCTCCACACATCTAGGTGGTGATATCTTAAGGTTGGTCCCAGTGCCAAAAGAAGAGTAGTAGAGCTGGATCATATTATCAAGGGTCCCAGCTTTGGCCCTGAAAGCCACTGGGAGGTTTTCTTGCCGTCGGCTGTGGTTACGAGCTCGCACCCTGTGCGGGTGACGTTGTCTGGAGGTTTGGCTGAAGTGGTGTTGATGAACAGTCTGCTCAGGCTCAAGCCAGTCCTTGGAAAACGTCATGGTGACCATACATAGTCCCAGAGGAGGCTTTGAGCAGAGATAGTACAGAAGACAGGGGTTGGAAAATAGCAAAAGATATTGCAAACAAAAAACACAAAAGTCTGAAATTCTGATTAATTGAGGGCACAACACATACTATAACCCACCCCTTCAACACAGCCAGCATATTTATACTGCATGCAGTCTTGAGCCACCTCACATTTCTTTATATTATGTTCAAAAAGCCAGACTTTTGTATTTTTAATGCATTGATCAGGAATAGTTCTCCAGAAATCCTGAAGAACAAAGTTTTTGGCTCTCATTTTCAGTGCAGTCCCTGTACCTGACCAAAGGAGCTCATTGTTTGTTAAGCCACACAATGACCTACATATGAATTTTTTAAGCAGAAAAAAAAGGTTGTCTAACTTAAGTTATGAAGCAGTGAAGCAACAGGTGCAAATGATTCCATGAGATCAAGATGAGATCAAGCAGGTGATTAGTTTGCTGGTGATGCTGAATGCTGAGTGTTTGGAACCCTTTTATTTAAAACCTTGCATCTTAAGGCACTTCATAGCTTGTCACACTTAAACATTTGTTCCCATTTCTTTTATCCACTCAGTATGCCTAAGATAAAATGGTTTGCCAGGCATAAATTAGTGATTTTGCACCAACAAAGCTGTTCTTTAACAAAATATAAGTAAATGAGAGAAGGCTCAAGACTCCAGTTCTTAGCTGTTAGTAGTTCGCCTTGTGTGATAACATCACTTCACTGGCTTTTCTTTACTTTTTTCTGTTCCTTGACCAGAACAATGGGTTTAAACTTATGCAAACGTCTTGATTCCACCCACCAATTGTGTCTAATTTAGCTTAGGGAATAAAGAGAATGAAAAGAAATGTTTTAGATCTTCAGAGCCTTCAAATATCCAAATAAAATTGGAAATTAATTTTAATTTTCCTAACATTCATTTATCTTTCCTGAGATAAGCAGGGAGTGGTAGAACAAGGAACACTGCAATATACAAGGTAGAGGTAACCAGGGAACAGGACTGAAAGCACTGGTTTTTATACTGACCAGACAACTTAGAAACTGATACTGATAAAGAGCCCCCTATTGTGCTCAACAGATCCAAGTTAGTAATCAGTTTCTTCATATGAGGGCATTGCTGGCATCTAGAAGATTGTTTAAATGTTTCAAATGTTTGCACTTGCCTAAAGTGTTCTGGCCGTCTGCTGTATGTCTCAGAATGCTGCAGAACTAGTTCTGTGGATCTAAATCCAGAATCTTTGGAAATACCTGTATGATACAGGATGCTTTCTGTTCCTCAGTTTGTTTGAAAGCATGAAGAGTCACACATGTTCCTCTGTTCACATCGCCTCTTATGTGGAACAGCACTCTGACCTTTAACCTCTCCCCTCGCTCAGCCTCCCACTCTCGCACAACCGTTTTGGAGAGGAGAAAAGCAACAAGAGGGGCAGAGAGAGGAGCAATAGTCTCAGAAACAACCTGGAAGAAGGAAAATGGGTAAACTGTTAGATAGGATGTTGTAAGAGGGATGCATTCTGAAAGTGTTTCATATTTTCTAATCCGTATAGCATTAACAGTGCCCTCAAAAGTATTTGAACACATTAACTTTATTCCTTTGAATCAGAAAAAACATTTTTCACAAAATTCACAGATGCTAGAAAGTCTGCTGAAAAATAACTACACTGCACTTAGTGCGCTATAAAACATAGCAGTGCAAACTTGATGTGGGGCTATTTAACATTTTTTTCTTTATAAATGTTGATCTTGTTTCCACTGATGATTTCATGAGCTTGAAAGAGTAGAAAGGTAGCTTGAAGGCATACCTGAAGAAGCCAGTAAAGAATGTATGTCATGTGTATTTAGTATGGCCTCGAGGACATGAAATTGTGACGCTTTGCATTCTTCAAGTTGAGAGTATGCAAAGTATATAGTCGAGATGTCAATAAAGGAAGTCAAAGTCTAAGGAGCCGCTTAAATAACAACTTTATAAAACCACTTGATATGGCACAAATGTCCAAATACTTTTTGTCAACATTTTTAGAGATTGAAGATCAAGCACTGAATCATTTGGAAAAACAATGTTTGTACAATACATGAATGGAAGTGTCAGATACTTAAATTAAAGATGTACCTGAGTGACAGAGTAAGGCCCAAACGTTGCCCGCAGACCCGGCTTGGGGGCAGCTCCTAGAGGAGCCATGAGCAGCAGGGACTGTGTGAAGGAGAAGGGGCTGGAGTTGGTGAAGATCAGGCCCAAGTCAGCCTGAGAGAGAGGGAGAGCGTGCCATGGAGGGGAGACAGTGATTCGGGCTGGGAGAGAAAGCGAGGGCGGAAGTTGGGAGTGGGCTTGGGTTTAAGAAGAAAGAAAAGATTGGAAAAGATGGAGACATGTAGTATAGTGACATCAGCTAAGATGCTCAGTCTTAGCCACCCCCACATCAAGTGTAGTCTCTAGGGAGATTGAAAATTCAATCCCTGCTGGATCCACAGCTGTTCATGGCTGTAAGTCCAAGAATTTCCTCTCGCTGACTCTCTGACCCTTCCTCTCCCCCATCAATCAGGATCATGGTGTGGGTGTCTGAGGCCAGTATTTAGCGCCACCTTTTTATAAGGTTATAAATGAAAAAGGAGGAGTATACAATTGCAGCAGTTTTCTGATGAGCCATGGCAAATACGTGTAGTATAACTGGATATTGCTGAGTTTATTGGGTGTGTTTGAGAAGAAAAAGACTTAACTCTTCTGCAAACCTGCCCTCCAGGACCAGCAGAGTATACTCTTGTAATAAAAAATGATTCAGAACAGGCTTTGGGCAAATGTAGCTAGTTAATTAGGAGGTCCACAGTTGTGTGCCATGCTTAAAATGAATTTTTCTAGATAGAGTTCCATCTTTAACGATTTAGCAACAATGAAGTACATGGAAAAAAGTTACTACACTAATACCGACATGGTCCTCTCAAATGCATTAATTTAGGAAACATAATCACTTCAAAATCCTCTGCAGGTATATCTTTTTAAATGGGACTGACTTCCTTCAACCTATCACAACTCCAGGCTTTGGATTTAGCGTTTCCATTTAAAAACTTAAAAAGGTACAAACATGATCCTTTTCTCCTTTTAACCTTTCTATACAAGTGTCTCTGAAACACAGTGCTTTAATCAGGAAACCCCCTGCCATGCCTCTCCAGTGGCTATGTCTCAGTTTCAGTATAACAAGAAACTTTTCATAATGGACAGGGGACATGATCAGCATCTAAAATGATCATATTTTGCCTGATATTGATGTTTTCACTGAGAGCGTTCAAGCAGAGATTTTACTGTTATGCGAACAGTAAATTCATTACAAATAACACAGGGAGCAAATGTAAAATGTAATTTTGTGGGATTAACATGATTCAACTTACAGAGCATCACAGACCAGCAGAGGATAATCAGTTTCATTGTGAAAGAGCTACATCTCACTCCAAAGAGGCCAGTCACACCCATAACTTCATCCCTAAAAATTCAACATAAAAATGACCAGCGTTGCACTATAACTACTCCTGTACACCTTTTAGAAATGTTATATTCTTTAAAATATCAAACAGAGGAAAGTAAAGTTAGTTTACTCACTTACTTTATCCATGAACTTCAAGCTGATGGCAGGCTTTCCTTTTCTCCCCCCTTAGGCATTTTAAAACATTTTCTCGGTGAGATTTTTTAAGTCCTTCTTCACTGTGACATTAAAAAGTTGAGTTTTCATTGGGAAAGGAGAACTGGCAAATGATTTTGGAATTAGTCCTCTTCCCCTGTTGAACCAGTGGTTAAAATATTGGGTGTTTTCATTCCTTTTGATCTGTAGCTCTTGTGGCTTGGATGGTTATCTCATAGCTCTCTCTCTCTCTCTCTCTCTCTCTCTCACCCTTTTTCAGTTGCTGTGCCAGATTCACACAATACGGATTTATTCATTTAAAATGGTAAATAATCCTCTCTCTCTCACACACACACATGCACATACAGTTTCTTTCTTTGTGTGTTATTGTTCCTCTCTAGTCCCTGTTCACTGTCAGCCCTCCCCTTCTCTTTTCATCTCCTTTTCTTGTTTTTTTTCTTTCAATCTAAGAAAATGAGGACTTTCCAGATTAAACCATGGTGAACCTTTTCCCCCATTTGATCATAAATCGATTTAAATGAGTAATTTCAGTTTAAGGAAGTTTTTTAGTTGATTTCAAACTCACAAAACATCACTTAAGCATCAGTTAAGCTTTTTATATAGTAAGTAATAATTAGTGAGAGAGAAAAATGGTGCAGAAGGCATTAAGATAAATGTTTTCATGTTCGGTGCAAAGCATTTCTTTTCTTGTGTCTGTTCAATGTCATTGTGTCTGGAATGCAAAACTAATTAACAAATAGACCCTGATCAATAAAATTAATGATTGCAATATTATAAGCTACAATAAACAAATACCTTATAAACTATATAACAACAACAATAATAATAATAATAATAATAATAATAATAATAATAATCAACAGAGTTACTCTTTACACAACCCCATATTAAAATAAAATAGACATTTTTAGCAATATATAATTAAAAACAGATCAGTTACATGCAAAAAGTTTTTTAAAAGGATAACTTCCAAGAAGTTGGTGAAATTTTACTAACAATGGGACTTATTCCAACTGTACCATTGAGCAATGAAAGAAGGTAGCCTGTTCTGATGAATCACATTTTCTTTTATGCCATGTGGGTGACTGGGTGCATTTATAATGCATACTTGAGGAAGAGACTGGTGAGCAAGTACATCCTTTCATGGCCCCAATATTCCCTCATGCCAGTGGCCACCTTTATCAGCCTAATGTACCCTGTCAACCTGCAAAATGACTTCAGATACACAAACAAGGGTTCAAGGTATTGATTTTGCCGCCAAATTCCCCAGCTCTTAATCTGATCAGGCTACGTACAGAAAGAATCTCCACAGAATACCACAGCACACCTTCACAGGTCTTTTGGGCTCCATGCCATCCCACACAATGTTAGGCAGGGGTTCGATATTAGGGCTGATCAGTGTTAATTTACATTCATTATTTACACTACATTCACTTGCATGAAAATTTTAATTCCATTTTTTACATTCAACTGTAATAGTTTTTACTATTTAACCTAAATGGAAGCACCATTTAAGTATTGTATTTTGCTCTGAATCATTAAAAATCTTATTTATACGGACAACCTGCTGGAGGTGAGGCAGATGAAGGACAGTTTTTTACAGCACAGGATGAGCAAAGGAGAGAAGCAAATGAAGCACATGAGAAGTGTGTGGGGGTTGGCGTGTATTGGGGAAGCCAGAATATTCTGTTTAATCTGTGTTTTATCAGACATTCTCTGACACACTTCAGCACACTGATAGCTGTAATAGCAGAAGGAGCTTAGAGACAATGCCTCTGGCACAAAGGGCTTAGCATAAACCTATAGCATTAAATTGCACAAAACATCTCAACACTAATATTCCAACCACTTCCACTCCCATCTCCCCATTTGCAGCCCATGCACATACACATACACACACAAACACATACAGACATATACCCACAGGCACCCGCACACACCTATAGACAGCTCTGCTTTATCTCTTTTCTCTAAACATACCCCATGTCTGTAAATCCTTTGTAGGTTATTGTAATAATAATAATTATGATAATGATTATTATTATTCTTATGTGTTCGTCTATCAATATCGTGAGATATTGTTTAATAAGAATGTATGAAGATCCTCACATGGTTCATGTCGATTGAAAAGTAATATCAAACCCAAATCAAGCATCCCTCTTTCAGGGGGATGGCTGATAGGGCCTGATGAGGAAGGGATGTGGAGGAATTTTCTCTTTCTCGCTGTGCTAATCTGTACATGTAATCTGTTGTCAGCTGTCATTGTTCTCTGCTGGAGCCTCATTCAAACTACAGAGTTAATCCCTCTCTCTGACCTGAGGATGAGAACGACACTGCACTTATCATACCACCCTCCTTCTCCCACATGCAGACACACAAACACACACACACACACTTGTAAATTGTGATTAATACACACATAAACCAAGGTACAAATTTTACAAAAGAGTACTTTTGAGAAAAAGTGTCCCAGGCTATCAAGTCTTTCAAAGTTTTTGGCTCTCATTTCAGTCCAGTCCCTGTCGCTGATCAGGTTTAGAGACAAATGCAGTGTGGGATAATCTTGACAGAGATGATACAGGTGAGTAAGGGACAGGCAGGTGGGTAAAAAGGCAGCTGACATTCAAAGAAGAACTTTGGATTCTTTTTCAAGATATATATATATATATATATATATATATAATTGATTGCACAGAAACCCAGAAACTGGCTAATGTGACAACAGTGAAACACTACATCCATTGCTAATCCAATAAAAGAAAAACCATTTCCTGGACAATGACGACAGAAAGGCAGAAAGAAATGAATGAAATTTGTGCAGGTGGGAAGATGGGGTGCTGTGAGCCTACAGTATTTTTAGGGCAGCAGAGAGAGCAAGCGACTGAAATAACACAGGAAGTGAGTCCAAACGCAACAGGAAACCACCATGCTGCAAAGTCGTGCATACATACTATATTCATATCATATTCACATCATATCCCCTCTGCCAAACTCCCACCATCACCTGCTCCCACTCTGCACCTCCCCAAAGTGTTCAGCAACAGTCAGGCTCTGGAATCATTCATCAGACTTTATTATTGTTTTTAAAGGAAAGTAATTTAAAACATTTCTAAAATCTATTCTTGTATATAAACAATGTACAAAAGGGATACATTAAAAAAAAAAAGAATTCCCACACAGAGCCGTCTGCAATGGCATAATCATTCATGTGATTCACAAGCTTTTTATTTTATTTTATAGATGTTGTTAGCATTATTAAATCACTGTTAGATAAACACTGTTCATTTGCTTGTGTTCATTTTTATAATATGTTGTTTTTATTGTTTCATGTAGAAATAGTGGTTTTCATGTTATAGCTTTGCATAGTATTTCTTACAAGTATTTCTTAATTTTAAAAAATATATATTTTATGGTTGTTTTAACATTTATTAAACCTCTTCATGAGTTATTCATTCTTCACATTATTGCATACAAAATTATACAAAGCCAAAAAGTCACCCTTAGAAATCCCAGAAATTCTGAAAGGGTCTGTTCCAATGTCCTGAAATGTTCTAAAACAGGCTGGTGTAGAAGTTTAGGAACAGAATGTAAGAAGAAAAGTTTCTTTATGTCTACATAACTAAGGTAATGCAGGGTATGACAGTCCAACATGACAATCCCTCTAGTCAGACAGGCTGGACTTTAAATTTAGTGATCAGCTGGGGCAGATAGGACAAAGGGTAATCTCTACTTTACATCTCAGGAAACATTTCGAGTATATCATAGATATCATCAGGACTTCTAGAACACTTAAAAACAGCATGGATCATAAATTAACAGATTCAGAGGCTTTTCAAGCTGTAAACAAGCACAAGCTGATGGTAAGCCCATCATGAAATAGTCTTAATGTTTAACCACATTTTTTAATTCACTTCTTTGATTTCTCCATATTTCATTCAAAAACCTTTGTGCAAATATTACATATATATATATATTGTTTAATTTTGATTTTTTGTTTGGTATCCCTGTTTTAGTGCTTTTTGTCTATTGCCTGCATAAAATAATTCTCAGGATAAAATATTGTGATGTTCTTGCCATTTCGCCCACCTCTGCATCTATGTGAGTAAAAGCGAGTAAAACCTCTGGTAGCGTCTCATCAAATAAGCAAGAAAAAAACAAACAAACAAAAAAAGAACATTGCTTACTTCGGTCTCTTCGGCCTGTTCACCTCTTTACATCAAACGTCCTTCACATGTATAAACTGAATAAAACCACATCAGAAAATTCTTTCAAATCATTTGTGAGCACAACCATGAGAGTGCAACCATGTGAGTGAGCGTTAAATCTTAGCTAACACTTTCAAAAAAGTTTTCCTTCATATATAAATGTGATTAGCAATATTTGGATTTTCTCAGCCTCACGTCCTCTAAGCACAAAAGCATAAGCCACAGGTCATATGTGGATAGCGAAAAAAACACATTCGACATACAATCGAATGACTGAAGCCCAGCGTGCGGCCGGTCCACCTCAAAGGGAGGCCTTTAGCTGTAGCCATAAGAGTCGTAGTCACTATTCCTGTTTGATGATGGTTCTCTGCTGGGATTTACCGAAAGCCTCTCCAGACCTGGCAGAACATGAGAGACAGACTGCATTAAAGTGTTGCTGTGTGTGTATGCGTGTGTGTGTGTGTGTGTGTGTGTAGGTGTGCATGCACCTGTTTGAGTACACATATGTGTGGGAGGGAAAAGGATGTAAACAAAGGTGGAAAAGTTTGAAAAAGATTTGACAGAATAAATGCCTTAATTGAAGTGAACACTCACCAGGATAGGACTGCCTCTTGACTGTATCGTTATTCAGCTTCCCAGCCTGGCCTCTGTGATAGGAAACTAAAATAACATAAATACCTTATCAGTCAGAGTAAGTGATTAAGGTAATGGATGAATGTATGGATTAAAGGACTGATAGATGAATTGTTTACCACCTAAATATGCCAGAATTCCAGTATTAGTACATCTTATTTATTCACCATCTACATGGACTACAGGGCAGCATATTAAAAAAAGGATATGCGTGTGTGTGCGTGTGTGTGTGTGTGTGTGTGTGTGTGTGTGTGTGTGTGTGTGAGAGAGTGTGAGTGTGAGTGTATGTTTGTGTGTACGACAAGCAGCAAGAAAGTGGAAGAGAAATGACTCACCACTCTGACTCTGCGTCGGGCCGATCCAACGATTCTGACGCTTCTGCGAAACTGCAGAAAATGCAATAGATACATCAGCAGCATTCAAATGAACTGAATTATACTACATCACATACCAGAGATGCAAAGATTTCATTTTCACTTGGAAAATATAGTAAATATTTGTCAATAGAGGTTTGCAGCATGGGCCATTCTGTTTCGCACAGTTCCCACGGTCAAATTTTAAATTTCATTTTAAATACGAGCGGAATATATTAAAATGATTCAAGTCTAATTTTGAACGGAACCCCTTGATGGTTTTGATTCAGTTATTAATCTTTATGATTCAGTCCTTATGACTTATAATCAGTGTTTAAAAAAGTGGATGACAGAATACTCAACACCCAGTCCTACATTCACTCAGAAGTGAATTACACATAAAGTAACCCTTCCGGATAGAACAGAATACAGTTTGATAAGATACGTGGGAAAACTCTAGTGGTGTACCTCGCTGTTACTGGCTGGCAATTTCCAATACATTTTTCTGATAACAAAAACTGAATTTGTTAAACTTACCATGCTAGACAATACTAATATAATAATACATATTTACAACAAACTGAACAAATAAACAAAATCTACTTAATTTCAAGTGAAAGTGACAACCCTTGTCATTGCGAGGTCACAGCACAGCACACAGTGAACCACAACGAAATTGGACCTCTGCATTTAACCCATACACACAAACACCATGCAGCTGTGGGCAGCTATTGAAAGCGCCTGGGGAGCAGTGACAGGGATGGTACCTTGCTCAAGGGTACCTCAGGGCAACCTACTGGTAAGGGAATTGAACCCACAATCTTCAAATGCAGGGGCAACTCCCTAACCACTTTCAGTTTTCAGTTAATGGCACAAAAGCAAAATCACTCCACACATGAATCCAGTAGAACTGCAGCACATCACCGAACACTTGCTTACACATCCATTACTGAAGAACTGACCAGTGTGGTTTATCCGTCTACTCAGGAGCTGCAGCGTTTGTAAAGAAGTCCATCTAATGAATGTGTTTGCTACAGATTATAGACTGATTTTTAAATAGAAACGCATACCTTTTCCAGATACATGCACTTTATTGTGCTTTATTATACGTGTTCTCTGTTATTCAGTTATTGAAACTCTGTTATTTAGTTATTGAAAGTAATATCTGAGGTTTGTAGAAGAACAATAAACTGAAGTGCAGGCTTTTACGTTTCATATTGTTAAACCAAAAACAGGAAATTAAAAACCCAAATCATGTCAGTACTTTCAGGATACATTTAGAGGTTATTTTATAATTATCTAATACATTTCTCTCTCTCTCTCTCTCTCTCTCTCTCTCTCTCTCTCTCTATATATATATATATATATATATATATATATATATATAAAAGAAATTTATTAGATCAGAAATCTTAATTTTAGCCTTTTAACCACGTGTCTAAAACCCCTGTGCAGCCATTGTGAATTCTCTATATTGTTCAGTCTCGAATCACATTTGATGTTTCAAGACTGTATGATTCTGTGACTTACGTCTTTTGCGGATGGCTATGTACGTTGGCCCAGCAAATCGAAAGAGAATGGCAGCCAAAACCAGCACCAGCAACATTCCGGTTACTATTTTATAGGCCAAGGTCTCATTGTTGTCTGGAAAAAAGAGTTTAAAGTTTACAACAATTACACGCAGTCTTGGATTTTAACCATAATGATTCATTTGTTTCTACATTTAGAAGAGTAATAAAACCTATACAAATCACCGTACCAAACTGCCAAATTTTTCAAAATAAACAATAAAATAATCCTAAACACTGAGACAAAAAAATGAATGAATTAGATTGTCTTAATAGGCTTCAATACTGTACATTACATGATGTTCTGCACACATATGCTCATACGCACCTTTGCAGATGATGGATATGGACGTACAAGGTGTTGTGGTCAAAGTAAGATTGTCATTGATGATGTAACCTCTGAGAGTTTCCGGAGAGTCCTTGAATTCCTGGAACTTCCCACATCTCCTCTCATTACACAGCTCACTGGCTACATTCTTTTTAATATGATTCTTGAAACATATAGGCATTGAACTTGTGAAATTGATATGGAGAACCATCCTGCCCTGACAGGGATTTGTTTTGTCCCATTTCCACCTTCAATCGCCCAGTACAGGTGGTAGTTGCCTGATGATGGTAACTTGAGTGCTTATGTTGACACATAAAGTGTTGGCCTGGGAATTATTATTTGTACTGGAAACAGGTGATGCGGTGCTGTTTCCATTGGTATCGTTGATTTCACCTAAAGCAGAATAATTAAAAAGGTTATTAAACAGGGCAATGAAGTGCATTGGCTATGCAGTCCATATATCATGTAGAGCAATGGGTTTTAGTAAGGCGGAGTACCAATCAGTATAACGCAACTTTTATAATGGCAGTTAATCATGTTTGAGTTTGAATCTGTGAGAAAGAAGTGATGACACTTTACTGTAGGCTAAGTGAAAACTACATAAACGCTTTAACTGACATTAACCTACACAGACCGTTCTGAAGACATATCCAACATGCATCCTTTGTCATTACACTTTCTGGGGTGAAACTGATAAATGTAATCTTTAGAGTGACACATGTTAGAATAAGCCTTTATAAATGTTTACGAAGCTTTTTTTAGGTGTGATGTAGTCTTATAAATGCTATCCTACAACAAAGTGTCACCAAAGATGTTACCTTGTCATGACAAGCCTTGGAAGCGCTTTGTCATGGCACTTGAAACAAAAGACAATGGCAACATCTGCAGCTTTGTTCATTTGCTCATTTGCCCTCCCGCTTTTTTGCAATTGATTCTTGAGCAATGTCCACTTTTTATTTGGATTTTGGATTTTTCTTTTATTACTTAACTTATTTTCTACGCAGCTCTGGGTTTCTGAGGGTGTGGTCAAAATCTAGACTTAATTTTAAAATGGTGAGGTTACAACAAATATATATAATATTTTAGGCAGGAGCAATTAAGCTTACTGCGCACAAAACTGAACATATGCTACAGCACAGAAATCACACTTTAACCTTTCTGGAGATTTTCTACATTTACGGTGCAAAAGCAGATTCACAGCCCATGCACAGCCAGGACATTCATGAAAAGTTCATTTTAATAACCCAATGTCTTTTTGTCGAAGGAATCTTTTATGCAAATACATTTAAAAATCCCCTGAAATGTATGAAGTAATCTCTTACAGGCGACCTTTTAGCTGAAAACTCAATGAAACATTGCAATGAATCACCAGTGTGTGTACAGTCGCAAGGTCATAAGGCATTGCCGTTAACTAAAAAAGGCCAAATGGAGGAGGTCAACTTTCATAAAAATGTGGGCGAAGCACACAGATACAATGTGTTGAGAAAACTCTGAATCTACATTAATGATCATTTAAATTTAATAGCAAAGAATTTCCTAAATATTAAAATTCTTTGGCTTGTGTTTTATAGTCTAGTGAAAGTAGTTTTTTAAGACAGTGGCTGTTTCCGTCTTATAGTAGCACGTAGCAGAATTTTCACAAATGCAGCAGAAGTTACTGTAAAAATGAACAGTAGGTACAGTGAAATCACTGGTCAGTGAATACACACAACACTCTACTGATTCATGGCAGTCTGATACACAGTCTGGGCTTAAAGTTACAACCAAACACAACCTCATGCCTAGGACTTCATAAGGATTGTGCAGACTGTATCCAATACAGGCATTAAGCTCATACAGGCCTTCACTTTAAAAAACAAGCTCCTAATTGGTTCTTGCCTGGGATATATCGCTCTAAGAAAAACAAATGGTCCCTTTTTTAAATGATGGTTCTTACTTTAAAGAGCCATCCATCAGTTTCTTTAGAGAATCAGTGGTTCTGTCATTGCACTGCTGAAAACAGACCTTTATGTTTGACACTTATGCCAGTGTCTTAGCTGGAAATTTACAAATACATGGTTTTCACCATAAAAAACAATAGTTTAATATCTTTATAATACAGACAGCAGTTCTTGTAAGTATTAGGACTCAGGACTTTGTGAGAGGAAAAGTATTTAAAGATAATGGCTGCAATTCACCCGACTGTAAAAAAAAAAAAATAACACACCATTTCACCCTCACATTCCACTTAATGAAGAATTTATAGAAATTTGTGAAACTCATGATGCCGTAGCCCTGTGCGGACTGGTGTGAGTAACAAATTTAAAGTGAAATCCACGATAAATACGTCAAATCTTAAAAGAACAGTTGGCATGACGTTTAAACATAGACCACATTATGTTTAGTGAAATTAATAAATACTACTCACCCTGAGCTAAAATTACAGTGGACATGACCGCCAGAAGGAGAATTGGCTGCTCCATCAGCTGGCAGAAGATAGAAAAACAAACTTCGATCACACTAGCACACTTATGATGAGACACCTTACAAACGGGCTTCCGAAAAACAAAAAGAGAGATTTAAAATTAAATCTGAAACCAACTACACAAGACTTATCCAGAGTTAAAATCTTTCAGTTTTTAAAGCCTCTTCGAACATACAGTGGTACATACAGTGGTTACAGCATGTAATCCATCGTAGGCTCTGAGTTCGTGTAGTGATTCTGATACTAGGCCTAAAAGCATTTGGAAACGTGACACATATAGGGCCTGTTAAGCTCATGGTATAACTATAACCCCATTCAATCTGTTTCTAAGTTGGAAGGTTTGTTGTTTTGTGTTTTCTGGTCTTTACCATGCAGACAGTTCTTATTTTGCTCAGCTGTTAACGTCACTGAACAAAAATTGTCAAGTGGAAAGATTAGGACTGGCTGCTAGGAGGCCAGGCAAGTTCAGGCTTAGACTGGGTGAAAGGTTTCCTGCTCAAAATCCACCACCCAAACCCATTATTAGAGTATGCAAGACTAGGCTGCAGGTATAAAACATGTGGTCCGAAGGGATATGCGTAAACATCTTAGATCTGGTTCTTACCTTCGCTGAAAAACCAATGGAGGAGTGTGCAGAGCAAGCAACAGATACAAATGAAGTGAAAGGAAACAGGCAGAGGAGTAAACTATCCTTTTTTTTTATTTATTTCTCCTCCCCAGCTTTCCTCTCTCCTTCCATGTGCGCATCTCTACGGTTCTGTGTTGCTCTCTGCACACTGCACTGCTTCCTCACTTCAAAGGAGCACCGAAAAGAAAAGAAAAAAAAAACCTTCAGCTTGAACCAAAAACCATGAAGACTGAGTGGGTGTTAGCACAAAGCAGAGCAGTGTAATCAGAGAGATGCTGATGAAAGTAAACTAGTGGTTAATTGTGTCTGAACACAGTTATAAACTCTGTCCCACCATCCTGGGACCCATCCCACGCAGACCTCCTGAAGAAGACTCAGCCACAGCAGTCAGCAGGCTTCCTATGTGATCATAAGATTAAGTAAAACTAAACACTAGCCTTATTCCGAGACCTCCCTTTGGCAAACAATTCTACAAGGACATCAAATTATGAAATGCAGCATAAATCCTAAATCGTTAACTCACTGCGTAATGTTATCTTCATGGGACGCTCTGCTTACTATTGTTTGACCCATTTACATGAATATAAAGTGATTGGAGAAAATGAATACTTCATTTTCAACACTGGTAATTATAATTAACGCCTTCTTATTTAGTTATATATATATATATATATATATACAGTAACAAGTAAGAGTTTAGGCAGGTGAGTAATGTTAAACAAAGAATGCTTTGCAGCTGAAGGTGAATGATTATTTATCAACAACAAATGTAGTGGAATAAAGAGAAATTAACCCAAACTAATATTTAGGTGACTATTCGCTCAGTTAATAGTTCTTCTATACTGTCAGCTGAAGGAACTCGCTGGTAGGTTATTCCAAACATGACTAAAGCCAACCTCCGCAGGCTTGATGACTTCATCAACTGTTGCAAAATGAAGTGGATTACACACCCAACATAATTCCAACACACCCTGACTTTGTGCAAGTGGACCTAGAAGAACTGATGCTGGTTTGAAGGCAAAAGGTAGTAACACTAAATATTGATTTGATTTAGATTTTTCTTTTGTTCATCACTTTGCATTTTGTAAAATTGATAAAAATAAACAAACTATTATTTATATTTAAACATCTCTTTATTAATAAAAGATTTTTTTCAGAACTCACTAAATATTTGTAGTACTGTATATATATATATATATATATATATATATATATATATATATATATATATATATATATATAACTAAACAAACAATATACATACATACATATATATACAAATATACATAAAATATATACAAATAAACATATAAACTAAATATATAATATATATATATTCTTTGTTTAGTTTATATATATATATAAACTGAAAAAAACTAAACAAACAAACAATGGTAACTTAATAGAAGAAGGCAAAACATTTTAACATCAGCAAATGGAAATTATTAAGAGATTTTCTCCCATGAAATGATGAATTATAATTTTCTGTTAGTTCATCAGTTGTTGAAGATTCAGTGGGAACTAATAGAGATACACCATTTCTTTGGAAAGTGTGTGAAAAGTATGTGTGTATGTGTGTGTACTTTGAGCAAAAAGTAATTACATTGATCATAAATATACAATGTATTGGACAGCCACGAAAGAGAGAGAGAGAGAGAGAGAGAGAGAGAGAGAGAGAGAGAGAAATATGTTCATACTGTGGGGTCAAAGACCCAAGTATTATGTTTTAGACCTATATCTATGACCATTTAGACCTTTAAATATTCTTTAGTATATTTTCTGCACCTTTACTGCTATTTTGGCTCATAATTTTGGCTCTAATCTATGCACCACTGACCTCATATATCTTCTGCACTTTCCATCACCTGCTGCTAAACACAGCATCTGGCATAATACTGCATCACACTCAGAGTCGAAAGCACTGAGCTTTGTTCACCATGTTGTGTCGTTTGCTCTGTGTTGTACGGTCTGCTGTGCTGCAGCTTGGTCCTGGAGAAACGTAGTTTCAATGCAGTGTTTACTTTGTGTGTTGAAAAGACAAAAAAACATACTTATGTTGACTTTTGTTGTTTCTAGGTTCTGGGAATGTGAGAACGTTTGGGACAGTCTTTGTACATATAGTCTTTTATTTGTCAAGAAGTGCAAGTTCACACAAGTGTAAATCTGAAATGCTTAGAGACTTTGCACAAACCTGTGGAGTCACTGTTCGAGTGTACACCGTCAATAAAACAATATTTAGATCAGATACTAAAATACCTGCATTTTCAGTTGTGTAATAATTCTGTGTTATTTCTTTAAGTTGAAACCAGTGTGGAATGACTTGCACTGAAGACCGACTCATTATGTTTGATTTAGTCCGTCAGAATTAGTTTTTTATATTGCTATAATTTTTAAGCAGGCAGCCCACAAAAAGGTCAGAGTATTGACTTACATTTGTAGTCTGCAAAACAGTTTAAATAAGTTAGAAACGCATAGATCAACATTCTAAACTTTCAGTCTGCACAGCGCTGGTGTTTTTCAGCAGAATGATTATTCTATTAGTTTATTATAGGTTTAGTAAAAAAAAAAGCAGCCATCCCTTTGTCAGTTCCTAACACTGGAAGAAAAGTGTAGACTTAAGCCTTTCAAAATAAACTTCGAAATAAAAGAAGAGAGCGAGAGAGTCATGTTTCTTTAAACCTTTAAATGTCATTTGACATATTTTCTGCACTTTCTTTTTAACCATGAATTCTGATGTGTAGTCTATTATGACAAACCATTAAAAAAGATATTTTGGCTGGAAGCAGATAAAGGCAGTTCTTTTAAATTTGTCTAGTCATGTCCGTTTCAGTGTAGGGTAAGGTGATGTGACATAAGTATCTACCTTTACCACAGTTAATTTCTATTGTATATATTGAAATTAACATGTTAAATATAATTATAGACGCGTATGAACTAGAACAACTGTGACATTCTAGGGCACCTAAAAAATGACATTAAAAAGCTGCTGAACTGGGCGAGTCTGGATCGGAAGCATCCTTCACCTAACCAGTTATAATCTCAGACGTTTTTAAAAACATGAAAGTCTTCTTCCTTTTCATTGTAGCAATGCTTTGTATATGTTGTTTATTTGTTCTACATCATTGTTACCGCAACAGGCGTAATGTTAAGTATTAATTTCCTGTCTAAGACCTTTGCTTTTTCTTCTATTGCCCCTGTAAATACACTTATGTAGAGCAGTCAGTCAAAAGCAAACATCCCTGCTCAAATGATTGTTGTTTCCCCCCCAGTATGTTTCGTTCATGAAAACAAAGCTTGAAAATTTCCAGAATTCACAACCATTCTCTGTAGTGTCGTTTGAACGCCAACCTCCCAATCGTGCCCAACCTTTTGCTTTTCTTCTATAAATTAAAATACCTACTTGGCACAAAGCACAAACAATTCACACAGGATGTTCAAGAAACATCTTGTGATCCTGTGAGTCTTTCTGTTAGGCACTAATACCTGTTCGCTCCTCTCTGTACTTTCATCTCACAGTTGCTCATTTGTTCTTTATGCTTACACTCTTTCCCTGCCGCCTCTCTCCCTCCTTCACTCTCTCAGTATTTGTCAAGCGCCGCTGTGTTGGTTTACCATGCCGTACAAACGCAAAGCCCCATAAACGCAGGATTGCCAAACAAAAATCCCCACAACGCCCTCTCAAATCTTGTGTATGATTCAATTTTTACTGTATTTGAATACTTTTGGAAAGTGAGTCAAACAACCTGTTTTGCTGTCTAAATAAATTCGCACAAAATAATGCTTTTGTAAGCCTAAAACACTTCAACTGTATGGAAATAAATGAAAAAATAAAAACAAAATGTTAAAGAAAAAGCAAAGCTATGACTCAACCATTCTAACAGTCCACACGATTTTCATAGATCAACTTCAGTGTTTAATATTCACACCAAAAAAAAGAAAAGTAAAAATAAAAAAAAAAATAATACACTTTTAACAGGCTACAGTCATCACCACCAACCCAAAAGAATTTCCTCTAATGCTGCACATCACAGTGTGCGACTAATGTTTCATCCCATTTCCCCTCCTTTATTTCATGCCAGCTTTTTCCCTCGCTTCAGGTCCTGAGGACGGGCCGTAGACGACAGGGTTCTCGCTCCAAACCTGAGTCTTAATTACTGAGTTCATTAATTCATTAAAGCCACCTGAGGCTTGATTGGGGATGCCTCTGGTTTTTGGATTGCTTTTAAGTTGAAAATAAGGACCTACATAAAAAAATAAAAATAAAAAGACCCCGACCATCTGATCTAAAGCTGACAGTTGTCAGGCGCCGCCGCCAGGGCCCTCTGCCGTAGGGACAGAAGCTGTTATTGTGGAGTGCAAATGTGATTCAAAATGGTGATCCTATGAGTCAACATGTAGCAGGTAAACACTCCAAAAAGGTGGGGCTGTTGCAGGGGCATAACACCTTTGTAGAGCTTTCATCCACCCTCACAGCAGGTGAACCAAGGTCCTAGAAGCCAACAAGATCTTCATAAAAAAAAAAAAAAAAAAATTTAAGCCAAACTTGGCTTTAAAAGATGAAATGTCTTTTTTTTTTTTTTTTTTCCATGCGAACACTCATCAGCTAATATTCCATGATTGCAGACTGCATAAGCTTAACTTTAAAACATACTTGGTTTTAAGCCATACCAATTTGGGTACTGAATACTCCTGGAGGTGTTATGCAGCCCAAAATCCCTTGCATATGCACTGTGCTATGTTTTGTTTCCCTTGCCTCGATCGCCACGCCACATAATGTGCTATAGCAGATAAAGATATGTCTTTATTAATATCCCTTGTTTCTTCTTTTTTTATTGTTATAATTAATCTGTTTATACAAATCACATAGTCTTCACTAGAGAACTTGGAAATAAACTGTCCCTTCTGTTAATTCTCATAATTGTCATTTTCTCAGCTATACATGGAGTAAGAAGATGTGAACAGAACTTAAAAAGGATGGAAAGAGTAAGAAACAGGTTAAAAGGTTAAGAGAGTGTGTGAGTGAGGGTGTGTGCGTGTGTGTGTGTGTGTGTGTGTGTGTGCGCTGGGTGGGGGGAGTCAATTCCAGCAAAGAAATAGGGGGAACAAAGCAAGAAGCACTCTCGCATTCACGACAAAACTGATTGCACTTTGACAAGACACAAACAATATGATCCATGTTCAAATCCACGCAAATGAAGACAAGTGGGGAGACATTTGTAAAGCAGTCTGTGCCTTCAGTAAATGGTAGAGGTGTAATGCTTCAAAATAAAATAAAGAATGTCATCAGCGGCTACAAAAACATAGAGTAGCCTGATCCTAACAGATGCACGCCCACGTAGTGTGACATGTTCCAGTTTTAGTTAAATAAAATAACAACATGAACTATGAAACCAAACAGTAACACTATTCTGCTGGATGAAATTAAAACATAACGTTAAATACAGCCAACACTCTATCAATGACTTGCAATCTCAGAAAACATGCTAGAATTGCCAGGAACTGAACTGAGTCCAGAGTCAAGTGTGACATCCATTTTGGTCTCTGACAGGTTTTGGAGTCAGTCTTTCATTGAGTGTCAGGTAGAGAAAAAGGAAAATGGTAATCGTTCTGTGTGAGCCTTATACAGGAAGAGAATGCTTAAGGGATATACAAACCACAAATCTTGGTGTCAGGAGGAGGACAAAGGGAGAGGGCGAAAGACACAGGGAAAGACAAAAGGGAGAGAAAAGGAGAGGGAGGGAGTGAGAGAAAGAGATACTAGGGTTCAGGAGTATGGCTGTGGTACACCAAACCCTGGCCTATAAAGCGGCCTACCTGTAGGTGATTGGGATGGGGCCATATGGGGCCCCATGGGGTAACTATAACCCCCATAAGGGTACTGATTTGGGTATGGAGCATTAGTTGGACCAAACTGCCCAAATGGTGGACCTTGGGGAGGAGCAAATGTGGGTTGAGTAGGGTATGGGCATGTGGAGGGGCCAAAGCCAGGCCGAGGTACAGGGTAGCCTGTGGATGGTGTGAAGGCTGAGCCCTGGTTGGGGTACGGCTGAAACGCAGCAGAAGGATTGGAAGGGCCTGCAGCAGAAGCTGTAGGGGGCTGGTTGGGAGGAGAAACAGGGTATGGAGGGTAAGGAAGGGCAGAGTTGGAGGGGTTGGTGGACACACTGGGTTTCGGCTGTGGCTGTTGCTGGGGTTGCTGCTGTTGCCACGGTGATAGTGATCCAGCATCCGGATTGGAGCCCGATTGTGATGTCATGCCTGAGTCTCCGACTCCTTGGCTCTTCTGGCGGAGGATCTCCTGCAGCTTATCAACGCACACCCGTCTTTTGTGAGCGAGTGAGCGGAGAGAGTGGAAGCGCTCAAGGAAGGAGTCCAGTGACAAGGTACCTTCCAGAAATTCATCTGCTAAAGCCTGAGAGTTGGAGAGTTGTGGAAAAAGACTATTACAACATGAAAAGTTTATAGAACAATACAAAGAACATAAGCATTACGTGCTGATATTCAACTAATGATACAGTGTAAGTAAAAAATAAGTTACAGGATGGTAGGAAGTGCAGGGACATATACTACAGAAGCCCCTTACCTCAGACTCTGCTTCTGTGTTGGCGCCCTCTACCTGCAAACGAGAGAACAACCCCTCAGGAGACACCTGTCCCATAATGCTATCTGGTGAAAGAAAGGGAAAACCCATACAGTGAACAGAACCACAAGACAAGAAGAGAAAAGTAATAAAAACAGAATAAAATCCTACATTATTTAAAACATAAAATGTTCTGAGATTAGAATCTCTATCTTATACAAAACAGAAATATCTTAATGATATTTAAAAAAAGTGAAAACCCTTGTCATTGCGAGGTCAAAGCACAGTAGACAATGAACCACAACGAAATTGGACCTCTGCATTTAACCCATGCACACTCAAACACCGTGCAGCAGCTATTGAAAGCGCCTGGGGAGCAGTGATGGGGACGGCACCTTGCTCAAGGGTACCTCAGGGCAAACTATTAGGAAGGGGTTCGAAACCCCGATCCTCCTATCATGTGGCCAACACCCTAACCACTAGGCCACCGCTGCCCCTTATTTTTATTTAATCATAAAAATAAGTAGTGAGACAAAATGTATTTAATGTATTTATTTGACAATTTTTATCGTCATATGACTGTGGAGTGCTGTCTGTCTATAGATGGCTTGAAAAAGTGCTTCTAGTTAAGTCATGTAAACTCTGTATGTAAAATCTCAATTCAACGATTAAACAGACAGAAAAACAGAGATGCCTCAGTCCAACTGATCCTGTTCCCACTGCAAAACACAACTCCAACCAACACATAATGATCATAAAGTAGCTGAAGATTAAACAAGTTATTAAAGAGAGAGTGAGAGAGAGAGAGATGGAAGTAGAAATTATGTTTCTTATTGATCTTCATTAATTGGGAAACAATAATTTGAAAGCTAAAAGGTGACCAACATGAAAAAAACATGGCAAAAAAACAGTGATCCTACACTGCAACGTGAGAAAGGTCCAGAGATGGCTTTTGTCTTGGTCTTACAACCAGAAATAGTAGGGGACAAAATTTCTACAATTCTGGATGACTGCTGTCAATGCTGACAATGTATTTTTCTTGTGTATGGATGTGTGTCAGCCTAATTTGGTAGATTCACCACAGTACAAAGAGTACTAAATTAAATTTAACCATGGATTCAGCATTACCATGGATAAATATTGTGAAAGTTTGGAAAGCTGCTCTTTAAAAGTAATTTATGTTTTATAACAAGAACTGAAATAGTAATTTGTTACAAAGCATTGTTACTGTAATTGGAAACATAACTACATCACTGTAATACTTTTCTTTGTACTGTTTTTCTCCCAAACACCCCCTACAAACCACAACAGATTTGTCTGTTGTATCAGTAACAAATGCCCTAAAGAAAAACAAGCCTTTGGAAGAATAACAAAAAAAGGAGAAGCGAGAAGAGAAAAAGCTCTCATATTTTCCATGTTGCTTTCTGAGCATGATGACGTAATGTCAAGACTGAGAACAGGGAAAAATGTGTTTAAGGAAACTAAAGCTCACAGAACGAGTAAAGGGCCATTATTGATGACATAAGTGAACAAACAGGACAGTCTTGCTGAGCAACATATTCCTCTTGATCCACCTACAGCACCAAGTTCCATTTCATTACTTAACACAAAGTGGAGGATTTATGTGACTATAACACAATATATGCCAGAGAGAGAGTGGGTAAGAGCACGCATATGAGAGAGAGAGAGAGAGAGAGAGAGAGAATTTTGTGAATTTTTGTTAATGATGAAATGAATTTGATGACAAATCCAAAAAAAAAAAAAAAGTGCATAGAAATTTCAAATATGGCAACATGGTTTAACATGTGATCTAACTGGGCTTTCCTGAAATTATATTTAAAGGCATGTACACTTAACAAGCAGGCCTCCTTGAGTAACACTGCAAACCGTTACCTAATTTCTGTACAAAAAAAAGTTCTGCGTTTGGATTCATGAGGTAACTCACAGTAAATTTCCTGTTGTCACAACTGAAGCCCATCATATGAACTTGTTTCAGTTCTCCGTTTACTTTCCTTTCTTTAAGAGTATTGCTCAGTTAAGGTCAGGTGCTCCTCACACATTTATAACATTAAAGGGGCCTTTGTAAAATAAATATTGTTCACAACATTTTCTGATTTATTTATTTATTTAAAAAAAAAAATAGATGTTCATATGTTTAAAGTTTCAAAATCTGAAATTTGCTGCCCAGTTATAACTAAACATTTGGAAACACAGCTGCGAACAGTCCACTTTAAACTTTAAACTCTAAACTTACTCAACTTTAAATGAGTGTTTCAGTCTTGATTAATTTAAATTAAGTGCAATACATTTTGTCCTATCAAAACATAAGGAATTTATATCAGCCCTAAAAGTACAGCAGTGAAAATGTCTTGCTTAATTCCATGGCATAATGAAAAGTGGGAAACACATTAATAAAAACAAAAAAAAAAAAGAAGAAAAACCACACAAACACAAAGCTTGGGAAAGAAGGGAAAGCCAAATAAAAAAGCTTCAACAACAATATATAATTACCCAATATTATGTCAAATAAAATATATCATCTAAAATCTTCATTGTAGAGATGTATTTACTGTATTGATCTGCACCGACCCTCCATGCTTCTAGCCTCTCTTACAAAAACAGTGACAACAGACCAATCCATGTTCTTAACACAAGGCTCTCAATCACAGAGACCCAACTCTTCCAATATGTTAATGAGGACAGCTTATATGGGGTTACAGCTGAGGTGCCAAGGTTACCACATTGGACATCCTAGCCCGTTAATACTGACTGCTCATACAAATGAATAATGTACAAGATCTCCCACCACACAAGCATATGCCAGCAGAGACACTTTTTACCCAAAATGAATATGAAGTTCTCCAATACTGTAGATGGATTTGGTAACACGGTTTTATCTACTTCAACCATGTTTCAAATGTTTTGCAACAACAGTGCTCAAACTAATCAATAATGAACCTTGTTGCTCTCTATCTTTATATTTCATCTTTAATCACTACTGCATCCCTTAAGTGAATAATTATTCTATTTTCTCTCTCCAACATACTGTATTTTATAACTACATTTAAGGCCACCCTGAGGGGGTGCAAGATGATCTTCCAAACTCTGCAGCTTCTACATTTCCCAAACATGCTCTTTGGCTGAATCATAGACTTGAATCAAATTTGTATCCTTTCAATCAACTCAAGATGGCCACCCCTCCTTCCATTTATTCTTACTTTTACTGTATATAGCAATGAATAAAAGTAAAGAAAACAAAACTAAAACTAAAATTGCTAACTGCCTGCTAAAGATAAAGAGATATGATCTGTTAAAAAGAGTCCTCAATTTCAAAAGGGTAAAGGAACCAGAATATTTATTTCGCTAGGCAACTTTTTTGCAAAAACAAAACAGTGTGCAAAAAATACTGATAAACGGGTACACAAATTATTTTGGCAAAATATTCAGCCTAAGTGCATGATTCCTTGAGCCTTTTAGCATTTTTAATGAAAGCATTGCTTCAATCTTCCATTTTATCTTTTCCCTTTCCATCCCACACCTTTCAGTACTTCTCTTTCCATTAACTTATTCTACACATTCTACCTCTGCCATTTACCTCTGAGAGCGCAGTGCTTTTTGTATCTTTCCCTCACTTCCTCCAGTTCAGAGTATTTCTCCACCAGGCGTTCCCTCTCTCGCTCTAGTCGGGGCTTCATATCAAGGTTTTGCTCAGCTAGGCTGCGGTTGGAAGCCAGAGCCATTTCCCTTTCCAGCTGAATGTTCTGGATCTACAAGGAAACACAAAAGTCAAAATTCTTTGACTGTAAATGCAGTATTTACCAAGCCATTCCTTAACTACACACACACACACACACGCACAAACACACCTGAATCATTTGTCAATTAATGCCATTGCACAGCATACAACCAAACTCAATGCCTTTTAAAACCATTTATTTTAGGGTTTTATTTACGTTTATTAACTAAAGCATGCAACCCAAATGTTTGTCCACCTGTGAAAGAACAACCATCCTTGCTGCTGTCAGAAAATTTTAGCTAAAGCATCACTCAAACATTCTGTATGCAAATGACAGAAACCATATAAGTGTGTTATATTAGTGTTTACATTGCAAACACAGAGCTGCTGTTAAAACCTAATCCTATTTATATTTAGATGTATCTGCCTTACGTTCCCTGAAATGCATAAGCCTTAACATCCATTACCTTATTAGCACTGAAACAATATGGAGCACCATAAACATTGAATTAATAAGTTATAAAGCAGGAAGCAAGACATGACAGGAATGGCCTTTTCACACATCACATCCTAATTTAAGGCACAGCAACTGAAGTGGATACTAAAGCTGATCCAGTGTTTCCATGGAGTGATGATTAGCGTATGTGGTGGTCTAGAGGTAGAATACTTGCCTAAGGACCAATGGCTCAAGAGGCCATTGGTCCTTAGGCAAAAATGGCCCACCTCTGGCACTACCTACCTCAGAAGGTTATGGGTTTGAATCACCAACCAGTAGGTTGCTGTAAGGTAACTTACAGCAATCACACCATCACTGTTCCTGCTTTAAAGAGCTGCCCCCCAACTGCATGGTGTGTGTGAAAAGCAGAGGTTGAATTCCGTGGTGTCTCACTGTGTGCTGTGCTTCACAATTACAAATAGTCACTTTCACTTCAACTGCACATTCAACAACAGCTGTCCTCAGAAAACACTGGGACACAAACCAAAAGGACAAAAGATAAAGTGTCTGTCATTGAGGAAACAACACAACACAAAGTGAACCACAATGAAATAATTCTTTGGTCTATCACACCTAAGTGGAGCAGTGGTGTAGCCTTATCCAGAGCTTGTCTAGTCCCTAACCACTAAACCACCACTAACTCAACATAATAAAAACCCAAAGAAAGGAACTGGAGCGAATATCAAACAACTCTCACCTCATCAGACTCCAGGGCCATGGACTCCACCCGCTCCGAGTTGTCCAGCAACTCCTGTAACTCGGATTGGCTGAGTTCCTGAAGTTTCTCCATTGATTTGCCAGGACAGCTGTTAGACAAAACAGGGTTGCGTGATGAACTCAGTGTGAAAAACTGTCTAATTTCAACATCACTAATGGGGGTTCATGTAAGTCTTAATGCAAATAACTTGATGAGAAATGACTAAAAGTAGATAATAATGGTATATGTTATTTAATAAGTTAAAAAGATAACTTAAAATCTACATTTAGAAAATAAAAATCCTCTGATGATTTCTGATAAGATCCTTCAAAACTTAAAATAAAGCGCATAATTAAAATGTCAAACACTGGAAAGGTAGTTCATATTTACAACACTTATATTTCAACTTTATGATGTTTAAACACTTAATGTACATGTTTACCAAAGAAAAATAATATACAAGGTCTATATTCTAACAAAAATAACACTCATCACAGTCTTTTTTTTTAACAGTCTACATGTGTAGATAACATTTAAACGCCCTCTAAACTGGTTTATTACAACAGTTAAAGCAAACTGGCTCTGCCTGCTGTTGTTTCCTCCTTCAGGCAGCAGTCCCCAGCCTACTGTTTACTGGTGTGTTATTATCAGCTCCGAGGACAGATGAACGACAATCATAAACGTGTCTCACTAAGCAGACCTCACTTTTACACACTGAGAACAGAAATACTTACACGGTGCTAGCAAATCAAATGCTGTGCGCTGGGCAGCACATCGAAAAACATCCAAGTTAGCTGGAGGACGAGCAAAAACGGGAACAGAAACAGAGTTGATAAGTAACACGAGTGTTTAAATGTCCTCTCAGATGATAAAGGTGGCTGGTGAGAGAGGAGGTGTCGCCTAAACAGACTGGGGGCACTTCGCCTCAGCGCCGCACCGCAGGCTAACTTAAAGCCGCTCTCCAGTCAGCTAGCTAGCCAAAAACCAGAAACAGCCAAATGCAGAACAAAAACCAGGAAAGAACGAGTTCCTCACACGGCACACGTTCAAACAGCTGTCAGAGCAACGACGAGGAGCATAAATGAAAGCGAGAAAGACGAAATATTCACTCTCTGGAGCCAAAGTTTCACTTCTTGCTGACGGATACCGCCGCCATGTTTGGGTCCATTCCACTGTCGGGCTCGGCGAAGGGGAATACAGGAAATGCTGAAAGCATTTTAATTTCACGCCCAAAGAAAGCAACGCGCTCTACCGAGAAGCAAAAGGAAAATTTGATGACACTTTAGAAAAGTGCGAGACACGTAAGACACGCCTGAAAAGATGCAGCGGCCCCGAGATGAAATTGTAAACAATCGTTAATCACCATGGTACCGTCTGAGGCGGACTGATGGGAAAGCCCGGAGTGACGGGAATGTTCCACTCGCTGCAGGCCAGCAGGGGGGGCGGTTCAAGCGGATGATTTTCCATTAAAATTTCAGAGCCACACGTCGCTCACTACGCTTAGAAATAACATATAGCACATTTAGGAGTACGTGCATATTGGATTATTTCAGTTGATTCATGAAAACCACGTCGCGAATCTTTTTGAAAAAGAGACCGACCCCTCGGATTTTGAGCATAGTTCTGCCGTCGGGATGGAATCAAAGTCATTTACAGGGTCTGGAGGGCTTCTTTAGTGATGCTGAATGAAACCAGATGTCCCACTTAGCAAACAAAGCCATTTTACCTACTGTACAAAACCACCAGGGAGGACAGATGTGTTTCAGATTTTTATCTTGTCCTTAAATCTAAGAAAACCTAAAAACAAGGGAATATATATATATATATATATATATATATATATATATATATATATATATATAATATATATATATATATATATATATATATATATTAATGTTCCCTTTTTAAGTAGTTGGTAGCTTTTTTTTTAAGAACACAGGTTTATTTGGTTTATATGTATATGGATATGTATATGGATATCTGTATATATTTTTATATTTTTTAAATATTTTTTATATTTGTCTTTATATATTCTCTTTTTCTTTCTGTTCTTTCCTGTTAAAGAGCCCTGTAACACCCAAATTTCACATTCGTGGGATAATAAAGGATTATACTGTTCTATTCTATTTTTTAGTTCAAATATCTTCTTGAAGTCCCATCACACAGTAGACTGTGCATTTACATCAACAGCACCAGAATTAAACTAATTTATACTGATTAACCAAATCAGGTTTTGAAATGCTATAATTGCTACTTATTTGTCATTTTTATTTATCTTTACATACATGTTTTTATTACCACTAGTGTTTTTCAATAATGCTTATTGTCCAAAGAAAATTAAAAAGAACTTTTCCTAAAACATCCTACAGTGTCGAGACATGAAAAGTAATGCAATTTGCTTCATGTTTGAAGTGGTGAATAACTTGTAAGGAAATAACTCAACAAGAAACTACTGTAAGTAGATTATTATAGCATGTACTATTTAATAACATCTTGATGCTGCCCTCCCATAAAACCTCCATTTAGAATAAAAATCTTCTGATGATTTCTGATCAAATCTACTTCAAATATCTCAATATGAATTGCATAAGGTATTACTGAATAAAATAAAAAAGGTAAAATGAAAAGCAAGAGAAACACTGGGATGGCAGTGCATTTTTACAACATTTTATTACATTATTATTTTCCATAGTACTTCATTTGGACAAAAAATCATTTAAGTACATTTTTCCAGGTTGTATGTCTGGTTGTGTGTGTGTGTGTGTGTGTGTGTGTGTGCCTATGCACATGCCAAGAAAAATCAATCTTAAATCAATTCTAAACCACAATATATCAATATATACTGGCCTAGTTAGATATTGCTGCTGTCCAAAAAAATGTATCTTCTTCTGAACACAGAGTTGGCCTTTTATCATATTTTTTATTGTATGGAAACATTATGAAAAACAGACCAACACAAATTCAGCAAAATTACTTAGCATATTATTGCATAGTAATATGTACATTCTGAATAAAAGGTAGTTAATTGTTTGTTACACACACACGTTTGATTATAGGTCCTGTATGCCACATAGCCACACTTATTTCAGTTTGTTTTCAGACCCTTAATGGCTGAAAAAGAAAGTAGAGCATGAAGTATGAGACCTGCAACATCATAAACTGAGAGCAATGCTGTTAATCTCTCGAAGATATCCTGTGAAAGAGAGAAGACATTTGTAGCAGTGTTGAACATCATGGAAATGGGGTTTCTTAAACTATTCTAACCTGAGCTTAATAAAAAACAGCAAAGACTTACAACATAGTCCTCCTCTGGACAATGGAGAAGTTCAAGATAATTACGAGCGTGATCACAGATTTCAGTGGACAAAATGCGCTGGTATGCATAGCTGTATACAGCAGTCGCAATCAGACCCCCACACAGGCCACTGAGAGTGCAGTATAAACAGTTTTTCAACTGATATAGAAAACACACAAACGGAACAGTTACACATATTTTAGCACACATCACTTAGCTGAATATTATTTTCCCATTTTCTTATTTTGAAGTCTTAAAGTAAAGTGAACACAGTAGAGGTCAATGCTGACTGTTTCTTCTCAGAAAAAGCTAAACAAGGCAAGGCAGTGGTGGCCTAGTGGTTAGGGACTTGACCTCAGAATTGGAAGGTCATGGGTTCAAATCCTGACTCAGTAGATCACACCCTGAGGCACTTTGAGAAAGGTACCTTCCCCATCACTCCCCATTTCACTAGTTGCTCCCTGCTGCAAATGTATAGGTTAAATGAAGAGAATGCATTTTGTTGTGGTGTGCTGTGCTGCGTCCTCTCAATGACAGATAGTCACTTTCACTTCACTTAAAGCTGTAGGCCTAGCTGGGGTTTGCAATGGAGGGTTCTCCAATGTAACAGAAGAACTACCATAGAAAAGCCTTTCAGATTATGTCTCCTTAGACAGAAAGAAGTTTCTCCACACTCACAGATCAAACATGAGTCTTTAGAAACCAAAAGATTCTTCTGTTACACCATTCATAGAAAGCACTGTGAGCTGGTATCTGTGTGGTATCTAGTGGTTAGGGAGTTGGCTGCAGGGTCGGAAGGTTGTGGGTTCAAATCCCAGGGCAGTAGGTTGCCCTAAGCTACCCTTGAGCAAGGTAACATCCCCATCATAGCTGTGACTTAACAAATACTGGTGAGAAAAAGTAAACACTGTAAGTAAGACTAAATCCTTACCCACTTCCTGCTGGGAGATCTCTCACATACAAATGCAAATGATCCTCCAGTCAAATGCTGGGCAGAGACAACATAGAGAACCTTTACAGTCAGTCAAGACTCAAAATGACAATGCAAAATGAATTTCAGTGTGCTTCTAATAACTTGGAATGCATGCAACTTATCTAATGACAAGGTCACCAAAAATTAGAATAAGAAAATACAAGGTAGAGAATATGCATGCAATAGATGAATAACAATGAGTTTTATTAGTTTAAGAAAACACATACCAGTGCTCCAACAAGGACTGGACATACATATAGCAGATGTATGTCAGAACTCAATATGTAAGTTGGAATTCCCAGAAGTAACTGGAACAGTCCAGCTAATATGGTCAGAATCTAGAAGAGAGAGGAGGCAACACATTTTAATTTGCAAATCTTAAAATTTCCCACAACTTGCATTTTGTCACATCAAGTGAATGAATGAGTGTAACTCGCAGCAAAGGTATAAACTTAGATTTAATTTTGTTTACAATGAAAAATCCTGTAGGATTATACTTTGTATTTTAAAATCACCTAAGCATAGTAATACATTTTCTAATGTCCTCTTTTAATTTATATACAGTATCAAAGTAAAAGGTTTTAGGCAGGTGTGGAAAAAATGCTGTAAACAAAGAATGCTTTCAGAAATATAAATAAATCATTTGAACCCACAATTTTCCAAACCTGTGGCCAACTCCCGAACCACTAGGCCACCGCTGCCCCAAAGACAGAGCCTGTTTCAGCCCGGCTACGGCATGTGTTAGGAACAAAAGGATGCCACATCATTTGGATGAAAAAATGAAAATTGTAAACCTACAGAGGGCTGCAATTAAGTCACCACTAAATTTAAACTGAAAAACTGATGCAGCAGGCTAGTCCAATTTTCTGAAATGTCTCAGAATGGCACTCTGTAGTTTGAATGGCCCCCACGTGTTTGTATGCATGCCTGACAATGTCGGGTCTAACTATGGGTCTAAGGATTTTATGCCGATGCCTAATAGCAGTGAGGGTGCCATTGTTTATCCTGTACAGGTGTCCATCCATGGATATGTCTTCAAACGTCGATCAAAGACCCACCTGTTCATGGGAATAATCTTCCAAAAACCATCTACTCTACTACCTCTGCTCCTGCTTTTCCTTAAACCTCTGCTCTCTCATTCCTGTCTGATCCTTAAAAAAAAAAAAAAGTGTAGGTACATATCGGGTCACAAGGCACTTAATTTGTTGCTAGGTTAGCCACGCAATCAGCAGTTGCTGATCTGAGTTAGTCACAAGATGATGATGATCTAACGTGGAAAGAGAAGCACTGCCAAGTCACCTGATAAGATCGCCTGCTAAACGCCGAAATGTAAATGTAAATGTAAATGTAAATGTGTTCCCCAGACCAACACTGCCCTACCACCAAACCAATGCTGAATTCATGCTGAACAATGTTGTAGGGAGCATAACATTCACTGTGGCTTCTCCAGACCTTTTCACATCTGTCTCTTGAGCTCAGAGTGAACCTGCTCTCATCCGTGAAAAGCACAGGGCGGCAGTGCCAGACCTGCCACTTCTTGTGTTCTCTGGCAAATAGCAGTCAAGCTCCATGGTGCTGGGCAGTGAGCACAGGGACCACTAGAGGGCGTTGGGCCCTAAGGCCTTTGGTCAAAGACATTCACACCAGTGGCCCGCTGGAGATAACTTTGTAGGGCTCTGGCAGTACTCATCCTGTTCCTCCTGCACAGAGGAGCAGATACCAGTCCTGCTGATTGGTTAAGGACTCCACACCCTGTCCAGCTTCCCAGAGCCAGCAACCTCTAGTCCAGGACACCTCATGCTACTAGTAGTGACACTGACCCTAGTCAAATGCAAAACTACTGAAAAGCAAATGAAAAAAAGATGAGAAGAGAAAAAATGTCAGTGGCCTCCACCTGCAAAACTGTTCCTGTGTTTGGGGTTGACTTAATTTCATTAACACTAAACAGCCGACACTGATTGACAAACCCTCTGCTACTGAAAACTGCACTGACTGTTATCCAGAAGTATAACTGACTTGACACACGATACTTGATTAAAAAAAGCGCACACACACACACACATATATATATATATATATATATATATATATATATATATATATATATATATATATATATATATATAAACACAGAATGTGTTAATTCTGGGCTTCTAACTAACTGAATGTAGGACTCACCGCTATCACCTCTGGATCATAGAATCGGAAAGGCCGATGAAGTCTGGGTGGACTGATCCCTGTAGACTCTGACTGCATTATCTTAAAAGAGAACAGACATCAGTGAAACGAACCAATTTGGGTGAACTGGAGAGAAAATTCATTTCTAGGCAGAATACAATGGGTCTAGGAGCAGCATACAATTTATCAACAAACTTCTTCTCCAGATAAGCGCTAAGCAATCCAGATATGTAAAATGTCTGTACAATTCACTTTTATCAGTTTGCGTAAAATGTGCATCTAACCTTTCTGTCATTTGCAAGTTTTTGTCTTAAAATTCTCTTTCTTACTATAAATACGAAATGTAGGTAATATTCAGAGAAAGAGGCACTGTACATCCTGATTTCTGTTTGCATATTTGTCACATTTTGTTTCAGATCTTCTTACAAAATACAAAATTAGGCGAAGACAACCTGCGGCAATGCAAAATACAAATTTGAAATGTTTATTGCAGTAAAAATCAATCCCACCAAATCATGTGTATCTATGGGATTAATTAAACTAGACACACCCAGGCATAGTTTTTGGCAGAGTTAAAACTAAGCATCACTTATAAAGAACTTTTTGCAGCAATGTGAAAAAAGGGTTACAAGTCTTAATTGCTGCAAATCAGAGGAAAGTCTGAAAAAAAGAAAGAATGTCATTGAATTATGTCAGTCTGTAAAGGCTTTCAGTGCTATTCCTAAGTCCCCGGGACTTCAGCAAAACACAATGAAAGCCAGTATTATTTAAAGGAGAAAACATCATACAGCAGTTCATCTTTCCAGAAATGGCCAGCCAACCAAAAGTCTTCCAACAGCTCAGGAATTCAGAAAGGAATCCAGATAAACATCTAAAAAAAACTAGACTCTCCCATATATATAAGGATTCATAACTCCTCATTAGAATGAAACAAACCTAAAAGTCCAAACATGGTATCAGTAGGAGAGTAGCAAGATAAACACCACTGTTAGCCATGGGGAACAAAAAGACATTCTGAGCCCTCGAAGCTTTTAGAATAATAACTTCAGGGCAAGGGTGGCTTACCATGACGAACAGAACAATGATTTCTGCTCTCTGCTAGAATGACTGATCATCAGTCCATGCAAGAACAAGTGCTCCTCTAAATAGCTTTAAAGAAATGACATGATTGGAGCAGCCTAGTCAAAGACTGGATTTGAGCCCCTTTGAGTTAGTCTGGCAAGACAGGCAGTTCATGCTTGAAAGCACCCCAGTGTGTCTGAATTAAACTATTCTGAAAAGAAGAGTTAGCCAAAACTCCTCCACAGTGATACAAAGGACTGGTCTCTAATTGGAAGCATTTGGCTGCAGCAGTAGCTGCTTAATATGGCCTTAATCTTCTTCTTCTTCTTCTTCTTTTGGCTGCGCCTATTTAGGGGTTGCCACAGCAGATCAAACATTTCCATTTTATACGGTATTCTGCATTTTCCACATTCAAACCGACCACCTGCATGTCCTTTCTCACCACATCCATAAATCTTCTCTTTTCCCAATATAATCCTTGTGTCTCCTCTGTACATGTCGAAACTTATGCAATCTTATTCTCTAACTCTTTCTCCAAACCAGAGCTGTCCCTCTAATACACTCATTTCTAATCCTGTCCATCTTTGTCGTTCCCAATAAGTAGTAAAAGCTCATCCAATCTGGAGTTTGAAGGGAAAGATCTCATCAGAATCCAGGAGAGCTTTGAATCAGATCACACAATTGGTACTTAAACAATTTATTGATTTACCAATTATGCACAAATTTCTCCATTTTAAATGACATCCACTTACTTTATCATTCATTTCACTGAAAGATGATTAATAATCAGAAAAACGGGGCACATTAGAAACAAAATTGGCATGCATTACAACATCCACTTATTTATTTTTTTTCATGTACAAGAATGTTTCTCATATGCAGTCATCTTCCCCTCTGCATAGAAAACCCTGTACAGAAACTGCAGATGATTTTGACTGGATTGAAAATAATGGCTGGAGAAAGGTACAGACCCACAAACTTTGGCTTCAGACCAGAGGCATCAGTAATAATGTAAGATGGTTGAATTGCAATTCTGTAACACTTGCATTTTATTCACATTGCAGAAAAGTAGGAGGATGAAAGTCAATGTTCATAATGGGCTTCTCCTCCACTAATACTATTCCTGTGTAACCCCAGGATGGAGCAATGACAAGTCCATTACATACTGCTACAATAAACAACTGAAGTTCATTCCTCCCTCCACTGGAGATCTGCAGAGAGGAAATGAGTAGAGATTGGAAGTGACCCAGAAAGAGAGAGTGAAAGGGGGGGATAGTTTGATGGAAACCACATGTTCTGCTCTGCTTTCTACTGCCTGTGCAATGTGGAATGTGGACATCAACTTCACATCAGCAGCCAGGCCAAAGCAAAGAGCCTGGCCATCAACCAGGCCTGGGTTTTTTTTTTTTTTTTGTGGCCCAGCTACCGAAGCCATGAGAAAATGAAGGACAAATGATGCTTTGACATATCAAAGCAGTTGGCATACTCCAGTACGCCAACATCTTTTGACAGCAGTGGGTTGGACTCCCCAGTTCCCAGCCTTCCTCCCCCACCCCCTACACTTTGAACCACCCCATCCCCTCACTTCATCCCAGAAAAACAGAACATGGCACTGGAGGAAGCAAAGTGAGGCAAATGTTGAAAAACTGCACACATACACTTTGCAAAAAGTAACTCATCTCATGTGTTCACCTTCTCCTTCCCCATAATAATACAGTGTGAAGAGAGCACAAGGTGCTGTGTTAAAATGTATGGGGCCCAATGAAAAAAACTGGCCTACCTCCACAGATGCTGTCTCTCCCTGATCCGCTGCGCTGGACGCTGAGCACTGGTCTGGCGATGTGGCGCAACAGGGAGAGAGAAAGTGCGCAAGAAGAAAACAGGAAGAGGGGGCGGACTCCTGTGAAGGGGGATGAACAATTGCGGGTGGGACGTGGTCTGTATGTAGTTATCCACTCTTTCTCTCCATAGGGGTGGTGGTGCTGCTGGAAAAGAGCCGTGCAGTTTGGAGATATTTGGAGACTTCTCACTTGTTTGACTTGCTGGCCGGTAGGTGAGTGCTGGGAATATGGATCATGAAGGTGTCAGGTCCTCTGTCTGAGTGCAGGACAAAGGCTCCTCAAGAGGACACCAGGAGTCCCCAGTCAGGTCTCCTTCACGTCACTTCATAACGATGCGCTGCTTAAAGGGAAGATCACTGTTCCTCCTTTACGCACAGTGGCCGTGCCAGGTCCTGGGTGTGTGTTCTGGTTACGAAATATTGTGTCTACAGGGCTCTTGTTTGCTTTTCACAAGAGGTAAAAAGTCAAGGAGTCTGTTTTATGGTTGATGTGAGTAAATTCATTTTGCAAACTTACCATTGGAGTTTATTTGTTTGTTTGTTGGAAATATTTTTATTCATTTACCCACCTACATATTTAGCTACTTTGATTTGTTTGTTTATTTATTGTTTGTTTGTGTAGCTCACTATTAGTATTTTTAATTTATTTTATTATATAATGATATGTGTGTTACAGCCATGACCTTTCATAATGCATCCAAGATAATTTCTGGAAAGCCTTCTGGAACACCTGTAATTAATCCATATCTAAGAGTTAATATAATGTGTGTGTGTGTGTGTGTGTGTGTGTGTGTGTGTGTGCGTGTGTACTGTATTTACACACCCCAGACTGGATAAAACCATCAGTTTGAACTGGGGTGTTGGAGGAAGCGCATTGCAAATGCATTGGACTGTTCCTGTTATGCTGCAAGGCTGAGGGGCTTCTGGTCTTCAGCATTGGGCATGATGACCTCTGTCTTGTGTGTTGTTGCTCCAGTGGAGTGTTGTTAGAGTTATGTCCCATCCCAAATGCTATTGGATAGCTGGATTCTTGTTTCATTCCCAGCCCTTGGTCCTTCCTCTGTGGACTGTGCATGTTCTCCCCATGCCTGCTTGACATTTCCACCAGGTGTTCCACTTTCTTCCCACAGTGAAAACACATGCCTGTAAGGTGGACTGGTGAAATTGCCCCTAGAGGCTCAGGTGATGGACAGATGGTATTATGTTATTTGTTCCTTTATTAGTATTCTTGCTATGCTTGTCATCGATTTGCCTGACTTTGAGGTAATTGATTTTATTTTAACAGTGCAACCTGCCTCCTCAACTTTGTCTTCACTTCAGAGTTTGCTCTGATCCTACCAGTCAGATTTCAAAATTAAAACTTTCATGTCAACTGGATAAATGTAAATAAGGAGAATATTGAACAGACTAAAGATAAAAGAACATTGCAGTGACTCTGACCAGTTAGACCAGTCAAGGATGCCAGAAGAACCCAGCATTGGAGTTTTTGCATTGGATGAGCTATATTTCCATGCTTAATGTCCCATTTTTGTGTTTTGCTCTGGTACCATTTGAAAATGCTCAATGTTATGGTCAGTTGCTAAATACCCTGTCAAATCAGCTTCACATCTACTTGGGAACCACTACCATGTTGGGAAACAGTTTCTTCCCCCTGGCCATCAGACTCTTGAACAATAACTGACTCTTCTCTCCCCTTGGCTCCTTTCATAAATCTACCTCTTATTGGTTATGCACATAGACACTTTATTAGTATTATTACTATTTAATTTGCACTCTGCTATACTGCTGCTCCATTCCATCCAATCTATGTAAGTGCACTCATTCTTTTCCAAACTTCCTGACACACATAGAAAACTGGCAACAGATTTGGGCCTATTTTACATGCGAAGTTTAATGAAGACCACTTTTCTCCTCCTGATAAATGAGCTACATCCACTGTCTGTGATCCTCTAATGAGGTTAGAATGTCTTCAGTATCACACTATGGTGACTCTGTCAGTCCTTAAAGTCTTAACTCCATAAATAAAGGAGTGTGTGAATGGCTTCCTTCAGTGATGAGCCACACACTTGGCATTCACTTCAGGCATGGAAGCATAATGCAGTCCTGAATGCTGACATCAATAGGACAGACTATTTATTCATCTCAACTATTTCTGTGGTTGTGCAGAGTCTATGGGTTAAGCAATCTCAATCTCAATCTATCCAGTGTCGACCAGAGGAATATGGGTTCCCCTATTGAATCTTGGCTCCCCCCATGGTTTCTTCCTGAGTTTTGCCTCTGTCACCCTCTGTTTTTTAACTTGGGGCTCAGACCCAGATTCTGTAAAGATGCTTCGTGACAACAGTTGTAAAAAGTGCTACATAAAACTGACTTGACTTCAGTTTTTGCTTAGAAGTTCCTTTTTTCTGGATTTTGCACATGTTCATTATCCACAGTGATTCACATCACCATTGGCATTCAGTAGTTTTTCATTTAAATGGCTGTCCAATCTTTTCACTGTATTTATTAATGAATACCAGTCAAAGGAATATAACTTTTAACTAATGTCATTAAAGGGATTATTAAATTACAATAACCCAAACTGGAAAGAACACAAGATCTCTCACTAAAAGAGCCAACACAACAGCAAAAACGCAGAGAACTTCAAAACAAAAACTTGCATTTCTGTCTGTAATAAACTGGTATCTGTGACTGTATTTTCTCTGCTGTGTAATGGCTGCGTTCCAGCACAAAAAAATTGTGCTTAATCCTCCTTCCTGCTTTCTTATGCTATGAGCAACTAAAATATGTCTGTGTCTGTGTCTGTGAAGAGCGAAATGGTCTTTTTCACTTTTAATGATGAATAGTGAAGTAAACTCTGTTTTTAAGTAATTGCCAGCATAAATACAAAATGTACAAAATTATGTATCAAATTTTTTAAGAACCTTTTTTTATAGTTAGTGTCTTTAAAAATTGGTTGGGATAAAATAAATGAATGTATTTTAATGCACGCTTCCTTTTATTCCCACTCATTATTGCCGTTTTGACCCTGTTTCCTGTTGAATATCTTTAGGCACTGAAGGAGAATGGCGGTGACAGTGTCAAGTGACTTGTCTGTCAACATAAGTGAAGACCAGAATATGAAAAAACTAACAGTCAAACAGGAGCTATTAAAAGAGAGCTTTAGAAAAGGGGAACCCAAAACAATGGGGGTAAGTGATTTTGTCAACCGAAGATCAAAAAACGTTTGAGCCGCATGCTGTTTCACATTTCCATTTCCATTAACAGGCACAGGATCTTCCCACACCAACTCACCAAGGTCGTTGTGATCATTTCATTAACTGACATTAATAAAAAGAAAAAAAAGCAAATCATTAGTTGTTATCATCATACTCACAGAAACCTGTTTTTCTTTCTGAAAATTTAAAGACCCCACCAAGTTATTTTCGAAATCCACAATTTTTCTGCTGATATGTTTTATTGTTTCTTAATCAAATACATGGTGTTCAAAAGAGAAGGAGATGCTGTGTCTATGCATTAATCAAATATAAGGTTTTAATTGGGAAATTATGGACATATGGTGAAAAGAGCTTTAGAAATAATTTTTTATTGTAAAGCAGTTCAACTCATGGTTTAGCTTACAATTTTGAATGTAACAATTTATAATAAATACATTTGGTAGAGATCAGGTAAAACCATATGAAACCTAAAACTATTCTAAACCTAAAAGGCATGTTAAAATCAGTGAAAATGCTCTGGATTTCTCCAGTTTCCTCCAAAAGTCCAAAACATGCATATGCATGGTTTGTAGATGCTATATTGCTCCCCAAGGGTGACTGTGTTTCAATGTGGTTATTGTAGAATTAATCACTTATTCATACAACATATAAATGTATTAGTTTATCTTACATTTGGCATCCATATTGGGCCATGTAAAAACTGCTTAAGATATATCACACAAGTTTAATGATGGATAATTTATGAAGTTTAATCTGTTTATTTGTCTTTTAGATTTCCCAGGTGATGCTGGGATTTCTGGTCATGTGCTATTCTATGCCCCTGCTCTTTGATGAGTTCACAGAGCTGGTCAGGTTTGGTGTGCCCTGGTGGAGCGGCTTAACAGTAAGACAAACTCAATTCAACCTGATCACTTTTGCCATTTTTTTTAACTGGCATGCAAAAAGACTGATGTTAGTGGAATTGAATTTGTTATTACTTAAAACGCCTCCCTGCGATGGGCTGGTTGTCCCCAGCACCCCCCCCCCCCCACGACACTAATTAGGACAAGCGGCCCAGAAAATGACTGACTGACAGACTGACTTAAAACACAATCGTTAATTTTTCTCTCTTCAGTTTATTATTGCAGGTGCAATTGCCTTAGCAACAGAAAAAAGGAACAGCATGCAAATGGTGAGTTAAAACTGCAGAGCTCTCAAAGCCGTGACTTCAAAAAACCACAAAATGCTTTGCCCCAATGATTAATGTGTAGAAGTACGTGATGCTTCTTTTCCCAAGCTGTGAGTGACATTCTGCTCGGCAACAGTGCCAAAAAGAGCCCATCACAGATGAATAATTTAGAATACCCCTGGTCAGATTACATGTTACAAATATTTGGTGGATTTTGTCAAATTTAAGCCACTGATAGGTGATGTGCCTTTCATTGCAATGATTGGTTTTATTCCCGGACCTTTAGTTTGCTCTGAGATAACCTTGATATCTTGATACCCTTCAGCCTGGATATACCTGCCCGCTACTAAACATTTTGGGAACTGGTTAAAGGCTGAGAATGCATTGTGTTGTTTGGTTCACTATTTGCTGTACTGTGTGCTTACAATGACAAATAGTTACTTTCACTTAATACTGGGCAGCAATAGTACAGGTAACAGTTCCTGATATTTTTGAGAAAAAAGAAAAGACAAACATTGCTTAAGCAACTTTGACAAGTACCAAAATTTAATGACAAGACAAACAGCTCAGAAAATCTCCAAAACAATAGATCTTGTGAGGTCTTTATCATATTCGATGTTCAGTACCTTCCAGAAGTGGTCAAATGAACGATAATTAGTAAATTGATTTCATGGACACTCATTGTTGGCTAAGGGGAGTAAAGGATAAACTGTCTAGCCTGATGACACAGAAGAACTACTCTAGAACAAGTACATCACAGCAGGTCAGATCTTCAAGCATCAGGACTGGAATAAGTAGCACTAGAAGCTCACCTTGTTTGATGAATTTCTTTTGTGTCATGTGGATGGCGAGGTGAATGTCCATCAGTTATTGTGAAGACACAGTACAGCACACATTGAATCGTATCTGTATTTAATCCATACACATGAACGGGGCAGCGGTGGCCTAGCGGTTAGGGCGTTAGCCGCATGATCGGGGGTTCAAACCCCTTCCCAATAGGTTGTCCTGAGGTACCCTTGAGCAAGGTACCGTCCCCATCACTGCTCCCCGGGCGCTTTCAATAGCTGCCCACTGCTGCACGGGTTTGAGTGTGCATGGGTTAAATGCAGAGGTCCAATTTCGTTGTGGTTCATGTGTGCTGTGCCATGACCTCGCAATGACAAGGGTTGTCACTTTCACTTTTTCACTTTCACTGAGTGTGTAGTAGTGCGTAGCCATGTCCAGCGCCTACCAGGGATGGGGAAGGTACCTTGCCCATGAGCTTCCGTTTAAGGGGCCCAGTCAATAATCACCAGGCCACCAGCATGAAATGTGGAGCTGACTGGCAGTGGTGTACTTAAGGCATCTCCTGCAGTTAATCCCTGGGTCCGTGTCTTTAAATTGTTGCTTGTCATTTTACTGTGTTTTCCACTGGTAGATAATTCCACCTGCAAAGGCACTGCAAAGGCACTGCAAAGTATTAACAAACACTCATAGACGCTATGTACTGTACACACATTCTTTAGAACAACTGAAATAAAGCTAATAGAGAGAATCAAAGAGGCACAAGTCAATCGTATCATTGTTTCTTAAATGAATGTCGTGATCAATATTGTCGTGGCTTCATTACTTAAAAAATAAGAAAAAAAAAGTAAATAAATAAGAAAATATGAATGAAAGCATGTTTCTATCTGTCTGTCTGTCTGTCTCCTGTCTTTAGGTACTTGTATGCATGATGTTCACAATACTGGCTGCATTTGTGTCAGTCATTGCACTCATCTTCTACATTGCTGACTTTTCGATGAACCCGGGGGAAGAATGCCAAGCGAACTGGGAACAACAATGCAATGAACTGCATTATAGCATTGTAAGATTAAAAGCAACAAGCATATATATACTGCAGTTGAACCCTTAAATTTCAATATGTTTACTGTAATGAAAGTGACAACCCTTGTCATTGCAAGGTCACAGCACAGCACACAGTGAACCACAATGAAATTGGACCTCTGCATTTAACCCATGTAAACATGGGGTGGCAGTGGTCTAGTGGTAGGGTACTTGCTTATGGACCTATGGCTCAAGAGGTCCCAAGTTTGAATCCAGAGCAAGACCTAGAGTTGCTCCAGGGGGACTGTCCCTGTAATTAGGATGTGGAAGGCTAAAATACCTCGGGGAGCAGTGATGGGGACAGTACACTAAAGGGTACCTCAGGGCAACCTACTTGTGAGGAAACCCACAATCTTCCTGATGCAGGGGCAACTCCTAGGCAACACTAGTTACATGTGAATGTCAGTTAGCCAAGACATGTTCAGAGTGCAGATTTTGCCAAGCTAATGTTGATAAATCTGAACTGTAACCAACTGTAAACAGTAAATACTGTGCTTGTTCAAAAGCTTCTCTTAACAATTCAAAGCCAAAGGTGGCCTAGTGGTTAGGAAATCGGCTATCAAATACTGGATCAATAAGTTGATCAATAAGTTGGATCAATAAATTTCATTGTGGTTCACTGTGTGCTGTGCTGTGACCTCGCAAAGACAAGGGTTGTCACTTTCACTTTTTTTCACTTTCTTAGATCAACAGTTTTAGTCCCTAAATACAGGCTGGTTTCCAAAAACGTTTGTTTACAGTGTTTGTCTACATGAGGAAGTGTGGTTCTTTTCTAAAAATAATTAATAAAAAACCATGTTAAAAATGTGGGTAACCCAGCCACTATGGATGCACAAGCCAGTGTATTTCTTCGTGCCGGTCCCAAGCCCGGGTAAATGGGGAGGGTTACGTCAGGAAGGGCATCCGGTGTAAAACTTTGCCAAGTCAATATGCGGACAACGATACAGAATTCCATACTGGATCGGTCGAGGCCCGGGTTAACAACGACCGCCATCAGTGCTGTTAGCCTACAGGGTGCTGGTGGAAATTGGACTACTGTTGGCCAAAGAAGAAGAAGAAGAAGAGGAGGAAGGCATGTCCAGAGGTAGAAGGAAAGAAAGAAGGAGAGGAGAGTGGAAGTGAGGGTAGGGACTTTGAATGTTGGCAGCATGACTCGTAAAGGTACAGAATTAGCTGATATGATGGAGAGAAGGAAGGTTGACATTTTGTGTGTGCAAGAGACTAGATGGAAGGGTAGTAAGGCCAGGTGTATTGGAGGGGGGTATAAACTGTTCTACCATGGTGTGGATAGAAGGAGGAATGGAGTAGGTGTTATCCTGAAGGAAGAGTATGTGGAGAGTGTTTTGGAAGTGAAGAGGGTGTCAGGGAGGGTGATGAGTTTGAAGCTGGAAGTTGAAGGTGTGATAATGAATGTTGTTAGTGCTTATGCTCCACAAGTTGGTTGTAAGATGAAAGAGAAGGAAAAATTCTGGAGTGAGTTAGATGAAGTGATAGAGAGTGTACCCAGGGGAGAGAGAGTGATGATTGTGATGAGAGTGATGCAGATTTTAATGGTCATGTTGGTGAAGGGAACAGAGGTGATGAGGAGGTGATGGGTAGGCATGGTGTCAAGGAGAGGAATGCTGAAGGTCAGATGGTTGTAGATTTTGCAAAAAGGATGGAAATGGCTGTAGTTAATACTTATTTTAAGAAGAGGGAGGAGCACAGGGTGACGTATAAGAGTGGAGGAAGATGCTCACAGGTGGATTATATTCTTTGCAGGAGGGTCAGTTTGAAAGAGATCAGAGACTGCAAAGTAGTGACAGGGGAGAGTGTAGCTAAACAGCATAGGATGGTGGTCTGTAGGATGACCTTGGAGGTCAAGAAGAGGAGGAAAGTGAGGGCAGAGTCGAGGATCAAGTGGTGGAAGCTGAAGGAGGAGAACTGTAAGGTGGAATTCAGGCAGGAGTTAACACGGGCACTGGGAGGTGTTGAAGAGCTACCGGATTGCTGGGAAACTACTGCAGAAGTGATAAGGCAGACGGCTAGAAATGTACTTGGTGTGACATCTGGAAGGAAGAAAGAGGATAAGGAGACCTGGTGGTGGAACCAAGAAGTCCAGGAGTGTATTCAAAAGAAGAGGGAGGCAAAGAAGACATGGGACAGTCAGAGAGATGAAGAAAGTAGACAGGTGTACAAGGAGATGAACCGCAGGGCGAAGAAAGCAGTAGTAGAGTAGAGTAGAGTAATCTTTTATTATCCCACGAATGGGAAATTTGGGCGTTACAGGGCTCTTATAAAAAAAGACAGGTGTACAGAAAGAAAGGAAAAAATATATAAAGATATAGAGAGAGAACAGGAACAAGTACAGGAGAAAAGTAGAGGAGCTATAAATAAATAATAAATTATCTATCTATAAATATCTATATATATATATACATATACATATCTACAAGAGTAAATCAGTTATCTTTGGTGAAGGCCAAAGATAAGGTGTTTGGTGAATTGTATGAGAGGTTGGACAGTAAAGAGGGAGAAAAGGACCTTTACCGATTGGCTAGACAGAGAGACAGATCTGGGAAAGATGTGCTACAGGTCAGGGCGATTAAAGATAGAAATGGTAACGTACTCACAGGTGAACAGAGTGTGTTGAGCAGATGGAAGGAATACTTTGAGGAGCTGATGAATGAAGAAAATGAGAGAGAGAGAAGACTGGATGATGTGAGAAGAGTTAACCAGGAAGTGCAGCAAATAAACAAGATGGAAGTAAGGGCAGCGATGAAGAGGATGAAGAATGGAAAGGCTGTTGGACCGGATGACATACCAGTGGAAGCATGGAGATGTTTAGGGGAGATGGCAGTTGAGTTTCTGACCAGATTGTTTAACACAATCTTGGCAAGTGAGAAGATGCCTGAGGAGTGGAGACGAAGTGTACTGGTACCGATCTTCAAGAATAAGGGTGATGCACAGAGCTGTAGTAACTATAGAGGGATAAAGTTGATCAGCCACACCATGAAGTTATGGGAAAGAGTAGTGGAAGCTCGGTTAAGAAAAGAGGTGAGGATCAGTGAACAGCAGTATGGTTTTATGCCGAGAAAGTGCACCACAGATGCAATGTTTGCTCTGAGGGTGTTGATGGAGAAGTACAGAGAAGGTCAGAAGGAGCTGCATTGTGCCTTTGTGGATTTGGAGAAAGCATATGACAGGGTGCCTAGAGAGGAGTTGTGGTTTTGTATGAGGAAGTCTGGTGTTACAGAGAAGTATGTGAGAGTAGTTCAGGATATGTATGATGACAGTGTAACAGTGGTGAGATCTGCAGTGGGAGTGACGGATGCATTTAAGGTAGATGTTGGATTACATCAAGGATCAGCACTGAGCCCATTCTTGTTTGCAATAGTAATGGACAGGTTGACGGACGAGGTTAGACAGGAGTCTCCGTGGATGATGATGTTTGCTGATGATATTGTGATCTGTAGTGAGAGTAGGGAGCAGCTTGAGGAGAACCTGGAGAGATGGAGATATGCTCTTGAGAGGAGAGGAATGAAAGTGAGTAGGGCAAAGACAGAATACATGAGTGTGAATGAAAGGGAGGAAAGTGGCGTGGTTAGGATGCAGGGAGTGGAGGTAACAAAGGCAGAGGAGTTTAAATACTTGGGATCAACAGTTCAGTGTAACGGCAAGTGTGGAAGAGAGGTGAAGAAGAGAGTGCAGGCTGGTTGGAATGGGTGGAGAAGAGTGGCTGGAGTGATTTGTGACAGACGCGTACCAGCTAGAGTAAAAGGGAAGGTTTACAGGACAGTAGTGAGACCAGCTATGTTGTATGGGTTGGAGACAGTGGTTCTGACAAAAAGGCAGGAGGCGGAGCTGGAGGTGTCAGAGTTAAAGATGCTGAGATTTTCGTTGGGTGTGACGAGGATGGAAAGGATTAGAAATGAATATATTAGAGGGACAGCTCAGGTTAGACGTCTTGGAGACAAAGTTAGAGAAGCAAGGTTGCGTTGGTTTGGACATGTGCAGAGGAGAGATGAGGATTATACTGGAAGGAGGATGTTGAAGATGGCGCTGCCAGGAAAGAGGAGAAGAGGAAGACCAAAGAGGAGGTTTACGGATGTGGTGAGAGAGGACATGCAGGTGGTCGGTTTGAAGCAGGAAGATGCAAAAGACAGGAAGAAATGGAGACAGTTGATCCGCTGTGGCGACCCCTAAACGGGAGCAGCCGAAAGAAAAAGAAGAAGAAGTTAAAAATGTGGGTGACTGTTAACTTGTACAGCTGTGGCCAAATATTTTGAGAATGACACAATTATTGGTTTTCACAAAGTTTTCTGCTTCAGTGGTTTTAGATCATCTGGTCAGATGTTTCTATCGTAACAGAAGTAGAATTACAAGCAAGTTTTAAAGGCTTTTACTGACAATTATATTAAGCTTATGAAAAGAGTCAGTATTTGCAGTGTTGCCCCTTTTTCAAGACCTCTGAAATTCGTGCTGCCATGCTGTCAATCCACTTCTGGGCCAAATCCCGACTGATGGAGCTCATTCTTGCATAATCAATGCTTGGAGTTTGTCAGAATTTGTGGGTTTTTGTTTGTCTACTTGCCTTTTGAGGATTGACCACAAGTTCTCAATGGGATTTAGGTCTGTGTAGTTTCCTGGCGATGGACCCAAAATTTCAATGCTTTGCTCCTCGAGTCACTTAGTTATTACTTTTGCCTTTTGGCACGGTGCTCCCTCATGCTGGGAAAGCATTGTTCTTCAGCAAACTGTTCTTGGGTGGTTGGGAGAAGTTGCTTTTCAAGGATGTTTTGCTTCCATTCTTAATTCTTGGAAGTGCTGTTCAGCAATAGTTTGAGTGAGCCACTCTCTTGGCTGAGAAGCAACCCCACACATGAATAGACTCTGGATGCTTTACTGTCGGCAGGACACAGGAGTGATGGTAGCACTTACCTTTTCTTCTCTGGACAGTCTTTATTCCAGCTGCCCCAAACAATCGGAAAGTAAATGATGACCCCAGTCCTCAGAAGTCCAATCCTTATAACTTTTGCAGTAGCTCTGCACTGGTGGTGCCCCGATCCTTCAGCTGAACCAGTTTTTGGAAATGGTCCTGGTGCTTTCCGGACTTTCTTGGGCACCCTGAAGCCTTCTTCACATCAATTGAACGTCTCGTCTTAAAGTACTTGATGACCCGTTAAAGGGTTAATTTAGGTGAAATCTTACAAGCAGCAATGACTGACGCTCTGCTCTGACATTGGGACCTCAAAGGCAGAACGCCTTTTCAAAGGCAGAACGCCTTTAGGAGGTAACCATGGTTAACAGAGAAATAACAATGATTTCAAGCAACACTGTCTTCTGAAAGGATCCAGTCTGCTCTTATAACTCAATCAGCATGACAGAGTGATCTCCAGCCTTGTCCTCCTCAACACTCTCACGTGTGCTAATGAGAGTATCACTGAAATGATGTCAGCAGGTCCTTTTGCGGCAGGGTTGAAATGCAGTGGAAATGTTTTTTTTCTGGGATTAAGTTAATTCTCATGGCAATCAGGGACTTTGCTAATTGCAGTTCTTCTGATCATATTTTATGCAAATTGCCAATCTAAAAACTGAGGCAACAAATTTTGTGAAAATGAATATTTGTGTCATTTTCAAAACATTTGGCCATAGCTGCAGAGTTTATAAGAAACATTAGCCTTAGAACTACAGCTATACACATGTAAAGTACATGTAAAATCTGGACTACACATGTGTTAACAGATCACCTATATTTGAGCTAAAGTTATCTGGGGTTTGTGTTAATTTTTTTTTTACCAGACTGTTCCTCTCAATAACGAAAAAAAAAAGATAAAAAATAGCATAAGTTAGTCGTTTGAATACATTTTCACAAAACTTTTTAAACTTTCATGTATTTTTTTTTTTTATAAATAACACACTAAACAACAATTTACCTCCTGTCCTCTTTCTTAGATGTTCATGTCAAAAGTGAAGTCATTTCTCTTCTGCCTCAACATAGTGCAGACTGCAATCTCCTCTTCTTTCTCAGTCATGCTGTATAAAGAAAGGAAAGCAGTTTTGAATTACATGGTAAGAGCAATACATATATGACCTGTTTCATTTCTTAAATCTCTTTTGAAAAAAGTCCCTCTTCCTCTTCTTCCTCCCTTCTTCTTTCAGGTACTCCCATTTAGGAGTCTCCACAGTGGAACATTTGTTTCCATTTCTTCCAGACCTTCTTCCGACATGTACTCTCTCACCACATCCATAAACCTCTTTGGTCTTCCTCTTTTCCTCTTGCCAGGCAGCTCCATCTTGAACATCCTTCTCCTGATATGATCCTTGTCTCTCCTCTGCACATGTCCAAAGCAATCTTGCTTCTCTAACTTTGTCTCCAAAGCAACTAACCTGAGTTGTCCCTCTAATATACTCATTTCTAATCCTGTCCATCCTCATCACACCCAACGAAAATCTCAGCATCTTTAACTCTGACATTTTTTTCAACCCATACAACTCACCATACACTTTTACTCTCTTTAGCCTTTGCCTGTCTACTCCTGTCTACTTTCTTCATCTCTCTGACCATCTAATTTCTTCCTCGCTAGACTCTTCTTCTGTATACACTCATTTAACTTCTGGGTTCCACCACCAGGTTTCTTAATACTCCTGCTTCCTTCCAGGTGTCACACCTAATACCTTTCTAGCTGTGTGCCTTACCACTTCTGCAGTAGTTCTTCACTACCCCCTAGTGCCTTCCTTAACTGAATTCCAACTTGCAGTCTTCTTTCTTCAGCTTCCACCCCTTGATCCTCCACTCTCACTTTCCCCCTGTCCTTCCTGTCCTCCAAGGTTATCCTACAGATCACCATCCTATGCTATTAAGCTACATTCTCCCCTGATACTTATCAATAAAAGGTTAGAAACATGTTCACATGGGGTCAGAGAAAAAAGTGGCCTAGTGGTTGGGGACTAAGACCCAGGATCGGAAGGTCATGGGTTTGGATCCCAGACCAGTAGGTTGCCTTGAGTTACCCTTGAGCATGGTACCGTGCCCTTTACTGCTACCTGGGTGCTTTAAATAGCTGCCTCCTGCAGAGGCTGTGTTTCACTGTGTGCTGTGCTGTGTTTCACAATGACAAATAGTCACTTTCACTTCAAATGAGCTGCCACTCTGGGACATTATCTTGTTCAAAGGTTCATGTTGTACTCAAACAATCTGTGGCTGGTCAATGTATAACCTGATCTGACACTAGCAGTGGGCAAATTTCAGAATCCAAATACATTTCCAGAAGTATATGCAATATTTAATGTTTTTTGCTGTTTAATGAAATCTCAGAAGATTGCTTGAAACAATGTCTGAACCCCTTGTTGTCCCCCCAGCTGACACTTAAAACTTCGAAAACACAGAACCTAGCCTTGATGGTTTAAATGTTGTTGACACTGAGAGTGAAAAACAAAGATTTAGTGGTCATTGGTTTTATTTACAAAAGTGCTTTGATTTCATTGGTTTCCTGAGTGTGAGAGAGCAAGCTTGGCTGCCTTGATTCCTTCCAGCTGCTCTTTATCCAACATTACAAGCAGAGTGTTGGCTAAAACTTCATGCATAATTTGGAACAGAGGGAACAGAAAGTATCAGGCCTCATAATATATCTGAAGAAAAAAATGGAAGGAAACATGAATATTTTACATTTCAAGCATTTCTGCATTGCATCTTCTTGTGTACATCGTTTTGATGACATTTGACTCACTGCCTTTTTTCTCTTTCTTTTACATATTAAAGCCTGTGAATTGAAGACGTCTTGTTTATGATAAACTTTGACGGCTCTGGATTCAGTCGTAGGATGCCACATGTCCTCATCCTAGTTTACCCAGTGCTATAGATATTCTTAAATATATTGCTTTATATAATAGGAAGTATGTATTGACATGTATTTTTACTGTGGAATTATAATAAACGAATGCATTGAAAAGTGCAGCACAGTTGCATGAAAAGGGGTGTTGTAGATGAACATCAGCTGTAAAGAGAACTCTGGGTCTCAGAGGCCTGTTGTTATTCACGTTTCCTCTGACAGACAGTGAGAACTGTGTTGAGCTAGATCTTGCAGCTGGTGCCCTTTAACCTTCTGAAATTTTTCCAATTGTCCCTATAGTATTTTCCTCTTCATCATCAAAAGTACTAGGCTTATTTGCCTCTTTGAGAGAAAACAAGAACTTATGTGTTTCTGTTATGTACCTGTTTATTGTTCTCAGTATTCAGGGTTGAGGAAATCATTGTGAACTCAATATTAACCATTTACACAGTCTTGTTGCTAAATATCTGGAATATGGACAGGATAAGAAAGTAAGAATAAATGTTTGCATGGGAACAGGGCAAAGCTATATTGAAGGGCTATGTGTACTATGTCTATGTGTACTATATATAATTACCTGGACATTAACTGAAAGAAAGGATGCCTGTATGTTTAAATGAAAATATGTTTATAAAGGTCATTTAATCCTAACTTGGGTTCATTCATTTTTATTGTGCCATATAAGTCATTTTAACCACAGCATTCTGTTAACAACCCAGAAGACCCGCTGTTTTGGAGATGCTCTGACCCAGTCATTTAGCCATCACAATATGGCCTTTGTTAAAGCTGCTCCCAAAACAGTCAATGTGAAAGTTGACTTAGAGCCATATTCTTCTTCCAATATATCATTTTTCACTTGCTTGAAATATTACACAAATGCTGCAAGTAAATAAAGCAAACCCAGTAAAACTATTCAGACAAAATAACATAAACAGTATACCTTTTCAAGCCATTCTACTAAAGAATGGATAAAAGGATAAAGTTTGTGTTTTCAAATTTTCAAATCAAAGTCAATCAAACCCAATATACCTAAACCTGGAAAGAACTAAAGCAACTAGTTAACGTCAGGAAACCCTGAAACATCCCAGAGTTGAAGAAGTTTTGTAAAGTTGCAGTTGTTGATGTACAAGGGGTCATACCTTATCCTGAGATTAAAGGTCCACATACTTTTGCCACTCAAATATATGCAGTACTAAATCATTTTCCTCAATAAATTAATGACCAAATGTAATATTTTTGTCTCATTTATTTCATTAGATTCTCTTTATCTACTTTTAGGACATCATGCCTCATGTATTTATAAAAAAATACATATTAGACCAAAGCCTTAACTCAATACCAGGGTAAAACAATCTCTCAGGCTGAATGAACCATTAAAGGCTTCCTGAGACAGAAAAGACATTAAGGACTCAGATGTTTAGTTGCATCTATTTTGTAGATTATCTTTTAATTTCCATCACTTGAAGAGAAATAACTTAACTGATCTAATGTTACGTTGCTCTGTTGAAAACAACACATGCCCAGAAATGTCTAGAAAAAGTACACTGAGTACCACACTTAACCTAAAACACTGAAGTAGTGACCTTGTCAGTAATGATCCCACACTGCTCATCTGGCCGCAAAGCAAAGTAATTATGTAGGTATGACAGTATGTATTTATGCTTTGAAATTTTAGCCATACTTACTTGCCTGATTAAAGTCTTATAAAGGGAAAAGGGGCAGAGTTTTCTATGGTCCGCATGCCACTGGAACTGTTATTCAAAAGCCAATTACATGGAAATTTAATACTGAAATCTGTTTTTGTTTTTCTGACCTGAGATGAATGTTAACTTTGGAGATAACAATGGAACTGGGTTCCCATTTAAAGCCTGTGGTCTGGATAAACATTTAAAAAAAAAAGCATGGTGAAGTACCTGCAGAAGAAAAGCCTCCCCACAGTTGGAGGAACTGTTTTGAAACCCCCACTTCCAACTGGCCTTTAAAATTAGGCACAGTTATGGGATTTGAAATGAATCACTGCCAAATATTTTAAAAAGTGTTCCTGTTGACATTATCTTTGAGGATGGCAGTGGCTATTGCATCAGAACAGCAGTGCTTTTAATTTTTTTCTCTGCAAAGTGTTCTACTTATTAGTGAATGGAGTTGTTGTTGTGCAGTGGTGCAAAAAGTACTTTCCCTTTCCCAAAGTCCCATTGCTTCTTTTCATTAGAACAGAGCCACAGCAGTGCCCAGTTCACAGCAGTGTGATTTAACCACCCCACTTTTTTTACGGTTAGGTTCATGATGGGCTTAGGAATTAGCTGATGAGTGAAATCAGGTATGTTAGAACAAAAAAAAAGGCCCCCAATCTGCAGCTTTGTGTAAAATAAATGGTATTACAAGGTAAAAGCAGAGTCCTGATTGGTTGAAATATTACTTGTACTGCAGTATTCATCTACATAGAATAAAACACTGTTTGAAGGACCTTCTGCAGGCCATGTTTTGGCGCTTTGCCTGGAAAGGCTACAGGTTCGTCTGTAGCTGCTTAGAGCTCTTTTGACTCACTTTCAGAGGTGCACTGATCAAGCAGAAGTTTATGATGATACAAAATCTTCCCAAAACAATTTGTTCAGCCAAAATCTTTGTAACATTTTCCATAAGGAACTAAGAACGTCCCCAGGAGCTGCAGACATGAATGTATGTATCATTCATGACTCCACCATCAAAAAAAAAAAAAAAAGAAAGAAAAAAACCTGGCAGAGACGATAGAGGGAAACCTGGTTTATGCAGGAAATATGCTGACATTGGAGAAAAAAACTGAATTATTCAAGGAAGAGGAAACTGAGCAGCAGTCCAGTAGGATGCATCTATCCCTTTGAGAATGTACAAGGAAAATGTTGCATTCTGTACACAAATGATCAAAGAAGATAATAATCCACTGACTTTATAGAACTTTTGACCCTTACTGTAAGCAGGAGTTCATCTTATGAAACAAGGACAACCTTTTTTTATTATCCCACTAGAAACTGTAATGTTGTGAAGATCCTGAGCATGAAAGGCGGTGCAGTCAAAATGCAGTCCATGCAGATTACCATGGAAATGATCCAGTAGGCCTTTCTTCTCCTCTATTTGGAGCAGAGAACTTGTGATGTAGTGGCCTTTGTATGGGGTTTTTGAATGGAGTTGAATTAGTGAGTCATAGGGTGGCACAGTGGTGCTGTTTCCTTACAGTGTGAATGTCCTGGGTTTGATTCTCAGGTGGACTAGTCTGGGTCCTTTTTGTGTGGAGTTTATATATCCTCCCTGTGGGTGTGCTCTGGTTTACTTTTCACAGTACAAAGACATACATGTCAGGAGATGTTTTATTGGACATCACTCTTTTTGTGGTCAAGATAAATAAGGGTAAAAAAGAATCAACCAGCAAGTAGCCATGAAATTTCAACCAGTAGTTTTTATATTAAGGACCTGCACCTATCACTCTCAATCTAGTCCCCAAACCTCCAGACAGCCCCCGTATTTCTGCCAGCCTTACATACGATGCCTAGGATGGGGTACTGGGTAGAGAATCACAGGCCTGTTCAGTAAGAGGTTTTAGCTGTCAGGGTGTTCGATCCTTAATGGCAACAGTGTAAATAGCAGTACATGCTTAACATTACAATAACAGAAATTTTACTTGTTTGTAAGATGGTGTAGTTTTTTAAATTTTCTTGCTGTTAGCAACCTAACCCTAACCCTAAGCCACTTTCAATGTCAACTTGTGTGGGGACTACCCTCCGAATCCAGAGGGCTTGTTGATGTCGAGCTCGCTGCTTCCCTCTGGCGGCCAAACACCGAAACGTTATTATTATTTATTTTTTATTTCTTTGCTTTTCGACAAATGCACGATACAAGATTATTTATTCATCACAGCACAGTTAAACAAGTATAGCATGTTGTGAAATGTGAAATAAACAACCTAAATAGAGATTGAAGAACAGACATTATGCCAAATCACAATATTTTCCTGAAAAATAGACATTAAAGTGGAAGAAAAATATACAAATCTATCGATCTAAAAGATATACAAGAACAATATACAATTATACAAACATAAAAACTATCTGAGAATGAATGTAAGCACATATAGCACAAAATGAATAAATGAACACATCTGTGGATACACACATAACATTCTATATTTGTATTTATTCTTATGCACACAGCCACGCACACGGTATGCATTTAATCACAGAAATACATTAAAAAAAAAACTTTTTCTGCTTTATTAAAGACAACAAACTATAGAATATGAAAAACAGAAACATATAAATGCTACACAAATGTTCCATAAAGCTTTAATAAACTTTTAGTTTTAACAGCCTTTTTACATTCAGATGATGATAAAATGTTTGCTTGATGCCGCTAATCAGTCCTATGCAATCTGACTTTATGTTAAAATATTTTTGCTTTGTGAATATAGAATTTAGTGAACCACATACGATGGACATAAAACATAAAATGATTGAAAATTTATTTATAATAATCAACAAACAATACACAATAATACTATATATTAATAATAATAATAATACAACAACAGCAACAATAATAATAATAATTTACATATATATATATATATATATATATATATATATATATATATATATATATATATATATATATATATATATATATATATAGGGACACATGCCAGACACAGAAACTTAAAAAGTTCCAAACGACTATGACGTCGGTCAAAGTCACGTGACTCTGCCACTTTGATGTGCACTTTAAAAGACTGTTAAAGCTAAATAGTGTTTAACAGGCGTCTAGCCTGTCACTTTACTGCCACGTAAAGCAAAATTGATAACAGAGTGTGTTTAACGGAAAAGAGCAGAATCAAATCTCCCGCCCCAAACACCACACCTCGCCTCGTTTTTCCAGGCTGTTGCCCAGTTCCTGTTTCCCTCCCCTGGCCTTAAAGCTGTCTGCACATTCATTGAGTTCCTCTGCAAAACTAAAAGTCCCAGCTAGGCTAAGACCACGCCAACTAACCTCTGCTCGACGGTCATTAAAAAAAGGAATTTGTATGTAAGTACCATGGCAAGACTTCTAGTCGTGGCACTGCCTCTTATTTTGGCCACAACGACGTGTCTGAGTCACTCTTTTGGTACTGAAAATCCACCCAGATCCTCCGCAGTGTGGCAGAGCATGAGTTCAGCCTTCACGAGCCTCAGTGAGGATGGATACGGTTTTCTGTCCTCTGTGTTCGGCAGACAGCTCGTGGATAGAGGCTTAAAGGTTGGTTGGATGTTGGGCTTTGTCTTCAATAAGTCCAAATGATGGATATTGTTACTGACTGCACTTTTTTCATGTCTCCGAACAGACCATAAGGGAGGTCACCACTCTGACTTCAGAGGCAGTGGCCGAAGCCCTGAACGTGGTGGCTGCCTATGTCACAGAAATGCTTGGGGCAGCTGGAATTGATGGTGAATTTTCATTATGAGTGCTATAAATTAGTAGAAAAAAGGTGTTCATTTAAATGAACAAAAGTGTTTAACAATGTAAAAGACTATGTTTACTGTAACCATAAGGATTAAAGCCTTTCCTAAACTGGGAATTGCTGTAATGGTTACCATTTGAGACTGATAGCTTAGTTATTTCTTTTCCTTTGGATTCCAACAGAAAATGGTGCTGTGCTCATGTGAAAGTCAAAATTAGGATCAGCCTGGCTCTATCAGTCCCCCTTTTGGTGTTACTGACATCAAAGTATGTAAAACTAAGAAATGTAAAAGAAACCCATCAAATATCTTAAAACTAGCCACATCACATGACGTACAATCAAAATCCATGCATCTAGAATCCACTCTATTATTTCCAATCGTTAGAAATGGATGGTTTAAAATATACACATCGGGAGCAAATATTACAAAAAATGTATTCGTTTTTACTGTCCCAAATACTAACAATGTTTAAACATTATTAGTGCATGGTTTGTGGAATTGATTCTTACATGCATTTTGTCTTTTTGTCCAGCCAAACTGCCTGTGAAGAACATCACCCCTGAAGGCGTGATCTTGGTCACTAAGTGGGCACTGCTGGCTGTGGTTGCTTACTGGATATTATCCTTGGCAGTACGCTTGGTAGCAGGGATTGTGCGAAGTACTCTTTGGCTGTTGAAGATCACTTTTGCTGTTGCTATGTTTGGCCTGATTCTCAGTGATACTGAAGCCAGTGCAGAAACCACAGCAATGAGACTAGCTGGTCTGGTTTTTGCCTGCATCCTGCTGGGTGTCGGACCTTCACCTTTCAAAGGTGATGCCACCATTCACTTGGAAGAAAAGGTCAAGATGCTAGAGAGACGGCTTAGAGAGATGGAGAGGAAAAGAAAAGAAGAATGAAGAGCACAGGAATCCTAAAGGATTCTGCCAGAAACCAACAGAACTTTTACCAACAGACATGAACATTTGATTGACCCAGTAGCCTTTTGGTAATGTTGGCTTAAATGTTTTTCAGTTCCTGACTGTACTGGAGGTTGTACTGGATGTTTTGCCTGTTCTAACACAACTGATTCAAAGCAGAAGCTAATCTTCAAGATCCTAAGTGGTGAATCAGTTTTAATAAGAACCAGAAATAAACAGCTGTCAGTTTCCAGAGACATTAAAAATAAAGCATAGGGTGGAATGGGTTTTTTTCTTTTTCTTTTTTTTTTTTTTTTTTTTATCTTGGTGGTGCTTAACAGTTTGCAAACCTTTTTATAGTTTTGTATTCATCTTTGTGAGCATGATCTAAATCAGGTTTTTACAAAAGCAGATAAAGAGAAGCCAATTTATCCATAGCCAAAAGTACTATATAAATGAGCAAATAATATATAAAGACAATGGTTCAAAATTGTAGACCCGTGATTGGCAAGAATACGTGAACCTTTACTTTTAGTATCTGCTGTGACCTCCTAGTAAATAGTGGTAAATCTGAAAAAATAAACTTTACTCTTCATGCTATTTTGCCTAACTAAGACCTGCAATAAATTTGAGGCCAGACCCCTACCTCACAACCTAAACTAATTTAAAAAAAGGCATCAAGCAAGGTATGTGTGACCATTTAATACATAGTAATAAAATTATGTTCACTGGAATGATCATATCAAACAATTTAAATAACATTTTTTATTTCTTGATTTGGTTGTACAGGATCTTTTGTATGTCTTCAGGATTGTTTTTGTATGTAACAGAACAGAAGCACAATTGATGGAGAGTGAAGCTGCTAAGCATTGTTTACACAGTACTCGCCACTGGTACTGAACTGATTCATACAAAGCAGCACTATAATCATAAGTTTTCACTTTTTAAAATTTTTTTCAAGAATGTACATTTCGTAAAGAGTACACTTAAAAGATTGTCAAACAGACATGAATCAGGACTAGTTCAAAGAATTTGTTGTCTTGAACCTAAACCTAAACTTCAGCTGTTATCTCTTGCTCTATTTCTACAAGGTTCTGTAACTTATATTTTCAATAAAATGCAAATAAACCATACATTTACTTCATTTCTAATGTCTAATCCCAGAATATTCAGCTATAGCTAAGCAATTTCAGTTTGGCTTGGGCAACTTGGGCAAGAAAAAAGGTAATGCTGTTACGTTGTGCACTTAATCTCATTCTCTCAGTATGTTTAACATTTGCATTCTGGTCATGTAGGGGATAGTAGTTTTGTAGACATTCGGACTGATTCAAACTGAATTCTTAAGATGTGTTGTATGGGGATTCTTTGGCCATTAATCTTTTAGATCAGTGTAAGAAATGTATATAATCTCCCCTTGTGATGGAAATTGAAATAAAACCTGCACACACACAAAAAGGGCAAAAGCGTTTCCAGTCCACCTGACATGCATGTATTTGGACTGTGGGAGGTTACTGGAGCACCCTTAGGAAACCCAAACAGACATGGAGAGAACTTGCACAGAAAGTACCCAAGCTATTGTGGCTGGGAACTGACCTAGAACTTTTTGGCTGTGAGGCAACAGTGCTTTCCACTATGTCCAGGTGAGCTTTACAACATAAAGAGGGATGAACATATACTACAACTAAAAATTTGAATGTTTTCTTGCTATACCAATGCAGATAAGAGATATTCTAAATGCTATATAAATGTTCATTGTGGATGTGAAGCAGAAATTAATAGAAAAAAAATCCAATGGTTTTTTATAGTTAAAAACTGGTATAGGATTCGAACCCATGACCTGTCCCCATCATTAGACTGTTGGCAGGGATGTCTTTGAGATGTAACTGTCTAGGATACCCCACAAGAACTCCATAACTTTGGTGAGATGAGTGTTATCATTTTCTGCTTTGTCTCTTGCCTCTTTCACTTTCCTTTCCCACAGTTTTAAAGCTTCACACGTTGCTCCCCGCATCAGCACTTTAAGCTGATCTTGCTTCTACTCATGATTTTCTATCAGGATTCACAGTTTCACTTCTTCAGTCGCTCACTCTGCATCTTAGAGCATTTTACTGGTATAAAACCCTCCTCAGTTCTCCAACACTGTGGTGTCAGTCTGCTCCAGGAGCTGAACGACCTGTGAGGGGTCCTTAAAGGGTCTTTCCAAGCTTGTCTCCACAGGTAAAGAGAACCAAAATGTGGTTCCTGGCTTCCTCCCAAAGATCTTCAGAAAGATTTCCACTGTCTTGCTGTCTTCCTGAGTGAACCTACTTGGCTGAAGCACCACTAAGAAGACATGTACAGCAGGAGCAGAGAGAGAGATGTAAAACGTGACCTTGTTAACTGTTTCCGCCAGAGCAAAACTGAGGTCAAACAGGCCTGGTGTGTCAATAACAGTGACCTTCCTCTCATTTACTGTACTGGTGACGGCAGACCTCTGTCACAGATGATGCTTAAAAATCACAGTTGAAGACCTCTTCTTCCAGATTGGTGTTTCCAGCAGCACTTTTCCCAACTACAGTCTTTCCTACAATGACAATCTGGAAATCAGTACAGATACAAATCCTTCTTTTGGATTCCCTTGCCCATGCACTGTTCAAAAGAAACAGATAAAGTGTTATCTCTACAACAGTAGAGATTTTTGGGTGTGTTGTTTAATTCATAATAAAGATGAACATTTATTTAATCTAATTAAATAATTTAATCACTAATGCTTTCCATGTAACTTGTTATTGCACATCTATGTTTTATGAAGATCAAGAGGTTTCATCTCAATATAAAAGACAAAAACACATTTCAGCATAAACTTGTTTTTATTAAATGAATCACACATTCCATAATCCAGATGACAGTTTTCAATCTGCCATGTAATTATTCAATTAATCAAGGGTAACTAAGGGCAACCTAGTGATAAGGAATTTAGGTCTATGTCCTACGTGAACTCAAGTATGTCTGCTTTCAGATGTGGCTACTGGCCATCTTCTGGGGTCAGATTTAGGTCAACGAACTCACTAGATCAAGTCAAACAAGGCAAAAGTAAAGGGATACTTGCCTACAGACCTATGGATCAAGAGGTTGCAGGTTCAACTCCCACCTGTAGCACTACCACCACTGGGTTCCTGAGCAAGACACTTAACCCAGAGTTGCTCCAGTCCTGTAATTAGGACATGGCAGTCACTCAAGATAAGAGTGTCTGCTAAAGGCAGTAAATGTAATCCACTAGATGTGACAATGCACACTATTATGAACTTTCAGTACAACCAAACGCAGACTCGCATCAGTTAACATAGCAGTTACTATGTATTATGAGGGAGATTTGGGACAACAGGTTGGGTCTCAAAAACAGAATATAACAAAATGACCCTAAACCTATTTTCTGTACTAACTGTAACCTCAAACATAACCCCTGTCTATCTGCTCCTAGCTACAAAAACAAAACTTTGGATTTTAACTCATAAAGTTAGTGAGAGACTTAGACTGCTCATTTTAATGGCATCTCATTGTGTCTTGTTTGTCCTTAATCAACAATATGAGATTACCTAAGGCTCAGTGTGATCTCTGCAGTTGTAGCCTCTTAGCCCTTTGGATCAAAAGGTTGCAGGTTGAATCCCACCTCTAGCACTACCACCACTGGGTTCCTGAGCAAGACCCTTAACCATGAGTTGCTCTAGGGGGACTGTTCCTGTAAATAGGACATGGAAGTCACTCTGGATAAGAGCGTCTGCTAAATGCCGCAAATGTAAACATTGTTTAAATAATATTCTTAATGTCAGTATTTGAACGTGAGCACTACATTTCATTATAATATCCTAGATAAATAAAGCATGCATGAAGTGAGTCTTCAGCCTGCACCAGGATGAATGGTTTGATGGGTTGTCAGACATATATGAGTTGTTAAAAAAGTATATGTTACTTTTGAGAGTCCTATCGATGATCTTTTTAACTTTTGGGGTTGAATGGTTTGTATAAGGGGATACAATGCATTTTCACTCTGGGCAGCAGTGGCCTACTGGTTATGGAGTTGGTCATAGGATTGGAAGAATGTGGGTTCAAACCCCTTACCACCAGGTTGCCCTGAGGTACCTTAGGGCAAGGTACTGTCACTGCTCCCCAGGTGCTTTCATTTACGGCATTTAGCCAGAGCTTATCCATGTCCTTACAGGGACAGTCCCCCTGGAGCAATTGAGGGTTAAGGGTCTTGTTCAGGGACCCAGTAGTGGTAGGTGGGATTCAAACCTGGGACCTCTTGATCCATAGGTACAGAGGCAAGCACCCTACCACTAGGCCACCGCCTTCATAGTTTCTTGCTGCTGCATGGGTTAAATGCACAGGTCCAGTTTCAATGTGCTGTGCATTCTCAAAATGACAAGAATGGTCACTTTCACTTTAAAAGCTATGTAAGACCTGTAGAGTATCCAATTCAGGCAATGTCAACAGCAGTTCATATAAACATGCCTGACCCTTACTTACTTACTAGTTACTGTGTTGATTGTACTGCTGTAGGCAGTAGTTGGTTTGTATCCATTTATGGTTCATATGATTCAACCAATAGTGCTTAACACATAAACACCTAATATAGATTCATTAAAATGACCTTCCTTGCTATATGAATTTCAAAGTAGAGTTTCATTTTCCTTAAGGGTAAGTCTATGTTTTCCTTCCTCATCTTCAAACATGTGTCAAGACCTAAGTTCTGAATGAAACCAATACTTTTCATCTGAGAAGAAGAGAAGCCTGAACAACACCATCTCATTAACCATATCATTTTATTCAATATTTTGTATCTGTACTGATTTCCATAGCTTGATCAACTTAATTTTAACCTAGAACAATCTTATAATTAGATGTGGCATGCTGTTCATTTGTGAAACTATCTAACATGACAAATATAGAAAAAGGTAAAAAGTTCTAAAAAAATTGTGTTGACACGGAAATTGGCATTTTTAAAGCTTTTTTGTAAACCCAATATATCGCATAGCAATATCCAGCAATATTTGGATGATCTTATCAAAATATGAATATCCTATGCTTGTTTCAGCTTCTTTCCTAGCTTTCTCCTCGTGTTCTTTGTTTTTTTTTTTTCTCTCTCTCTCAAGCTCTTCCCCATTAAACTGTGCCTTCAGTTCCTCTATCTCTTTCTGCCTCTGTGCTTCATTTTCTTTCAAGATGCGTTCTTTCTCCGCTTCTATTGCTCTCTCAGCCTGTTGAAGCATCTCTGAAGTGTAGTGTCCCCCACCATTTCCGGTTACCATCTTATCAATCTGTTCCAGAAGCTGGAGGACTTGGTCTGGATTCTGATCATTATTATTGAACACATGGTACCGACCATTCCAATTCTTGATAAATTGGAAAAGATCTGAGTTTCCCCATACAAACTGATGTATGTTTTTCTTCCCCAGTCGATCTCCCTGTGTGAACAGTGCCATAGTGTATCTGGAGGACTCCTTGCCAAAAATAGCTTGCAATATCTCAACTGTCTTTCTCTCTTCATCTGTAAATCTATCGATCTGAATTACCACTAGAAAGACATGTGGACCTGGAGCTGACAGTGGAATGCACAGCTTAATCCGGTCGACTGCCTCATCCACAGTTAGGCCAGTGTCAAACAGGCCTGGAGAGTCAACAACAGTCACTTTTCTTTCGTTCACATTTCCACTGACTTTTTTACACTGTGATGTTACAGAGGAAGAGGAGATCTCTGATGCGAAAGCCATTTTTCCCAGAATGGTGTTTCCAGTTGCGCTCTTGCCAACACCTGTCTAGCCAATCAGTAGGATCCGGAGCTCAGCATTTAAATCTTGAGCTGTTGAATCAGTTGAAACATTGTTTATATATGCTTTATATATATATATATATATATATCTGTCTATCTCTCTCTCTCTCTCTCTCTCTATGTATATACATATATATATATACATATATATATATATATATATATATATATATATATATATATTGCATTTTGCTTCACTTAAAATACATACCATTCTCATTCCCAGAGGTGCTCAGTGGCATGAAAATCTATGGAGAAAAATGCATTTATTCCTGTCAAGCAGTTGTGTCTTTAGCAGCACATGACATTTTTTTAAAGTGTAATTTTCTGGGGGGAGTGTACAGTACTGTGAAAAAGTTTTAGGCAGGTGTGAAAAAATGCTGTAAACTAAGAATGCTTTCAGAAATATAAATAATGATTGTTTATTTTTGTCAATATGCAAAGTCAGCGAACAAAAGAAAAATCTAAATCAAATCAATATTTTGGGAGATTTTGGGGGATTATAGTCGGTGTATGATCAACCAATTTTACCAAACAGGTGCTGATGATCATCCGTGTCACATGGAGGTTGAAATACAGACATGAACTGAAACAGAAACAGCTGTGCAGGAGGCTTTAAACTGGGTGAGGAACAGCCAAACTCTGCTACCAAGGTGAGGTAGTGGAAGACAGTTTCATGCCATGGCAAGATTGAGCACAGCAACAAGACACAAGGCAGTTAAACAGCATCAGCAGTATGATTAACACTTCCATTTTTGAAAGCATTCTTTGTTCACAGCATTTTTTCCACACCTGCCTAAAACTTTTGCACAGTACTGTAGCTATTAGTACTAGTGTAGTTTATGACTACATATGACTAAATATTTAACAATTACACTTTTATCCACAAAGCAGGTTAAATACAGCTACGTTTCACAGAATATCTAGCATGTCCTGAAAACACAAAGAGAAATGAAACCCATCAACTGCTGTAGGGACTGCATGTCACTTACCTGCCACCCAACAGCTATCATTATAATGAAGCATGCCAGCAGTTTTGGTAAAGTAAACCAGCTCCTTAACAGCATTGACAGCTTTTTCCCACCATTGCCAGTAGATACTGCAATTTTTTTATTCAAATTATTATTCATACATTAATTTCTCTATCTTATTACAGAGCTTTAAATACATACAATCATCTGAAAAACTTAATTTTACCTGCCATCGTGTTCGTGGCTCTCACAGACTGTGAATGCGAGTCCCTATCTTCTGAATAATAGGGTTCTCCTTTCATTTCGTTTACTTCATTAGCTTATACAAATTCATGACCTTGACTATCCTGCTGAGCCACTCTTCATTACAAAAGCAGTTTTCTTTTTCGTACTGTTGAGACATTCCAACTGTTTCTACAGAGCAGTGTTTACAGAAACAAGACTATAATCTTGGTTACATTGTTTCCCTGATTGATACCTCATATTAAATCTTCATGTAGGAAATGAAAAGGGCATGAGAAGGGGCATAATCATTAAGATGTGCTATAAATGATATTAATATGTTTACAGCACATATTAAGTAAGTACTTTAAACAGCAAGTACAGACAGCGATGGACTGGCGCCCTCTCCAGGGTGTTTCACCCTGTGAAAGCTGGGATAGACTCCAGCACCTACCACGACCCACATAGTTTGCATAATTTTCTAAAAATGGTAGCAACCACAATATGTAATGAAAGATGAGACTTCTAGATTTTCTTAATCAATGTGCTAATGTCATGTAGGACGTGGTATCTACCTATGCAAATGCTTTGGCATCTTCTCTCCAGTCTATACAGTCTTAACTCTGTTCTGGTTTCTTTTTGTTAACCAGACAGTGGAACAGCCAGAGTGTAAGTATTGATCTTTTTGTTTGTCATGGTAAACATTATGTCTTTTTGCATGAGCAAGTCTTCACTGAGAAAGTTGTTTCCAATACCAGTGCTTAGACTCCCTTTCTATTTCTGTTTATTTAGCTTAATTGTATCAGATTTTCTTACTTTCTTAATTTTCAAATTAAATTAATAGCTAAAATCTTCAGAATCAACAGATAGCAGTCCACAAGCCATTTTACTGGTTGTTCTAGTTTTAATCTCTCTTTTTTGATCTCTGTAGCTCAACTCCAGCTGTTGAAACTCAAAAATACTTTAATCTTTGACAAATCTTTACTTACAGCAACTTTACAAAAGGCGGCGCCATGGAGTACGTGTCACATGTGAGGTGTGTGGCTATGAGGTAATCATTCTAGTTCTATGGAAGCTCCTATCTATGTTGAAACTCTCCATTTCTTCTGCAGTGCGAGAGGAGGTTGGTGGTATGTTTGGGCACAATGGCAAGCAAAGAGAAAGCCACAGGTAATTTCTAACCCTCTGCTTTTTGTCTCACTTTATCTTGCTTTAACTCCCTTTAGGTATTTAGTTAAAGTGCCATATAATTTATAAAGGTTTAAGAGAAGTGATCTCAACATTGTGTATTTTTACTTATCATAAGTTAGCGAGGCACAGTTAGCAATTTATAGAACTGAGCGGGAACTTTCATTATTGTTTTTCATGTTTTTCCTTCTTCGGGCCTGCTGGCCACACCAGTTAAACCTGGTTTTAATTGTGGCTAAAAAACCAGCTGACAAATGTGTTTTTCCTTTTTATGCATTTACAGCTGTGAGCAAAATGTAGGCACAAACTGAGGGAACACAGGAATGAAATACTCCAATTACAACACACAACATTTTAGTTCATACTTGTCTCACTTGTTATTTAGAGACCCTTTTTAACATATGGAACAATGAATCCTCATTTCAAGTCAAGTCAAGTAGGATTTTATTGTCATTTCAGCCATATACACAGTACACAGTGAAACGAAATAACGTTCCTCCAGGACCCTGGTGCTACACACAACACAAGACACAAGACAAGAGACATTTGCTCAAAATGGAATATTTTGCTTGGAGATCTGTAACAATTGCAAGCGCAATATATGCCAATTGGAAGAAACCAGGCTTTCCCTGCACTGTATTTGTGTTGCCAATACAGATTTGCTTGTGGAATACAATATGAACAATAAGCAGCGAGGATCAGCTCTCATCTTCAACCAGAAATATTTTACTTGGGAATTAAATCTCAGGGAACGCCATGGCACGGACAAAGACAAAACTAATCTCTCCAAAAGGTATGTTGAATTCTGTATGTTGAAAATACCTGTCATTGTGACCTGATGTTGAAGTGAAACAATCTTCTATGGAAACTAACAATATGCTCAGAAAAGCTTATTGAGTGATAATGACAAATATCATCCTATTGCCTACCCCTAGTCCTGAATGTGATTTTATATAAAACTGTTTATTTATATTACACTTTTTATTTCAGCTTTCAAGGGCTGGGGTTTGAAGTGAAACCTTATGATAATTTGAACAAGAATGATATGATGGAGAAAATACGTAATGGTACGCTTTAACATCAACATTTCATTCTAACAAACATCATATTTCTGGCAAATGCTTTCTTTTAATTTTGAATTGTGTGAAACATGTCTTGTGCATGATCCCAGCCGCAGAGGCCGATCACAGGGATGCTGACTGCTTTGTGTGTGTTTTCCTGAGTCATGGGAAAGACGGTCATGTTTTTGCTAAAGATGGTCAGGTTGACATTAAGGAAGTCACAGCTCTATTCAGAGGAGACAAATGCAAAAGCCTTGTTGGGAAGCCCAAGATCTTCATCTTCCAGGTGACTCTTGCATCATGAAAAACATTCCTCTCTCATATTTCCTTTCATCACATATAATGGTACCATTTATTGCATTCTACCTTTGGCACACTGCAGATATGAACATCTGTTCTAATGTCATTATTTAATTTGCTGTATATGAATGAAGAGTAATAGCACTATATGGTTGGTGAATGCAGGCATGCCGTGGGGACATAAGTGATGCTGTTGTGACTCAGTTAAGCGGAGGGGATGATCAGCCAGAGGTGGTAGAGGAAGACTCCACAGTCTACACACTACCAGCAGGAGCAGATTTTCTCATGTGTTACTCTGTAGCTGAGGGTGAGTGAGAGAGTGAGAGAGAGTTTATTAAGTTTATTAAGAGTGTCTGATGAAATACTTTCCACAAGGTAGATGAAACAAGCTTTTTGTTTCCAGGCCATTTCATCTGCATGGTGTTATCATTGGTTTATGAGGAGATCGCACCTAAAATCCACTTTGATTTAATCTTTTAAATGAACAGGATTTGCTGCCTTTCGAAATCGATTTCATGGGTCATTCTACATTCAGGACCTGTGTGAGACACTACAACAGCAGGGGTCAACCATGGAGTTTACACAGCTCCTGACCCTTGTAAACCAGAAGGTGTCCAGACGCACCTTCAGCAACAAGAAGCAGATGCCATGCTTTTCCTCCATGCTCACTAAGAAACTCTATTTCGGACCCAAGAAGGAGCAGATACCATGAGCCAATTCTAAAAGATCTGAATCAGTTTTAATCAATAAAAAATAAAGCACTCTAACATTGTTTTTTCTGTTTTTTTCTATTTTTCTGTTTCTGATTAGTTATATAACCATTATATCCTCAGAAACAACACTATTATACTTGCCATAACTCCAGAAATTGAGTCAAGTCCAGTAGGCTTTATTGCCATTTCAAACATATACGGAGGACACAGTGAACTTAAACAACGTTCCTCCTGAACCATGATGCTCCACATGAGACAACATATAACATGCCAGAACAGGACCAGGACTAAGGACTAAACAAGTACTGAGAGAAAAACATGCAGTGCAGGCAATGGTAACAGAGAACATTCATCCAATGTCAAAGTAGTAGGTAGTAATATATATGAATATTGTGGATGATGCCATGTGAGTGACTGTTTAATAGAGTATTATAACTAATGCTGTAAAAAGCAGAAAGGATATTACAATCTAGTGCACTGTCCAAAAAGCACAAACTATATAAAGAATAATAAAACTATTCTAAACACCATGTTTTGGGTGAGTAGCACTGCGACCTCTCAGCAAGAAGGTCCTAGGTTCAGTTCCCAGGTGGGACCTTTCTGTGCAGAGTTTGCATGTTCTCTCTGTGTCTGCATGGGTTTTCCTCCTGGAGCTCCAGTTTCCTCTCATCATCCAAAGACATGCATGAGCATGTGCACTAGAGATGCTAAATTGTCTGTATGTGTGAGTGTGTTTGCCTGTGTGTCTGCCCTGTGATGGACTGGTGACCTGTCCAGCGTGTTTTCCCACCTTTCAGTCTGTGAGAGCTGGGATCGGCTCCAGCACCCCCATAACCTTAATTAGGACAAACAGCTGTGAAAATGCATGAAAAAACATTATGATTTGAAAGCAGTGAAGATGGTAATTGCTTTCATTAAACGGTTCAGCTTAATACTAACTCTAACTAATAGAAAGAAAATGTATCATTTATCTAAGGTTTATTTGTAAAGAAACAAGCATTCTGGTTTGATCAGGATAAGAAAACATGGATGGTTTCATCTTTTCCATCTTTGTACAGAGAGAAGGAAGGAACCAAGAAGTGGTAAAACCACTGAATGTCAAGTTTGGTCTTTGGTCACAGTGTAGTCCCTGATTACAGAGATTTTGTTTCGCTGTACTGTGTGATGTGGGGGGGCAGTGGTGGCCTAGTGGTTAGGGCGTTGGCCACATGTTCTGAGGATCAGGGGTTCGAACCCCTTCCCAATGGGTTTCCTAGAGATACCCTTGAGCAAGGTGCCGTCCCCGTCCCGCTCCTCCCTGGGATGGGCTGGCAACCTGTCCAGGGTGCGTCCCCTGTCCTCGCCCTGTGTGCGCTGGGTTGGACTCCAGCACTCCCCCGCGACCCCGTTTGGTACAAGCGGCAGAAAATGGATGGATGGATGGATGTGTGATGTGGTGTTGTCTATGTGTGTGGGTGAAAAGCAGTGTTTGCATTTTGTTTTAGTTCACTGTGTGCTGTGTTTCACAGTGACAAATAGTCACTGTGGCATTCATTTTTTAAACTGTGAAAACTTTTTCATGAAGAAAATCACAAAATGAATACACTTTTAAATATTTTATTCAACACACTACTTGCCTATTTGCATTCTTTTCTTTATTATATTTTGACCAGTTTTTCACTGAAAGTGCAGCAGAAAGCTCTTTACTGTTAGATCTGGTGACGCCAGCATATGTTTGCTGTTTTAATATTAAAAAGACGATGAACAAAAGCTTGCATGACGAACATTAAAGACTGAGCACAGTGTGCTGGAGTTTGGCACAATAAAGTATTTAAGCAATTGGTAATGAGAGAAAACTGCAGGAAGCTGTGGCCTAGTGGTTATGGACTAGGCCATGGGATCGGAATGTCATGCGTTTGTATCTCCAACCAGTGTGTTGCACTGAGGTGCCCCTGAGCAAGGTACTGTCCCCATCACTACTCCCCTGCTGTAAGTGTGTGCATGGGTGAAATTCAGAGGAAGCATTTTTTTGTGTCTTGCTGGGTTTCACAATGACGGCTAGATGATTTCACTAAACATGGTTAGAGTTTAGCAGCTGACGACTGTAGGGATTTAGTCTTTGAGAATCATGTCTGTAAAAAACCTACCAGGCAAGTCCCTAAAAATAGATCTCATGTTTACAGTGTTGGTTGTGTCAGGCCTTATACAAATAAGTACAGCAAACACCACAAATGAAGAAAATTAAAGTTACAGGCATGAAGTGAAACAAAGTCAAGAAAAAAGCAACAACAGGCACAAAAACCCTCTACAGGTTTGGATGTCTTTAGTCTTGATAAATGTTTCTAGTCATTTTGCACAGTAGAAACCTGATGTACAGCCACACAAAAATGTATCATTGCCTAAAGACTTGTGCAATTGAACTAATTCTGACTGGGAATCCTAGAAGAATCCAGAAATTCTGGATCGCTGAATCAAGACAGTTTTTTTGTCCAGTCAGCACAGTTTAAGTGTCTGAAAATAGTTTTCTCTGTGAATGACACCACATGCCTGGAGTAAATGACCTTTGGAATTCACTTTGGAATTTGAAATTTAGCCTTTTAGGTCAGATTTGTCTGAATAGACACTCCTCCCCTGGTGAATGTGTTCACTCCTCCCCTGGTGAATGTGTTCACTCCTGCTTCTGTGAAAGTGAAAGTAGGACAGGTGAAAATGACTACCCATGTCATTGTGAAACACAGCACAACACAATAAAATTCAACCTCTGCGTTTCACCCATACAGCAGCGGCAGCTATTGAAAGTGCCCAGAGAGCAGTGTTGTAGACAGTACCTTGCTCAAGGGTACCTACTGGTGAAGGAATCAAACCCACAATCTTCTGATCTGGGGCAACTCCCTAACCTGTAGGCCACCACTGCCCCTGTGTGACTGGAGTTCAGAGGTCCATCTGATTATCATGGGTAAGGAGAAAGCTTCTGGTATCAGCTATCTATTTCTACTCTAATCTTTTCCTATTTTTATATCCATTTTGTATGGTTTTTATGTGACCACTAATTTCCTTCAATACGGCAAGAGGGGCTCTAACAGAGAAAGGGTATTCCAGTCTAGGCTCAACAACATGCTTGCTTTTGCAGCAGATCAGCTTGGAGAGTATAAGATGTGTCACAAGCGCAGAGGATTGGTTCTTATCTTTAATCAAGAACATTTTGACTTCAATCTGAACCTGCCTCAGCGTCGCGGTGCAGCTGCAGACAAAGCTAATCTCACTGAAAGGTGCGCACTTATAAGTATTGAAAGACATTTGAGCTTAATTTAACCAGTTCTATTGAATACTGAGAGAAAAATCATCAACACAGCAATTCTGTAGGAACTCTAAACCTCAATATCCAGCTTCAAAGAGCTAAAAAGTAGATAAAAATTATATAAAATAATAGTTTACATTTACAATACAAAATGTATAATCCATCCTCCTCACCATCATTGAATCAATACACTCTTAAGGAAAATATAAAACCAAATATGTCTTGTACATTTGCTTTTATTTTAGAAAATTAACCTGCATAAAACAAATGCAATTTCCTTTTCAATTAATGTTTTGCACTTCAGTTTTCATGAGCTAGGCTTCAAAGTGAAAGCTTATGAAGATCTCAAGAAGGACAAAATGCTGCACAAAATAAGAAAAGGTACAGTCTCTCATGTAAACATCTCAAAGATGTTTAGAAGATTCTTCTAGAAGATGCTTCATGTTAGTGTAACTTGTGTCACATGTTAATCAATATTCACAGCTGCCAAGACTGATCACGCAGATGCCGACTGCTTTGTGTGTGTTTTCCTGAGTCATGGGGAAGACGGTCATGTTTTTGCTGAAGATGGTCAGGTTGACATTAAGGAAGTAACAGCTCTCTTCAGAGAAGACAACTGTAAAAGTCTTTTAGGAAAGCCCAAGATCTTCATCTTCCAGGTGACTAACATCATGCCAAATTTCCCATTTTATTTAGCATTGGACTTCAGCCAGATCAGAGTTACTGATAGAGTGTTTTATGATGAAACATTTTTCTGAGCTACTAAAATACACAGAAAATTTAGCTTTTATCTGGGTTAATGATTGTAGGCATGTCGTGGTCACCTTCATGAGACTGGTGTGACCCCCATGGCTGGAGGGGACAGTGAAATGCCCAGTGAGGTGGTAGAAGAAGCTGCCCTGCACTGCACATTCACAGCAGAGGAAGATTTCCTCATGTGTTACTGTGTATCAGAGGGTGAGTCAAACTTTCTTTTTAAAGTGTTTCACATTATACACTGCATTTTGAGAGAGATTTTTATTGTGAGATTGTTTGCAAAGTGACCCACACTGACTCTGAGTTTAGGTCTAGGTCTATATTACAGCTTTTTATCATATAGTTAATTGATTTATTTCCTAAAAATTCAAGCTGATCCTGTTTAGAAATCAATTTTAATGCCCCCTTTCGAATGAACAGGGTTTGTTGCCTTTCGCAACATACACACTGGCTCATGTTACATTCAGGTCCTGTGTCAGACCCTACAAGAGCAAGGCTCAATTCTGGAGTTTACCGAGCTCCTGACCCTTGTGAACCTGAAGATGTCAAGACACTGCTTCCAAAGAGATAAAAAGCAGATGCCCTGCTTCACCTCCATGTTCACCAAGAAGCTCTACTTCAGGCCCAAAATGGAACGCAGTAAATGTCTATTTTGTTTGGCCTAAAGACTGTAAAAACACAACTGAGTTGAGTTTTGTTTGTAATTCCATGTAATACTTTCTGCATATGTATGCATCAATAAATATTCTAGGTCCTCATAAAAAATCTTTATCTCATTTCTATAGCCAGTATCTGCATTTTTTCCCTAATTTATATTTTTTGTCTAATTTGGCATTGAGTGCTCACATATGAGTAATGTTACCTCACAAGTTACACAAGGGCAGTAAATCCATCAATTTTCTGCCACTTGTCCCAAATGGGGTCGCAGGAGAGTGCTGGAGTCCAACCCAGCGCACAGGATGGGGGATACACCCTGGACAGGTCACCAGCCCATCGCAGGGAGGAGCATGACGGGGACGGCACCTTGTTCAAGGGTACCTCAGGGCAACCTACTGGGAAGGGGTTCAAACCCCCGCTCTTTCAACCACATGGCCAACACCCTAACCACTAGGCCACCACTGCCCCAGGACAGTAAATGTAACTTTTAAATAATAAAGAACATTAAACTCTAGTCCCCACAAAAAAAAAAAAAATGTGAAGATTTGGGTGGCGGTGTGTGGTCTAGTGGTAGGATACTCACCTACAGACCAAAAGATTGTAGGTTTGAATCCCAGCACTACTGTTGTTGGGTTCTTGAGTAAGACCCTTAACCCCAAGTTGCTCCAGAGGGACTGTCCCTGTAGTGAAGAAATGTAATTTGCTCTGGATAAGAGCATTAGCTAAACGTTTTATTATTTTAACACGTTTCAATTTTGCATTTTTGGGGTTACTTTAAAGATTCTACAAACTACACTTTGCATAATTCCTGGCCAAGAGATTCTACTGTCCAGAACAAACAAACAACAATCATGGTCACTGAAACACACTGCAAAGAACAAGTAACACTAAAAAACACTATTTGTCAGATATGAGCTCAGTTATGGGCCTAATTTGTTAAAACACAGCTCGCCTTTAAGTGCAAGGCAGAGAGAAATTTCTTTCTCTCTTTGTAGATACTAAGGGACATTGTATCTGCAAAAATGAACAATTCGTACAAAACAATCTGAGATGTCACTTAAAACCTCAACTCAACTACATGTTCCTACAAAAGATGAATTCCTCATCTATATTAACAGCCATGTATTCTGCTCTGAAATATCAATGGTTGAATTTTCAATTATGTAAAACAGTGACACTGGTGAATATATTTCATTTACCTTTGTACACATGTGATTCATATCCTGTATTCCAGTCAACAGCAAAGGTTGTTTCCAAATAAAATTTTCCACTAACATTATTCAAAGGAACTTGTCTAGTCATGCTCATGCACCCAGCTTTCGACATAATTCATCAGGCCATGCCATCATCCTCCACTTTCACGTCAAGTATGTTTTTATCGTCATTTCAACCATATACACAGTACATAATGAAACGAAACAACGTTCCTCCAAGACCGTGGTGCTACACAAGACAACTAACATTACATGGAACACAAGACAAGACACGTACAGACAGGACTAACAGTGCAGACAAGATAACGGTCATTACAAAAACAATTGCAAAGACAGGACATTCATCCAACAAGTGTCAGGCAGTATGTGTATAAATGTGGATGGAACAGAGGAGCAGTATTGTAACTAGACTATACAGAGCAGCAGTCTAATGAAGCAGCATTGTTGAAAAAGTACAAATTACAAATTAAATGGTAATAATAATAATAGTAAATTGACTGTGTGCATAATCACTGCTCCATGATCCAGTTCTGATTGTAACAATTTTTCAAATTGCCTGAGAAATTAAACTTTATTGTATGTTGACAAAATATTGTTTAAGCTGAATGAAAAAGGGTCTTTTTTCCACACAGTATCCCTCTTTAAATAAATACATTATTCTAACTGATTTTCATCATCGATTGCACAATGAATAATCATCATAGATTTGAAAAGAATTCTAAAATAAGGCTGCACGATGGTGTGGAGTGGGTAGCACTGTCACCTCACAGCGAGAAGGTCCTGTCTTCTATCCCCAGGTGGGACGGTCTGGGTCCTTTCTGTGTGGAGTTTGCATGTTCTCCCCATGTCTGCATGGGTTTCATCTATGCAGGTGTAGGTGTGTGTGTGTGTGTGTGTGTGTATGTGTGTGTGTCTGCCGACCTGTCCAGGGTGTTTCAGGGTAACCTAATGGTCACGGAATTGAATGCATGACCTTCTGATTAAACACAACCCAACCACTGCCCCATGCATCACATGCTTTCTCTGAGTCACACTGATCCAACCACTGCCACTAGTCATCTGACAGCTCAAGCAGCTTGGAGAACAAATTAACATTGTTGTGGATAATTAGATTGTCTGCTATAAGCCTGAGAAATCAATTTGAAGGCTACTCCTAAATTGCATTAATTTATTACTAGAGAAAATGTGATGTAATGCTACTCTTTACAAAGTGAAATTAAACAGAGAAATCGATTGATGTTGTCACTTTTATTGTGAATTTGAAAATGAAAATAAATGTAAATAAAAATAAATTCCCTTCTTACTTCTCATAACTCTGCCAGCCTAGCTTTCTGTTCTGTTGTTTACTACATATTCATATGTGTAGGTCACATGTCATCAATAACTGAATGAAAACAATTTTGAAACAGCTTTAACTGAAACTGAGTTTCCTGAAGGGTAGAAATATAAACATGCATGTGGAAAGGGTACTTGCCTACGGACCTCTGGATCAAGAGGTCCCCGGTTCGAATCCCACCTCTGGCACTACCACCACTGGGTCCCTGAGCAAGACCCTTAACCCTGAGTTGCTCCAGGGGGACTGTCCCTGTAATTAGGACATGTAAGTTGCTCTGGATAAGAGCGTCTGCTAAATGGCGTAAATGTAAATGTAAAATAAAAGCAGGTAGACAAGTGTGACGATCCGGCGCCAGTAGAGGGCGCCCTGCTCTGATTGTGCACACCTGGGCTTGGGTGCCAGGTGTGCCTCACTGGGGGCTGGCGTTATAAGCCCCAATGAATCAGAGCAGGACGTTGGTCATTCTGTGTGCGCACTGTGAGATTATTTGTTATGTTTTACACTTGGTACGTTTGTTATATTTAGTTTTGAGTTCTGTGCACATTGTCAGTCATTAAAGTCCAGTATGAAGTTCTCGGCTCTGCGTTGGCGTCCAGCTCTCAACACTACATCGTGACAAAAAATGACCAGCTGACATAAATGGACGTCACAAGCCAAGAGCTCCGTGGGGATGTCCGTGAATGACCACCGGACCTTCCAGGTGCTGGAGGCTGGGGGCATAGGGGTTGAGCGGCATCCACTCCCCTCCCGGGATTGTGCCTGTTCCAGCTCCAGCAACCAGGAGGGCGTGGCTGTGGAGCTGGCCCCCGCGGTAGCCCCTGGAGAAGTGGGGCTGCGATGCCGGCTCACTTGTCAGCACAAGGTGGGACTGAAGGGACATCCGCCATCACCGTGGAGGAGGCGGGGCTTGAGGGACGAGGTCCAAGTCCGCCGGAGGAGGTGGGGCTTGAGGGACGAGGTCCAAGTCCACCGGAGGAGGCGGGGTTTCGAGAAGCCGAACCCGCCAGGAAGACCGCGGTGAGAACGGAGCGTTCGACTGGACTTTGTTTGGACTTTTGTTGAAAGTTTGCATTACCTCTCTCCTTTCGGGGGATCCTGCTGGATCTGGCGCACCGGGAGTAGGTACCTTTGGGGAGGGGTACTGTGACAGTCCGGCGCCAGTAGAGGGCGCCCTGCTCTGATTGTGCACACCTGGGCTTGGGTGCCAGGTGTGCCTCACTGGGGGCTGGCAGGATCAGAGCAGGACACTGAATCAGAGCAGGACGCTGGTCATTCTGTGTGCGCACTTTGATTGTTTGTTATGTTTTATACTTGTTATGTTTAATATGTTTAGTTCTGTGCACTTTATCAGTCATTAAAGTTCAGTACGAAGCGTTGGTGTCCAGCCCACAACACCACACCGTGACAACAAGGCCTAAATAAGCACAAAAAGGTTACAATGGGAGATCGAGAGTAGTCATAAACAGGCGGCTGCAACCTAGACAGTATCATGTTATAAATCAGGTTCTTTTATATTAAAGGGATCTCTTCAAATCAAATATCCCTTTACCTTGGATCTTGGATAGATCTTGGATCTTGGATAGAGATCCAAGATGGCGGCGCGGTAACAAGCAGTGGCCGCTCCGGGGTCCAAACTTTGGTGCTAAAGTCTGTAAAAAAGTCTTTCATCCGACTACTTTTCACCATAAGACTTGCACATGAGAGTCACATCTGTAAATGCTCTTAAATATAACCGCCAAACACTACTGGAGCTCAGGAATCAGCCAGGATTCAGTCTTCCAGCGACTCTCCGAACAACGCTACGGGAGCTCGGCGTGCTGAGAAGACCAGGCCTTCAGTCCCCGAGATCGCCTGCTGTACCTGGCCGACTGAGAGGACATAGGAAGCGGTGTGAGAGGAAACAGAAATGCGGCAAGCGTGCTGGGGTCTGGGCTCAGCTCAAGGCTAACGCTAGCCGGCCGGCTATCCCGTCTGTCCTCCTCGCCAATGTCCACTCCCTGGATAATAAACTGGACTGTATACGACTCCAGCTGAACACATCAGCGACAGCGACATACTCTCCGCGTTTTGAGTGGACAGAAACTCCGCTCTGTCCGGCAAGACTCGCGGAGGGGGGCTGTGTGTTTATGTAAACACACAATGGTGTACAAACACTGTGCTGGTCTCTACACACTGTTCAACACTGCTGGAGGTGATAACAGTCAGGTGCAGACCGTTTTATTTGCCCAGGGAGTTCTCTACAGTGTTTATTACAGCGGTCTACATCCCACCCAGCGCTACCGCTAACAGCGCTAATGCTAACAACGCGCTGGCTGGACTTTATGGAGTAATCAGTGGGCTCCAAAACTGCCACCCAGACGGACTGTTTATTGTTGCTGGAGATTTCAACCATGCAAATCTCAAGTCAGTTCTCCCTAAATTCCATCAACATGTGAACTTTGCAACGAGGGGGGAAAACACGCTGGACTGTGTTTACACAAACATGGCCAGCGTGTACAGAGCGGAGCCCCGCCCCTACCTCGGACACTCAGACCACATCTCTGTGCTGCTGATCCCAGCGTACAGACCCATCGTCAGGCGCGTGAGACCCACCCTGAAGCAAGTAAAGACCTGGGCCACAGGAGCCATCTCTGCTCTTCAGGACTGCTTCGAACGCACCGACTGGGACATGTTTAGGGAAGCTGCAACCTACGGTGACTCCATCAACCTGGAGGAGTACACAGCTTCAGTGACTGGCTACATCAGCAAGTGCATTGAGGATGTTACTGTCTCCAAGTTCATCATATCATGACCCAACCAGAAGCCATGGATGACTGCGGAGCTGCGCAGACTCCTGAGAACCCGGGACAAGGCCTTCAAGTCAGGGGACGAGGCCGCCCTAAGAATAGCAAGGGCGAACCTGTCTCGGGCCATCAGAGCAGCAAAGCGAGCTCACGCAGAGAGAATCCATGGCCACTTCAAGAACACTGGTGACACGCGGCGCATGTGGCAGGGCATCCAGGCCCTCACCAATTACAGGACATCTCCACCTGCCTGTGACGGTGACCCCTCCCTCCAAGATGCACTGAACCACTTCTACGCACGGTTTGATGCAGTGAACAACACGAGAATGAGGAAGACCACCCCTCCTCTGAACGACCAGATTCTCCGTCTGACCACAACCGAGGTGAGAAGATCTCTTCTCAGAGTCAACCCACGGAAAGCTGCCGGGCCAGATAATATTCAAGGTCGTGTGCTCAGAGGATGTGCAGAACAGCTGGCAGATGTTCTCACTGACATCTTCAACAACTCTCGGAGCACCACTGTTGTTCCAAGGTGCTTCAAGACCACCAGCATCATTCCAGTGCCAAAGAAACCATCTATCTCCTGCCTCAACGACAATCGTCCCGTCGCACTCACACCCATCATCATGAAGTGCTTCAAGAGGCTGGTCATGAGGCACATCAAGTCTCAGATCCCCTCCTCACTAGACCCCCTGCAGTTTGCATATCGTCCCAACCGCTCAACGGATGATGCAATCTCCACCACTCTCCACCTGGCCCTTTCTCATCTGGACAGAAAGGACAGTTATGTCAGAATGCTGTTCATCGACTACAGTTCAGCATTCAACACCATCATCCCTCAGCACCTGAGTGAGAAGCTGAGGCTGCTGGGCCTGAACACCTCCCTCTGTAACTGGATCCTGGACTTCCTGACTGGGAGACCCCAGTCAGTCAGGATCAGCAGCAGCACCTCAAACACCATCACACTGAGCACAGGAGAGCATCCTGAACGGCTGCATTACTGCCTTGGTACGGGAATTGCAATGTCTTAGACCGCAAGTCCCTACAACGGGTAGTGAGAACAGCTGAGAAGATCGGGATCTCTCTGCCCTCTGTACAGGACATTTTCACCACTCGCTGCATCCGCAAAGCAACCAGCATTGTGGATGATCCCTCCCACCCATCCCACACTCTCTTCTCCCTCCTACCATCCGGAAAAAGGTTCCGCAGCATACAGGCCTCCACTTCCAGGATGGGAAATAGTTTCTTCCCCCTGGGCATCAGACTCTTGAACTCTTAAACCGCCAATATCTACCCAGTCCACCATTTTCATCTTGTATTTATTTATTTATCTCATGTTGCACTCTGCACTTTATCAATAACACTGCTCCACCACACTGCTACACTACAATCTACCTGGGCTGCTTTGTTCCGAACACTATGGATGAATGTACTGTCTGTCGTGCCGTCTGTTGTTGTCTGTCTTGTCTGCACTTGTTGCCCCGTTTTGTGTATTATGTTGTGTCTTATGTTGTCTTGTGTCTTGTGTCTTGTCTTGTGTGTAGCACCAGGGTCCTGGAGGAATGTTATTTCGTTTCACTGTGTACTTTGTATATGGCTGAAATGACAATAAAATCCTACTTGACTTGACTTGACTTGACTTAATGGTAGGATCCTTGCATGCTAACTGAATCTGGTCAAATTGCATTGAACAGACATTCAGTTGATGACCATGAGCACCGACAATACCATCTACAGTGGAGGATCCAATTTGCCGTTACCCAATTTAGTAAGAAAATAGAACATCATACTCTCCTAAAATCTCTGTGCTGCAAAATGTCAACTCAAAAGCCTTAAGTTGTCACGGGTGAGTTTCGGTTTGGGCACGGTAGAGGGCGCTCTGTTCTGACGGAGCACACCTGAGCTCATGAAGGCACAGGTGTGCTTCATGGGGGCTGCTATTTAAGCCTCATTGAGTCAGAACAGAGCGCGGTTCACCCACGAGGTGAAACCTCACGTTAATGGTGGTTTTGGTAACTGGTAGTGAGGAGTGGGTGCGATGGACACCAGCGGTCACAGCCAGTGAGCTAGAGCAACGTCTGACATGGCTGACATCAGATATCCCACTCGTCAACAGCTTGGGGCCCAAGCTAGGCACGGACTGGTACAACTTCCTTCTTCAGAGGCAAAGACACAGCGGATGTTTTAAGCCTCGTGTCTTTTCCCACTCCCGCTCCGGATCACGGAAGGACGGCAGAAAAGCGCCCTGCACCATTCAATGCGGGCAGACGGCAGTGAACGCGCCTTGTGTGAATCACAGCGGGAAGACAGCGGTGAACACACCTTGCGTCATTCAACACGGGAAGATGGCAAAGAAGGCTGCCCGCGACATGGAGAGCAGGAAGTCGGCAGAAAATGCCCCCTGCGCCGTGCAATGAGAGACCAAGTTGACCAAGAAGGGTCTTCACAGCATGGAAAGCAACATCGACCCCCAAACCCAGCACCACTAACCCATCTGTCAGGAAGGAGGCAGAGAAGGAGAAGCTCCAGGTTGGTGGAAATGATGGAAGAATCAGTGAACTGACATTGCAAGCTCAGAGATTGGAACAAATGCTTCAGGAATCTGAGAATGTGTGGCTGTCTATTCTGGGTGTGGAAAGACAGGACACAATTGTTTTTGCTGAGCAGCTCCAGGAAATGGTGGCTGAGCTCAACACCAAGGATCAGGAAATTTGTGCACGGAACCAGGATCTTGATGCTTTGAATGTAAATGTAAGAGACTAGAAGATGACAATGTCTCCCTCCATGTCATGAATCACCAGCTGCAGGAGAGCAACCAGTCTAATGTACATTCCCTTCAGGAAGAACTGGCTAAAGTAAATAGAGAAGTTGAGGAAAAGCAGGCTGGGTACCTAGAATGTGAGGAAGTCTGTAAGAACCTAGGTGAACAGCTCATTTGGTTAACTGACAGCTTGGGCAGAATCCAGGAGAACCTAAGGGCTGAATCAGAAAAACTGACAGGCCGATGTGAAGCACAGTGCACTTCTCATGGACATTCACCAAAGAGCTGAACAGATCAGCTGCATGAACATTCAGATCACTCAACAGAAGGAGTTGCTGACAAGGCTCAACCAACAGCTGACAGAGATCGAGACCTCTGCTTTGCAGGTGACCACCTCAGCAACAAACAAAAGACTGAAACATGAGGAAAAGATCACCAATCTGCATTCTCAACTTGAGGAGACTAAAGGACTCTTCTCTCTTTGCCAGAGTGAAATCGAAACCATGGAAATAGAAAGAGAGGCTCTAGCACAAGACAATGGTGAACTTCAAGGAGAGGTCAGGGAACTCATGCAATAGAGTGAGGTCCTGAGGAAGGAACTGCAAGCTGCAAATGTTGTCCAGAGGGAATGGCTAAAGAGAACAGAGGAACAGGAGATGCTGGAGACTAAAGTGGCCACTATGGAAGAACAGCTGAATAGGACCAGAACAGAGCTAAAGCAGTTGCAGGACAACAGCGCAGCTCTGCAGGCTGAACTAGAAAAAGCCTGGAGAGAGGCCAGTAAGCACACAGAGCTGCAAGAGCATGTCAGAGGTATTGAAGATCTCAAAATCTCAACTCACTCAGCAGACCCCAGTGTATGCTGGGACCCTGGTGGATAGCTTCAAAGAGGGGCAGCTGAGGAACAGTCTAATGGAAAAGGAGAGGCAGGTAAAGACTCCAGAGGCTGAGCAGCCATGTGAAAACTCAAAGAAGGGTGCTCAGAACCCAACAGAACACCATCCAGACTCTTTCCACAAGGGGTTCAAAAACACCCAACATTGTTTTCCCTCACACTTCAGCAGACTCAGAACAGGTTAAGTGGTTGAGGAGTCAATGTGGAACTTCTCTCAGCGGAACCAAGAGCGGGGCTCCCAGTCTTAATTATGTGTACGCCTTAGCGGCCTTGCTGGTTCTTGGCCTGGATTATGTATCCAAGATGCTAAGCAGTGTTGATGTTCTTGATTATGCACCAGTCATGGAGATCAGAGCTTCTGAGACTGCTCAGAGTAAGGAGCATCCTGAGAAAGAAGGCATGATACACAGGAGACTGCAGTAACTGTGGAGATGGCAACAAGAGCCTTGCAAACAACTCACCCTTGAACTGGTCAGTACATTTCAATCCTTGCAGTGATGGTCTGTACATCCCCTGCGGTCATGTGTCGGAGAAAGAGAGGGACAGCAAGAAAGGTGCCAAGGAAGATGCCTGTGGAAACCAATGCAGCGAGGAATGTCTCCAGAATGCCCAAGGTGAGAGGTGTATTAGGCCAAAGATGGTGTGGTAACATGCCTCATGTTCATATGCTCTGATGTAACAAACTGCGTTTGTATGTCTGAGGAATACCACCAGCACTGTGGTGACAGCAGAGGCTGGGGCCCTCCTGTGAACATGGACAGTGATGGTAAGGGAGACTGCTGTGCGCCTAAGGGGAGGTCTCTAGGCATCAATGACCAGCACATGTTGCTGAGGGTCTGCTCTGAAGACCCTATGGACTGCCAGAATCACTCAGAGGACTGGAGAGCTCTGCAGCAGAGCATCCAGCACTGGGAGCGAGCACAGACCGAGACCAAATCAGATGACGTATCCAGTTTACGGTCTGTACTTTCCTGAGGAGAAGCAGGAGTGGTGGCGGCTTCCAACTACTGCTCTGCTATCATGGCAATGTCCTATGCCAAGTGGGAGAGCCACAATGAGTCATAACAGAGTGCGGTTCATTCACAAGGCGAAACCTCACATTAATGGTGGTTTTGATAACTCTTGGTAACTTGTTTTGGTCAGAACTGCAGTCCTTGGATCTTAACTTTATTCTTAATAAACAAAAACATGTTCCTGACTCCTGGCTCTGCATTGACATCCTTCCCGCACCCTGGCACCGTTACCAAAAAAGTCCAAAAAAGGAAGAATTGTAGCCATTTGCACTGTCCTTCAAACGCCATATCATTCAATGAGAGAATTTGCGTCCTCCTAAATTGCCTCTGCTTTGCTTTTCCAGACCATGTCTTCTCTACCTATTACATATTTATGAGCACAAGAGCATCAACAGGCTTTAATAAAGTTTGCACACTCCTACTTTGGATGTGTTTAAATTCATCTAACACTTGATTGTATTTCTGAGGATGGTGTTCTTCAGATAGTCCTTTTCCTAAGGATGTCTGTTTTGAACTTTATGATACAGATGGTTTGATAAGAAAAACCGGTCTTGCAGGTCCAGGCTCCTGGCAGTTTCACTAAATTATAGGTGATGCAGAACTAGAAAAGGTGAGACAAGCTTTAATCCAAACTTCTTTCCATTCTTACTCATTTCAAACAACTGTTTGAAATTAGTTACCCCAAAGGCATTGATTTAGCAAAGGTCTATGTCTTATCACGGTATTAAAATGAAAATGTCAAAATGTTCTAGAAACCTGATATTTTAAGGGATTTCCACTTTATGAAAGCAGTTATGTTATATGTTTGTCAATGAAAAAAGAGAAAACACATTACATCTACAACACATTGCATCAACTGTGCAAAGGGACAGAAACAAATGCGTAATCAAATGAATTAATGAACAAAGAAAAAGTAAAAGGTAACCATAAAACAGAAAATTAAGAAAAATTATTAAATCATTTAAAATTAAATTAAAAATGAGGATAAGATAAAGAATTAAACACATATAAATAAAATTAATAAAAAAATGTAAAAGCTTGAAATTAACTAGTATAAATGAAATAAGACTAACAATTGACCAAATTTAAAGACTAGATAAAATATAAGTGACGCAACTGTTAAAGACAAGCTTTGCAGTTTTGCTGGTGCTCTGTAGCTAAAAGCAGATTTTCACTTCTGTAAAAACTTTTGGCACCTGACAGGTGATCCAGTCATTAAGGAGTGTCTGTTACTTATAGAGTGGATGGGCAGAAAACACTGTGCTTGGATATCTCCAGTAATGAACCTCAGGGCAAAGATACACTGAGTCCAGTGTGCATCACATTGATTACAATAACATAGTCCAGTGTAGATAATAAGATTGCCTTCATGATCATTCTTTCTAGCATACAGAGGGAATCAGGTTTTATTATAGTACTGGTACCCATCAGGTATTTCCATCATATTTATGTGAGGCTTAAAGGTGATTATCCAATATTGTTATTATCGAATGTTATTATTATCCTATAAATAAATCTGTGACTCAAGGCTGGAATTTTCAGGAAAGTGATGCTCAAAGAATTAAAATCACACACACACACACACACACCTACACACACACACACACACACACACAGACCTTGTGGGACTTTTCTGATTACAGGTATTAAGTCTGATTTGTAACTACCCAATGTCGTGCACACATGCCTATATGGAAGGTAATTTGGTTGTTTTATTATAATTATCAAAACCAATGATTGTACACTTTTTAGAAAAGCATATCATCCTCAGGGTTTAAAGCATTTCATAGATCAGTAAAAATCAATAAAAAACAGAATAATGCTTTTCCCTGCCTTGGGCAATCTAGAATGAGCATCATGGCAGAGATATTACTGTGTGTTATTCTAATGCCAGAATGACAGATATGCTGCTTGGCAGGTCAGGCACTTTAATGTGATTATGTTATTACAGCGGTGGGGTGAAGCTCTAGCTCAGTAGCTTGACATGTGAATTAAATCAATTTTACAGCTTGAAAAGTAGTATTTCAACACAAAAATGAATGAATTATTGATTTTAAGTTCATCTGTTTTATGAAAACTAATTTAAGAAAAAGAAAAATCAAAGAATATAAGTCAGATAGGCTAATTCAGCATTTTCCGTATATTTACTACGTATGTTCCGTACATTTTATAATGTACTGTTGTCTGTGTAGCGGATACTCAGCAACTCAAGATTAATTATGGGAACATTAAATTGTGTTGTTCAGAGAGCAAAGCAGACTTGCAGTTGAATGGACTTTAAACTGTGAATAGCATAGCAACAGAAAAGTGTTGTCTGCTGATCCAGTAGCCCAAGCTACTTTTCATGCATTTGCATCAGTGAAAGCAAGTTATAACTATAAACTGGATCAACTGGATCATCGCAGTTGATCCAACCACCAGTGGTCATACCAGTCATTCACTTTATTTTTCATCTCTATATCATCCATTTGGTGGCAGCAAAACTCCAATTACTGTGTCCTAAATCTGCTTCCCTTTTCTTTTGAAGAGAAGGAAAAAAGCACAAGACTCTGTCACCTCTGTGGATCAATGTATAAAGCCTGTTGTTGTATCTTGATGGTTTCTCAAGACTATATCCCGTTTGTGATAAAGACAAGACAAGACACCACAAGCAAAAATGATGATTGGTCCCCCAACCATTATTCAGACTTTTGGGTGAACAGGCTGAAACATTCTTCATTAAGAATGTTTAGTTTAGTTGAGCTTGTTCTTGTCTGCTGTATTTCCCCAGATTTAGAAAGCTCTGTTGTCATTGGAGCACTGTGGCTTCCTGCTGTTTACTAGTACAAGAGGTTTATTTCAAAGTTTTCTTGCGAAATGATACAATTTCAAAAGCATTTTTGAGGAAAAACTTCAAGGTAAGTGCTTTAATTCAGTAATCGTATACAAATAAGGGACAACCAATTGCACATTGTTCTCTGCAAGCAGTTCATGAGCTGATATCCGTTAATTATAAATAACAGGAGTATCAAACTATACAGTTTATGAAAAAGCTGCATGTCTGTCATTTAGGTGTTAATGGGTTTATGCATTATCCAGCCCTGGGCTGGATCTGTTCTACGGGCAATGAGAGTTGATTTGGGTTCCGCAAACGTCTGAGGTCTTCCTCTACCTACAGAAGAGTGATAGAAAGAGATAGAAAGAAAGAAAGAAAGAAAGAAAGAAAGAAAGAAAGAAAGAAAGAATAAATTGGTAAGAACAAATAATAAGTAGCTAAAATAATAATAATAATAATAATAATAATAATAATAATGATAATAATAATAATGAGAAGAAGAAAATATTTTGTAAGTTGCAAAAGGTCAGTACCGAAGCCAGCTCATCCTTCAGCATGTTGTATTTCTGCACATCAAACTCCTGTCGTCTCGCACCCTTGTAAAAGTAGCGCAAGAACTGCCGGTCCTTTGCATCTGGGTAAACATAGTCCTGTGGAAGAGAGGCTTGTATTGTTATTTTAATGGCCTTTGAAAATAAATTGTCTTAAACATTCTTCATTACTTGCCCAAGATAGCAAAATAACCAAATTAACCAAATTGACTGATGTGAATTCACAGCAATGTGGAAGGTAAAGAAATGGTTAGCTATTTTTTTTTTTAAATGCAGCTATAAATTTAAATTTAGCTATTTTTTTTTTTTTTTGTTGGTCTGTGTGAACCGTAACCCACTGTATATTGCAAGATTTTGAAATCGGATTGAAAATCTTCTGAGAAATTCAGTGCAACAAATCATTTACGCTTATTCAAGCAACGCATGCAGAAAACAAGTGAATAATTAGATTTACATGTAGGAGAGGGTCACTGAGAAGAAGAGAGGTAATCATGTAAGAGATTTTAGTTCAGATTTAATGAACAGCGCTGGTGAATAAATCGTTTGGGGGCCATTGTGTTACTGCCTCACATGGTACAAAGCCTAAATCAAGGAAGGGTTATGTGATTAGTGCCAGAAGATCCAGGAGAGTGAGAGCAGAAATATGGCAAGAGTAGATCATGGTATGCTACATATCATTCCTTTTCTGTCATACCCTCTTACTTTTCACCTACCCTTTCATTTCCTGTGGGGATGTTTTTGGGGTTTTTTTTTTTTTTTTTTGATGACATGGTTGGTTAATGTTGATCAGATGAGATGTTCTTTCCAAGGGAAAGGGCTTTAGCTACTATTTCTAATAATTATTCATAGCCAATAAATGAATACAGGAATAAACAAAAGGAGGGACAAAAAAAAATAAATAAACGGTATAATTTTCAGGGTGTTAATCGCTTGACTTCATTTATCTTTCTATCTATGATATGACTTCTTTATGACTATGACTTGCTATTAAAACAGTATAACGTAAAGCTGGCTGATATACATCATATATGAGTACAATGTAGAAAGAAGAAGAGAAAGTGACTATTCTTGTCATTGTGAAACGCAGCACAGCACAACACAACAAAATTCACCCATACACACACGTGCAACAGGGGGCAGCTATTGAAAGGACCCAGGAAGCAGTGACAGGGATGGTACCTTGCACAAGGGTACCTCAGGGCAACCTACTGGTGAATGAATCAAATCCACAATTTTCCAATCCAGGGCCAAACTCCCTAACCCCTAGGCCAACGCAGCCTAGAGCTGACTTATATACATCAAATATATGCATTTTTTATTAAAAAAGAATTAAGCAGCTCTACATAATACTGTACTTACAGCAAGAGTCATTACAGAAAATTCACTCACTTCTTTGGACATCAGAACATAAAGGTTTTAGCCGCCATATCCCTGAAAACCTCCTAACCTGTTTAGTGAGAACGTAGTAGGCGTAGATCCCGATGCTGGTGGAGTAGGTGATGAAGTAGGTGACTGGTTCCATGACATCCCAGGAATATACCCACCATGTCAGCCATGCCAAAGCACCTCCTTGCACAGAGAGCAAAGCCAGGCCAACCCAGAGCCCCCTCACAGATCTGCGCTCAGCCTTAAGATCCAGTTGAGCTTTTATCTACATTCAAAAGACAGACACACATTTTTGAACTTGGAAAAAAGCTTGCAATGGGAATGAAGTCAAGCGAATTTTATTTATAAAGTGTTTTTTTTTTTGTTTTTTTAAACACCCAGGTCTGAACCCCTAGTGAGTTGCCAAGGGCAAACACCATAATGCTGGTAGAAGAAACCTTGGGATGAACAAAGACTCAAAAGTTGAACCCATTCTTCTGGGTGGCATATGAGTAACAGAAGAGAATATTTTTTAAAAAGCTGTCTAACAATTTATGAAAAGTAAACAAATTTAACAACTGCTGGCCACTACAGTCTGCAGTCTGGAGCCTATAATTAAATTAAAATTATGCTAATTAAAAGCATCCTCGGCTGTTCACTGGTTGATAGCTGTAGTCTCAGATCATGTTCTGATAAACTGATCTCTATGATATCAGAGATCACACATACCTTCTCCAGAGGCATAAGTTCTTGTTTCAGGATGTCCACTTGCTGAAGCAGCTCCCTTTCCTTCAGCAGGTGGTGCTCAGGTAGCTGTAGTGCTGTATGCAACATGTGCACTGTGCTCTTTACTTCACTTATGCTCGTAAGGTGCTCCTTTGTCACTGGTTCTAGAAAATAAAACAGATTAAAATACAAAGAAAAGATGTTAATGCATAATGTGCAGAGGCACTTGGAAAGTAGAAACATTTACTGGGGTGCATTAACTGACTTTACTGAGTTCCATCAAGCCTGGCCTACACACTAGGAGTATATACCATAAAGTCCAGTGTCAACTAATTTAGGCTTTATAGAGTTGTCCTCCATAGAGAGGCTAGATTATATTACATACCTTTTTGCGCTGATTGGATATTGTAGACAACTCCATCGATATGCAATCGAAAGTCTTTACTGAGGAGGGCGTCCATAGGTGTAGCAGAGGAAACTCTCAGTCCATCTTTGTAAAAGTGAAAGAGAAAGTGACTATTCTTGTCATTGCGAGGTCACAGCACACAGTGAACCACAACAAATTTTGACCTCTGCATTTAACTCATGCAAACACCGTGCAGCAGTGGGCAGTTATGAACGTGACCGGGGAGCAGTGACAGGTGTGGTACCTTGCTCAAGGGTACCTCAGGGTAACCTACTGGTAAGGGGTTTGAACCCACAATCTTCCGATCCTATGGCCAACTCCCTAACCACTAGGCCACTGCTGCCCCAAAAGAATATAGTCAAGCCAAATAAAATACCAATAATAACTATAATTGTTACATTCTTACAGTATTTTTTTTAAGGCTCTAATGATATTTTATGGGATATTTAAAAAGAGTCAGGCCATGTCTCATAATGACCTAGCGAGTGTGTGTAGGTCTCTATTTGCTGTGAAAAAACAGCTGAGAAAAGTATAGGGGGAAAAATAGAGTCATTTTTTATAATATATTGTATAAATAACTAATCCTAACATACATCAATTCATTGAGGGGAAAGGTAACCATGCACTATTTGGAGAATGTCTCACAGTCCGTCACACAGACAGTGCTGGGGATCTTTGCCCTTGTGTGCAAGGTGATTTTAGATTTTATGTACCCGTGGTAAATACTGAAGCAGATGAAATTCCTGGGTCCTCTCTCTGAATGTCCTGAACGAGGTCATTGACAGTTGTAAGCATAGGCCGCAGGAAGAAGAGGCAGTTCTCCTGCCGAGACGGCAACGGGAGTGCCAGCACAGGGCGGCCATGTTTATACTGCACCAAAATATCTATAAGACAGAGAACATTATCATTTAATCGGGATGTTAAACTGAAACGTCAAGCAACCCTCAGTTGCTAAATAAACTAGTTTCATTTTAAACTCCACCACTTAAGGTCTCCTTTTCTCATATGTGCTGCTACTAGTGTCTGATGAATAATTTATATTCCTAATCATCAGAACAAGCGCTCACCTGGTGAAGAGTAGCAACAGAATTAATATATTATCCATGCAGACATTTTCCTAACAGTGTCTTTGTAATGAGCAGATCATTTATTATCACTTTAATAGAACCCTGAGCTCATATTGATCTTGTAATATTTCATAAAACTTAGCAAAAAAACTCTTGCACATGAGTGGTAGTGGTTCAACGAGATGCACTTTTTGGGGGTTTTTTTTGGTCTTTTTGATTCCAGTATATTTGGGTGTTATTTTACAGCATAAGCCTGCTTCACTGTAGTTCCCTTATTACAGTTACACAGAATTCAGTTAAATTCAAAAGCATTTTACACATTCATGTGATTATTTTACTGTGTTTTTAAACACGGTTCATTTAATCCCATTTTAGTTTTAGCCTCAGCTTTGACGATGTGTAACAATTAGTAGTCACAATTTAGTTTCGTTTTTTTATGTTTCAAAAAAACTCATTTAGTCATTTGTATTTATTTGATATAAACAAAGCAAATACAGACAGATATTCAGTGTAAGGAAATTGGAGCAACCTGCACAATTTTTATTGGGCATAAGCACATTTTTGCCCATTTGCACTAAAGTATAAATACACACTACACTACATTCTACTACATTCATACTACTAACTACACCTGCATGGAAAAGGGACTCTAAACTGAAACGATAAGCAGCTGTTAATGAATAAAGGTGTATTTAAAAGCTGTACCATTAGAAGGTGCTGTTGTACTACAGTAGATGACTGGGTGACACCCCCACCAGTGCCGGCTGGGCTGAACCTGCAAGAAAAGCAAAATCCTTAGACAAGTCATCAACGTCCTAGTCCACATTCCAAATGAATTCTATATTGTGCCATATGGATACAAAGACAGAGAATATGCTTCCTGGGTAGATCACTATTACTAATATCTCCACATCAGTGCACCATGCTTGAGGTACACCTTTGTTGTTTGCTGTAGTAGGAAGATCAGTAAGACAGGAGGTTAGATTACACCTGCAGTGAGCTGCACAAACACTGCCATATGGACACAAAAAGAAAGACCGGAGATTTCAGTCTCACTGCATAACTGGCAAGTGAATCTGGGTTTATCCCGCTGACATAACACTTAGCCAACCGGTTTTGCTGAGGGCCGAGTTTTAAATGAAATTTTCCATCATTATGAAAGCACTTTCACCCTTTTTCCATATTGTTATTTGACAATATTACTGCCGGATTACCTGACTGGCTTTGGCTGTGGCTTGGAGAGCAAAGAGCTTCATGTTTCAGTGCTTAGTGTGGTGTGCATCTGTATGCATTTGCACGAATTGTTAAGTTTGCATCATTTTTACAAATGCGCAGCTCCACTCACAATCCTTTAAAGGCTGAGATGAAACCTGCTACTTATAAATGTAATTATAAAAATAATAACGACAACATCTTTATAGTGAACTGCAATGTTCTTTAAGGATGCATGTAATAAATATGAAACTGCTTGAGCAGAGCATAACCTTCCCCTTAATTAAAGCTTAACAAACCTTCTAAGTAGAACTGCTCTCCTACCACAATCATCTCTGAACATGGCATTATAATCATAATCCTCCACCACAGGCCATTTGCCTCAGGCTCAGCATTTTTTCTGTTTGACCTTGAATCTTATGAGCGTATCAAAAAAGAATTCCTACGAGGAGATGATGGCCCTGCTGGAGACACAGTGACACACTGAGGGCAATGTTCCACAGATTCATGGTCCTCCAGACAGCAATGATCCATCAATATTCATTTAAAGGCCAAGCCAAGACTCATCTATATCCACTTATTCAAAGCGAGCACAGGTGTGGGTGTAGTTTATGTCCATGGTTTACAACTGCAGAAGCATGGCACTTGGAAAAGGAGCTGAAAGAAAACGTTAGGTGACTGCCAAAGGTATAGAAAAGAGAATCAAACAGAAAGAAGAACCAACATATTGGTTCTGCTAATGGACTTTTTTTCATATTTTCTAGAGAGCACTGCATTTTTCTTGATTTAAAAGTGGCTTTTAAATTGGACAGACCTTTACAATTATATTTATGGCAATTTGCAGATGCTTTCCCCACATTTTAATCCTTAATAAGTAACAAATAACTTCTAACTGATGCTTAACAGCCCAACACTGTGAGGAAAAATCCTGGAGAAGAATTGGAGGTGGAATCTTCAAGTTTAGGATTGATTTAAAAACAGTGATGTCAATTTTGGCAATTAGGACACAAACAAGGTTAAACAATTTGGAGACATTCTCTACTTTTTAACCAGTGTTTAAACTGCAATTTCTTTAAAATAACAGGCCTATTTTTTCCCCACCCAGGCCCTTTTGTGCCAAAAAGTAATTTTATTTACTTGGGGCTTAAGAACAAAATGTGCCAAACAGAAAATTCAGAATCTATGAACCATTATATTTCATTGTTATTAAACTCCTCCTGTTAGGTCTGGTTGTAAATATACCCTTCACAGTCCAATACTGACATCACAACATATATCTTTTTTAAAAATTGTGATTTCGATTTAAAAATGATGAATTTGTTCATCTAGGGACACTCCGGCAGTGTGTATATCCTGTCCTACGCTGGGTTAGACTCATTAATTTTTTGTAGTAAATGTACAAAATTATATTATGCATTCAACCAAATTAATAAAATTGAACTGTTAAGAGATCCATCACCAAACTGACTAATGCTGTTCCTGACTGCAGGGGCTAAAGGCCATTGGATAAAAATGCTGCTTACTCCTCAGGTTTTCTCATTAGTGAAGTGTTCTCTTGCTGGAGTGTTAGTAAAGGGAAAGAGCTGCACTGAAATATCCTCAGTGCTTAATTAACTTGTACAGTGTTCCAGCTGGACTTTATTCAACCCTGTAGGTGTCAAATCAGCAGTGTCAGCAGTGTGATTTTGCAATGTGGAACTTTCCTTTCAGCAGTGTTATGTGGCCACTGCAAATATAAAGTCTATCAAATACACTAAAGATTAGTCCCTTGATAAATGCAGATCCATTTTATTTAACAATAAATTCCCTTTCACACGGATCTAAAATCTAGAAAAAGTCACCTGTTCTATTTTGTCTGTAATATATGTATGCGATAAAACGTGGGCCAGCCATGACAAAGACAACAGCAGCTTGGAATCGGTAAAAAAATATTTGTTTAATGAGGAACAATTAATAATGATTTGGTGATGGACTGATTGGATGCTCCTACCTCTTTACCTGGTGGTCTAGTGGCTAAGATTTGGCTCTTTCGCCGCCCCGGCCAGGGTTCGATTCCTGGTCAGGGAAGCTCTGGGACAGAGGTGACCTAGTGGTTAGGGACTAGGCCCCAGGATCAGAAGATTGTGCATTTGAGTCCCAGCCCAGTAGATTACCCTTGAGCAAGGTACCGTCCCTGTCACTTCTCCCCGGGCACTTTCAATAGCTGCCCCCTGTTGTGTGTTTATGTGTGGGTAAAGTGCAGACGATTAATTTCATTGTGGTTCACTGCGTGCTGTGCCGAGTACTCACAATGACAAAAATGGTCACTTTCACTTATTGCCTCCCCGCCAGACCAGCTATTAGCCAATGATCAATGAAATTCTGATGGACCCTGAAAGCTGAATGCTCAAATCAGTACCTTAATAAAGGTTAGGTTAGCTTAGGGTTAGATATAATATACTGCAGTGATCTTAAAGTTCAGTAGCAGTTTCTAAGCTTTAGTTGAATATTGTAGTAACTGTATTATGTATTGTTGCAACACAAATTAGTTTGTGCCTGTAGAGGGGAAAATGAGAATATCATCCACAATGTGTGATCATATCAACAGTGGAAATCTTTCTGGTGAGAGTGCTTGACTAGGAACTTGTTGCACAACAATGTGATGGTAGAATGAGTCGGTAGTTTTCAGACATGAAACTGCATGATTCATACACCAAAAAAAGAATTGTGTGCACAGCAGTGTTGAAAGCACATCAGCAACTGTTAAAACCACAAACATGAACAGTCCCACAAAATATCTGATAGATTTGTAAAGGATAAAAGTGAACATGATTAGTAGGCTCTCAGCAAAGAGGCCTGGTTTTGAAGACATGCAGCTTCATACGGGAATTACATGGAGGTATGCAGATGGTCTCCGAAAGCAAACGAAAACACAGCATGCAGGGAAGCAATCTGAGGTCGGTGAATGACACTCAGAGAAGATACTCAGAAAGCACAGCAGTTTATGCATGCCGTACTGCAGGCCTTTGACCCTCATCTAAGGTTGAACCTAAGGAGAAAATAACTTTGATATTTTGAGTGCAATTTAAATGTATTTAAATAATGTCTGTGACATTTTTTCACCATAAAGTAATTTTTTCAGACGGGAGGCTTTCATAAGGCTTGCAACATTAGATTAAATTATAAGACAACTCCCAAAATGAGAATTCCCCATAACTGGTTATTTTAGAATTGAATTAAAACTGATTTCTGTAAAGTATTAACTTCTGTTGTATACAAAGTCATAAAAATTCACTTCCCTTGTGTTCACACTGCTTTGAATGATTCCGTCACATTTAGGCAAGATAAAAACTTTATGCTTCATCAGCTACTTTGAAAGTTGCCTGCAGCTCTAATAACAGCTGAATACAAAGTCAGTGCAGACATGCTGGTCTAGCCTGCTCCATACAATTAGGCCAGGCCTATTAAGCTCCATTTCTGTGTGTTAGTGTTTTTCCTGCTACAATATACATGTAGAAATCATCAGAGGAGAAATCATTAAAAACACTGAACTGCAAAGGCCAAAGTGAATTAAATCAGTAGCTCAAATTACAAAAGTCCTACTGCTTTGATCTCCGATGTAATTCGATTTGTATGTAGGCATTTGTCTTTCTCCACCTAAAGAGAATGCAGGTTTGTGGAAGAGCAGTTTTCTTTTCTTTTTTTAATCTGTATGATTTTAGCCTTTGAAATAAAATAAATCTGTGACAAAGCCAAATGATAAGATCTTAAAGTGCCTAAATCAAAAAGACAAATGATTGAAGAATAAAGTGACTATTTTGGACTCCCAAGTTGTCCTAAATTTTTTGTAGGCTTTTGACTTTATTAAGCAAGTCTCATTTTCCTGGTAGTGAGCTCAGAAATGAAGAGTCATACAGATCTATGCAGCATTAGGCTTTATCTCAGACCATTTGTGGATAAAGACTATAAATCTGATTAACACTGCAAACAAATCAATTATGCAGTGATTACAGCAAACACTGCAAATGCTCCTGCCTGTCTGGCTGCCTTATTTACCATTTCTCAAACATTTTTTGCAAGCTAAAGCAGAGACACAGAGGTGGACAGACTGCTGTTTTTAGCTCTATATCTCAGTCTCTAATGAGGTAGCATGAGGCCTGTCCACCTGCTCTCCAGAAACATGTAGCATGGCCCCATAGAGAAAGTCCATGGCCCTACGGATCGCTGCACCTGTCTGGTGGTGACAGACTGTCATAAACAGCATTTCTCATCTGTGATGACACAGGCCAGGCTCAGACACAGAATCCAGAAGCACCCAGTCATTAGGATGGAAGATAGTGAGGGGGGAAAACAAACAAAAAAAACCCCACACAAAACACATGCTAGCTATGTAGTGTTTCAATCTCATACCCCATGCACGTTAGCAATATGGCTTCTATTGTTGCAGAAATTTATAAATAAAGAAATTCATTAATACTCCCTTTCCAAATATATGTTTACATTTCTTGCATTCCCTGTTCTTTACTGTTTGTGTGCAGCTACCATTAAGATGAGCTGAGAGAAGAGCCTCTTATCTGGCTTTATGCTTGACGTGCAAGATAATAACACTATACACCAGCGGAAAAGAATAATGGTTCCCATGAGCTAAAAGGCTGATATCCATGATGATATTTCTTTTAAAAAAGCTTACTGTAAAAAAAAAAAAAAAAGAAATGTAAAAAAAGATCCATCCATCCATCCATCCATTTCCTGCTGCTTGTCCCAAACGGGGTCGCAGGGGAGTGCTGGTGTCCAACCCAGCTCACACAGGGCGAAGGATGGGGGACGCACCCTGGACAGGTCACCAGCCCATCGCAGGGAGGAGCGAGACGGGGACAGCACCTTGCTCAAGGGTACCTCAGGGCAACCTATTGGGAAGGGGTTCGAACACCCGATCCTCCAATCATAGGGCCAACGCCCGAACCACTAGGCCACTGCCCCTTGTATAAAAAGATACATTTTCAAAAAGTACATCAGTCCCTACAGTCCAAATAAGAAAACAAATTAAAATTTGTAATCATTTTTGTGATGCAACAGAAGAGGGGCTGGAAAATGGTAAATGCCTGTTGTCCAAAAATTGGAGAAACGTGGTGGTCAGATCATCAGCACATCGCGAGGTAGAAAATAATAATGTTAAATATATATAATTCTATATTACTGCTTTTGGTACATAAACACACTTTTTTTTTATTAATGATCCTTAGAAAGCATATATAATGCTATAAAAATGTAGGATATGAGTCATTTAATTCTACACATCAGCAGAACTCAGCTTTAATCAGATGTCTGCTCTTCTTTACCACTGCAGCACAAGCATGCTCCTCTAGTACAGATATAAATACAGATATCAGACCTTTTGCCTTACAGGAGAAATCTGCTTTGCAATTCAGCCAAATTGCCCCAATGTCTTATTAGTTCATCAGTATTTGCTGCACACGCCGTTTAACACATGCAGGGTAAAATGAATCAATCTGCTCAGGCACTCATGGATGAGGAACGGCCTATTCTGACTACTTATATTCTTCATCTCCAGCTGTGAAAAATTACTCTTCCAGAATCTAATTTTCTGAACAGAATTGCCATCTTAATAGCAGAGCTCTGACACAGAGCTGCAATGAACTGGAGTAAAGTAGACTAACTAGCTATACCATAAAAGACAAACAAAAGAAAAAAAAACAAAAAACATATGGCTGGACTGCTAACAAGGATGTGGAGAGAAAGTAAATAGGATTTAATAGGTCTTGTGACTTGCATTATGCAAGAAGTCAAACATGTTTTCTACAGACACGATGCATGAAACCATTTTATATCTATGTGCTAAATACACATATACAGATCATGCAAATATACAGATTTAATTGGTTTCCTACATTCAAAAATGCCAATATATGACATATACATGACAAACTAACTGTAACAGCTCTCAGCATCTATAAAAATGTAAACAACCAAACTGTGGATGTGAAATTTTTTGGCCTTTGCTATAAATGGATTTTGGGTGCTGAATGATCATGTGTGAAACAGCCTTTAGCCAGAAGGCCCAAACCCCTGAGTGGGACAAAAACAAATACAGTATTCACCAAATGAACACGGGCAGCAAAGCAAAGGCAATGAACTTGACTTACTGTATATAGTAGGGATGCACCTACGTGGGATTTCTAGGCTGATGCTGATATATAATACTTTTTGTGCCTATGTAAATAAAAAATAAAAACATGCTGAAATTATATCAAGTTTTCAAGCAAATATCTGCCAATGTGATTTTTATACCATTGTGCATCTATATATATATATATATATATATATATATATTTATATATATTTATATATATTTATATATATGTATACGTATGTAAGACCTTGTTGGACATTAGTTAAAAGCTATTGACTGAATGCTTTTTGACCATCTTGGTTGAAACAAGCCAGCTCAAATACGTTCAGATAGGGGCAGTGGTCTCCTAGTGGTTAGGGTCTCAACTCCCCAGACCAGTAGGTTTCCCTGAGGTACCGTTGAGCAAGGTACCATCCCCATCACTGCTCCCTGGGCACTTTCAAAAGCAACATGTGTGCAGGTTAAATGCAGAGGCTGCTTATTGTTGTGGTTTATTGTTGTTGTTGTGGTGTGTTGTGCTGCGCTCACAATGACAAGTTGTCACTTTCATTCTTGTAAGCCACATGGTTACAAACATGAGATAAAAACGTCTGATCTACAATCAGAGGATTGATCAGTATGGTCAGTGCTAATATCATGGCAAGCTAAGCTCTCCTTAGTTAACATGCAGAAGAATGCATTATATGGGCCCCTTTCTACTGGAAGAATAACTACAGTTCCTGACAAGCCTGACTGCAGACATTCTAGCTGGGCTCAACAGGACTAGGCTACACTGTCAAGCTGCAGCACAGGAAAGACACACCTATAGTGCTATAGATCTAATCTTTATTCTTTTGTCCTCTAAACTAGCACGTTTCTAACATCCCCTTATCTAAGTCCATTCCATGTTAAAGCACTTGGAGTGTCACTTGAAGCAGGACTGGAATAGAAATCTGCTTGGTTGCACTCTTATCTTCTCCTTCACCATAGCATTACTGCTCACTTACTTTTAGTGACTCATTCCTCCTGTCTACACAAATAAACACTGACTAAGAAAACCACATGTTTGTGCAAAGGATGACCAGTAAATGCAAGGCAGAAAAGCCGAGTACTGTCTAAAGTCTGATGTTTAGCGAGTGCAGTTTTTAGGTAGATTTTTCTTTATTGTTGCAAAGAGAGGAAAACAGACTTGCAATTCAACTGTTATGGTGTAAAGGTATGGACAGTAGTTTTGAGGGGATCAGTATGTGTGTGTGTGTATATATATTTTTTTTTGTTTTTGTTTTTTTTTTATTTATTTATTTATTTATTTTTTGACATCCGGGATAATGTCAGTACTGCACATTTTATAGAAAATAAGCTACAACACTTCTATGAATCTGTCTTTAACTGACCTAATGTATAATATATAAATATAGTGAAGTATGGCAAAATATAGTGAAGTATGGCAATATTGTGCCTTTTATTGCCTACATTCAGCTTGTAAAACACATTTAAAAACCAATATCGGGGAAAAATGCAAACATGCCAAAATGTATCTGTGTTAAAATGGACTTCTGGCTCTTCCTCAGAAGTGAGAACAGGAACAGGCTGTAACTACAGATGTTGTGTTGAGTTTTCTGCATGTTTTAAACACTCAGGGCTCGTCTTCAGCGAGACTGGGGGACTGGGACGGGCTTTAAGCCAAAAGACTTCTTTAACAGTTAGAGAGAGTTTTTGGAGTAAAGCAGGTTAAAGAGGCAGGTTTCTTACCTCTGACTGAATAACTCACTCACTGACCAGCTCACTGACTGAATACCTGACTAACATTCAGACTGACTAAACTATTGACTGGCAATCACTACTGACTGCATTACTGACAGGCAGAATTACTGACAGACTGATTGAATGAATAACTTACAAACTAACTTACTGACTGACAGACAAAGTGACAACCCTTGTCATTGTGAAATGCAGCACAGCACAACACAACGAAATTCACCCTCTGTGTTTCACCCATACACACATGTGAGGAGCAGTGACAGGGACGGTACCTTGCTCAAGGGTACATCAGGGCAACCTACTGGTGAGGGAATCAAACTCACAATCTTCCAATCTGGGGCAACTCCCTAACTAATAGGCCACTGCTGCCTCTGGACTGGATAACAAACTGACTGAATATCTGACAGGCTGAATTCAATACTGGCAGACTGAATTACTGACAGACCGACTGAATGAATAACTGACGAACTAACTTAATGACTGAATGAATGACAGGCTGATTTAAATACTGACAGACTGGCTGAATTACTGACTGGATAATGGAGTGATTGGCCAACTAAACGACCGAATGATTAATTAACTGAGTAACCAACTAAACCTACTGACCGACTCATTAACTGACTGAGCGACCGACTAACCTACTGACCGACTCATTAACTTACTGAGCGACTGACCAACTAAACCTACTGACTCATTAACTGACTGAGCAACTGACTAACCTACTGACCGACTCATTAACTTACTGAGAGACTGACCAACTAAACCTACAAACTGACTCATTAACTTACTGAGCGACTGACCAACTAAACCTACAAACTGACTCATTAACTTACTGAGCAACTGACCGACTAACCTACTGACCGACTCATTAACTGACTGAGCGACTGACCAACTAAACCTACTGACTCATTAACTGACTGAGCGACTGACCAACTAAACCTACTGACTGACTCATTAACTGACTGAGCGACTGACCAACTAAACCTACAAACTGACTCATTAACTTACTGAGCGACTGACCAACTAAACCTACCGACCCACTCATTAACTTACTGAGCGACTGACCAACTAAACCTACCGACCGACTCATTAACTTACTGAGAGACTGACCAACTAAACCTACCGACCCACGCATTAACTTACTGAGCGACTGACCAACTAAATCTACCGACCCACTCATTAACTTACTGAGCGACTGACCAACTAAACCTACCGACCGACTCATTAACTTACTGAGAGACTGACCAACTAAACCTACCGACCGACTCATTAACTTACTGAGAGACTGACCAACTAAACCTACAGACCGACTCATTAACTTACTGAGCGACTGACCAACTAAACCTACCGACCGACTCATTAACTTACTGAGCGACTGACCAACTAAACCTACTGACTGACTCATTAACTGACTGAGAGACTGACCAACTAAACCTACCGACCCACTCATTAACTGACTGAGCGACTGACCAACTAAACCTACCGACCGACTCATTAACTTACTGAGCGACTGACCAACTAAACCTACTGACTGACTCATTAACTGACTGAGAGACTGACCAACTAAACCTACCGACCCACTCATTAACTGACTGAGCGACTAACCAACTAAACCTACCGACCGACTCATTAACTTACTGAGCGACTGACCAACTAAACCTACCGACCCACTCATTAACTGACTGAGCGACTAACCTAGTGACTGACAGACTGACGGACCGGCTGACTGACAGGCTCCCGTGGGCTGAAGCAGGAAACGCTGCAATGTGTTGTTCACGAGCTCCACAAATGGCGACACATTAGCAGAATCTTCCTCTGCTGCACAGTAACGTGTTTAAACTCCGGTTATATTTTGTTTTTTTTTCCCCCTCCTATCCTCCCTTCCGCGCCGCTTCTGGGTTCTTACCTTCAGCTGCAGAGCGGCGCTGCTCCTGAAACGGGCCGGTCCCGCCAGTCGGACCACCATCCTCCTCAAACACGCCATGACTGTACCGCTGGTGAACTCAGTCTCTACGGCATGGCCTGCAGGAGAGTTTCTCCCGGAGCTGAGAGAGTGAACACGCCGAGCTCCCCTCCTCCTCTATCTTCTCCTCCTCTTTCTTCTCCTCCTCCCAGCCCGAGCTGTCCCTCGGTGTTTTTCCTCGCGCTGTCTGAGCGGAGAGCAGGCTTTCCTGTGACGAGCTCGCTCCTCCTCTTACTGAACTCAGCACTGTTAGGGAGGAAACGGCACATTTCTTATTCAAACTTTAGACACTTTAATAACCGAAGACTTTGTGGAAGCATGATGTTCTGCTGTAGCTGTATCAGGGCGTGTGTGCCACTGAATAACAGTCTGAAATGTTTTATATCCACACAGAGCTGAGTTTACAGGATGTTCAGACAACAAGAGGGGAGTTCACTGAATCAGCAGCTTTACTCGGGCATGAGATCATTAACTGACCTCAGGAGTTTCAATCACTTTCCCACAGTGTTCCTGCTGTTAGAGTGGATCTGCTGCAAAAGTCGGGGCTTGTTTTGCCAAATAGAAAGGTTTAGTTTTAACTCACTCACTCATTTTCCGAGACGCTTGTCTTTATTAAGTTTGCAGAGAGCTAAAGGCAGGGACACACCCTGGACAGATTGCCAGACATAGACCAACCACACACACACACACACACACACACATACACACACACACACACACACACACACACACACACACACACACACACACACACACACACACACACACACACACACACACACACATATCATGCTCAAACATATGCATACTGTATTTCACTGCAAGGAAGCCCTTTAGCAAACACTGTTGCCTAACATTGCAAGTTCAGAGCATCACATCTTCAAGAGTTTTCTTTTAAGCACGTTTGCTGCATGCAGGATGGATTTTGTGATGGACAATCATCCACCTGTACAAGTCAGTGACCTGTTGGTAATTTAATAAAATGGTCTTTTCCTAATAAAGTAGACGATTTTTGGTCCTGATAAGGGATGAATCACAGACTCTGACAATAGGCATGGTTTCCAAGAGAAAGCTGTGGATATTTTTAACTGTGCTGAAATATCATAAACCCCCAAAAAAATCCCAGATTGCTGAAGTAAGCTTTTAGTGACTTCATATTTTAGTTTTATACATGCACCAGAATGTTACTGCTGCACATTTGAAGATGAATGTTTAAGTGGTTTAGGTGGTTCCTTATCAGCACTTTCACTGTCACTCAGTCTTCAAGCTTATCTTTTTTGCTTGACTGATGGATCCACATGCTAGACGGCTTTGCCAGTGTGTTTATTTAGTCCTTAATGATGGATGAAGTTAAAATAAGAAAAGAAAGGTCAGAAAATGAAGATTCTTTCAACAAGACAGACAAAACCTTCTAAAATATATGACTTACCATATTACTGTACTACATTTCTACATCATGGCACATTCCCAAACCCTACAGGACCTGAATAACTATGAAAAAATAAGAAAAATATATTTGTTATCCAGAATTTACAAGACATTCAATTAATTTAGTTCAGTGTTAAAAGGTTCACCATCCAATATTGAAGGCTGGGTGTCAAACTTCCATTTATTACACACATTATCAAAGTTGGTTCTGTCTTGTCCTTTAGGGAACATATAGCTGAACACTTGGAGACTCTTTTTGAGATATTACACTCTGTTTGAGTCGCTGTTGCAGTTCACCATGTAGGGAATATGAGGCCACTTGAGAATATGTGTAAGTTTAGAGGAAAATAGTTTAATGGTTGCCGTGAGGTACATTGCTGTCCTATTAAAAGGGGGCAGCGGTGGTCTAGTGGTTAGAAGATCATGGGTTAGATTCCCTCAACAGAAGGTTGCCCTGAGGTACCCTTCAGCAAGGTACCGTTCCCGTTACTGTTCCCCGGGCGCTTTCAATAGCTGCCCCCTGTTTCATGTGTGTGTATAGGTAAAACGCAGAGGTTGAATTTCGTTGTGTTGTCCTGCGTTTCACATTGACAAGAATAGTCACTTTCACTTCACTTTCAAAAGGTGTGAATTTATGTACAGTCATACACTGTGAATAGACATTAATAACAGTGACAATTTGGTGCCCCCAAATGATATGTTGGTTAAAAAAAAAAAAGTAAATCATTGCTACCCTCCCACCCCAATCATCACCCCAATTGTTATCAAATAAGCACAGCGGACGGTAAAATGTACAGAAATAAAAGATAACAGAAAATCAAAAAAACATTAGAATGCAACTGTGTAACCGAATGGGAGACTTCCAGACGGTTGGTTACTAAATGTGTCCTTGCAAGGCCTAATCACAATCTTCACTCAGCGTCAGCCCCCAACTAGAGGAGGGAGTCATGCCCATATGATATGGATATTGTCTTCATGACAAATTGTCAAACTGCCCGGCCCTACTCCCAAAACCAGAACCAAGTCAGATCACTGAATGTAGCTGCTACAGTGAAAATGTGGCATGTCTTGTGGGCCCTGGAGGACTGGGGGATGACTGATGTCCTGTCTGCATCCCCTGCCTGTTCATTAGTTTTCATCTGGCACTGGAATGAACGAAAGCCTCCAGAACACAACAGTGAGTCCAGGGCAGCATATTTAATTGGCAAAAAATAAGGCTTCTGTAGACTTGCGCCTGATGGTGGTGTGCTGGGCACAGAGCCAGTTTTATACAAGCTGGCCATGGGCCGTGCTGTGTACCTGTGCTATTGAAGAGCAGCAAGATCTTCATGAATAGTTTAGCACCAGTGATTAGAATTTACAAGATATGCAGTGGTTTCCTGACAAGGTCTACGATGTGTTTAGCTTTTGTAAGTCACTCCCCTAAATGCTAAAAGGCCTGTTCCTTTTCTTTTGTGCATTTTACACACATAATACACTGGTATCTTATTATATCTTCAGACAGCTTAAAGCATATATTTAAAGACTAGTGCAAGGGCTTCCTAACTTATGCTTCAAAACTATTATCTTCAAGATTTTACCCTTAAAAAACAGTATTCAGCCCATCCAGATGCTCTCTTTTCACCCTCCTTTGTGTGAACTGAAAGCTTCAGTAGATTACTTCTCCATAGGCAAATGCGGCAGGATGCTGAAGACAGAGAGCTGTAATAAACACAATGATTTTTAAAATCTCGCATGCAAATATGTTATATGTCCTTGGTCAAATGAGAGCCATGGCTGTAAAAACAAAAGATTTAAGAGCTGCCTTCACAAAGGGTGGAGGATACCCAGCTGGAACCAACATGCCGGAGGCCTGACACTCTATACATCAAGCAGCCAAGCAATTCACCCCTTCCTCTTAATGCAATGCACCACACTGCGCCTCTCAGAAAAGCACGTCCATTTCTGCTGTGCTAGCCTTTGACAGCAGGCATTGACCCAGTTTGGTGCACACTTTAACTGCACTGAGCACTTTAGGACCCTTCAGCTATGATTTGAATAGGGTCTGCCAGAGGCTAAATGCATCTAATTAAATGTAAGTAAGGATCATAAGTTACCTAGTTTTATTGCTATAAAATGTATACAATCACTACAATCTCTTAAAATGATTCCAGATCCTTTATTCTTCTTTAGATCTGAACTTTAAGCCTTTAAATTCAAATAATTATTGCCTCTGTGGGATGGTTTTCCTGCAGCCTAATTTAAACCTTAACAATGAATCAAACCAAAGGATGACCATGAGCCATTTTTCAAAATTTTTGTAAGGGAACATGAGAAACATGCCGTTTTTACATGGCCATTTCATTCATTGTAGGAAACATTTTGCAAACATAGACATCACCAGTGTGAGAAAGTAATTGTATCAATTTAGCAGCAACAACTACAAACGCTTTTTCAGAAATGCAGATTAGTCTTTCACATTGCTGTGGAGGAATTTTAGCCCACTCTTCTATGAACGATTGCTTTGGTACAGCCACATTTGCAATCATGAATTTCTCATTCATGCATAGCGCTGCTTTCGCATCTCAGTGGGGTTCAGGACATTGACACGGCCACTTCAGAACTGGGTTTATTTTTAGTCGTGTATAGGCAGGCTTGCTTTGTGCTACAGATCGCTGCCTTGCTGCTTAACCCAAGTATGCTTGAGCTTCAGATCCTGACCTGACAACCAGACTTTCAGTAGATTTTCTGGTTATTGGTGCTTCTGTGAATTTCGAAGTAGCAAAGCCTTCCCTATTACACTTTTACCAACCAATGTTTGACTGTTGCCACAATGTTCTCATTCCGGGATGCTGTGTCAGCTGTACACCAGGTGTAGCTGGACCTCTGTCTCCTAAAAATCATCCAATGAAAGGAACTTAAACATCCCTCCAACATATTTCTATTATGTACCGGAGGTTCGGGATGTGTAAATCTGACATTTTATAGTGCATTGTGTATCTGAGCACCATCACTCTGAAAAGTTCAGTCACAGCACACAGAGTGAATAGCTGCTTGCAGAATCCCTTACGCTGTTAAAACCCACTGCATGGAACAGAGTGCTCAAGGCTATGAGAATAGTCAGTCAGAATGGAAATAGCAGAATAGCTAAAAGACATGGCCTCTCATTACATTAGATAAACTGCAGACAGTTTGGGGCGAAACGCTTTTTCATTGTTTCGCTATAAAATAAAGAAGAAAACATTCTTGCAGGCAACTTTGAGGTACTTTAACAGGACTAATGTGCGAGGGTTTAATGGTTTCATAAGATTCATAACAATCATTAGCCCAAAAAACACCATAGACAGGCCCCAGCTCCATTCACTGGCACAAACAGAAGCTGTGAGTCAGCACTCCCGAAGCAGAAGACTTCTTTGTCCAAGCCCCATACTGAGCAAACCTACGGCGACAGTAGCAAGAAAAACTTCCATTTTCAGTTTCTAACTACTGATTTACTTTTAATTGTATTTGAACTATAGGGGTTGTGGTGGTCTAGTGGTAGTGTACTTGCCTATGGCCCCTATGGTTCAAGAGGTCCCAGGTTCAAATCCCACCTCCAGCACTACCACCACTTGGTCCCTGAGCAAGACCCTTAACCCTTAATTGCTTCAGGGAACATCCACATGGACATTGCTCTGGATAAGAGTGTCTGCTAAATGCCATAAATGTAACTATAGCAGGATTGCTCCTCCCATGAACCTGAGAGAAATTTAATTGATGCAGGTTCCTGATGATTCCACACACACCAGCAGCTACATCCTGGATTTATGTACTCCTACTGTTTACACCCTAGTTTTGGTCTTACCTTTGCAAAGTCTTGCCCATATCCAACATATGTGAGTTTGTATCCCTGAGAGCAAGCAGCGCTATGATGCAACTGAACTTCATGACATATTAATACAATTCTGAATTTTATGTCATTTGCATTTTATTGGGAAGATAACGAGAAATAAAAATGGAGAATTTCTCTCGGATGAGACTCCATATAGCCTGATAATAACACACCTTTTACTGACTGACTGGTCAGTAAGAACTCCATTTTAGCTGAGTTTGTTTTTCTAATCATCACTGAATGAATGTGCAGTTGCTAATGGGAAGAAAAGCATGGTGCAGTGTAGACTACTGGTAAGGGACTAAGCCCCATGTTTGGAAGGTTATGAGCTTGAGTCCCAGACCAGTAGATTACCCTGAGGTACTATCTAAGGCAAGTAAAGACCTGGCCCACAGGAGCCATCTCTGCTCTTCAGGACTGCTTCGAACGCACCGACTGGGACATGTTTAGGGAGGCTGCAACCTACGGTGACTTCATCAACCTGGAGGAGTACACAGCTTCAGTGACTGGCTACATCAGCAAGTGCATTGAGGATGTTACTGTCTCCAAGTTCATCATATTACGACCCAACCAGAAGCCATGGATGACCGCGGAGCTGCGCAGACTCCTGAGAACCCGGGACAAGGCCTTCAAGTCAGGGGACGAGGCCGCCCTAAGAAAAGCGAGGGCAAACCTGTCTCGAACCATCAGAGCAGCAAAGCGTGCTCACGCAGAGAGAATCCATGGTCACTTCAAGAACACTGGTGACACGCGGCGCATGTGGCAGGGCATCCAGACCCTCACCAGCTACAGGACATCTCCACCTGCCTGTGACGGTGACCCCACCCTTCCAGATGCGCTGAACCACTTCTACGCACGGTTTGATGCAGCGAACGACACGCGTATGAGGAAGACCACCCCTCCTCCGAACGACCAGATTCTCTGTCTGACCACAGCCGAGGTGAGGAGATCTCTTCTCAGAGTCAACCCACGGAAAGCTGCCGGTCCAGACAATATTCAAGGTCGTGTGCTCAGAGGATGTGCAGAACAGCTAGCAGATGTTCTCACCGACATCTTCAACACCTCTCTGAGCACCACTGTTGTTCCAAGGTGCTTCAAGACCACCAGCATCATTCCAGTGCCGAAGAAACCATCCATCTCCTGCCTCAACGACTATTGTCCCGTCGCACTCACACCCATCATCATGAAGTGCTTCGAGAGGCTGGTCATGAGGCACATCAAGTCCCAGATCCCCTCCTCACTAGACCCCTGCAGTTTGCGTATCGTCCCAACCTCTCAACGGACGATGCAATCTCCACCACCCTCCACCTGGCCCTTTCTCATCTTGACAGAAAGGACAGTTACGTCAGAATGCTGTTCATCGACTACAGTTCAGCATTCAACACCATCATCCCTCAGCACCTGAGTGAGAAGCTGAGGCTGCTGGGCCTGAACACCTCCCTCTGTAACTGGATCCTGGACTTCCTGACTGGGAGACCCCAGTCAGTCAGGATCAGTAGCAGCACCTCTGACACCATCACACTGAGCACAGGAGCCCCCCAGGGCTGTGTGCTCAGCCCACTGCTGTTCACACTGATGACCCACGACTGTGCAGCCAAGCACAGCTCGAACCACATCATCAAATTCGCTGATGATACAACCGTGGTGGGTCTGATCAGCGGGGGAGACGAGGCAGCCTACAGAGAGGAGATACAAGAGCTGACAGACTGGTGCAGAACCAACATCCTGTCTCTGAACGTCGACAAGACTAAAGAGATGGTTGTTGACTTCAGGAGATCACGTCGGGACCACACTCCACTTATCATCAACACCTCACCTGTGGAGATGGTCCAGAGCACCAAGTTTCTTGGTGTTCACCCTAACCCTGACAACCTCACGTGGTCCCTCAACACCTGCTCCATCACAAAGAAAGCCCAGCAGCGCCTCTACTTCCTGCGCAGACTGAGGAAAGCCCATCTCCCACCTTCCATCCTTACCATCTTCTACAGAGGAACCATTGAGAGCATCCTGAGTGGCTGCATTACTGCCTGGTACGGGAACTGCAACGTCCTAGACCGCAAGTCCCTACAACGGGTAGTGAGAACAGCTGAGAAGATCATCGGGGTCTCTCTGCCCTCTGTACAAGACATTTTCACCACTCGCTGCATCCGCAAAGCAACCAGCATTGTGGATGATCCCTCCCACCCATCCCACACTCTCTTCTCCCTCCTGCCATCCGGGAAAAGGTTCCGCAGCATACGGGCCTCCACTTCCAGGATGGGAAATAGTTTCTTCCCCCTGGCCATCAGACTCTTGAACTGTGAATCCACCAATAGCTTGAACTCCTAAACCCAGTCCACTTTTCATCCCGCATTTATTTATTTATGTCATGTTGCACTCTTGCACTTTAAATTCAATAACACTGCTCCACCACACTGCTACACATAATCTACCTGGGCTGCTTTGTTTCACAACACTGCAGCCGTCCACGGATGAATGTACTGTCTGTCGTGCCGTCTGTTGTTGTCTGTCTTTTCTGCACTTGTTGCCCCGTGTTGTGTTGTGTCTTATGTTGTCTTGTGTCTTGTCTTGTGTTGTGTCTTGTCTTGTGTGTAGCACCAGGGTCCTGGAGGAACGTTATTTCGTTTCACTGTGTACTGTGTATATGGCTGAAATGACAATAAAATCCTACTTGACTTGACTTGACTTGATCTCCAACACTGCTCCACGGACACTGGATATGGCTCCCCACTGCTTCTGCTCCTGGTGTATGTGTTCACTATTGATGTGCTTGCATGAATTAAATGCAGATGACTAATTCACTTTTCACAGGGTGTGTGTGTGCACAAAGAATTGCAGCTCAAGGAATTTCATTCATCATGAATATTCTTGGAGCTTTGCCAAATGCAATTCGATAAAGTGTCAATTTGTGCCCTCCTGTGGTCATAAAATATAATGGCATGTAATTAAGGGAATCCCAGAGGTCTACACTACTGTCATTCCCTCTTTTACCAAAATTTCATAACCTCTTTAGGTGGTGAATTCAATGTCTTTTCATATGTAAGAATTGATTTCTTTGGGCACAAATGCTTATTGCTTCCACAACAAGGTCCTGGGTTGGAATCCCTGTCTGGGGGGCTAAAGTCCTCTGTGTATAGACTACATGTTTTCCCCATATCTATCTCATTGGAGCTCTGGTTTTCTTTCCACAGTCCAAATACAGTTACTTCAAGCAAATCAGAGAAGCTGAATTGCCCCCAAGTGTGCTTGTGTGTGCGTTTTGTGAAAGACTGGTGAAATGTCCTGAATGATTCTCACTCTTTTATCCTGTGAGCGCTGGGATACCCTGCATTTTCTTTATTAAAATATAAGGCAGTGTGAGACTTAATGCCTTCTTAAACATAAATGCAAAAACAAGTATAAACTAGGAATCCAGTTTTGGTCACTGTTAATTCTTACATTTTATTTAGTCATTCCACAAAGCAGTTTATAACTACCAAGGTAAAAATAATACAGTATTTTATTAGTAGCCTGCTAGCTGTAATATCTACAGGTAATAAGAAAGTAATGCATCAGAAAATAAATGTAAGCCTCAGGACCCCTACTTCTTAAAGACAGAAGGTTTTTGAGACTTTGAAGTATTTTAGGTTAGAATCATCTGTAATGGATTTACTTTTTTCTGATCAGTTACAATGCAAAACAAGCTTTTGATTTTTTAAAAACAAAATCCTGGAATATCGAAGATTTAAGATCACCGTATGATATAAACACCGTAAAGAATAAACTTCTTACCCAAATCGCTTCTTGCAGACTGTAACACTGAACACAGACTCAACATGTAGTTCAACAGTGCAAAAAAAGAAAAGACGATTAACAGAAAATGTGATAAATACAAACGATTTCAAATCGAAATGGTAAAAAATATACATATTCAAAAACATTAAGACTCAGAATATATGAAGTGTTATTCTTTCATGGCAGTGAATCTGAGATTATAAAGTGAAACACTGTATTAAAGTGACCATGCAGAACATTAGCAATAAGCCTTATGAGGCAGTAAGTGCCTGCACTCTCTCTGTAACCATGGTGACAGTGCAGATAGATGATGAGAGTGATTGACAGTCCAGAGCCCCAGAATAAATGATCACTTTTAAAGTTTGTTAAACATATTAAATGCTTTGCTGTAGAAATGTCCCAAGATCTTGTTGTATTTGGTTTGATGGATGGAGTCACAAAAAAGAGAAAAGTCTGACAGCAGGATAGCTAGAATGTCTTCCTTGACTTGCTTTTCTGAGGCAGCATGTGGTGTAAATGTCTTGGATTGGAGGAAGCTCGGTGCAGAGGATCTTTTGAGCTGTTTTCATAACTTTTCGCAAATCTTTCTTTAAATGAGCAGCTGCCATACCAGGCTGTAATACAAGCAGTTGGGATGGATGTAGAATGTAGAAGTTGCATAACACTACCAGGGACATCAAGCTTAATCATAATATCCCATTTACAGAAGTACCCTCCTGTTTTACTTAGTGACTGAATGGCACACTTTTCTTTTGAATGTTTTTGCCATTCTTCTAGGCAGATTCATATCAAGCTGAATCGGGTTTGATGAGGAAGAGATATCCTACAACAGTTTCTGGTCTGGACTATGACAGGGTCCCTTTTGGACTTTAGCCAACCCTCCCTTTTCTAGCCAGTATGCACTGGGTTGTCTTCTTTAAATGTAATTCCAGCCTGATGCCCTGGGCAGCGGTGGCCTAGTGGTTAGGGAATAGGCAGCAGAATCGGAAGGTTGAGGGTTTAAGTCCCAGACCAGTAGGCTGCCCTGAAGTACCCTTAAGCAAGGTACTGTCTACATCACTGCTTCCCAGGCTGCCTCCTGCTGCACAGTGGGTGAAAAGCAGAGGTTGAATCTTGATGAGGTTCACTGTGTGCTGAGCTGTGCTTTACAAAGACAATTAATCACTTTCACTCTTGATAGGGTTTTTAGTTCGGATCTGTAGCCGACCATTTCTCTACTGACAACTGAAATGATCTGAATAGAATGGCAGTGTGTAAAACTGAGCATGTCTTTTATGTAAAGTGTCAGTCAGTCAGTCATTTTCTGGGCCGCTTGTCCTAATTAGGGTTGTGGGGGAGGTGCTGGATTCCATCCCAGCTCACACAGGGTGAAGGACGGGGACACACCCTGGACAGGTCGCCAGCCTATCGCAGTATGTAAAGTGTGTTATTGTTATTAACGGTGAATCCAGGCAGGGCAGCATAAACAGTTAGTGCCATCTTGTGGTATTTTGCTGGTAAAATATTATCCTTATCTGGGAATCAGTTTGTATAATCAATTCCTTTGTGCCATAATTTAAGAAAAAATACAAGAAGTTGTATTAGAGTAGAGTGAGACTGACATAAGTTGTTTCCATGCCAAATATATCTTTAATATGAAACAGATTTTTCAGTATTCACCCTGAATAGGACAGCAGTGGCCTAGTGGTAAGAGACTAGGCCCCAGGAAGGTCGTAGGTTGGAATACCGGATGGGTAGGTTGCTCTGAAGTTTCCAGGTACAGTCCCCATCTTTGCTCCCCAGTTGCTTTAAAATAGCTGCCCCTGCTACACATTGTGTGGGTGAAAAGCAGAGGATGCATTTTGTTGTGGTTCACTGTGCTGTGCCATATTTCACAATGAAAAATAGTCATTTTCAAATACTCTTTCGTCCCTTAAAATGACAATTTTCACCGCTGTTTTACAGAAAAAGACCAACTAACAATAAAACCAAATATGGCCAAAGTACAGCGTCCACATAGTGGCGCTATTTCTCAAAATAAGAGTGTATGAGAATCCATATCCCATCAAAACTGTCAATTTTTGAAAGTTTTTGAATGCTTACATTTACCACATCATTACAGATGTTATGTTAAAGATGTCCTCTGATCCTAAATCACATATCACATGTTGTCACATCATTTCCTGATCATATAAACTGTTTCAGACAGCACAGCACTGATCTGAATGAACTGCGTTCATGAATATTAGTATTAGCAATTACAGTTGACCCTGCATTACAGGGTGCGTTTGCATTTCCAGTACATTAATGTTTATGAAAGGTCCAGTGGTGCAAGTCAACATCAATTTTTCTGTGTCTGGACATTTAGCTGTGTCCTATGAATACATTTATATTATCAGGACTTATTTCAATTCCTAGCTGTGCTTAATAGTGCACAATTAGTGGGTATTAGAAAAACATTTTTAAACAAAGTTAAACAACTATTTTGGTGAATTCCAATCAGACGCATATTGTCCCATTGCGGTGAAGTCTTTTGAAAGACATGGGATATTTCAAAATTATTATAAAAGACAGTTTAGACCTTTGTAGTTTGCCCACTGTCATAGTAATTCAACGGAGGATGCCATATCCTTTACACTTCAGACCACACTGGCCCACTTAGAACAAAACTGTTATGCTAAAATGTTGTTCTTGGATCACAGCTATGCATTTAACATAATCATTCCATCCACTTTAATCCAGAAACTAAAATTAACTGGGCTTCTGTGATACTCCATCTGACTGGATCCTGGGTTTCCTCACTTGCTGGCAAAATGACCTCCTCCGTGTTGAGTCCCAGCACCAGTCCTCCACAAGGAAGTGTCCCATGCCCTATTTTACTTTTACACACCACAAATGATGAAAGTGAAAGTGACAACCCTTGTCATTGCGAGGTCACGGCACAGCACACATGAACCACAACGAAATTGGACCTCTGCATTTAACCCATACACACACGTGCAGCAGTGGGCAGCTATTGAAAGCGCCCGGGGAGCAGTGATGGGGACGGTACCTTGCTCAAGGGTACCTCAGGGCAACCCACTAGGGTGGGAATCGAACCCACAATCTTCCGATGCGGGGCCAACTCCCTAACCACTTAAATCTCTGCTGGACTGATGCCATGGCAACATGTTTTCAGTTCTGGAGCAGGCATTGACTTCTACAGACAAGCTGAAGCACATGCCTCCATTTACATAAGAGGAGATGCTGTGGAAGGGGGCAACAGGGGTCTCTCTCTTATATAACCTCAGGTGGACAGAAGCTGCCACAAGGAGGCCCACCATCTAGAAAATCTTGGATGTGCGGGACAGTGCTGTGCAACTTCTACAGATTCCATCCTGACTGGTGGTATCATGTCCTGGTATGTCTGCTTGACACAAACCAGGACAGGCCCAAAATATCATTGGGACGGAGCTTCCAACAACGTAGGATGTATAAGTAAGTAATTCAGGACCTTAACTGTATCATCATGCTATAGGACTTTTCTCTTTGCTACCCTCTGGGAAATTAATTGAGCCTCATCAGATCATGCACAAGATTTTGGGACAAACCTAGAGAAGCACGACTGCTAAACAAGGTTTAAAAATTAATGATAAAATTGATAGCATTGCTCTGCATCATCCCGAACTTTCTGTCACTGTGCTGTTAGACGTAAGCTGTAATTAAAAGTTCTCGATTCTTTTTAGTCTTGTTTTGAATGGTCACTTTGCTCTCGGCAGTGTTTTACTTAGTAGCTTGCGTATGTTGTGTTAAAGCATATGTCACTAACTCAGCTTGCTATAGTATTCCATTTTGCCACTTTGATACGTTTTCTGCTGACTAATCAAAGACTCACTGATCCATGTGGGGCAGGCAAGCCTGTCTGGTCCAGTAGAAAAAGTTCAAAACTGGTGAAAAAGTTCATGCTGCCTATGGTGGAAAGATGTCTGGTGCTGCGTATAGGCATTTAACCACAAATCTAAAAGCAAAGGAGGAAGGTGGCCTGGCCTGAACTGATTTGCATTTTTTTACAGCAGCTTGCCCAGGGAGGAGATGTCTCCAGATTGCGTTATAGCAAGAAAATAAAGAAAACAACATTTCAACTGCTTTTCCTGATGTTAGTAGCTACTGATGTGCCCTGCCACACTGATACATGTATTCAGGAATGGTTTGAGAAACTTGATAAATAGTGTGGGATCATTCCAATCAAGCATCTGTGGGATGCTAAGCAAACCAGTCTGATCCGCAAAACCACCCTCCTCACCATACTTGGGGCAGCGGTGGTCTCACCAGTATGTTGCCCTGAGGTACCTTTGAGCAAGGTACCATCCCCTTCACTGCTCCCCGTTCACTTTCAATAGCTGCCCCCTGCAGCATGTGTGTGTATGGGTGAAACGCAGAGGTTGAACTTTGTTGCGTTGTGTTGTGCTGCATTTCACAATGACAAGGGTAGTCACTTTCACTTTTTCACTTTCACTAATAGTGAAAAATCCATTTTGCACAGTTTTCGATTTAATCCAGATGTGGTCAACCAGCAAAGATTCACAATGGCAAGGGTAGTCACTTTCACATTTCACTTTCATACTATATGAGAAAACCTATTAAAAATATACAAGTTTTCATGAGTATATAATAAGTATTTTGTCACCTTTATGGAAAGAAAATCACTTTTTTGTCATATTTTTGAAATGAATAGATATGGTTGAGTGTTAATAAGGTATGATATGAACGGCCTATATTTAGTCAAAAATTCATTGTATATTTTCTATGTCACATTCAGGATTGCCTAGATAGTTACCTCAATACTCTATAAGCAATATTTTCTGAATCACAAGTTCTATTACTTTGGAACAATGCTTCATAACCATGTTATAAATGACAAAGATGTACATTTGGTAAATATAATGTCATTTACTTCATCTGAAAATTTACATCATCTTAAAATGAACAATATAAGCTGTTGATAAACATTCAAGGATTAACCTATGTGTGTGTTATATGCCTTGCCTATGCATATGTTAGGAAGTTGTGTGTTGTGTACAGTAAGCTTTTAGCAATTCTGCCATCCCAAAAAGAGTGAAAAAGATTTAGCGGCCTTATCAATTCGCTCAAACAGCTCAGTAATGATGATGACATCACCATCAAGCAACATCAAAGCAGTGTGTTCAGAGCACCACGGGCATTTTTAGGAGCTAATAAAAATGTTTTTATTCAAGCGCACACACACATTGATCCAAACATCCTTCCACACATTGATTTAGCAGAGAAAAGTGTAATTATGTCAGATTGATTAAGGACATCAAAGGCATTCAGAGAGCAGTGGAGTGATTTATGATATGTCAAATTATTTTTAATTAGACTGAGTTTGAGTGTGTGCTGGAAAAAGAGAGACAGTGGGAAAGTAGGAGAAACATGATGAAGAAAAGAGAAATCTTGATGTTCAAGAAAAAGAAGGCAAAGATAAAGAGCAGCGGATGGCATAAAATAGAAGAGAGAAGCACATGACAAGAGGCGCAGGATGACATGGGGGATGGGAAAGAGTACGAGTATCAGAGAGAGAGAACAAATGAGAGAAGGGCAAAGTGTGGAATGAAGAATAGAATTTAAAAAATTGAGCAAAAGAGAATGGGACAAAAAAAAAGCTATAAAAAAATTCAATCAGAAAAAGAAAGGGTAAGGGTAATAGAGTAGAAGGAAGAAAGAAAGAAAGAAAGAAAGAAAGAAAGAAAGAAAGAAAGAAGTAGATATAGTGAGTGTGTAAAAGAGAGAGAAAGAGAGAGAGAGAGAGAGAGAGAGAGAGAGAGAGAGAGAGAGAGAGAGAGAGAGAGAGAGAGAGAGAGAGAGAAAGTGAAGCACTGAGGAGAGAGAGGAGGTGACAAAGGTGTTTGATGTTGGGTGCACTGGGTAATTGTGTCTGGACGGCTGTGTGATATCGAAGAGAGAGAGAGAGAGAGAGAGAGAGAGAGAGAGAGAGAGATGAACCTACGCGGCCCCCGCCGCTCCTTCGCTCCACTCTAATTTGACTCAGCCCTGCCCCCTGGAGCCTCCTGTTATTTATTAATAATTCATCTCTAAATAATTCAATTTACAGAGCGCCGTGACAGGCACTGTTAATTGAACACGTGTTGTCTTGAAAATAGAGCCAAGAGTTCTATATTTCTTTAACTTTAACTTTGCTCATTCCTTTGAATTGAATTTCATCTCCTTTTTCAGTCACTGACATAAAGAGGTAACAGGACAGAAGTCGGGCCCTGATTAGTTTCTCATCTCTCTCCCTCTCTCTCCTCTCTCTCTCTCTCTCTCTCTCTCCTCTCTCTCTCTCTCTCTCTCTCTCTCCCTCTCTCTCTCTCTCTCTCTCCCTCTCTCTCTCCTCTCTCCCCTCTCTCTCTCTCCCTCCTCTCTCTCTCTCTCTCTCTCGCTCTCTCTCTCTCTCTCTGTCTCTCTCTCTCTTTCTTTTTTAAAGAGAGTTAATGGTTAATGAATGAAACACCTACCTAGGTGTGTTTTTTGGTCCACTGGAGGAAGAATTTCCTACCAGTGTCACTTTTTTGTTTTTTTGATTATTACTGGATTAATAGTCCCTTTCTTTTTAAATCCTCTACTTTTTGTTCCAGTGTATAGTGGAACTGTTCTCTTAACAAACAGCAAGAACTGGAGGCTTATTTTGCTGGTGTCTATTTGACCTTACAGTCAGTCCTTCCTGGATGTGTTCTCAGCTTGACTAAACACTGTGTTTAAAACCACATCAGCGTAAAATCCACTTTTATTAGGGATTAACCCACATGCCTGTGAGGGGATGCGATGGCAGGAACTGGGAAATCTTGAAACTTAAAAATTTTTTACTACTTTGTAGAATTAACTGAACAATGTTATATGTTTTGACAAAGAAACAATTTTCAACAATTTTCTCATTATCCCTCTTTTCCAGAAGGGGTCAGCACTGCCCTGTCCATCACCCATTCTCCTCCAAATCATGCTCTCATCAGCGCTTTTCCCATCTGGTTGAAATATTGGTGCACAGTTGTAAGGTAGAGCGGAGAAAAATAAAATGTGTTCTATGCTATTCTACACTCCACTCCACTCCACTGCCCTGTATATAATTCTATTTCAGTTGTGAGCATACATTTCAGTCTCTGCCTTTTGTTCGTCCATTAGTGCCTGATTGGTTTAAAGTACAGGAACCTTTCTGATGGATGGATTGATGGATGGATGGATGGATGGATGTATGGATGGATGGATGGATGGATGGATGGATTCTGTTATTTCATGAACACAGAATGCTGCAAAAGCAGCCAAGAAAGTTAATCTGTGCAGTGAGTTTGCCAGCACAAACGCTGTTTGAATAAATGCAAATAAAAATTTTCACACAGTAAAATGTACCAAATGTTTAACATATATGCAGAATAGAAACATTCAGGTAGAAACCACAGGTTTATTCTTTGATCTTCTTGGTTAACTCCAGCCATACCCATGATTTTCTCAAATCTCCAGTTCCACCAGCAGCAGCTTATTTAAAGTTACTAGAAATGGTAAACCAAAGAGCACTTTCAGATCAAGAACTTGCTGGACTTGCTTTTTCTTTCCATAATACACACAATACCGCTTTCCCTCCTGCTGGCACAAGCACAAACCTCAGAGGAACATTTTGAAGAAGCATTTTTTAGTGAAGATACAATAAATAAGAAGTTAAACTTTTGGAGGATTTGATATTATGAATACTACTTATTATGACCAGGGACATGGAATGAAAGTTAACTTACTACACTATTTACATAATTCAATTAAATTCATTCTATTTACACTATGTAATGGTCAAATCACAATGTACTGCTTATTTGTATTTCTTCTAATATTTATTAAACAAATGTTTTTCAGCCTTACCTTCCATAAAAAAAGGCTTTTCATGTATTTGCAGAAGCTTCAGACTGTGGGCATTATTGTTGATGGTTGAATGGTCTTTATCCATTAGATGGAGAATGTCTTCACTTCTGTTATGGAAACATCACTTTGGTAACTTGTTTCAAATGCTGGACTGCTTTCAACCCCAAAAGAACTGGATTCTGGTTTGTGGTTGGGATTTGCAGTCAGTCAGAAGATCTGCTTCAGGCAATCATTCTAACTTTACTTCACTCCTTTGCTGTAGGAACTTGAGCTTGAACTTTTAATGCTACATTTCTTTGGTTTATGCAATGAGTTCTCTGAGATCAACATCATCCTCCAGAGATTTGCCTGCTTTATAAACCAATTTTAGACATGAGCATTTCAAAGTAGCGAGCTGTTAAAGTTTGGTCTCGGCTGAAGAGCGGTTTCTGCTGGGAAAACAGAAGGCTGAGGAACGTGTCTCTGAAGGCCGTCTTCGGCTGCCTGGTCCTCAGGGAATGGTTCATCAGAAGCTGTCGACAAGGTCTGTACAAATCTCCAGCTGCCACAGCGCTGCACACAGACTCTTTCATGATTTCTGTTTTGGGGATCGCAGTTAGAGGTCCAGCGAGAGAGGGAGAGGGTTTATTTTGCTTATGTATTAAAAATATATATATATTTATTTTTTATTTTATTTATTTTTTGTATATGATGTATTTTGTAGGCATCACTGTAGATTTAGCTTAATCTAAAAGTACATCAAAGGGTCTAGAGCTTCTTGTGCTAAACTCTCATCTGGAACCCAAGCGCTTATAAAAGCCTGTAGGGAACAGGGGAGAAAATCCCAAAAACAAACATGTTTGCTTATCCTGCAAATAACTATTTATGTTGGTACAAATGAGCATTCTGAGAGAAGACTGTGTCAATGGATCATGCAGAAGAGAATGTACAAGATGCAGCTGGATTGCTTGGAGTATTATGCATCTATGTTTTTGTTTGTTTGTTATTTGATTCGTTTTTAATCTATTTACAGGTTAATAGGTTTCTGTATTGGCGCTTTTTCTGCAGATATTTTGTTGATGCTGTATTACACTCAAGTCCTAGCTTCCCAAAAGAGAGCTAAATTGGGGGTTAAGGGTTTATTAAAGATGCTCTATAAATAGTGAAAATCAACAATATGCTTCTTTGTATTTAACACATCCATAGAATAGGAGCTGTGGGTAGCCATATACTGCACCCTAGGGGAAATGTTGAGGATGGTACCTTGAACTCAAACTGATCCAGGACTCAAACGCAAGGAAGATCATGGGATATTATCTCAACTACTAACTCATCACTGCCCCCACTAATAGCATCATATATTATAAAAATGATCAGTATTATTAATAAGGAATTATTAAAGCTTGACAGCTAACTCAGTTAACACCACATTCAAATATCTTGCAACACCACAGTGAAGTATGAAGATGGATGTCCATGGTTATAGCTCCAGTTTTCATGAAAGTACTGGGTGTTGCATCCCATTGTAGCAGACATGAGTGAAGTGACGCACAGGGAGATGCTAGAATAGAATTTATTCTTTAAAAAAGGAGAGAAGATGGACATTTTGTCAAGATACAAACAGACCACCAAAATAAAAGGCCTGGTGTCTAAAAAAAAAGAGGTGAATACCTGAATTATTATGAAAGATTATAAAGTTGTCCATCAGAGTAGCATGACCTGAAGACAGCTAGCCAAGAAAAACTGGTCAAAAACTGAACCTCAAAGCTGAAAACGCTATTACTTTCTAACGAGACATCTCAAAGCTGTTATTACAGTAATGACCTTGCAAAAAGTACTGTTATTTATATCTGTATACTTTTTTCTCTAGAAATGTTAGAATTGAAACATTGCTTTGTCCAGGCTTATGAACACACAGATTTTGAAGAAGCCAAACGAGATTATTTATGTACATTTGATGAAGTGATTTGATTATGCACTGGAAGAATATTCGCATTAAAGATACTCTTAATAGAAGCCACTTATTATTTCAAAGCGGTCAGAGAGCTTGTGTTCTACACGGCTTGTGGTATTTTGTGCTTGAATCCACTTTTGAGTGAACTGCTGAGATGACTGGTGTCTTTGATTCACTGTTGCGTGTCTGTTGCAAATATGTATCCCAAGGACTAAACAGCATCATTCTGACCCTTCTTTTGCTCACTCTCTGTGTGAGAGCTCTCTCTCTCTCTCTCTCTCTCTCTCTCTCTCTCTCTCTCTCTCTCTCTCTCTCTCTCTCTCTCTCTCTCTCACTCTCTCCTGCCGTTAGAGGAGTGCTGCCAGCCCAGCGAGGCCTGAGCAAGTTCTGAAGCCCAGCCTGGTGAATAATACAACAAAGTGATGATGAGCCTACAGAGGCTCCACTGCTCTTCAACACCCCTATGTTCAACAGAGACAGAGTTGGAGAGAAAGAGAGAAAGATGGTTAGCTGGGAGAGAGAGTTCTGAAAAACTCAAAAACAAAATGCAAGGACACCAAAATGTGGAAGTTCAGTATTGAGGTATTGATTTAAAAGCAGGTTAGAGAAGCTTTTATTGGGATAAAAATTATTCTGTTGTCTCCCTGCCATGTACAGTTTGATTCACTGCTCTAACACACCTTACTAAACTATTCGTCTCATTAACTCTTTCCTGTTAATGGTAAAAGGTTCATCCACAGTTCCTGGGCTGAGTGTTTGGGAAAACCATTCAATTGGTTTTTGTTTCTTTGCTTTATTTGGAGATTCTTAAAACCTCTTTACACTTAATTTGTGAAATGGTTCTTAAACCATGGTTAATGGTTCTTAAAAAAGGTGAATCTTTTTTTTTATTTTTGCAATGGTCCTCAAAAACGTTGATGCAATAACATATCATTTTGCATGGTTACCCAAAAAGCTATTTTTACACTTAGTTTACACTCTATTCCTGTGTAACTGAATGCACAACAGTAAGATTTTATTCATCAAATCTTAATAAAATATATTCTCCCATAGCTAAAAACATAAAGGTATAATCTGGACTCTCAGCAGAAGTTCTTCATGGGTTTTAATGAGCTGTGAGTCAGTAATAATTAATTTGAAATTACTCCATACTTTTGTTCTAACTTTTCCAGAAGTCTTCATTCTTATATTTCTCATTAAAATGTTGATTAAAGAACCATCTACTGAAATGTTCTCTGGGGAACCAAAGAGGTTTCCTTAGAAGCACCACTCTAAACCATTTTATGGCAGACCAGCACATCATAAGCTCTTCTGTACAAACTCGGCATGTGTTCCTTTGTTGCTGTGGCAGTTAAAACACTGCTAAAAGGGGCAAGAGAGGACATATCATAGTGTCTGTAAACAAAATGTGCTTTTGTTCCATTAAAAAGGACAGTAGTGAAGTGTGTGTTGCTATGCTTCTTATATAACTGAATAAATGATGAAATTACAAAACCTTGTATCTCCATTTTTGTTGTTTAACACAAAAATTACCATCTCCTCTTTACATTAGGATTAAAATTCTTTGACAAATAGATTTTCATCCTTGAATATGAAGATGCAAATTTTGTTAGGTGCCAATATATTTTTATTTGAGTAATATATCGTTATGTGAGAGATCTGTACAACTGATTGAACTTTCGTCATAGTGGCACTTGTTGCATGTATATTTTTGCAATATGGTTCATGTTGGCTTATGAATTGTATCTAGAAATATGTCAAAACACAAGATGAGATGAGGGGAAAATGAATTTCTGGCTGTAAAAGGGTGGTTAAAAAGCTCCTTTTTAACAGAGATAAACCTCAATCACTCAATGCCACACCTCTCCAGGCTGAAGGGTGGATGAAGAGCGCTTAAAGGCAGGGCAAGGCCCCGCGGTCCCTGAGAGACCTCCTTTTCCTTGGCCCTCCAACACAGAGCAACCCATGTTCAGGACGTCACACAGCCCATTGAAGTGGAGGCAGCTCCGGTGCTTCTTCTTCTGGTGATCGCACGCTTCATTAGAGCTGTCAGTCATAAGGGCCCAGCGACAGAGCTGCACCGTGGGGCCCCCTCAGGGCCTAATCAATCCGACGTCCCATGGAACACTTCATCAAACAGGCAGAGCAGAGGAAAGCAGCCTGCCCGCCAAAACCTCTCTGGCTCTCATTGATCACATGATAAACAGCCCACTCCCCTCATGAATGTTTCAGTCGGGTTAAAGGAGCACTTTTTCTTTTGTTACCTTCACTGAGCATCTCTTGAAAAGGCCAACTTCAGTGAATGATTAAGACCTTCTGCCATTGAGTCGTTACCTGGTACACACAAGATTACTGCTTTGTGAAGCTTTTAAGGATCTGATATATAGTTCG